>BPLT01000044.1:2152500-2752500 GCA_019656295.1 Rhododendron mucronatum var. ripense | reverse complement strand
AAGCACTTTGCAAATATGCAGTAGTCAATTGTGAAAGTAGATTGTCCTTCGTTTGGGTCTGAATCTTTTGTAATAAGGTGATGATCTTGTGTGTTCAAGTTGTGATTTGCGAATTCATTATGATGTGGGTCTGTCTCATGACATCATATTTTTCAAGTCGTGCAACGTAGAGAAGAAATCAAAGAAGTAAACTCGATCCTAAGCCAATCCCAAATGTCTCTTCGAAAATCTAGAAATGGACCAAAAACAACCAACCACCCACGATTTTAAATTGGGATCGCATTTCGATTTTATATGTAATAGATAGAACAAGTGAATGAGCAGTTATTTTATGTTTCAAAAATATTAATCTTTAATGGACGAATCTATAAGACATAATAATGCTCAAATCACCAATATGTACAGGGAATTTTAAACGAGAGATAACCAAACCAAATCGAGCCTTAAGTCCCAATCACTTGGGGTCGGCTACATGAATCCTTTTTCTCCATTGAACTCCGTCAAGAGCCATTTGTTCACACAAACTTACTATACTCATATCGTTTTGTACCACAGCATCTAAAGTCAATTTAGGTCTACTTCCTCCCCGTAGCCCTGCTACCCAAAACTATCCTATCTGCTCTCTTAACTACTGCATCTCCTGGTCTACGGTAGACATACCCAAACCATCTTAGCCTATTTTCCCTCAACCTCTCTTCTATGGGTGCTACACCTACCATCTCCCGAACCATTTCATTTCTAATATTGTCTCTTCTAGTCTTACCACACATCCACCTCAACATTCTCATTTCTGTTACACTCATCTTGTTCACCTGTTGTTTCTTAATAGGCCAATATTTTGTCCCGTAAAGCATCGTTGGTCTGATGGCAGTTCCATAGAATTTTCCCTTCAATTTTATGGGTACCCTCTTGTCACACAGTACACCAGTAGCGTTCCTCCACTTGAGTCACCCCACTTGAATCCTATGGGTCACATCATCGGCAATCTCTCCATCCATGCTAATGATTGATTCTAAGTATCTAAAATGATCACTCTTAGGTATCTCTTGGTCTTAGATCATCACTCTTTCTTCATGCGCACTGCTGGTACCACTAAACTTGCACACCATATACTCAGTTTTGCTCCTACTTATTCGAAAACCCTTTGACACTAACGATTCCCTCCAAATTTCTAATTTCGTATTAACACCTCTAACGGATTCATCTACGAGAACAATGTCATCTGCAAACATCATACACCCTGGGATGTCCTCCTGAAATTGTCTAGTCAATTCATCCATAACTAAGGCAAAAATGTACGGGCTCAAGGCTGACCCTTGATGCAATCCTACACTGATTGGGAATTCACTCATTTCCCTTACTGGTGATCGAATGGTAAGGACGACACCTTCATACATGTCTCTAATCACCTCGATATACCCTTTGGTCACTCCATTTATCTCCAAAACCCACCATATGATGTCTCTAGGCACCCTATCATAAGCCTTTTCTAAGTCTATGAAAACCATATGGAGATCCTTCTTCTTTGCTCTATGTTTTTCTACCATTCTCCTTAATAAGTAGATAACTTCCATGGTTGATCTTCAAGGCAGGAACCCAAACTGTTTCTCTGACACCGTAGTCACTACCCTCAAGCGATGCTCAATAACTCTTTCCCACAACTTCATCTAATTTAATACCTCTATAGTTGTTGCAGCTTTGGATATCCCCTTTATTCTTATAGATGGGTACTAGAGTGCTCCTTCTCCATTCGTCAGGTATCTTCCTAGTCATAATAATCTTGTTAAACAATTTCGTCAACCAAGTCACCCCCAGGTCACCTAGACTTTTCCACACTTCAATAGGGATACCATCTGGTCCTAAGACCGTACCCGGTTTCATCCTTTTCAAAGTTTTGACCACTTCGAACTTTTGTATTCTCCGATAAAATTCATATTCCATATTCTCGCCAGGTACATACTCTTCCTCCTCCCCCCCCCCCCCCCCCCAAAAGCCTCCTTTATATTTCTCATTTAATAATTTCTCGAAATACGACTTCCATCTATCTCTGATCGCCTCGTCTTTTACCAACACCACCGAATCAATATCTTTTATACACTTAACTTGAGAAACGTCTTTAGCTCTCCTTCCTCGCAACTTGGCAAGTTTATAAATAATTTTTTTTCCATCTTTACTATCGAGAGATACGATTATAAATTATCAAATCTTTTCTTTTTTTTAAGTAAGTTAACTTAGTTCGAAAAATTTACATCATGTAAAAATAGTCATGGTTAACCGCCAATCTCAATTAATTGTGGGACTTCAAGTTGGAATAATTTCGTTAAGGCTGTGCAAATGGCAATGTTTGTGAGCGCGACCGCTATGTTATAGTACATGGCCGAAATGTATGAGTTTATGACCGCTAGATCGGTCCTGGTCCTTGACTGTTTTTTGCTGGAACTCCATAACTTGTGTTCTATGGTCCAGTAACAATGGCGGAAGAGCAAATCCACCAAAGATTAAGCCGCGGAAGATCAAGTTGGCGGGAAAAATGGCGGTTTGTCGTGGCGGCATGGAGCTTGCGATCCAACGGTGGGTCGTTGGGGGCTGCCTCCTCCTTCTTCTTCTTCTTCTTCTTCTTCTTCTTCTTTTCTCTCTCTCTCTCTCTCTCTCTCTCTCTCTCTCTCTCTCATTGATCGATCAAGAAACTTTTATATATTCCAAATTAATATAAGAGGGGTCTTGGTATCTCATTCGCTCCGTTTCAATTTTTCGGCCATTTTTCGAGTACATTTTGATGATCGGCTTCATCATTTTGTAGAGTTTGGCGAGAATAATAATCTTGTCAAAAATTATGATCATAGGACTTTAGTAAATACATGATCGGCACTTGTGAAAAATGCAAGACAATAAAATTTGGGTTCCAAATCAGTGTGTTTTTTATCCAATTTTTATTTTTCTTCAATTTTCATGTGTGTTTATCATGTATCTACTAAAGTCCGATGAACATGATTTTTTTTAGATTAATTTTCTCGCTGAGCTCTACAAAATGAATGAAGCCGATCTTCAAAGTGTGCTCGAAAAATTGAAAACGAACCGGAAGGGGATACCAAGACCCTTCTTGTACTTGGGACATACAAATTATATATTATGGGGCAATTTAAGATCACCTAATGCCGGATCTGCCGTTAGCCTCCGTTAACCCCAGACACAAATGGGCCCCTTTTCTAGAGTTAAAATCGTAATCTGTCATTCTCCTCTTACCCTAATATACCTCTGAACCAAAACACAGAGCCTCATTGTTCCCTTCTCCATTTTTTTTTCACAACTTCCATTCTCCATTTGTCACGCTCGGGATTTTACCTTCGACCAAAACATGCTCGTTCACCTTCGGGGGGAAGGCGCGAGAGGGATTATGGCCTGGATAAGTGATCTAATTCCTATGGATTGCGACGTGGTTCCTGAAAAGAAAGGGAAAATGAGGAGTTTTGTATTCTATAAAAGGGGTTCAGATATTTTTGAAAAATATTTGAATTTTAGAAAATGAAGTGGATTTTATTTTAAAAAGGGACCGAGCTTTCATCATGCTGTCTACATATCTCCGGGTAAAAGAAAATCAGATCCAGCCATAGTTTGGGCCACAAAAGGGGTACAGAAAAAAATTTAGAGTCTCCACCGAGCATAGAGTTTAGGTGTGCCTAGTCACCTGTTGAATATCTGAAGAATAATTCAAGTATTTTAGAAAAAAGAACACGGGCCAGAGAACCCGGTTTTGAAAAGAAGTGACTCCGTTTTGTTTTTTAGGAAAATGCTTTAGGTCTGCGAGGTTAGAGAAGAAAGGATTCGGTAATTTACTAGAAAAGGGACCCATTTGTGTCTAGAGTTAACGGAGGCTAACAACAATAACTAATTGAACCAAGTTAGAACAAAATGGAAACTACAGAGTGTAAATCGAGCCAATTCAAACTGTAAGGACCAAGTTGACCCAAACACTAAATTACAGGGACCGTTTCAGTTTTTTCCCACGTTATTATTTTGATTTAACTCTAGAACCACATCCTTGGATCCTGAACTCAAATTTCTGCTCCCAAAAATTTAAATAGAACGTAATCCAAAAAATATAATTTGCTAAGTTTGTTTAGCCTAAATAATATATTGAGATATACAGCTCAAAGAAAATGTTTTTGGACTAGCCTCTAAACAAATTGCATGCACTTAGGATACCTTTTTAGGGGAAAATTGATATAGAAAGACTTCAAATTTGTAAGTCCCAAAAAGATGCGTCCTATTTGGTTGGAAATTTCATTTACAAAACACACTTTTGTTTGTATCCCATTTTTATCGAGTTAGTATTTTTTTTATTTGAATCTAGCGAGTTAGTATAAGATTCGAGTGGAAGGAATCTTGTTATGTAATTGAGAGTACTGAGCATATCAACCAAATAAAAAAGGAAAGATTTACGTGATTAACTTTCCAACTTGCTAACCAACTTGAGCTTGCTCAGTTAGCCGACCTCTTACATCACACTAGGAGGTCAGGAATCGAGTCTTTCTACCTGCATGTGGGTGTTCTTTCCTATCTATTTGTTGGGGTTATTTCTCCCTTTAATGGAGCTTGTAGTTGAGTTCTGCTCATAGTGATTGTGGTCTCATTGATGGATTTATTTATCCTGTTGGTTCGGTTGTTGGACTTGGTTATGTCGTGAACTCTCACACAATAGATGTAGTATCTTGTGATTTGTATTTTGTTCTTTATACATGATGTAACAATCTCTCTTCCTGGTAAAAAAAAAAAAGCCTTTCCAATTCGTTGGGCGACTAACCAATTAGCGAAATTAACTTTCCAGTTGATCGGGCCATTTAGTGGGCAGCTAGCCTCTCAATTTACGTGATAAAAAAGATTGCAAGACTTCATATAAAGGGAAAGGGGTTGTGCTCTCCAAAGTTGTCAAGAGATTGAGAGGGAAAAAAAAAAGGGTAGTGTTTTTCCCTTTTTGTTGATGATATTGGTGTGTGAAACATTAGAAGGAAAAGTACACATTTATGTTTAGCCTCCACTCTTGAGGGATGTATATTGGAAGTGGTCTTTGCTTTATTTGAGTCTTGGAGTACAGTGACGACTTCAAGAAGTTTACACATCTTTGATAGTTTGATTCAACTATTTGAATTGTTTTTCGGTGGATTTCTGGAAGCATCTTGGAAGACTTGTGAATTCAAGGCAATGGTGGTCAAGCACTGAGTTTGTTGAACGAGCGATTCGACAAGTAGGTCTTAGGCAATTGGGAGAATTCAAATCGTAGGTTAGATTACTTGTAACTGCACATTGAGTATAGTTTTTTGATTCTTTCCCGTGGTTTTACCCATTTGGAGTTTTCTATTTATATCTTAGTGTTTGTTATTTATTTGCTTTCCGTTTGTGAAATTGGTTTACTTTTCAGTTTGGGGTTGATTAACTGAATATATAAAACATCTTTGAACCTAGGCGATCTAGGATTTTTCAAAATATATTTTCCATTAGTTTAATTTTGACCAAAAATTAACATTCTCCCTCGACTTGATAATTTTGGGATGCGAGCCAGTGTGTAATTAACGGGGTGTCTTTAAAATCTTTTATAAATTACAAAAGAGTGTAATTCTCCCTCGACTTGATAATTTTCGTCTTTTATAAATTACAAAAGACGAAAAAATTGGCTAATTGGCTTATTTTCGTCTTTATTCAAAAAAATTTGGATTTTGGTCAAAAATTTTACTTTTTAGATTCCTCTTTCATGAGGACGTAATAATCCCCAAAAAATTGATAATAAGCCAAGTGATACGAAAAAAATTTGAATAAGGACAAAAAAAAATAAGTCACTTGGCTTATTTAGCCAAACGGCCCCTAAGTTTAGCTTGTACAACAAAAACTTTATAAAGCGAATCAGAAGGGGACTGCGGATCAAAAATAAAAATTAGAAGGGGAGTGATTTTGTCACTCCCAAATTGTTAACGGCACTTCCCGGGGGAGTGCCAAAATCAACTCATATTGATTTTGCCACTCCCCAAAAGTTAACAATTTGGAGAGTAACAAAATCAATCTAGAATATTACAACACGCTGACGTGGCAGTGTCCCACAATTGGGCAGATTTTGCTAATTAGAGTGCCCATACTCCTAATAATTGTGGATTAAATGGGTTTTCCTACAATTGTTGTTGTAATTATAAAGTAGATATACACTTACAAAATGTATTTTTGCTTTATAATTAATGGTCCCAAAGACTACATCTTGAAAACGATGCATTTTAGGCCCAACTATTACCTGATACATGTGGGACAAAAAATAATAAATAAATGGGCAGAATGATCTCGTATACTTACGTTAGCATAGGAGGACAAAAATGAAACAAGGTAGAAAAGACTACTCCAAGAAGTATGTGTGGAGTCTTTGGATCAAAGTCACACATGTCCAAGTCATTGGAATATGAAGGCCATATCATCGACATCGACCAAGACAATTGGCAGAACCATCCAATGACCAAGACTTAGAGGCCGTTCCACTTTTGTGGAAAAAGAACATTTTGAAAAGAAGGCAATTTCAAACTCAAAAATCATATGTTTATGCAAATAATTTTCCTACTAATATGGATCTCGTTTGATAGATCTCATTGAGATTTTTTAAACAGTGCAAAAAAAATAGAAAAAATATTTTTCATTTTCATTATATTTGAGTTTGAAATTACTTTTGTTTGAAAAAAAAAGTACTTTTTAAAAAAGTGGAACACCACCTTAGCATTTAAGTCCGTGAAACCCATGATGACTCCGATAGGATGTCCATTTAATTGGGCAAATTGGTCTAAGGGACATATTTAAAGAGTTTCTCAAGTAATAAGGACATCAAAATATTTTCATGTTAGGGGAAGGACACAAAGGGTCTTAATTTCATCCACCACATCATCACTGGAGAGTTGATCGGCATTTACCGGTGTTGACCATTCAATAAAGGCTTTACCGGCGGTAGTATTACCGGCATTAAATAAATGCCATTAAGAGACACTTTTAGTAGCATTAATAAGACCGCCGGGAATAATTACCCTAAAATGCCAGCTTTTCTAAGACTGCCGTTTTTAGTGACTACTACCTCTGGGAAAGTAGAATATACGAATATTTTTAATACCGGCGGTAATACTTATAATAAAACCGACCCGTATAATATAAATAATATTATTCATCCTATTTGACCCAAAATGCGAGTTAGCCCAGTTGGTCACACGCGTGCGCGTAGATCCCAATGTTCCGGGTTCAACTCACAGGGAAAGCGAAAAATAATAAAAAAATGGGGACCAAAATAGACGGGCAAAATGATCTCGTACACTTACATTAGCCTAGGACAAAAATGAAAAAAGGCAAAAAAGACTACTCCTAGAAGTATGTGTGGAGTCTTTAGATCAAAGTCACGCATGCCCAAGTCATTGGAATATGAAGGCCATATCATCGACATCGACCAAGACAATTGGCAGAACCATCCAATGACCAAGACTTAGCGTTTAAGTCCAAGACTTAGGGTTTGTTTGATAACCTAAATTTAGCACTTAAAACTGAATCAACTAAATAATAAGTGATTCTGTAGGTTTGATAAGGACATTATACATTACTTAACAAATTAAGTGCTACTTAAAATGTAGGCTAAAAAGTTGAAAAAAATTAAGTAGTTTTGAACTACTTAATTCTGACTGAATTATTGTGTACTTGCATTTAATCAATATACCACCACACCACCACTCTTACAACCACTCCACCATCAATACCATCACCACCACCACAGCCACCACTTTGCCACCATCACCACCACCACCACTCCTCTATCACTCCATCACCAACGCCACGGCACCACCATTACCACATTGCCACCACCGCTACCACACCGTCGCCACCACCACTGTCACGCCCCAAATTTTCAACTAAAATAATAATAAACTTTCTACAAACAAAAGTCTTGCTCTCAACTATATTTACCCTTAAATGTCACGCCAATCCAAACAAAGAATCAAAGTCTCTTCTAATCTTCTCTCTTAACTTTTTTTTTTAAACATGAAGTCTCTCACACGTCTTCCATTAAAAAGGGCTTCACAATAATCAAGGAGATGAGTTTATACATCGCTTTACATACGTTCAAACCAAAAGGTACAACCTTCAATTGCGGGTAAAGTACACGTCGTGAATTGGACTAGATGATAAACCACTCCTAAATGATTCCAATGAAGCTCTCAAGAAACGTCTCAAAGTGCACTCCACGCAATCCAAGCTAAGTGCCATGGCGAGTACCTGAAAGGATAGGGTGAGCCACACTAGCTCGTAGAGATATCCTTACCTAAATTACATGCAAAAGTGAAGATAGATAGCAAAAAATATATTTTCCAAAAGCAAATTTGTTAGGTCTAAAAAGTGGAACTCAAAATACCATACTCACGCTGGAAAAGTATTTAACTCCATTTCTCAAACACTGACACTCTCCCCTACACACACCAATATTCTTAAAATCTCAGCTTACCGTTGCGGCGTTACCCAAATCAAGCCTTGCTTTTTTTTTCATTTCCATTTCAATGACCGAAAGATTAATCTGAGTTCCTTAACAAATGTTTCCACTTTCTTTTCTTATACAATTAGCCAACCTCTCACCATTAATATATATACACACTACACATGTAGAGTTAGAACGTAAAGTACGCAATGACAAGTCGAACAATACCACACCTCAACAACAAGGAAACTCACCCGTCAACCCCAAATCAATCTTCAAATCTCAAGTTAACATCTAGCAAATCCATTCACAATAAGATCTCTTGTAGAAGTCTAACATGCAAACACCCTATATGAAACTCTCGCAATGCGTAACACCACAAGGTACCAAATATGCACTCACACAAGACAAGTTGCCCACCACATATCAAGAGAACAAGCCACAATGATTTGGAAGTCTAAAAGAAGGAATACATGCTAGTATCGACATCTTAGACGGATCTAAGTTACCGACCCAAACTGACATTTCAATCATAGTATGGTGCTAAACAATAACAAGATTCTCCGTTTTCACTATGTCACACGTCTCGATTTCATTTCCGGGCAATAAGGACCCCGTGCATCCTATGTTCATTCCGGCATCACACCTTTCAGTGGATCCGTGGCTTTCTTGTGCACTTCCGGGCATTAGAGACCCCGTGCGTCCCATATTCATTCCGGCATCACACCTTTCGATGGATCCGTGGCTTTCCTTCCGGCATCTCACCTTATGGTGGATCCGTGGCTTTCGTTCCGGCATCTCACTTTATGGTGGATCCGTGGCTTTCATTCCGTTCAATTAGAGACCCCCTTTGTGACATCTCCATTAAGAATCTAATTTGCAATTACCTATAAAGATCCTCACCTATGTAGTACCCATCAATGCTTAGCAACCATGCACTCATGCCAAGTGATTCACCAAATCTTGTTTAACTCACTACAAGTATCCCGCAAGCCCAAAGTCTCAATCTCATGGAAAGTCATCAAATAATTTACACATCGCGTCAAACATTCTACAACTTAATTTATCATCGATCGTATTACCCATCTAATCCATTTTCTATTCCAATCGTTTATAAGTATTTAACACTTATGCTCACTAGTTCTCATATCCCAATAAGTAATCATCTAGATCAACTAATCGTATCCCCATATATCCAATAGGTGAAATTAATCATTCACACTTCCAAGTTCTGACCATAACCGATCAAATAACATAAATTTAAGAAAGACATTTAAACCATTGAAAAGTAAACTTCTTCTTCTTCGAGTTGATAGGTCGTATGTCAAAAACAGAGTTCAAGTAACCTTGCTACGGCCTCGCGAGTATAACTCAACATAACAGTGAAACTAGTGCAAAGGCAGATTTGGGTCAACTTTGGATGCAAATCTGTTATCGCTCGGACATACCCATGATGCATGGGATGTATAATTGGAAAGCTCTACGTGTCTAGTTTCTAACAAAATAAACGGTGCGTCATTTCGAGTCCCGAGCTAGGAGTTATGTCCATTTTACCAAAGTCCGCTGGTGCTGTCAGATTCTACGCGGGAATAAGTAAAATTTATTGAAAAATCATAACTCATTCATCTTAAGCCCAAAAATATTGAAATCAAAGCCTAAGATCGCCCCACTACAAGCCCTACACTCAATAAAAACCCCAGGTTCAGAAACGAGAGGAGATTAACCCAACAATCAAAAGAAAAACAGATTCGCAACCATTTCCACCGCAGTCAACCAACCCTGCTTTAGAAATTCACCAAAAATTGTATATTTAACCAAATTACTTGATTCCAACGCCAATCTCTTCTTAACTTAAATATGCAGCTCCTGTAAAAGACCCAAAGCCACCCAAATTGTTCATCATGCCCAGAAAATTAAAAGAAGACAGCCACGCACAGATTCGCGCATCCAGGAAACAGCCAGTATTCAAAAATTCATAACTAATTGTGTGATTATCGGTTTTTCATGATCTTGGTACCGAAATCTCCGTATTGAAACATACTTTAACTGTTATGAAGACACTAAAAATTGATTCCTGGCAGAAGGGCTCCCAAAAGACAGATTTCCAAAACCCACGAAATTTTCAGAACATACCAGATTTGTTCAAGACTCAAAATAAATGATCAAACTTGATTCTCGTGCATTAAACCAACACTTAAACATGTAAAGAAGGCAGGAGATCCCTACCTCGAAGGTTAGAAGCAAGCCCGAACATGGAGGAAACTTCACAGTGCTCCGATCATGAATTTTCTTGGATGGATAGGAAGCTCTCGTCCCGTAGAACAACTTTTGTACTTGAGATTTTTCAAAAATCGCACTCGTAATAGATGAAATTGAAGAGAGAAGGCGAGAGAGGTGAGAGCCGAGAGGGAGGACGGCGTGGAAGAAAAAAAACGAAAAGGGAAAGTGATTTCCCTGCCCCAATTTTTGACTTATATAGCACAAATAACACTTGCACCCTTTCACTCCTATTGTATTACGTCATCTCCCACAACTTACAAGTCATCTCACATTGACCCAACTCATATCTACCTCATATTTCACATTTCATAGTATAATCCTGCATTAAAATTATTAAAATAAATACGGGTCACTACATTCTACCCTCCTTAAAGAAATTTCGTCCTCGAAATTTAATAAACCACAGTCTATCACGTTCTGCCTCAATGGACACATGCAAAACCACTTGTGATCGAAGTTATGCAACCATTCAACAAACACGAAGTCTTAACTTGAGAAGCTTACGTTCATTACACCGAAGATAAATAAGGATTCCTGTCTAAGCTTGTCTCTCCTTTCCTATGTCGATTCATCTTTACCTAAACTACTATGCAAAACCCTCGCTACAGATATCGCATTACCCCTCAACAGATGATCATGAAGATCTAGGACACGCACCTATTTCTCCTCAAAAGGATGCACCGACTCTAGCTCTAGACCTGTCCATCTTACGACACACTGCTAACAATCCCAATTCCAATCAAACAAATATGACTCACTAAGCATGCCAAACAATTTTTCCTGAATGCTACCATCTCCATCTTCCTTTTAGCGTCGAGTTCAATCTAAAAGAAAAAATTCTAAGTTTCTAACCATATGTCTGCTTATTATCATTTAGTCCACTACCCACAAATCACTTCAAACTCTGTACACTAATGTTTCAGCCACAGTCATGCAACAACTTAGATATGTAATAGACAGTCAAGAAAACACAAATAAGATAAGTCTGAATACTTCTTTCTGTTTCATTTTTTTTTTCCACACAAATTCCTCTTTTTTTTTTTTTTTTTCCGTTGCAACTCAAAATATTTGCCTCAAAACAACCCCGTTGCATTTCTACATACTCAAGTGTTCCATCCAAGGCTTAACCTTAAGTTCATCATTAGATCGTTATTCAAGACTTAACATTTCCTTTTAACATTTTCCTCAGCATAGAATCAAGAAACTAAATTCAATCACAATTTTACACTAGTTCTTGTTAATTAAACAACTTCATCAAGTCATATTCTAACATCACTTAGTGTCAAATACACACGTACCAACCTATCATCATGAAGGTAATAAAAAAAAAACATTGCAATTCCAAAAGAATTTAACCATTTCACTTCACAATTCTCAATTATCTATCGGATGCAAAAACACATGTTCACATGAGACACAACAAGACATGCATACTCTTCATAACCCCTTTCAAACAAATTGATAAGCTCACCCATAGAGAAAATTTTGCAGTTGGACTTATTTCTTTATGGTTAAAAGAATTAAATATTATCTTCCTTATTAGTACACCATATAAGACAAGGTCCAAGTTGATAACCCCCCTTTCTTTCTTTCTCTTTTTTTTTTTTTTACAGGTGTCTCTTCTGGATATTCAATCTCGAAGTCGCAGTGGCCAGCCGCACCTCAAATTGAATATCCCGAAGTAGATCCTCAAAATCTTAAAAAAAAAAGTTTCACATATGCTAGATACGATCACCCTTAGCAATCTATATATCAGTTAACATAAACACATGAGATGCACTTACGTTCAAGTTTACCATTTAACATAGCACAAAACAGGCACCAAATACAATAGCGTAAAATATTATACACACAAAGAATCACCCAGATTGGTGATCAATACACCACAACCACAAGACATAACCACATCACCTCAACTACATTAATATGCAGCGTTCTCCAATTACACAAATTTGCAAAACACAATTTTTCAGTCACCACAAGAGTTAAGTAAAAGAACTAATCAACCACAACTGCACTTACGAGGTCAAACCTCCAATTTTCTTCAATAAAGGTCAACAACACCATATGACGTTACAGAGATGCAATTAAGATGCCACGTAGATCGGTGTAAGCTATTCACGTACACACAATTAATGCCCCGATGCAACCGCTAGACTCATAAGACTAAGTGTCTCCCACGGTCCCGAGGTATTCTAAACCTATGCTCTGATACCAAGTTGTCACGCCCCAAATTTTCAACTAAAATAATAATAAACTTTCTACAAACAAAAGTCTTGCTCTCAACTATATTTACCCTTAAATGTCACGCCAATCCAAACAAAGAATCAAAGTCTCTTCTAATCTTCTCTCTTAACTTTTTTTTTTAAACATGAAGTCTCTCACACGTCTTCCATTAAAAAGGGCTTCACAATAATCAAGGAGATGAGTTTATACATCGCTTTACATACGTTCAAACCAAAAGGTACAACCTTCAATTGCGGGTAAAGTACACGTCGTGAATTGGACTAGATGATAAACCACTCCTAAATGATTCCAATGAAGCTCTCAAGAAACGTCTCAAAGTGCACTCCACGCAATCCAAGCTAAGTGCCATGGCGAGTACCTGAAAGGATAGGGTGAGCCACACTAGCTCGTAGAGATATCCTTACCTAAATTACATGCAAAAGTGAAGATAGATAGCAAAAAATATATTTTCCAAAAGCAAATTTGTTAGGTCTAAAAAGTGGAACTCAAAATACCATACTCACGCTGGAAAAGTATTTAACTCCATTTCTCAAACACTGACACTCTCCCCTACACACACCAATATTCTTAAAATCTCAGCTTACCGTTGCGGCGTTACCCAAATCAAGCCTTGCTTTTTTTTTCATTTCCATTTCAATGACCGAAAGATTAATCTGAGTTCCTTAACAAATGTTTCCACTTTCTTTTCTTATACAATTAGCCAACCTCTCACCATTAATATATATACACACTACACATGTAGAGTTAGAACGTAAAGTACGCAATGACAAGTCGAACAATACCACACCTCAACAACAAGGAAACTCACCCGTCAACCCCAAATCAATCTTCAAATCTCAAGTTAACATCTAGCAAATCCATTCACAATAAGATCTCTTGTAGAAGTCTAACATGCAAACACCCTATATGAAACTCTCGCAATGCGTAACACCACAAGGTACCAAATATGCACTCACACAAGACAAGTTGCCCACCACATATCAAGAGAACAAGCCACAATGATTTGGAAGTCTAAAAGAAGGAATACATGCTAGTATCGACATCTTAGACGGATCTAAGTTACCGACCCAAACTGACATTTCAATCATAGTATGGTGCTAAACAATAACAAGATTCTCCGTTTTCACTATGTCACACGTCTCGATTTCATTTCCGGGCAATAAGGACCCCGTGCATCCTATGTTCATTCCGGCATCACACCTTTCAGTGGATCCGTGGCTTTCTTGTGCACTTCCGGGCATTAGAGACCCCGTGCGTCCCATATTCATTCCGGCATCACACCTTTCGATGGATCCGTGGCTTTCCTTCCGGCATCTCACCTTATGGTGGATCCGTGGCTTTCGTTCCGGCATCTCACTTTATGGTGGATCCGTGGCTTTCATTCCGTTCAATTAGAGACCCCCTTTGTGACATCTCCATTAAGAATCTAATTTGCAATTACCTATAAAGATCCTCACCTATGTAGTACCCATCAATGCTTAGCAACCATGCACTCATGCCAAGTGATTCACCAAATCTTGTTTAACTCACTACAAGTATCCCGCAAGCCCAAAGTCTCAATCTCATGGAAAGTCATCAAATAATTTACACATCGCGTCAAACATTCTACAACTTAATTTATCATCGATCGTATTACCCATCTAATCCATTTTCTATTCCAATCGTTTATAAGTATTTAACACTTATGCTCACTAGTTCTCATATCCCAATAAGTAATCATCTAGATCAACTAATCGTATCCCCATATATCCAATAGGTGAAATTAATCATTCACACTTCCAAGTTCTGACCATAACCGATCAAATAACATAAATTTAAGAAAGACATTTAAACCATTGAAAAGTAAACTTCTTCTTCTTCGAGTTGATAGGTCGTATGTCAAAAACAGAGTTCAAGTAACCTTGCTACGGCCTCGCGAGTATAACTCAACATAACAGTGAAACTAGTGCAAAGGCAGATTTGGGTCAACTTTGGATGCAAATCTGTTATCGCTCGGACATACCCATGATGCATGGGATGTATAATTGGAAAGCTCTACGTGTCTAGTTTCTAACAAAATAAACGGTGCGTCATTTCGAGTCCCGAGCTAGGAGTTATGTCCATTTTACCAAAGTCCGCTGGTGCTGTCAGATTCTACGCGGGAATAAGTAAAATTTATTGAAAAATCATAACTCATTCATCTTAAGCCCAAAAATATTGAAATCAAAGCCTAAGATCGCCCCACTACAAGCCCTACACTCAATAAAAACCCCAGGTTCAGAAACGAGAGGAGATTAACCCAACAATCAAAAGAAAAACAGATTCGCAACCATTTCCACCCCAGTCAACCAACCCTGCTTTAGAAATTCACCAAAAATTGTATATTTAACCAAATTACTTGATTCCAACGCCAATCTCTTCTTAACTTAAATATGCAGCTCCTGTAAAAGACCCAAAGCCACCCAAATTGTTCATCATGCCCAGAAAATTAAAAGAAGACAGCCACGCACAGATTCGCGCATCCAGGAAACAGCCAGTATTCAAAAATTCATAACTAATTGTGTGATTATCGGTTTTTCATGATCTTGGTACCGAAATCTCCGTATTGAAACATACTTTAACTGTTATGAAGACACTAAAAATTGATTCCTGGCAGAAGGGCTCCCAAAAGACAGATTTCCAAAACCCACGAAATTTTCAGAACATACCAGATTTGTTCAAGACTCAAAATAAATGATCAAACTTGATTCTCGTGCATTAAACCAACACTTAAACATGTAAAGAAGGCAGGAGATCCCTACCTCGAAGGTTAGAAGCAAGCCCGAACATGGAGGAAACTTCACAGTGCTCCGATCATGAATTTTCTTGGATGGATAGGAAGCTCTCGTCCCGTAGAACAACTTTTGTACTTGAGATTTTTCAAAAATCGCACTCGTAATAGATGAAATTGAAGAGAGAAGGCGAGAGAGGTGAGAGCCGAGAGGGAGGACGGCGTGGAAGAAAAAAAACGAAAAGGGAAAGTGATTTCCCTGCCCCAATTTTTGACTTATATAGCACAAATAACACTTGCACCCTTTCACTCCTATTGTATTACGTCATCTCCCACAACTTACAAGTCATCTCACATTGACCCAACTCATATCTACCTCATATTTCACATTTCATAGTATAATCCTGCATTAAAATTATTAAAATAAATACGGGTCACTACAACCACAATGTCACCATTGCACAGCTATCAATCCACTAACACCACCCACTGTTACCATTACATCATTACTCCACCGCCACCACCATCATTACACCACCACCACCATTACACCACCACCACTAACACCACCACTCATTGCCATCGTTACATCACCATCACTCTATCACCACCATTACACCATTATCGCCAGCACTCCAACACCACCACCACCACCTCTGTCGCTACCACCACTCCATCACCACCAACACATTACCACCATCACAATCACCATTCCACCATTATTATAAGTACATTGTGATCATTAGTAAATTAAGAGAGAATCGAAACTAAAATTAATTTATCATTTTTTTAATTTAGTACTTAATATGTTTACCAAACAGCTTTTTAGTTTAAAAAATTCACATTCAGCTTTCAGTACTTAATTTTTCAACATTCATTTCAGTTTTCAGTTTTATCAAACAGGCCCTAAGCATTTAAGTCCGTGGAACTCATGATGACTCCGATAGGATGTCCATTTAATTGGGCAAATTCTAAAGGACATATTTAAAGAGTTTCTCAAGTAATAAGGACATCAAAATATTTTCATGTTAGGAGAAGGACACAAAAGGTTTTTCATCCGCCACATCATCACCGAAGAGTTGACCGTTGACTGGTGTTGACCATTCAATCAAGGCTTCACTGGCGGTAGTGTTACCGACATTAAATAAATGCCGTTAAAAGACACTTTTAGCAGCATTAATAAGACCGTCGGGAATAATTACCCTAAAATGGCAATTTTCCTAAGACTGCCGTTTTTAGTGACTTTTACTGGCGGTTTTTTAAATTACCACCGGGAAAGTAGAATATACGATTGTTTTTAATACCGGCGGTAATACTTATAATAAAACCGACCCGTATAATATTAAAAAATTATTATTTATCCTATTTGACCCAAAATGCGGGTTAGCCCAGTTGGTCACACGCATGCGTGTAGATCCAAAGGTTCCAGGTTCAACTCACGGAGAAAGCGAAAAAATAATAAAAAAAAGGGGGACCAAAATGGACTGTCAAAATGATCTCGTACACTTACATTAGCCTAGGACAAAAATGAAAAAAGGCAGAAAAGACTACTCCAAGAAGTACGTGTGGAGTCTTTGGATCAAAGTCACGCATGCCCAAGTCATTGGAATATGAAGGCCATATCATCGACATCGACCAAGACAATTGGCAGAACCATCCAATGACCAAGACTTAGCATTTAAGAACGAGACTTAGGGCTTGTTTGATAACCTAAATTCAACACTTAAAACTAAATCAATTAAATAATAAGTAATTCAGTAGGTTTGATAATGACATTATACATTACTTAACAAATTAAGTACTACTTAAAATGTAGGCTAAAAAGTTGAGAAAAATTTAGTAGTTTTGAGCTACTTAATTCTGACTGAATTCTTGTGTACTTGCATTTAATCACCATACCACCACCACCACCACTCCTACAACCACTCCACCATCACCACCACCACCACCACCACCACCACCACTCACTACAAGAAATTACACAATTCCCGACTAACAGTTTAGTCGGCAAAAGTAAGGAATTTGGTCAGCATTTGGTCAGCAATTTAGTCGGGGTATTGCGGTCGGGAAAGGTAATCACCGACAAAAAAATATTTAGTCGGCATATGATGGTCTTTCCCAACTAATTATTTCGTCGGCCAATTTAAATTATTATTGACAAAGTATTTAGTTTGCAAAATTATTTAGTCGGCAAATGTTTAATAAATTACCGATTAATTATTTAGTCAGAAAATATTTAATAAATTACCAACTAATTATTTAGTCGGAAAATATTTAATAAATTACTGACTAATTATTTAGTTGGCAAATATTTAATAAATTATCGAAAATATTTGATAAATTACCGACTAATTATTTAGTTGGCAAATATTTGATAAATTACCGACTAATTGTTTAGACGGTAAACGTGAAAAAAAATTAGCATAGTTGGCATCTTTTACCAACTAAGAATTTAGTTGGCAAATATAATATATTTTAAAACAAATTCTAAAATCTGCTGAGATATAATTTTTTTTTTTGGTGATTCACAATAAATTAAATTAAGCAACGTCTATTCACCAATCTACTGTAATCAAGTATTGGAATTCAAGAACAATTCATTCTTAACTTCCATAAATATAGGGTGTTCACCAAATACTTAACATACAGTATCCGAATTCGCAAAGTACAAAATAATTAACGAAAAATCACACCACAAAAAGTCCTACCATCAAATATATCATATCTAAGCCCTAGAGCGCAAAATAATACAAAAGTTCAACAGAACTAGATTACAGTAGAATCCACGGCAAACATCCAACGTCTTCATATATAGTCCTTAAAGAGATGCCAAATACTTCAATATCTGTGGAAAGAACAAAACATAATAATAAGACCCATGATATTGATACAAACTTGACAAGGGTACATCAAGTGAAGAAAAGAAATCTAACACCATGATATTGATACATGCACATTTCTCGAGTATGAGTATAAGAATGAAGAGAGTCATCTAAGCAAATCTAAGGATCTAAGAGTATGAGTATAGAATTCGGAACCTCAACAGAAAAATAAAGAGTAAACAAGTGACTAAGTTCAGTTGTTCAACTTCCTCATACAAACTTACTGACTTTACATGCACTATGGTTTATGCTTTAACATTCTTTATGTTAATTCTATTTACTATATTCTTAATTGTATAAAGGTGCCTTTATATGGCGCATACACTAGCCGTTCAAAAAAATTTATGGTGCATACACTAATCCCTATTTTATGGTATTTTCAACAAATCTTACGTTTTACAAATAAAAACTCCAATGGCTTACGCCTCACCTCATAAGAAGTCAACCACCTCGCCTTGCGGTTTTGCCTTTGAAAACTTTGCGCAGATGTAATAATATAAAGGACACAAAAATTGCTTCATACCCCGACACAACTATAAGCTACTGCAGTTTCAAAGACACTGAAGTGTTGATCACATCACATTTCATGTGATGGTCATAGGGGAATTGAAAGCTAAGCATTAGTAATTCAAACAATTCTACCAGGAAAAACAGAGATGTCATCCTGCATTACAATTCTTATGAATGTATTGACATAATTTAATAGCGATTCAGTCTTACAACATGTCATAAAAAAACACACCATATCAGATCAACCAGTTGCTACAATGATAACTGCAGGCCTTCCTAACTAATCCTAACATAAGAGACTGAGAGTTCAAACCACCCATAGCACCTTAAAAAGGTTGGAATAGAACACCCACCATGCACTGGACTGGTATTCATTCCTATGGAGCGCAAAAGTCAGTAGGGAAAGCATCTAATTTCAGTCATAAACAATAAAATGGTATTTGCCCATGCATTGGATCAAGTAACCCAACAAAACACTCAAAAGGCTAAAAGTTCTAACTCGCATTCAAATTTCTGTTGGCATTCTTTCAATACGTGATACGGAGGTCAAAATAGAGTATATGTGCTTCATAGCCAGCAGCGTCACACCAACTTGTAAAATCCGTCAAACTTAGAAAATGCATTTAATAAACCCCAAATTTGGTACACACCATTATCACACATCAAAGTTTATCCTTGATTTTTTCAAGATTTTACAAAGTAAAGGAACCTAGTAAAATTCGCCCCCAAACTCAGAAATTCTGTGCAGCGAAACACAATTTCCAGCAGAACGGTCTGTTTTCAGTAATTTCAACGCCAAACATCACCAACTTATCAATCTTTAACACCCATAAGGACCCATAGTCAAGAGGATTGTTAAACTATAAAAAGAGTGATGATAACCGCAGCTCAGCAAGCTGTCTGCTAAAAAACAAGAACCTGACCACAGCTAGGTTTATGATTTTTATCTTTTTCCACGCTGCTCAAAAAATTCTGAAAATTTTACACAATACAATAGACACACTAATGAACCTTCAGTAAAAATACCATAAATTTGCAAACTTTCTAGGTACCTTGAATAATTTCGTAAATAACAGACCGAGTTTCCTCCTCTCTCTCTCTCTCTCTCTCTCTCTCTCTCCACGAAAATATCAGGGGAAAGAAGAAGATATTTGCAACAAAACAGAGCGGCTCAGTAGAGGATTGTACCTAGAGTTGTGGAGGAGAAGCAGAGCGGCCTCCGCCTTGAATAAGTGAGTTATCCTTGCCCGTTGTCATGTTATTCTTTCATAGATGAAACAACTAAACTGATAAAATTCTTCCAACATGTAATCATGTTATAGAGTACATGGTATTCAGGGGACTATTTGTGAATCTACATTCAATTCCCTCAATCACATAGAATCAATGGACTATTTATAAGTTGATGCCAATGTTAACCATGACATGGTATTCAGGGGAAGGAGTTCTACTTTTCTATACATTTAAACCACTACTAGTAAGAGTGCACGTGCTTCGCACGTGATATTTTGTCTTTGACACTAAGATCGTAAGGATACAAAGGAGGCTGAACACGAGCAATATTACTGGGGCACAACATCTTTTGCACAAGTATGTTGGGTAGGGGAATTTGCTCAAGTGAAATAGAAGCCCAAGGAAGTACCAAAACAAAGACAAACACACACTTGCTTTGTTCAGCTATACACTTGGATTTCGGGTATTGTAGTGGTCGTAACCGTACAATTTTTTTTCTTAAAAAGAAATATTAATTCTGATGGAATCCTCACGTAATCAAAACTCCTATTAGATTTCACAGAAGAGAGAAAACTCCTCTCATAATTGCTAAAGGAACAAAAAAGAATGCTACCTTATAGACAGGTATTCTTCATAATCTGCTACCTTATAGACAGGTACTCTTCATTGTTATCGAGTCAGTATTTTTTTTTTTTTTTTAAGCTAGCGAGTCTGTATAAGATTTGAGTGGAAGGAATCTTGTTATGTTATTGAGAGTGAGCGTATCGACAGGATAAAATAGGAAAGATTTACGTGATTAACTTTCCGACTTGCTAAACAACTTGGGTTAGCTCAGTTGGCCAGGACTCTTATATCTCATTAGGAGGTTAGGAATAGAGTCTTTACCTGTGTGTGGGTGTTCTTTCTTTTATATGTAATGGAGTTATTTCTCCCCTTAATGAGGCTTGTAGTTGAGTTTGCCTAATAATGATTGTGGTCCCTTAATTGAGTCTTTCCAGTTGATCGGGCCATTTCGTGGCAGCTAGCCTCTCAATGTTCGTGATAAAAAAGATTGCAAGACTTCATATAAAAGGAGAGGGGTTGTGCTCTCCAAAGTTGTTAAGAGATGGAGGCAAAAAAGGGAAAATGACGGCTCAAGACGTGTTTTAATAATTAACTAGCGAATACCCATGCCTGAAGGCACGGCGCAACATATTTTGAAGACAATGAAAGCTACTGGTCCAATTTGAGCTTTGGATCTTTTGGGGCAACTGTGTGCTACCATTGGCATACTCAATGAGCTTATGCAAAAGCTATCGTGCTAATTTTTTCAAAATGTGCAGAGTATTACAATTTTTTCAAAGTTACTGATCCAAAGCTCAAGCTAAAGCTCGCCGATTTGGCCGTTTACCCTGAAGTTCCGCACCTGAAGTTTTGCTATAGTGTGATTTATGCCCAATGAAGAGATAAATCTGGGCATATATTAAGATTCAAAAACCGTCACTTGCTAGTTCTAATTCGGTAAACGGCACACAGAAAACATAAAAACCATCGAAACACCAATGAAAATATAAAATGGTACACATATTAGTTTGGCAAACCAGGAGATGCTCGAAAATTTATTTGTAATGGCCAGACCTAATCAGTAAATTTTTGCATTTTGCTAGAGCATCAGAAGAGTAGTTTGCATTGGGCCTCAATATTATTAGTTGACTGAGTCAGTGATGCTTTTTCTCTCTATAAAACAACTTTGAAAAACAAATAAAAGCTTTTTTTGTTAGAGGTTATGCTCGGGTAGAGGTTATTAGTTGATATAGTTAATTTGGAAATGATTTTGGAAAAGTAGGAACACGTTATTGCATAAGGAACCTTATTTGCATAAGGAAATGATTTGAAATGATTTTCTTTATGTTGCTTTCTTTATGTCACTACCAAAAAATAAATGTAGTGTAGAAACGTTTCGAGAAATTTAGTGTAGAAATTCATTACTGCAAATTATAGTATTCAATCAAGCTTTCAAAAATTATGACCAAAAATTAGGGAGAGAGAGAGAGAGAGAGAGAAATTTCCTTTACCCGATTTGTTCACCCAAAATTATTCTCATAAATTAGTGGGATTGTTCCAAAATTTTAGGTAGATTGATTCATTTTACTACTGTAGACAGAAACTTCCGGACTATTAGTTTTTTTTTTTGATCCGCCCGGACTATTAGTTGATGTAGTTAATTTGGAAATGATTTACGAAAAATAGGAAGAGGTTATTGCATAAGGAACCTTATTTGCAAAAGGAAATGATTTTCCTTATGTTGTTTTCCTTATGTCACTACCAAAAAATAAATGTAGTGTAGAAACGTTTTAGGAAATTTAGTGTAGAAATTCATTACATAAGAAAATGATTTGAAATGATTTTCCTTATGTTGCTTTCCTTATGTCACTACCAAAAAATAAATGTAGTATAGAAACGTTTTGGGAAATTTAATGTAGAAATTCATTATTGAAAATAATAGTACTCAATCAAGCTTTCAAAAAAATTGACCAAAAATTAGGGAAAGAGAGAGAGAGAGAAATTTCCCTTACCCGATTTGTCCACCCAAAATTATTCTCATAAATTAGTGGGATTGTTTCGAAATTTTAAGTTGATTGATTCATTTCAATACTGTAGACAGAAATAGTTGATGTAGTTAATTTGGAAATGATTTTGGAAAAGTAAGAAGACGTTATTGCATAAGGAACCTTATTTGCACAAAGAATTGATTTGAAATGATTTTCCTTACGTTGCTATCCTTATGGCACTATCAAATAATAAATGTAGTGTAGAAATGTTTTAGAAAATTTAGTGTAGAAATTCATTATATAAGGAAATGATTTGAAATGATTTTTCTTATGTTACTTTTCTTATGTCACTATCAAAAAATAAGTGTAGTGTATAAACATTTTGGAAAATTTAGTGTAGAAATTCATTACTGAAAATAATAGTAATCAATCAAGTTTTCAAAAAAATTGACCAAAAATTAAGAGAGAGAGAGAGAGAGAGGGAGAGAAATTTCCCTTACCCGATTTGTTCACCCAAAATTATTCTCATAAATCAGTGGGATTGTTCCAAAATTTTAGGTAGATTGATTCATTTTAATACCGTAGACAGAAACTTCCGGACTATTAGTTTTTTTTTTTTTGATCCGCCCGGACTATTAGTTGATGTAGTTAATTTGGAAATGATTTACGAAAAATAGGAAGAGGTTATTGCATAAGGAACCTTATTTGCAAAAGGAAATGATTTTCCTTATGTTGTTTTCCTTATGTCACTACCAAAAAATAAATGTAGTGTAGAAACGTTTTAGGAAATTTAGTGTAGAAATTCATTACATAAGAAAATGATTTGAAATGATTTTCCTCATGTTGCTTTCCTTATGTCACTACCAAAAAATAAATGTAGTATAGAAACGTTTTGGGAAATTTAATGTAGAAATTCATTATTGAAAATAATAGTACTCAATCAAGCTTTCAAAAAAATTGACCAAAAATTAGGGAAAGAGAGAGAGAGAGAAATTTCCCTTACCCGATTTGTCCACCCAAAATTATTCTCATAAATTAGTGGGATTGTTTCGAAATTTTAAGTTGATTGATTCATTTCAATACTGTAGACAGAAATAGTTGATGTAGTTAATTTGGAAATGATTTTGGAAAAGTAAGAAGACGTTATTGCATAAGGAACCTTATTTGCACAAAGAAATGATTTGAAATGATTTTCCTTACGTTGCTATCCTTATGGCACTATCAAATAATAAATGTAGTGTAGAAACGTTTTAGAAAATTTAGTGTAGAAATTCATTATATAAGGAAATGATTTGAAATGATTTTTCTTATGTTACTTTTCTTATGTCACTATCAAAAAATAAGTGTAGTGTATAAACATTTTGGAAAATTTAGTGTAGAAATTCATTACTGAAAATAATAGTAATCAATCAAGTTTTCAAAAAAATTGACCAAAAATTAAGAGAGAGAGAGAGAGAGAGGGAGAGAAATTTCCCTTACCCGATTTGTTCACCCAAAATTATTCTCATAAATCAGTGGGATTGTTCCAAAATTTTAGGTAGATTGATTCATTTTAATACCGTAGACAGAAACTTCCGGACTATTAGTTTTTTTTTTTTTTGATCCGCCCGGACTATTAGTTGATGTAGTTAATTTGGAAATGATTTACGAAAAATAGGAAGAGGTTATTGCATAAGGAACCTTATTTGCAAAAGGAAATGATTTTCCTTATGTTGTTTTCCTTATGTCACTACCAAAAAATAAATGTAGTGTAGAAACGTTTTAGGAAATTTAGTGTAGAAATTCATTACATAAGAAAATGATTTGAAATGATTTTCCTCATGTTGCTTTCCTTATGTCACTACCAAAAAATAAATGTAGTATAGAAACGTTTTGGGAAATTTAATGTAGAAATTCATTATTGAAAATAATAGTACTCAATCAAGCTTTCAAAAAAATTGACCAAAAATTAGGGAGAGAGAGAGAGAGAGAAATTTCCCTTACCCGATTTGTCCACCCAAAATTATTCTCATAAATTAGTGGGATTGTTTCGAAATTTTAAGTTGATTGATTCATTTCAATACTGTAGACAGAAATAGTTGATGTAGTTAATTTGGAAATGATTTTGGAAAAGTAAGAAGACGTTATTGCATAAGGAACCTTATTTGCACAAAGAAATGATTTGAAATGATTTTCCTTACGTTGCTATCCTTATGGCACTATCAAATAATAAATGTAGTGTAGAAACGTTTTAGAAAATTTAGTGTAGAAATTCATTATATAAGGAAATGATTTGAAATGATTTTTCTTATGTTACTTTTCTTATGTCACTATCAAAAAATAAGTGTAGTGTATAAACATTTTGGAAAATTTAGTGTAGAAATTCATTACTGAAAATAATAGTAATCAATCAAGTTTTCAAAAAAATTGACCAAAAATTAAGAGAGAGAGAGAGAGAGAGAGGGAGAGAAATTTCCCTTACCCGATTTGTTCACCCAAAATTATTCTCATAAATCAGTGGGATTGTTCCAAAATTTTAGGTAGATTGATTCATTTTAATACCGTAGACAGAAACTTCCGGACTATTAGTTTTTTTTTTTTTTTGATCCGCCCGGACTATTAGTTGATGTAGTTAATTTGGAAATGATTTACGAAAAATAGGAAGAGGTTATTGCATAAGGAACCTTATTTGCAAAAGGAAATGATTTTCCTTATGTTGTTTTCCTTATGTCACTACCAAAAAATAAATGTAGTGTAGAAACGTTTTAGGAAATTTAGTGTAGAAATTCATTACATAAGAAAATGATTTGAAATGATTTTCCTTATGTTGCTTTCCTTATGTCACTACCAAAAAATAAATGTAGTATAGAAACGTTTTGGGAAATTTAATGTAGAAATTCATTATTGAAAATAATAGTACTCAATCAAGCTTTCAAAAAAATTGACCAAAAATTAGGGAAAGAGAGAGAGAGAGAGAAATTTCCCTTACCCGATTTGTCCACCCAAAATTATTCTCATAAATTAGTGGGATTGTTTCGAAATTTTAAGTTGATTGATTCATTTCAATACTGTAGACAGAAATAGTTGATGTAGTTAATTTGGAAATGATTTTGGAAAAGTAAGAAGACGTTATTGCATAAGGAACCTTATTTGCACAAAGAAATGATTTGAAATGATTTTCCTTACGTTGCTATCCTTATGGCACTATCAAATAATAAATGTAGTGTAGAAACGTTTTAGAAAATTTAGTGTAGAAATTCATTATATAAGGAAATGATTTGAAATGATTTTTCTTATGTTACTTTTCTTATGTCACTATCAAAAAATAAGTGTAGTGTATAAACATTTTGGAAAATTTAGTGTAGAAATTCATTACTGAAAATAATAGTAATCAATCAAGTTTTCAAAAAAATTGACCAAAAATTAAGAGAGAGAGAGAGAGAGAGAGGGAGAGAAATTTCCCTTACCCGATTTGTTCACCCAAAATTATTCTCATAAATCAGTGGGATTGTTCCAAAATTTTAGGTAGATTGATTCATTTTAATACCGTAGACAGAAACTTCCGGACTATTAGTTTTTTTTTTTTTTGATCCGCCCGGACTATTAGTTGATGTAGTTAATTTGGAAATGATTTACGAAAAATAGGAAGAGGTTATTGCATAAGGAACCTTATTTGCAAAAGGAAATGATTTTCCTTATGTTGTTTTCCTTATGTCACTACCAAAAAATAAATGTAGTGTAGAAACGTTTTAGGAAATTTAGTGTAGAAATTCATTACATAAGAAAATGATTTGAAATGATTTTCCTTATGTTGCTTTCCTTATGTCACTACCAAAAAATAAATGTAGTATAGAAATGTTTTGGGAAATTTAATATAGAAATTCATTATTGAAAATAATAGTACTCAATCAAGCTTTCAAAAAAATTGACCAAAAATTAGGGAGAGAGAGAGAGAGAGAGAAATTTCCCTTACCCGATTTGTCCACCCAAAATTATTCTCATAAATCAGTGGGATTGTTTCGAAATTTTAAGTTGATTGATTCATTTTAATACTGTAGACAGAAATAGTTGATGTAGTTAATTTGGAAATGATTTTGGAAAAGTAAGAAGACGTTATTGCATAAGAAAACTTATTTGCACAAAGAAATGATTTGAAATGATTTTTCTTACGTTGCTTTCCTTATGGCACTATCAAATAATAAATGTAGTGTAGAAACGTTTTAGAAAATTTAGTGTAGAAATTCATTACATAAGGAAATGATTTGAAATGATTTTTCTTATGTTACTTTTCTTATGTAACTATCAAAAAATAAGTGTAGTGTATAAACATTTTGGAAAATTTAGTGTAGAAATTCATTACTGAAAATAATAGTACTCAATCAAGTTTTCAAAAAAATTGACCAAAAATTAAGAGAGAGAGAGAGAGAGAGAGAGAGAGAGAGAGAGAGAGAGAGAGAGAGAGAGAAATTTCCCTTACCCGATTTGTCCACCAAAAATTATTCTCATAAATCAGTGGGATTGTTCCGAAATTTTAGGTAGATTGATTCATTTTAATACTGTAGACAGAAAACTTCCGGCCTATTAGTTGATGTAGTTAATTTGGAAATGATTTTGAAAAAGTAGGAAGACGTTATTGCATAAGGAACCTTATTTGCATAAGGAAATGATTTCCTTATGTTGCTTTCCTTATGTCACTACTAAAAAATAAATGTAGTGTAAAAACGTTTTAGAAAATTTAGTGTAGAAATTCATTACATGAGGAAAAGATTTGAAATGATTTTCCTTATGTTGCTTTCTTTATGTCACTACCAAAAAATAAGTGTAGTGTAGAAACGTTTTGGAAAATTTAATGTAGAAATTCATTATTGAAAATAATAGTACTCAATCAAGCTTTCAAAAAAATTGACCAAAAATTAGGGAGAGAGAGAGAGAGAGAGAAATTTGTCTTACCCGATTTGTCCACCCAAAATTATTCTCATAAATCAGTGGGATTGTTCCAAAATTTTAAGTAGATTAATTCATTTCAATATTGTAGATAGAAACTTCCGGACTATTAGTCGGATTGATTCATTTAAATTTCAGATTTGAAATTATATAATAAAAACAGGAAACTTCCGAACTATTAGTCAAATTGATTCATTTAAATTAGAAACAATTCCGTTTTTTATTGATTTCTCTAATTCTATATTAAGGAAGCATTTAAGACTGAAAAAGGAATATAGAATGGAGGGCGGAGATTTATGTAAAATGAGGGGATAAATCTGGACTATTGGTTGTCTTTTGGATTCAAACACTTCTCTGTCATATTATATAGATACCCGTTAAGAACAAGCTAAGAACATTTGTTAATGCTGAAAATGTCCTTGGCGGATATTAATTATCAAAACAAGACATTGGCCGTCATTTTTTCAAAAGAAAACAGTAGTGTTTCTCCCATTTTGTTGATGATATTGCCGTGTGAAACATGAGAAGGAAAAATACCCATTTATGTTTAGCCGCCACTCTTGAGGGATATATTGGAAGTGGTCTTTGCTTTGTTTTGTCTTGGAGTACAGTGACAATTCCAAGAAGTTTACATGCACATCTTTGATTCAACTATTTGAATTGTTTTTCAATGTATTTTTGGAAGTATCTTGGAAGATTTGTAGATTTAAGGCAACGGTGATCAAGCGTTGCTGCATTGGATGTGGTGAACGAGTGATTCGACAAGTAGATCCTAAGGCAATCGTGAGGATTCAAATCGTAGGTAAGATTACTTGTAACTACACATGGAGTATAGTGTTTTGATTCCTTCCCCTTTTATTTTTACCCATTTGGGATTTTCCACACATATCTTGGCGTTCGTTGTTTGTTTGCATTCTGTTTGTGAGATTGTTTTACTTTTCAGTTGCTGGGTTGATTAATTGAAGAGATAAAACATAGCGAATTTTAAACCCAGGCAATTTAGGATTTTTCAAAAATTAACATTCTCACTCGACTTGATAATTCAAATATTTTACAACCACACTCTAAATCATACACCCAAATACACACACATAGTGTGTGTGGGACCCTTGTGTTTGTGAAAGGGTGTGTAATATTGGATGTGCTTGTAGCATCTCTCTTGATAATTTTAGGATACAAGCCAGTGTGTAATTAACTGGGTGTCTCTAAAGTCGCAAGACCTACTTGCCGAGAAATGCTACGCTTAACAGCATCCCATTACACTCTGACGTGACAGTGTCCCACAATTGGGCAAATTTTGCTAATTAGGTACTCCCTCCATTCGGATTTTATAGTCTCTCGTTCAATTCTAACCGGATAAAAAATAAGTTTTATCTTTAAATTGGTAATGAATTGAAAAATGGCACGAACTCCCAAAAAGGACTATTAAATCCATACGAAGAGAGTAGAATGGTTCTTCCTGTGCAATGATTTGCCATGAACTTGCAAATTCTTACTTGAGTAATTATGCCGTGCTTGAATCTCTGTCCCTGCCCAATGTTACTACTTTTAATTTATTGCACATGCATATATACTCTAAGTCAAAACAGAAAACTAAGCTCTCTCAAAAGACCAAATTAAGACACCATCTTTAATTCCTGAAAGTTGCATGAGAAAGCAACATGACCATTCTAGTACAAGTTACAATATTCATCTCCCTACATGTGGGAATTAAAAAAACTTCTAAAGTACTACATGACTATTCGTCCAATTATAATATTATATACTCCTACATCACTATCGTCTTGCACTGTCCAAGGAAAGGCCATCTACTACCACAAAATAGGGCAAACACCGTAGAGAGGCCATCACTATCGTCATGCTCTTTTAGCAAAATGGTGGTGGAGATTCAGTAGAGAAAAAGATTCCTTATGGGCTAAGGTGGTGTGCAAAAAATACGGATTCTCACAGCAAAATTGGCTTCCTCAATTACCATCTTTTGGTCGAGCGTCTATCATTTGGAAAGATATTTGCTCAATTGGGAATATGGACAATGATGTGGGGAACATTATTCAGGCCGGTTTCAGAATACAAGTGTACTCTGGGAATAACACTTCTTTTTGGAATCACAGATGGATGGGTGATCAAACATTGCGGGAGGAATTTCCTAGACTTTATTTGAAATCAACACAACAAGATGAGTTGGTATGTAATATGATTAATTCAGAAGGTGATAGGGATTGGTTTTTGTCCTTTCGGAGACTATATGTTTGGGAAAAGGAACAAATGGATGTGTTAAGTGACAGATTACGGAATGTCTCTTTAGTGCCGTCAAAATTGGATGAGATGCTTTGGACTGGTAACTCAAACAACATATTTTCTGTTAAGTCTGCATATGATCTTTGGGAAGCTTATGCATTTAACACAAATTCTGCGCTTGGGTCTTTGTGGAGAAATCTTAGTCCTCCAAAGGTGGAGATTTTTTCGTGGTTGGCTTGTCAAAGCAAGATTGCAACAAGGTCAGTTTTGAGCAGTAGAAATATAATTGTGGGATTGGATGAGCATGCATTGGCTTGCCCATTTTGTTCACTGGAATTGGAAACACCAATACATGTGATTCTTTCTTGCCCATTTTCTACATACATTTGGACAAAAATAGTAGATTGGTGGAATCTAACTTGGGTGGATCATTCAAATTTGTTGGATTTATCTTCATGGTGGTTTTCGTCTGGGTTCAAAAATTTGGAAAAACATATGTGGGAATTCTGCTTTTATGCAACATTATGGTCTATTTGGATTGCAAGGAATGATGTTATTTTCAACAACAAAGCTGCGGATCGTAACCAAGTGGTAGAGCTAACCAAAACAAGGGTAGCTTTATGGATCAAAGCTAGATTTGATATCAAGGTGTATACGGTGGAAGATATTAAAAGAAATCTTGATGGTGCTAGACGTCTCATTATTTAAGAGTGTTTGGCTGTATTTTCCCTTTTATTTACCTTGTCTTTGTTTATCTTTGTAGGGTTGGGTTGAACTTTCTGGTTCTCCCTTCCCTTTTACTCGATGTACCCTCTTCGAGTTTAATAAAATTTTCTTTTGCCAATTAAAAAAAAAACACCGTAGAGAGGCAGAAAGAGTCCACCATTTCTTAAAACTCAGGAGACCCCAATCCCATAGATATCTATCCACCTACTACGTACCATACGGTAGAACAAGTTTGAGTGAACCTGCTAACCACATATACATCTATATACAGATTGTGCACAGATTTTGTTGTGGGGCCCACCACAAGTTCCACATAATTGATTAGAGCCGTTCATTAAATGTAAAATATTTTTTCAAGAGTCCTCGTAAAAAATCAACTCAATCTAATACCTATAAGTGCTCCAACCCTAAGGTATCCTAAAACCTAAAATCTTAAGGTACCCTAAAACCCTAGGGTATCCTAAGATTTTAAGGTACCATATAACCCTAGCATACCCTAAAACTCTAAGGTGATACTTCCACTAATGGTAAATGTATTTTTGTAAAAGTGAATCTAGCAATAATTAAGTATTCCATCTCTCCTTAATGGAAATTAAGTGTCACTTTTCTGTACTTAGAGGTAAAAATCTCAATTTTTGGGAGTCCCCAAATTTTAGAACCCTAAGAGAATTTAGGGCTCATAGAGAGAGACCTTGGTCGAAGTTTGAGCTCGTTGTCAATGTCGGTGCGTTGGTGGTGGTCGACAAAGGCCCATAAGTTGTCATCGGAATGGGGAAGGCAGTGGTGATGGCCGGCGATGGTGGGGAATGGTGCCTGGGTGGGTCGCCCCTCTTTCCCCCTCACTCTCTCTAGTCTAGAGGTTGCGTTCTTGTGCATTTACTTCCGGTTATAATTTTGTACTTTTTAGACTCTTCTCTTCGAAATGGATGATTAATTCAAAAAATATCACTTCAATCTAACATAAATACAAAAATAAAACAAAATACATATAACGGAAAAAATAATCAAGTTTACAAGAATGGGGTCGGAATTTTTCGAACGAACCAGCGAACGAAAAAGGCCGAGTTTTTTATTTGGAAATTGAATTCTACACATCCTTTTCTGACATCTACACTCTTTTTTAATTGGTCTTCTAGCAAAAAAATACATATACTTTCAATACTAAAATAAAAAAAAAAAGAGTGTAAATGTTAAAAAAAGAAGTGTAGAATTCAATTTCGTAATTTTTCACAATTTTTTTTGGCTGGGTTAAATCAGTAGGCTCCAGAGCTGACGCAGCATGTCACATCATCGTGTTGTAATCATGTTGTAAAGGAATATTGTAAGTGTAACATTTCTGCAAGTTGATCTACCTATCTAGCTCTTACATTTGTCACGTCATTGTCTTAAATTATTACAACTGGAAAAAGCAAGTTGATTTATTAAAAGCTAACCATTCCCAGTAATATCTCATCTTTTTGAAATATGCTTAAAATCTCAGATAAGCTAAGTTGACCTTTTTTTTTTCTTTTTTCAAAGGCTAAAATTTTTATTAATGTCTAAAAAAACAAAGATCAACAAGATAAGGGAAGATGACATCAAATTCTTAACCTGCTACCCAAACAAGGGATAACAAAAGCTAAGAATTATCTAATACCCATCCGAGACCCAAAGCCTAAGTTCGGCAAGAAACCAAACGAAGGAACACCCAAAGGGACAAAGCCCACACCTAAAACTGTCTAAAAATCCAAATAATACAATCAGCACACCCATTTGGCCGAAGCCCAATACCTAAAATCCCAAATCTATACAATTCAGAGAGTAAAAAGGCCTAATTGCCCAAATCCATAAAATCAGCTCCAACTGGGAAGGGCCAGCCCAATGGCCCAACCCAAAACCAACGGCAAACCCTAGCCATTCCGCCATCCCCGGCATACCGCCGAGCAACATCCAAACCCAAACCCAGGCGCTTCAACCACCACCCATCACCGATTAACCATGGCACGCAATGGCCGGTTCGTACAGACCGACCGTGGCCCAAAAACCCACGCCACCACAGCCATCGTTGCAGAGCACCACCCAAAACCAGCTTAGAGTCGTCAGACCCAAAAACAACCAGATCTGAGTAATATAAGCTAAGTTGATCTAGTGACTGGTCGATGACTTGAACATTTAACGACTTGCAGAAGTGGTCAAGTTTTACTTGTTATTCCAACTAATTAATCTCACAAGAAATTACATCAAAGTCGAGTTTAATTTGAGCAATTGGATTTCTTGTTTTACATAATCTTACCGCGTTAATCAAGTAGAACTCAGCAAACTTGAATTACATGTTCGATGCAATCGTCCACATAATCTCAAGCAAATATTTAACATATATATATTGATCAAGAGTCGAGTTCAAATATTTGATATTCTAGGCTGACACTAGTCAAATCATGCCCACCATGCACCTGATTTGTGGTTTAGGGGCACCCAAATTTCTGTTCCACAAATTGCAACCTTGGATGAGTCACTCTCAAAGAAAATGCAGCACTTGAATTCTTGTCTTGTTTTAAAAATTTGAATGGCTGTATTCCACGCCCTCCGATTCTGACTTTTCTTATTAGTTTAATTTCCTTCACTCGCTTTCATTGCTTTCCACTTGTACAATTAGGCTGCATTCTTATGAACTTAACTTAGATCTGAAAATTTTGTTCTTATTTAAATTTTTTTAACATTTATTAGTTTTGCACCAAACTTATTAACTTAATCTTGTCGAGACGAATCACTCTTTCATTGCTTTCCACTTGTACATTTAGGTTGCATTTTTATAAATTTAACTTAAATCTGGAAATTTTGTCTTTAGTTGAATTTTGTTCGCATTACTTAGTTTTGCGCCAAATTTATTAGCTTAATCTCATCGAGACGAATCAATAATCCACAAAAGTTTGGCGCAAAACTAACAAATGAAAAAAAAAATTAAATAAGGACAAAATTCTCAAATTTATGTTAAGTTCATAAGAACGCAGCCTTAACTAGTGGAGTATTTTTTGGTTCTTCCTCCGGCCCAATTTGTTTGTCCATTTTTGACATTCGTTCTCTTTAAAAAATTGTCTATATCTCACAATCTATAATATTTTATGTAATTTCGAAAACATCATATTGTAGAACTAATTGAGATTTATCAAACAAAATCTATATTGCATATAAAAATCATTATAAATTGAAACATATAAATAATTTTGGTGAAGATCTCAAATAGTGAAAAGAGATAAACAAGTCGGGACGAAAGGAGTGTAAGTGTATATAGTATAAATGTCTATATATGTACATCCTAAAACATCGAAGTTCCAACACTAAGAATCCATCCTTAAACATGTATCTCCATGTACTGATCCTCTTGTTTCTTTCATGGCTCCTCCTCCTATTAGCACAACCCACAGTACTAGCTAAAAACATAACCGCCAACATCGCCAACCTAACTTCCACAAGCTTCCTCGGCACCAAGCCCGGATGCCAACGTAAATGCGGAAACCTAAGCGTCCCTTACCCGTTTGGCATAGGGGCTGCCTGCTCCTTCGATCTGCATTTCATAATCAACTGCAACAATTCAGAGCCCTTCATAGGCAACCTCGTGGTCTTATCCATCTCACCAACCCAAGTCCGGGTCCAAAACTGGGTCGCTTCCGTGTGCTACAACAAGACCGGGGCTGTGACATATGATTCCGGCTGGGCTTCGTTGTCGCTGCTATTTGACTGGCCATACACATTTTCGGACACCGCGAATAAGTTGACGGTCGTCGGCTGCGATGACTACGGCGAACTCTGGGCAGATAGTCAAGATGCAGGGATCCTCGTTAGTGCATGTGGGTCCATATGCTCCAACAGTTCGGACATGACTGATGCAAATTGTCCCGGTATTGGTTGCTGCCAAACCGATATTCCAAAGGGGCTCAAGACGTACAACGTTTCCCTTAGAACCTTTTACAATCATACCCAGGTTTGGACTTGTGTATTCCTTTTTTTGTTTTTTCTTTTTTTGACAAACCACACGTGAAAAATAATTAAGTAAATCATTAAAATAATTCACTTAATTAGCAAAAGTTATTGGGTACTCCAACCGGAAAGGGAGGGGTTGTAGTATTGCACTCGCCAGCCCTACATTTCAGTGCGGACAGCTTAGATTTAATCCGAACTCCTACAAATTCTAACCGTTCATTGCCAAGATGGATAATCGGATTGGCTACACTACACTACACATGTAGTGCCGGGGGTGCACTACAACACCCCTGGGTCCACTCCAACCTCCACGCAGCACTCCAATATCATCCACGTACAAGTAGTGGCGTGGACAGGAATCTATATAAGTAGGGGCACATTTTAAACACATTTCAACCAAAAAAAATTCGAAGCAATTAAATAGATACTCTAATTACTAGACTTGTTTAGGTGTCCATTCTAAAGGATTTAAATACTTATGTTTCCATTCTCAAAATACATTGTTACCCATTATACCCCTATCTATATATTATCATATATAATTTCTACCTAATATTTTGAATTTTCCATAATATATGGACTATGTTCATATACCTGTCCTATATAATCGTAAAACATAATTAGTCCTATTATATAGGGACGTCTATCGCCTATTTCAAACAGAATTTAATTCCGACTTGGGAAAATTTTACGTAGGCACCTGACCTTTCACACAAATCACACATAAATACTTGACTTTTCTTAATTTCATATAAACACCTGAGTTTTCTAAAAACTCATCAATTCAACACTTGCCGTTACCCCTTCATCTAAAACCAAACAAAAAAAAAAGTTAAGTGTTCCAATTTTTTATTTGTTTGAACCAGTACAAAAATTTTATTTTTCTAATTATTTTATCTTAAAGAATCATAATTAATTTTTGACTCTAAAGCTCTTGTTAGTCGGCCCTAAGAAAATCGTAGAATCAAATATCTCTTAGGACTAACTCACGAGAGCCTTTGAGTCAAAAATTAATTATGACCCTTTAAAATAAAATGATTAGAAAAATAAGATATTCACATCGGTTCAAATGAATTGAAAATTGAAGCAATTAATTTTTCAACCATGTATAGACCATTTATATATTAAAAAATATGGTTAAAAAATTAAGTGCTCCAATTTTCAATCCGTTTAAACCGTTTAAAAATTAAGCTCTCGTTATTTCTCTGATTATTTTATTCTAAAGGGTCATAATTAATTTTTGACTCTAAAGCTCTCGTTAGTTAGCCTTAGAGATACGGAGTATTTGATTCGACAACTTTCTTAGGGCCGACTAACGAGAGTTTTAGAGTCAAAAATTAATTATGATTTTTTAGGATAAAATGATCAGAAAAATAATATCTTCGCACTAGCTCAAACAAATAAAAAATTGGAGCCAACAAAGTTCAATCCAAGCCATTCCCGTTCAATTAACAATGATTTAGTTGAATTTTGTGAATCGAATGTAGATATCTAGAAAGTGAGTTGTTTCTTACAGGTAGAATGTTGATTTTCCGGAAATTATCATAAATACGTATCGTAAAATCGTCCTGATAAAATTGAAACACGTACACTAAAATCATAACAAAATTTGTGCAGATCACCATGAAACAGAAAAAATCATGAATATATACCGCGGAATTTTGGCGACAAAACTATAGTAAACAGAAATCATGACAAATTTTGGACAAACCGAAACACACCTACAGAAGTCGTCACAAAATTTGTGGAATCACCAATTATTATGAATACGTACGTATTGTAAAATCGTCCTTACAAAGCTACAATAAACAAAAATCATGACAAAATTTGAAGAAATCAAAACAACATACCAAAATCATGACAAAAAATCGGTAAAATGGCCATAAAACAAAAAAAATTGTAATTGTGGGTTAGAAATTGCAACTTACTAAGTCTAACCATTGTTCATCGCTGCTTGACGATTTCCTAATTCTAAATTAATGGATTGCCTCAAGTGTAGGGCGGAGGGCGACGCAACACAATATCCGGTGATATGTGCTGACTAAAAACTCGATTTGTTAAAATTTGAACTGGTTCTTAAGTAGCCATCCCTTGTCATTTGAGATTAAAATTAACTAAACTTGGAGAATTGTTTGGTTTTTCGAATTATTAAAAAGAAGGTACGGTCATAGGATTCATAACACTCGCAACCAAGTCGGACTTGTCTGCTCCATTCGGTGTTATTAAAAACATTCAACTTTAGAGAGAAAATGATACCCTGAAAGATGCGAACCTTAATGGTCGCCGTTTACCCATGCGCAGCGATGAATGAGTTTTGGACCTCCATTATTCTGTTCAAATGGGTTTCGACAATACCCAGGTTCGTCTAATGAATGTTCTTTACTAACCTAAAATTGCTTTTATTCATTGTTTAAAAATAGGAGCAATGCTCGGACTTGTCACGACCTGCTAATCGCCCCGCGACCCTACCTATACGCCTACTCACTTATTATTAAGAAAGAAACGCAAAAAACCCTAGATTGAAACATGCTTCTATTGCCTGGAAAAGAAAAGCAAACGAGAGATTTATACTAAACGAATATTAACGAACAATTTTAATTAAGAACGTAAATTAATACAAGTTACCGGAAGGTGTTTTTTTGAACAAAACTTTAAAAACTTCAAAAGAAACGAGCTCTTAAGAAAAACACCATAAGAAAAGCTACTACAACAAAAATTAAACCTTAAAAATGAAGTTCCGAGGGTATTTATACCAAAACCCCAAAATCCGGAATAAAAAACATTAAACTTTATTTTTTTCCGTTGTTGCCACCGATATCGATACAGCTGAGAGTTGTATCGATACAGGAGTCTCTAGTCCGCGACTAATAGTACCTGTATCAATACAGCTGAGAACTGTATCAATTCTGTCTCCCTTAGCGACCAAAATTAAGCGTTGCATGAGATTGGGCACCCGATGCACTAATGATGTCACTCGACGCCTCACGCCTTCGCTTTGACTCCCACGGTGACATCCAATCCGGCCTCAAGGCCTCGCAATCCAACCTTGGTGCAAAATCCGCCTTATTACCTATGAAAGTAACAAAAACACAAAAACAAGGCAAAGCACTGCATCTAGTGGAAAATGAAATAAAACGCGCTTCTAACGCGCTAATTCACCCTACTTAGGTGCTCATATCTATGATATCACGCGACTATCACACCCCTCCAACTTGAGCGTTACTAGTCCCTAGTAATGAACGAACAGAAAAATAACAAAAGAAAGACTAACAGGACACAAACGGGGATTCAAGAGGTTATGCTAGCTATACAATAACTAGGCAGGCAAAAGATTTTCTGCTTTCTCACTCACCTACAACTCAAACACATGCATGCCTCGGTAAAAAGGTAAACATAAGTAGCGCCGAAACACATGTAGAGATAAATGCCCCCATGAAGGCAACAATGCCGCACTCGCTCACTGGAACACTCAACATCCCATCAAAAGCGCTTGGCGAACTGCATGTGACCGAAATAAAGGCCACCACGCGCCAATCGAAGACAACACTAACAAAAAATAAAAGCACAATATATACAATCATGATTCCACAAAATGAACAACAATGATACAACACATGCATGAACGAGAGTTTAATACCGTGCACAAAATCTACTAAAGACTTAGTTAAGCTTATAATGATCGAGGTTCCAAACGAAGAGGAAACTGCAAAATTAGACGGCGGCCTATAGTAAGGCAAGGTCAACTACCCAAACTGGCTGCTACCTTTACCATTAACTACCAAGCCTGCACCCATTGGTGCCAACCAAACCACATGTAGACACTCCAATCTGGACTTCCAGATTAGTTTACTTACGGTTTCTGATTCCCCGATGATGAAACGGATCAAGAACACCCTCGGGAATGTCAAGTGTTTGAGTTTTGAGTGTTTGCAAAACTCTTGAACCTAACATAATCCTAAGCCACTTCAAAAAGCCAAAAACACTACTGGCACAAGTTGGTTGAGAACCAGCGTGCATGGGTCAAATTGACAGGTGTTGATCAATAGTCAAAGCTTGGCCTTTGACCAACATGTGCATTGGTTTGACTCGCGTGCGCTGATCCCAAACCCGCGCGCGCTGGTCAAACTACCAGGTGGTGGTCAACAGTCAAAGCTTGACCGTTGACCCACGCGCGCCAGGGCGCAACCATCGTGCACTGGAGCACAACCATCACGAGCTGGAGCGCAAGGTCAGTCCCCACCAACTTTTCTTGAGGAGGAAACCTGGCCACCAATGCAACCTCAGCCAGCCTCGTGGACTGGCTGAGCTCCTCTCTTTGCAGATCTAACCTACCACATTCTCTTCCTATATATACCCCTCTCCTTCTTCCATTGAAAGGGTTAACAAAAATTCAAAAGAGTAAGCACACAAGCTCTAGTGTTTATCATTCAATTTCACATTCCTCAAAATACTCAAACTAACACCTCAATCAAGCTTCAAACCTCAAAGCTTAATCTTTTTCAAACTCAATCTAGGTATAGCATACCTACTGTTTTCTGTTCTGATCCCTAAGGGGGGCTGGCAGGGCTAAGGTTGGTAATCAATACTAGTCCTGGTCCTAAAGCTGGCAAGGTTTTAAAAACTGTCATGGTACGAACCAACGCGCGATGGTCCCACGCTTGCGCGCGACACTCCATGGCCGCACAACTAGGACCGCATGGGGATTGGTTTCCTACTATTTTATGTCTTTTTGTTTATATAGATCACTCAGTAAGCATTATAAAAACCAGTTTATTGCTTTTCTTAGATCAAACTGCTAGTTTGTAGTTAATTTGCATTTCTGCTGTTATGAAGTACCCTGGGATCATTCTGGTCCTGTCCCAGAACACAGAAATATTTAAACCAAACACTGGTTAAATGGTTCAGACAAGCGTGCGCCAAGGCGCAACACTCGCGCGCTAGATCGCCATACACGCGTGCCAAACTGCCTCTGACCAGTGAATGGCCTTGCGTGGGTATTTAGGCCTTAGGCCTCTATTTTGTCCCCACATTGTTTATGAGATGTTTTGTTAATTTGCAGGGCTTTTTCTGCTTTTAAACTGCTTAAAACTGTATATTATACTGTAATAGACTGCTTGGTTTGCCCCATAAGTAGGACTATAAATTAACTGAGCCATTCACAAACTGTTCGAGGCTCGGTTTGACAAAAGTTCGTTCGAGTTCGATTCGTTTGCTAAACGAACTGAACCTAAACTTCAATTCTAGGCTCGTTCCCTAAATGAGCCGAACCTGAGCTTAACGGTATTCAGCTCAGTTAGGTTCGCGAACCTATACTTAAATTTAATTAAGAATTCAATAGGGGTATATTTATAAATGTAAAAAATTTTAAGGTTCAAATTCTATACAATCAATGAGAGAGTTTGGGTTCGCTTAAGTTTAATGAGCTGAGCCGAACCAAACCTGAGTCTTTACAAGCTCAATTCGAGCTTAGGTTTGGCTCGGCTCGATTTATTTGAGTTTAACGAGCCAAACTCAAAACAAGATGTTCAAGTTCGAATCGAACCAGAGCCGAACTCGAGCCAAACTAGTACCTTAACGAACCCAACCGAGCCGAACCCGAGCCTTGAAAAATTTTAACGAGCCAAACTTAAGCCAAGTTGTTCAGGCTCGAATCGAACTCGAGCAGAACTCATACCTTAAAGAACCCGAGCCGAACTTAACAGGGTTTGTCTCGATTCGGTTCGTTTACAGCCTTACCCATGGGTGGCATTGGTCATTCCAGAGCCCAGAAGGTGATAAAATTCAACCTGTTGGTGGGACATCAATCCTCACGCGATTGAATGGATCTGTTGCGCGATGATTAACTTGCATTCATGTAGATCCATGCATGCAAGTTGGCCACTATTCGTGTCAAACTCATACAAACGCACTGTTTTGATATCCAGTCAAAGTTTTGGATTTTACCTCATTTATTTTCCAACATTTCATGCCATCCATGCTATCATTCACATCATGCTAACATGTTACAGTTTTAATCCCCGATTAACTGTTTCCCACCATAATTGGCTAAGAATTAGTTAATCAAACAGAATCGCAAACTAATATTTTCGTACATGTCTAGGTAGAGACTGATCTCCGAATTGGGCGAGAGGGGTGCCATAAAATCCTTCCCCTCTCGTAACCTGGCTCCCGAACCTAAATATGGTTATGACGGACTAGTTCCTTAACTTTTTCAAATGAAACAGCGTGGCAAGTGCTTCAAAATACGGTTCCTTGGGTGTCGAACCTTCAAACCAGAGTGGCGACTCTGTATTTACGAGCGCTTGCCAACCCGCTTTGCGCTCTCTCGAACCGGCATTTTCCAGGGAGGAAACGAAATCCTTTTCCTGAAAAGGGCACCCTACCCACACCATATCCAAACGATAAAATAAAAAAAATCTGCGCTACGTTAGTCATTACTGTTAGAAATTGACTAGAACTTCTAAATTGACTAGGATTCATTTTTCTATTCGGTTTAGGTTTATTTAGTGTTTTCCTATAAATAGGGACCTTGGAGGTTCCTAGGGTTATGGGCTTTTGTTCAAGGCCTTAGATATTAGGGTTTTGTTTATCTCTTAGGGTTCCACCAAGGGTTTGTGTCTCCCTTTTGGGTTCCACCAGAGATTTGTCCCTAGATATCTGTTTGGTGCTTCAAGTAGAGTTACGGGTATAGCCGGCTCTTTGTTTCTCTCCCCGTTTATAGTGAATCCTCTTGCTCTTTTCCCCGTGGAGTACGTTCTTGCTTTGTGCTTGAACGGAACCACGTATATCCTTGTGTTCTTGTTTATCGCTTGTTGATTTGTTATATTCTCAATTTCGTGTTCGGCACAACAAATTGGTATCAGAGCTCCGGGTTTTAATCTGAGGCCTTTGTTTTCCGCTGCGTATTGTGCAATTGGTGATCGTTTCAATGGCGACTCGTTTCGAAATTGCAATGTTCGATGGGCAGAGCACTAGCTTCAGTTTATGGCGTATTAAGATGAAGGCTTTGCTTGTTCAACAAGGATTACACAAGACTTTGTTGGGAAAATCGAAGAAGCCTGCTGATATGTAGGATAGTGTGTTTGAGGATCTCGATGCGAAGGCGCTCAGTTCGATTCAGTTGTGTTTAGCCGATGATGTGCTTCGCGAGGTCGGGGAGGAGGATACGACTGCCGGTATTTGGTTGAAGTTGGAAAGTATCTATATGACGAAGTCTCTTACCAACCGATTGTATTTGAAGCAGCGCCTTTATACGTTTCGTATGAGGGAAGGTACGCCCGTAAAAGACCATCTAGATGAGTTAAATCGAATTATTATGGATTTAAAAAATATTGATGTTGTGATTGATGATGAAGATCAAGCCCTTATTGTGTTATGTTCTTTGCCTGCATCTTATGAACATTTTGTTACTACCCTACTTTACGGAAGAGATACGATTTCCATGGAAGATGTTAAATCTAGTTTATATTCAAAGGAATTAAGGAAAAAAGTATCCGATGAAAGTGAGGTTTATGCTGATGGTTTGGTGGCGCAAGGAGAACTTTTGAGAGGGATAATGGCAACAGAGGGGTTTCTGGCTCTCATTCCACAAATCAGGAAGTAAAGTGTTTTTACTGTAGGAAATACGGGCACATGGTGAGAAATTGTCCTAGATTGAAAAATAAGGACAATTTTGAAGAGAAGGTTGTTGCTGGTATTGTTGAAGAAGATTCCGACGATTCACTTATGGTTCTTTCTGTGAGTGTCGGTGATGTCTGTTCGAATACCGAATGGATTCTGGACTCCGGATGGTCTTACCACCTGTGTCCGAATAAGAATTGGTTCGATACTTATGAATCGGTCAGCTATGGTACAGTTCTTATGAGGAATAATATACCCTGTAGAATTGTTGGGATTGGAGCAGTTAAAGTCAGAATGCATGATGAGTTTGTGAGGACGTTGTTTGGTGTTCGACATAAACCAGATTTGAAGAGGAACCCTATCTCTTTGGGTACTCTTGACTCTTTGGGTTGGAAGCATACCGCTGAAGGTGGAGTCTTGAGGGTTTTGAAGGGTGCTCGTGTTTTGATGAAGGGTCGGAAATCGAATTACCTCTATGTGCTTGATGGTAGTACGATTGTGGGTGCTACATCTTTGGGTTCTTCATCGGTAAATTCGAGGTTGACTCAGTGTTGGGTTTTTAACTCTTTGGTGGAGTCGGTAATTAACTCTGTGTGGAGTTTGAGCAGATCTTCGTGTGTATCCGGAAGGGATGCGTTGGGTGGGAGGTGCCCGTTGGAAGATAGAGGCCCAATTTGGAGGCATGTGCGGCTGGGTTTCCTGAGTCGCGTTTACAAGGTCAGTAGGTGTGCTTGAGCCTTGCTCGTTTATGCCGTTGGTAATTGCCCCGTTTAGGGGCGGCCCCGTGGGGGGCTTTTGAGGGAGATGAGCGATTGAAGGAGAGGATTGCCTATAGTGTTGAGTTCGATGGAATTCAAGTCAAGGTGGAGATTTGTTAAAAATTGACTAGAATTCCTAAATTGACTAGGATCCGCTTTCCTATTCGGTTTAGGTTTATTTAGTGTTTTCCTATAAATAGGGACCTTGGAGGTTCCTAGGGTTATGGTCTTTTGTTCAAAGGCTTAGATATTAGGGTTTTGTTTATCTCTTAGGGTTCCACCAAGGGTTTGTGTCTCCCTTTTGGGTTCCACCAGAGATTTGTCCCTAGATATCTATTTGGTGCTTCAAGTAGAGTTACGGGTATAGCCGGTTCTTTGTTTCTCTCCCCGTTTATAGTGAATCCTCTTGCTCTTTTCCCCGTGGAGTACGTTCTTGCTTTGTGCTTGAACAGAACCACGTATATCCTTGTGTTCTTGTTTATCGCTTGTTGATTTGTTATATTCTCAATTTCGTGTTCGGCACAACAAATTGGTATCAGAGCTCTGGGTTTTAATCTGAGGCTTTTGTTTTCCGCTGCGTATTGTGCAATTGGTGATCCTTTCAATGGCGACTCGTTTCGAAATTGCAAAGTTCGATGGGCAGAGCACTAGCTTCAGTTTATGGCGTATTAAGATGAAGGCTTTGCTTGTTCAACAAGGATTACACAAGACTTTGTTGGGAAAATCAAAGAAGCCTGCTGATATGTAGGATAGTGTGTTTGAGGATCTCGATGCGAAGGCGCTCAGTTCGATTCAGTTGTGTTTAGCCGATGATGTGCTTCGCGAGGTCGGGGAGGAGGATACGACTGCCGGTATTTGGTTGAAGTTGGAAAGTATCTATATGACGAAGTCTCTTACCAACCGATTGTATTTAAAGCAGCGCCTTTATACGTTTCGTATGAGGGAAGGTACGCCCGTAAAAGACCATCTAGATGAGTTAAATCGAATTATTATGGATTTAAAAAATATTGATGTTGTGATTGATGATGAAGATCAAGCCCTTATTGTGTTATGTTCTTTGCCTGTGTCTTATGAGCATTTTGTTACTACCCTACTTTACGGAAGAGATACGATTTCCATGGAAGATGTTAAATCTAGCTTATATTCAAAGGAATTAAGGAAAAAAGTATCCAGTGAAAGTGAGGTTTATGCTGATGGTTTGGTGGCGCAAGGAGAACTTTTGAGAGGGATAATGGCAATAGAGGGGTTTCTGGCTCTCATTCCACAAATCAGGAAGTAAAGTGTTTTTACTGTAGGAAATACGGGCACATGGTGAGAAATTGTCCTAGATTGAAAAATAAGGACAATTTTGAAGAGAAGGTTGTTGCTGGTATTGTTGAAGAAAATTCCGACGATTCACTTACGGATCTTTCTGTGAGTGTCGGTGATGTCTGTTCGAATACCGAATGGATTCTGGACTCCGGATGTTCTTACCACATGTGTCCGAATAAGAATTGGTTCGATACTTATGAATCGGTCAGCTATGGTACAGTTCTTATGGGGAATAATATACCCTGTAGAATTATTGGGATTGGAACAGTTAAAGTCAGAATGCATGATGAGTTTGTGAGGACGTTGTTTGGTGTTCGACATAAACCAGATTTGAAGAGGAACCCTATCTCTTTGGGTACTCTTGACTCTTTGGGTTGGAAGCATACCGCTGAAGGTGGAGTCTTGGGTGTTTTGAAGGGTGCTCGTGTTTTGATGAAGGGTCGGAAATCGAATTACCTCTATGTGCTTGATGGTAGTACGATTGTGGGTGCTACATCTTTGGGTTCTTCATCGGTAAATTCGAGGTTGACTCAGTGTTGGGTTTTTAACTCTTTGGTGGAGTCGGTAATTAACTCCGTGTGGAGTTTGAGTAGATCTTCGTGTGTATCCGGAAGGGATGCGTTGGGTGGGAGGTGCTCGTTGGAAGATAGAGGCTCAATTTGGAGGCATGTGCGGCTGGGTTTCCTGAGTCGCGTTTACAAGGTCAGCAGGTGTGCTTGAGCCTTGCTCGTTTATGCCGTTGGTGATTGCCCCGTTGGGGGGCGGCCCCATGGGGGGCTTTTGAGGGAGATGAGCGATTGAAGGAGAGGATTGCTTATAGTGTTGAGTTCGATGGAATTCAAGTCAAGGTGGAGATTTGTTAGAAATTGACTAGAATTCCTAAATTGACTAGGATTCGCTTTCCTATATGGTTTAGGTTTATTTAGTGTTTTCCTATAAATAGGGACCTTGGAGGTTCCTAGGGTTATGGTCTTTTGTTCAAGGGCTTAGATATTAGGGTTTTATTTATCTCTTAGGGTTCCACCAAGGGTTTGTGTCTCCCTTTTGGGTTCCACCAGATATTTGTCCCTAGATATCTGTTTGGTGCTTCAAGTAAAGTTACGGATATAGCCGGCTCTTTGTTTCTCTCCCCGTTTATAGTGAATCCTCTTGCTCTTTTCCCCGTGGAGTACGTTCTTGCTTTGTGCTTGAACGGAACCACGTATATCCTTGTGTTCTTGTTTATCGCTTGTTGATTTGCTATATTCTCAATTTCGTGTTCGGCACAACAATTACAGACGCACACAAAGTAACAGAAAATAAAACAGTCCATCGATACTAAAGACCTGAAACATTAAATAACACCGCCACATGGAACGACTCAAAAACACCACCACCACCCTAGCCCCATACATCACTGGAGTCCAAACTCACTCCATATCGCTCTCAACAAAGTCGTCGCTGACCTCTCAGTCTGGAAGCTGGAGCGGCTAATATGGGGCTAAGGACTGTCCTGTGACATGATCGTACAACCACTTGTTCTGATGTGCTATCAAGTGTTGATTCCTCCCAACTTGCCTCAACTCCCTTTTAATCTTCTATTGGCTAGGGTAGTTGTACGGCCAAAACTGTTTGGCCAATTTTTTTTACAGGTTTTTTTTCCTTTTTTTTTCTTTCTTTTCCTTTCCAAACACATGACATCCATCAAGATTTCTTCAACCAGACTTCCAACAATCGCGATACTCCAAATTTCAATGCAACGAGACACCCATGATACACAGAGCTAGACCCCCCACCTACAATCTAACCCACACATCGGTTTCCAAAGCTAGACTCAGGAACCGACTCAGACTTGTTTAATATTGGTCAATGGGTCTTGTATGTGGTCTAATCATGCAAAAATGCCTTGTCTCATCCCCTATCCATGTTATCAATTCTCACAAATGCATGGAAACCATCTAGCTACTCAATTGCGAAACAAAAGCCTACTGTTTTTTGCAAATGCAGGACAAAGAAAACAAAGAACATGAGAATGCTTATCAGAATGCACTATTAACAACGTGGGGACACTTACTCAACGTCAATATGGCACAAACATGTTCACAAGGGGCATCAAATATATGCATGAACTTGAGTTAAATAGGCATAACAATTCGGCTAATTCTAACATGCTCGCCTACTTATACAATCAAGCATAACACATGTATCCCTGAAAAATAAAAAAATAAAAAATTACCCTAGCAACGCAACAAGAACATGTACAAGGTACGCCCTCCCTCCAACTAGAAACATGCTATGTCCGCAGAGTATGAAGGCACAGTAAAAAAAAATACAAGAGAGAAGAAATAAACCTACAGGTGGCAGCTAACAACCATGACCTTGGCCGATGTGCAAGGAATTTTCCGTCACCGCTCCTTCCGTTATTGGTAGCATGTCACCCTACAAAAAGATCGATGCACCAACTACCGAAAAACACGAATGACATTAGTACCCCCGGCGCGTGTTATTCGGGCTCCCACAAATAAAAATAAAATAAATACTCTACCAAATCTTCACGCAATCAATGTGTCATGCTTTTCTCCCTGTCTCTCGCCGATGGGCAAAGAACGGGTGCCTATAAAAAACCATTATACTAATTTTTTCCCTTTTCCAATTTTCTATTTTTTTCCTATTTGTTTTTAATGAGAGAAACAAGAACAACTAAGTAGAAGACAAGAAATAAAAGAACAATGAAATAAAAGACAATTATACATAGATTGTGCCAAAAGCAAAAGAACTTAGTAAAATCCAATGTCATGGACACAAAATTGCCCTTACCAACCAGAGCTGGGCACACGATCCTTATTTTAATAACGGCGTACGAAGCTATAAAACCCAAGTCAATGATAGGTACCCCTATCACTAGGGTCCGGATCCATTTCTCAGTGAAGAGAGTGGTACGCAAAAGCTACCCGTCGAACTTAAGACAATGGGGAGCCCAGCGGCTCAAGAATTGGGTCCCAAGTGGCGCCACACACATCCTCGACCGCAAGCATCTCCACCAAACTCCCTACCTCTAGAGAATCTAAGAATGACGCCTCATCAGTGGTTAAGGCTATCTCCAGAGGACCCTTATACAAAATACTATCGACATGCTCTTGCACCAACGTGTCGATCAAACTCACTGTATACACTTCCTGATCATCATCCTCGACCTGACTATCCACATTAAAAACATTCACCTCTATTTTCAAGTCTCCAAACGACAATTAGACTTCTCCAGTTTTGCAGTTCATGATGGCACTAGAGGTGGCTAGAAAAGGACGGTCAATGATGATAAGAGTCTTCTTAAAGACCTCCGGTATTGGGCATGTGTCCAAGACAATAAAGTCGACTAGAAAAAGGAATTCACCCACTTGAATAAGACCATCCTCCACCAGCCCCTTTGGAATTCTCACACTCCTGTCAGCCAACTGTAGCATGACCAATGTGCCTCTCAGATCACCTAAGCCCAGCTTCAAGTACACCGAATAAGGGAGCAAGTTGACACTTGCTCCTTAATTCAGTAAAGCCTTATCAAACTTTTGGCCCGCAATAGTTATAAAAATGGTGGGACAACAGGGTCTTTGCACTTGGTGGGGATCTCGGCCTGGAGAATGGAGCTCACTTGTTTTGTCAGAAATACTTTGTCCTGACTCTTAGTTCTCCGTTTTGAAGTGCACAGATCCTTCAAAACCTTTGCAAACTGAGGAATGGCGTCAATGGCTTCCATTAAGGAGATAGGAAACTAAACTTTCTTGAATAACTCAAGCATTTGAAAGTTCATATTGACCTAGGGTTTCGCCACCAAGTGATTGGGATATGGAGCAACGGGTGGCGACGGAGTCGTGGGGGCCAAAGGAGCAGGCACTACCACTTCAGGAGACTCCGACTCTTTCTCTTCCTCAAGAACACTTCCCAAGTCTGGGATGACTGCTAGTGCAGCTACCGGCACCGGGGGTGGAACCAATTTTTGCGTTGGGAGAAGATTCTTGCTGATCACCTTCCCACTTTTGAGAGTGATGATCGCCTTAGCCTCTTCTAAACTAGGATTCAAATTACTCAGGCCAGAAGAATCGCCCACAAAATGAGTACCGGCGGGACTTTAGGTTGAGAAGGAAACCTTCCCTTCTCCGGATGGACTTGTCCAACTCCCATCGTTAACTGGGTCAACTAGGTCCTAATGTCACCAATTGCTTGTTTAGTCTACTCATAAAAGCTTATTTGAAACTGCATGAGAGCCTTCATCATCTCATCAGTCATTTTATCCCGCGGGGGATGATTTATGCCTGAGAATGGTCCAAAAGATGAAGGACCGAACCCCTACTGCTGAGGTGGGTAACGGAATTGGGTCATTTGGCTTTGAGGAGGCCGAAACTTATGAATCTGCTGCTGAGGTGGTGCCTGGGGTTGCACCGGGGCGTTGTGATCCCTCCAACCCAAAAGTGGGTTTTGGGCCCATCCTGGATTGTAGGTATTTGAATATGGGTCCCAACGCTGGTAAGCGCATTTACTTTAGCCTGATTGCTATATACGCTTCTTTAACCATAGGACAAGCGGGGCACGCAATCACTGGATGCCCCGGACACTCACATAAAGCACACACCTCCTCGACTCTCATCTTATTCGTCTGATGGACTTGCTTAAGCTTAAAGTCCTCAAACTGCTTAGACATTTTGTCCAACTGAGACTGGACATTATGCTCTCGTACGCTCAAAGGAAAGATACCGGACTCACTGGGTCTCTGAGCAGCCATGGCCTTATCAGCGAGTTCGGAAGGCTCCTAACTCATGTGTTTCACTGCCAACTCCTCTAAAAAGTCTCACGCGTCATCCGGGGACTTGTCCAGGAAATCACCCTCTTTACAGAGGTATTCAATCTATTGGGCTGTCGCAACATTCAAGCCCAAATAGAAAAATGACACCAACTGGTGTTTTACGAACCCATGATGCGGGAAGGACAACAAGTCCTTGAAACACTCCTAGCACCTTAGAAATAAATCACCCTCCTTAAAATACTGTATCTAGCGAGTCAGGTGCTTCGATTTACCCTCTGAGAAATATTTCTTGTAAAATAGATTTCAGACAGCAGCCCACGTCATGAGAGACTATGGCTTCTGCATACGCAACCACTTATCCGCATAATCCTTAAGTGAAGATGGGAAAAGCTTAAGGCAAGCATTCTCCTACTAAGCAGTGGTGGCAAGGGTTCACACCAACTGCTCAAAATAGTGGATGTGGTCATACGTACCATCACTCTCCCTTCCGTAGAAGAGGGGGAGGGCATTGAGGGTACCAGGCTTGAGAGTGAAGGCATTATGTGCCTCCACAGTCTTAGTTGGCAAAACAATTAGTCCGAGAGGAGTGGTCCTCTCAGGATGCATGTGCTCATGTATCGACTTTTGCGGCTTTGCCATCGGTGGTTAGATTATTAAATCGAAGAAAAGGCCATCGATATCAAAGGACTACAACAAAAAGACTCTTCCTCCACTGCTACTCTTGGCTCTCTCTCAAGGGCTACGAGACGCCGGGTATTGTCTCGGTATTACTTAGGCTTTAGAGGTGATTGCTTTCCTACGATGGAGGATTGCCTACCTCTACCTATGATGACTCAAAACAAATAAGGAAAAACTAAAAAGAAAACAAAATCTAGCGACCCGAATTCTTAACACACGTTACTGTCCCCGGCAACGGCACCAAAAATACTTGATGATTTCCTACTCCTAAATTAATGGGTTGCCCCAAGCGTAAGGTGGAGACCGACGCAGCACAATATCCGGTAAGACCGGAGTCGAATCCACAAAGACAGTGATGTGTGCTGACTAAAAACTCGGTTTGTTAAAATTCGAACTAGCTCTTAGGTAGACACCCCTTGTCGTTTGAGATTAAAATTAACTAAACTTGGAGAATTGTTTGGTTTTTCGAATTATTAAAAAGAAGGTACGGTCGTAGGATTCATAGCACTCACAACCAAGCCGGACTTATCTGCTCCATTTGGTGTTCTTAAAAACATTCGACTTTAGAGAGAAAATATACCCTGAAAGATGCGAACCTTAATGGTCGCCATTTACCCATGCGCAACGGTGAATGAGTTTTGGACTCCTATTCCCCCGTTCACATGGGCTCCGACAATGCCCGGGTTCGTCTAACAAATATTCTTTATTAACCTAAAATTGCTTTTTTTCATTGTTTGAAAATAGGAGCAGTACCCAGACTTGTCACAGCGTGCTAATCGCCCCACAACCCTACCTATACAACTACTCACTCATTATTAAGAAAGAAACACAAGAAACCCTAGATTGAAACATGCTTCTATTGCTCGGAAAAGAAAAACAAACAAGAGATTCATACTAAACGAATATCAATGAACAATTCTAATTAAGAACGTAAATTAATACGAGTTACCGGAAAGTGTGCTATTGAACAAAACTTTAAAAACTTCAAAAGAAACGAGCCCTGAAGAAAAACACCGTAAGAAAAGCTGCTAAAATAAAAATCGAACCCTAAAAATGAAGTTCCGAGGGGTATTTATACCAAAACCCAAAATCCAAAATTAAAAACATTAAACTTTATTTTTTTCCCACTGTGAGGAGTCTCTAGTCCGCAGCTAATGGTACCTGTATCGATACAACTGAGAGCTTCATCGATATCGCCCCCCTTAGCGGCCAAACTCGAGCGTTGCTCGACGCACTAACGATGTCACCCGACGCCTCACGCCTCCGCTTTGACTCTCACGGTGACGTCCAATCGAGCCTCAAGGCCTCGCAATCCAACCTTGGCCAAAATCTGCCTTTTTACCTGTGAAAGTAACAAAAACAGGCAAAGTGCAACATGAAGTGGAAAATGAAATAAAACGCGCCTCTAACGCGCTAATTCACCTTACTTAGGAGCTCATATCTATGATATCACGCGCCTATCAATCGCTGATGTATGTCACCACCTAGGGTTTTACAACTGAGTTCAACGAAAGAAATGGATTCTAATTCGTTAGGTTTGGGTTGTTTTGGGATTTACGGGTCGACCGACTCACGAAAGGGGATTTTCGTATAGCATTTGTCGGAACTGAATGTAGATCACCGATGGGAGGAAACGGGACCTACCGCTTCGGTTCCCCCTTTCTTGGTTTTTTCTGTTTTGAACTATAAGGAAGGTGGGGCGCATTTTTTATTTTTATTTTGATGATGGGACCTTTCGTGTAAAATGGGATGTATTTAGGTCCCGTTCCAGTTTACTTTCCTTTTGAAAAAGTTCTTCTTTTCAATTTTCAAACTCAAATATAATGAAAATGAAAAATAATTTTTTAATTTTTTTTGCACCATATAAAAGACTTCCCCTCAAACTTTATTGGATGGTAGTTATGGGATACTCTCTCTGTCCCCATTCTATTGTCCCTCGTCTTTTCTATCCGGTTTAAAAACTAATTATATAACTTTTAATTGGTAATACCAATTATATGCAATATGGATCTTGTTTGATAGATCTCAATGAACTCTTTTAAACAATGTTTTTCAAATCACCTAAAACATTATAAATTGCAAGATATAATCAATTGAAAAGAGTCACGGACTCCCAAAATGGACAAGAGAATTGGGAAGGAGGGAGTATAATTCCTTTACAATCTATTTAATTTAAAAAGGTAGTAAAACAATTATTAAGGGTGAAATGTGTAAAATTTAAATTTCAAAATGACCAACATAAGTTTTTGAACCCATTAGGATTAGGACATAAGTAATTCTATAGGGCAGGATTCCTATTTAAGTGCCCCAAAATTCATACTCAGCAACGTTAGAGTAATGAAAAAATGTTCGTGGTAAGAATTAAAAAAAAGTAACATATTTGTTGGGAAAGTAAACTTAGGTAGAATATAAAAATAAACCAATTGCTTGAATTGTCTCATCGGATTTAAGTCTAAAAGTAATTTACTACGCAATATTTAGCAATCTTGCTCCCATTATTAATATTATCCAAAGTATAAAACACATATCCTATGGTTTAGATACTTTTGAATTTTGGGCATTACGCATTATAGAGTTCCAAATAGTTAGTAACAGCTAATTTTTGCATTAGATATCTCATTTCACTAGTGTAATGATATTGTTCGTTGAAATGAAAAATTGAGAATGAAATTATTGATATTCGAAATGTCTTAGAGTGATTAAAAGTATATTTATGAACTACAATTAACAAGACAAAATGCAACGTTACTGAGAACCTCTCTCTCTCTCTCTCTAAAAAAAACCAAAACCCTGGGACTTTCTCAACAGCCGCAACCGCCGCCGCCTGGAAGGAGGCGTCTCTCCCCTCCTCCCCCCAGACATCCAATCGTGTCTCTCTCTCTCCCTAAACCCTTGCTTCTTATTGTTTCTTTCGTCGTCTTCTTGCTGTCGGTCTTCCATACTTCGTTTTCTCCTGGTTACCGCTCTGGTGTTTGCCGATCACCGCATCTGGGGATGATTTAATTGTCCTAACGGCTAGGATCTAGTGACGGCCAAATGCTATGAGGTAAAAAAGGTCCCACCGCATTTTCATTGCTAGACGGACGATGCTATGGCTGATCGGGCCGCTTAACGGCGAAGGGGGGGATTTTTTCGGCTAGAGGTTAGCCGTGGAAGAGTGGGTGTGGTGGTTTGGGTTTCTGTTTCGACAGGTGGCGAGGCGGTGGGTTGACGTTGGTGTATGGAGGTGCTCAATTTCTGGCTTCCCAATTTAACCACTTATGAGGATCAAATCGACGGCTCCTCGGCAGTTATCCATGGGTTCTAGTTGCTCGCGGGGCTCGCTGCGGCGTTTGGACTGTTTTCTTGTTGCCTGTGGTAGCAGATTGTTTGGTGGTTTTAAAAGGGTGGAGGTGGCGGTAGGTGGTGATGGGGTGTGGTGGTGGTGTTGAGGTGGTAGTGGATGGTGGCCTTCTGGGCTGGTTGGTTGCGGTGGTGGGGCTGGGGTGTGGCGGTTGGTGGCGGTTTTGGTTAGTGGAGGCAGTTGTGTAGTTACGGCGTCAGTGGTGATTTTTGCCGGTGTTTGGAGCAATTTTAGGTTTAAGGTTTGTTTTGGTTCTTGATTTGGGCCAGGCCTATGTGATTTCTTGGAATTTATTTTTGGAATTCTTCCCAGCCGGTCTCATGTGATTGGATTGCGCCCCATTAGGTTTTTGCACACAAATGTGCACAATTACTTTCCCATCAAGTCCTTTCCCATGCGCGCTCTCTCTGATTCCCATTCTCTCTCCTCTCCTTCCACTCACACGCGCATGTACTGTCCCCTCCTCCCTCTCCTTCCCTCTCCTCTGTCATCCCCTCACACGTGGTCCACCCCTCTCTCTCTCTCCTCTCTTCTCTCTCTTTTGTACTACATTTGACCCACATCTTCTCTCTCCATTACTCTCTCTCCTTTATTATTTTCAAAATTTGAAATATTATAATGTTAATAACTTTTATTACACATTTATTTTTTATACAATTTATATTTTTAAAATCAACTCGTAGAGATCTATCTAATGAGACCAATATTCAACATAAAATAATAAGTACATTAATTTTTTATTTTTCAATATTCATTTACTTGTGTCTAAATTCATAATTAACAATTTAAATTAACAATTAACAGTGTTAATTTTTATCGAAATTTGCAATTAACAATGTAAATTCATAGTTAATAATATTAATCTTTTCAAGTAAAAAAGTTTGGACGCTGATTTTGTCACTCCCTTTTTTGTTAATGCCACTCCCCTGCAAGTGTATATTTTACAAAAAATATAAAATACACTTGTATGGGAGTGACGTTGACAAAAAAGGAAATGACAAAATCATTTCCCAAAATGTTATTGAGAATAATAAAAAAATGGAAGCCTACAACCCAAAAAAATTTGATATATGATTTCACATTTAGTATGGAGCTTATTTTATAGATTTCTCCGATTAGATTTCAAAAAATATATATATTTTAAAATCCGATATGTAAAATAAAAGTTATATCCATTTAAAGTTTTTTAAATTTAAGAGAGAGAAGAGAGCAAGGGTGACCTGTGTGCTGGGGAGAGGGAGGCGGGGGCTGCTCCCCCCTTCCTGCTCCCCTTCCTGCTCCCCCCCCTTTTCGGGCCCACTCCGGTCTCGCTCCGATGATCGGAAACGTTCACTTTGTAGAGCTCGTCGAGTAGAACAACCATGTCAAAAATCAGCTTGATTGGATATCATTAAGTCCTTGATCGGAACCTTTTTATTTTAAAAAGAATGGATCCGAAACACTGAATCAAATCCATTGTAACCCATGGACCGAGAGTTTATGGGCTCCGATCAGGCACTTAATGATATCCAATCAAGCTGATTTTTGACATGGTTGTTCTACTCGACAAGCTCTACAAAGTGAACGTTTCCGATCATCGGAGCGAGACCGGAGTGGGCCCGGAAAGGGGGGGAGCAGGAAGGGGAGCAGGAAGGGGGAGCAGCCCCCCGCCTCCTGGGAGAGGGAGAAGAGAAAAAAAGGAAAAAGTGTGGAGAGAGAGAGAGAGAGAGAGAGTGAGTGACATGTGAGACAGTGAGAGAGTTACCACGTGTGTGTGGGAAAAATGAGAGAAAGTGAGACATGTGAGTACACGCACATGAAAGAGAGAAAGCGGACAGGCGGTTATTAAATGCAGGCGCATGAGATTTTTAGGGGAGAGCTGCTACTCCCCCCTCCCCTGACACACACCCCCGCCGGCCCCACCACCCATTTCCAACACTACCCTCTCTCTCTCTCTCCCTCTCTCCCTTTTCTTTCTTTCTTTCTTTCTTTCTTCTCTCTCTCTCTACCTTTTCTTTCTTTCATTTTTGACAGTTTGTTTCTTCTTTTATTTTCTTTTTTTCTTCCAGTTTCGTTTTTTTTTTTCATTTTATTTCATTTTCTTTTTTTCCGGTTTGAATTTTTTTTTCTCTTTAATAAAAGGTTCAAGTCTAATTCTAGGGTTTGTAAAGTAATTGAGAGAAAAAAAATGTTTCAATTGATCATGTTTATCCGACTGTTTTATTTTTCTTTTTTTGTCCTTTATAGATTAAAAAATATAGTTACGAAAATAAGTGTTTCAATTTTTAATCCGTTTGAACCAATACAAAGATGTTATTTTTCTGATCATTTCATCCTAAATGGTCATAATAAATTTTTGGCTTCAAGACCTTTCAATGGACACCCTAAGAGAGTCTTGAAATTAAATAATGAGGTTTAGGATGTTTGTTGAAAGACCTTAAACCAAAAAATTCATTATGACCATTTAAAATAAAATAATAAAAAAAACGATCTTTGCTCTGATTTAACTGAATTGCAAATTAAAGCACTTAATTCTTGAATTATATTTTTAAATATACAAAGGGTGTATTTATAGGAATTAAATAAATAAGATATAAGTAATTAAATAAAAAATAAATTAAAAAGTAGGGGGACCCAAGGGCTCTGCTGCCTCATTGGCACAGTAGCCCCTACGAAGCCCACGTTTCCGTTTTAGTTAAAAAAAAAAAAAAGAAACCAGCCATTTGCAATCCTATGGAGTAGAAACGTGATTTGAAGCAACATACTACTGAATCAGTTAAGAGGATCTATGCTAAATAATGGTTAACAAATATATTAAATTGTACTATAGTTAAAAAAAAGTAATCCTAAATATAACATTTGTATTCTGGATTAGTATGTCGTTTGCAAAATACATTTCATAATTAGTTCCTGAACACTAATTGTAATCTTAATGAATTTTTTGTTTTACGGCCTTTCAACAAGCACTTTAAGACTCATTATTTAGTTTTAGGACTCTCTTAGGGTGTTCATTGAAAGGCCTTGGGGCCAAAAATTTACTACGACCATTTATGATGAAATGATCAAAAATAACATCTTTGCACTGGTTCAAACGGATTGAAAATTGAAACACTTTTTTGCATAACTATGTTTTTTAATCTATAAAGAACAAAAAAAGGAAAAATAAAGCAGTCGAATAAACATGATCAATTAAAACACTTTTTTTCTCTCAATTATTTTACAAAGCCTAAAACTAGACTTGAACCTATTATTAGAGAAAAAAAAATTCAAATTGGAAAGAAAGAAAAAGAAATAAAATGAAAAAAAAAAGTCCAAACCGGAAAGAAAAGGAGAAAAAAAAAAGAAGCAGACTGTAAAGAAATAAAGAAAGAAAAGGGAGAGAGAGAGAGAAAGGGGGGTGGAGGTGTGGGGGCGGGGGTAGTACCGGAAATAGAGGTGGGGCCGGGGAGGGGGGGTGTGTCAAGGGGGGGGGGGGGGGATTAGCAATTTGCTTTTTAGGGGAAAACCTAGTGAGACATGCACTCATTTGGGAAAGGATCTGCCCAACCATGAAACAAAAAAATAGGACCGGCCCGTCATTTTTCCTTAGGGCTAGGACCTCAAGGTGTTGGTGGATTTTGACGGCCAATGATATGTTTTGATAATTAATATTTATCAAGAACATGTTAAGAATATTTATTAATGATGACAATATCATTGGCAGTATTAATTGTCAAAACACGTCATAAGCCGTCATTTTCCCCTTTTTATTCATCCAACATTTGGTTGGATTTCTCTCTTCTCTCCCCCCATTTGATGTATCATTTGTCAAGTGTTCTTAATAAAACTTTTATTGTCCATAAAAAAAAAGACAAAATGCAAAATATTCATTTTTTAAGTTTTGAAATAAAGAAGAAAAGAAAAGAAATCTTGCCCTTCCCATACTACCTCTGCCACTGCATACAACTACAAACTTGTGTATGAATGCGGAGAGTATCTTGGCAATGCCCCATACCATAGGAGCACTGAATAATTACCGACCAAAACATAACAGTCATGTTAGATTTTCAAATTAGTTTTGGATTGAATTTAGGCCTCGTTTGATAACTGTGATAGATAAGTGAGATTCGTAAGAAGATAGGATTATAATTATGATTGGTAATAAGATGGGATTAATAAGTTTCATGTTTGTTTTACATGGGATTGGAGGATAGGATTAGTAATACCATATTTGTTTAGAACCGTATTGGATGGGATTACGATGACAATTTCCTCTTTTACCCTCGATCAAGGTAATATAAAAAAACCATTAACATTCTGAATTTCTTTCTTTACTTTAATAAACATTATGTGAAACAAAAAGTAAAATTCCTTATGAAAACATAACCTTGGAATTGTTATAAAAAGCAGACACAAAAAATACTAGGGGTGAGCATGGACCGGATTAGTTCGGTTTCATAGTAAACTAAGAACCAAACCACTACCTACGGATTATAAATTTTGGAAACCACACTAACCCACAAAAAGTATAGGACCAAACCAATCCAAACCATAAGACTATGGTTCGGTTTCGGTTTCGGTTTCGGTTTCGAACCACAGTTTACTTGAAACTGAGATATCATCTTCTTAAACTATTTAAAGTACTCAAAATTGTGGAGATAACTAAGAATTGATTTTTATTTATAAAAATTTAGAAATCAATTGAACCGTGAAATCACTATTCACTGAATGAAGCATTATATATTTATATACCTTTTCTTTTTGGTGTACCACAATTATAGGAATGAGTTGTTATATATAGAAGTTTATACAAAATAATTTTGGCAATAAATGAATATTGAATAAGACGGTAGATTGGATAGATTATTAATTTGGAAAATTAGTTGACTATATATAACTCTCATGTATACTTGGTGTATCTAAAATAAATGAATTATATAAATATACGGTTCGGATTGGTTTGGAACCGAAACCATTAACATAAATCCACAGACCAAACCATTTAACGTGGTTTCTAATTTATTTAAACGAAACCAAACCACACTACTAAAAAACCAAACCAAATCATTCGGTTTGGATTGGTTTGGACTGAATTCGCGGTTTGACGGATTTTTTACTCACCCCTAAAATATACTACTCCAGAATCTACCAAAAAATAAAACTCATAAACGTTATGCACTTCACCTTCCAAAACAAACCCAAAAATCTTATCTTCCGTTAGACCAAAAAAAAACCCAGAAATTGTTAAGGCTTTCTTCGTTAAAGTGTAGCTGGGTATGACAGTCGCACATAGAGTCAAGGATAATATTGGCATCAGCAGAAGAAACTATGGGTAATTAGGTAATCTTACTAGGGTGGCTTGGGATGGGATTTCCAATACCTGGTTCAACACAGGTTTTCCAATCCCCCATAGTCTAGACTGATAATCCCGTTGGGCTTACTAGTCCGATGCTCAAATGTGCAATCAAACAACATATTAGAGGCCCCACATCATTACTACTCCCATCCCAAGCCTCAAGAGACTTATCAAACTGGGCCTTAAAGCGATGAGATTTTGAATGAAACCAGAGAGAACATGTAAGATTCACGAGATTATAAAGAGAGCTAGTATACTTATTGTTGGATTAGACAGTTAGCTAATTTACAGAAAAAAAAAAAGTTAAAAGGACTTTTATGTATATTTTTTGAGTGAAAAATCTTATAAAAACATACAATAATTTACGGATTAATATTAAGCTACATTATTAATAAATCAACGATTTCGATTGTCCCTGGCCCAAAATTGGGTAAATTTGGAGGTTCCATCCCTTTCGAAGAGAAGTTGTACCGTTTTCACCTTTTTCCAAGTCTTGTTCTAAGATCATAAGCACCTGAAAACTCATTCTCTTTTGTCTTGTTCTTATGCTTGTTACAGGTTTTATCAAAAGACAAATGTGGCTATGCGTTTGTGGGAGAGCAGGATAGCATTCATTACCGCAATGTATCATATTTTTCGGACCCCAATTTCATGAATCAAGTACCCATAGTACTTGATTATGCGATTGGAAACCAGAGTTGTGCATCTTTGTGCCAGCCGAATACTACATGTTCTAGTAATATGGATGGTGGCTATGGAGGATATCGTTGCAATTGCAAAGATGGTTACAAGGGCAATCCTTATCTCAGTCCTGGATGCGTAGGTTTGTTGTTGGCTATGCCATTTTAATTTGTTTTTCCAACTCATAATGCTATATATGTGGTAAACTCATATGTAAAAAATAGAAGACCTAGAGATTATTGTACCAATTAATATATTTCTTAATGATTGATTGGCAGATATTGACGAATGCGAAGATCCCAACCTCAATGACTGTGATGGAAATGCAACTTGCACCAATACTCCAGGAAATTTTAGTTGTTCTTGTAATCATCGTTATGTTGGGGATGGACGTGGGTGCACTCGTCGGGCCTCCCAAATCTCAGTGATCAAGTTATCTCTAGGTACGCATGTTGCCTAGTACATAAAACATGCTTCAGATCCAATTCTATGTTGGTAAAGTCATGCACAATATGGTTGCTACTTTGCTAGTTTAACATAGCAGTTAATTATCATAAGCATTTTGGATAGATCTATCACACAATCTCGATCGATCGTTACATAAGAATGAGTGGTGTATTGGACAATCTCAGCCAGTATCGGGTAAACATAGATATTGAAATTCCAACATCTTCATCTATCACCATACGGTTAAGATATTACTGGATTTTTAATTTATTGATCACGATTGGAATTTAAGACTCGATTTGGTTAGGTTAGGTTTGGCTACAATTGTTATTTCTTTATCTTACAACAAGTAGTGGGAATGGTGTTGTTTTCCTTCGATGAACTGGGTTACACAATTAATCTGGAGAAAAAATACGCGTTACTCTTATAAAAGTATTTTGGGTAAATTTCATTAACCTCCCTTGAGGTTTTTAACAAATGCAAAGACCTCACATGAAGTTTCTAGATGATACTAACGTTCGATATGGTTAACAAATTCATAAAGTTACTATAATTAAGATTTTGGAGGGAAAGCTGTATTTAGAAAAGGAATTGAGGGTGTTTTTGAAAAATGGAGATAGAAATAGAGAATTGTGGTTGGAGTATACATGAATGAATAGTGACATTCGATCTCTCTTTATTCACACTTTTTCAGTAAAATACAATATTTTGAGTCTCCAAAATAGAGAAATCGAGAGAAGTATATAGAGTGAAGAAGGGGTCTGTGGGATAATGGGAGGAAGCTTGATTGGAGAGGTGGGAGGTGAAAGGTGGGTGGTGGAGATTTTTGGAGCCAGCAATTTGGTTCATGATCAACTATTTGGGTTAGGTCATAATAAATGTAGTCCATCTAGGATAATTCTAGTCTTGTGGTTAGGTCTTGGTTTGATTTGCTCACTACCAACTTAGCCATGTTGGTCAGTTAGGTCCTAATTAAGTTTACATGTGACTACATCTTCTAGCTAGCCACCAAGTCTAGCAAAGTTATTCTAGTCAGTTATGCTAAATTCCAAAATAAATCAATTCCCCCTAAAAATTCCAATATTAATCAAACAATAGTTCATACAATTTAGGCAATAAAAGTATAGTTTAATTGAATAAAAATGTTTTCAATTAGGATTAAAACTTCAGAATATTACGCTCTCAAATCCGGCTCCGTTCACTTGTCAAGAAATAGGTGTGAAAAAATTGCACTTGAGAAACATTTAGTGTGGGAAAGTAAAGGAAAATATAACTTTCTTTCAACATGTGTTGGAAACTATTAAAAAATTAATTTGGATTTTGAAATCTAATCCTAGTAGGAAAGATAGATTTTGAAAATCTTGTGTTTTATACGGGATGGATTTTGAAATCTAATCCTAGTAGGAAAGATAGAGATCTCACAACTTTCTTACTAATTGAACACCCAAAAAATGCAGAAAAATCAAACATTCCCGTACCTTCTTTTCCTTGCAATTTTACAGGGCCTTCTTGCAGACCTGTTAATAATTACTTCTACTTTTTGCCAAGTAGAAATTCAGTGTTTGGGTTGAATATTTTGTTAATAATTACTTCTACTTTTTGCCCAGAAATTCAGTGTTTGGGTTGAATATTATGCCACGTGATTTTTTTTGTATAAGTACTGACGTTTATAGAAGCTCAAAACACCTTACAAGATCTTGGGGGCATTCCCCCGTAAACCAAGGCACAACTATACAACTTTTAATTAGCAGCCCAAAACCTATGCTGTAACAGCCACAAACCTTAGCCAACAGAAAAAAGAATCAAGAAAGGAAAAAATAAGAGGTAGAAAGAAGAAAAAATCCTAGCTGAAAGACCCCAAGGTGACCTCAGATCTCTGTTCACTTGGGACTGTATAACATCCCTCTTCAGACTCAGAGCTTCCGTAATACAAGAAACTGTACGAAGGACAAGTTGGTCCCTAGATAAGGCCTTCTGCAGAAAAATCTTTTGGTTCCGTTCCATCCATAAAGTATAAACAGTAGCAGCTAACACAATTTTCAACAACCAACTTTTTAAAACCAGTCCCCTTGACATTTTGGACAAACCAGGCTACTATATCAGTCAATGAAGGAGCGAGGAACATGATAAATTGATGACCTCCTCCAAACTACGGCCGACACTACTCTTATAATTCGACAAGACGGGCAGAAGCACCCTCAACGAGGCCCAATGGGATGGAACGAGAAAGTTACCTAACTTGGTATTGTAGCCTTGGGTATAGAGCCCGCTCTCACACCTTAGGCTTACCCTTTAGGACTTCACACCTTCTCTTTGAGTCGCCTCCTGTTGAATCTTTCGACACCCTATTCTGAAGGCTTTCAGGAGTGATGCTTGATGGAACATGCGTCTGGTTGAGGCAATAGTGCGGAGCGGTGGGCTTCTGATGCTAGTAAGACGTCCAGGATTTCTACTTCTAATTGCTTCCCAAGAAGATATCACTGAAGACCCTTGTGGATGGGGAAGCCACACTACAGAATCTTCCTTACCACAGTCAGGCTTAAAATCTGAGAGAGTATGGGCCATGATGGATTGAGTGACTCTATTCCTTTGACCAGGCCATTTCCAATCCTCATTCTGGATAATTGTTGAAACCTTTGAAGACAGTGATCTTCCAAAGATTGTAAACAACACTCTCACCAAATTTATCATAAAGGGGACCAAGGGGATGCCAATTATCAAGCCACAGGAAACAAAAAAGTATGTGGTGTATTGAATGTACTACCATATATGGTACCAATAAAGAACGGTTCGTTATGTCAACTCGGTAATTTCAGGTTTCAAAAAGTAAGGAGAAATTAAATTGCATGAAAATTTATATATAGTGTCAAAATATAGTGAAGAGCCTCATATAAATATTTGACATTGCATTTTTAATATTTACGTGGCCATAGTACTAAATGGTTGTTGACTGATGTAATCAAGCCAGAGTGACAAGAACAAGTATTCGATTAAAATATAGCGAAGAGCCTCATACAAATATTCGATTAGAAATTGACAGTTGAGCATATTTGAGTCTTTTTTCGCATAGAGTATTGTCTTTTCAAACTTGCAAAGCTTTTTTTAAGTTGTGGTTACTTGCATGAGTGGTTAATTCCTTTTTCATATCATTCTACTTAGAGAGAAACTTATTTACGGAGGTTTCGTGAATAACCTAGCCTGATCACGGAGCTGCGCAATTTCAGCCATTCATTTGCTCAATCAATGGCTGAGATTCTTTTTTCAATTATGACTGGTCACAATTGATTTTCTATCCGGACCATCTGAAAACACTTTAGACGCGCACAATTGGCCTCCACACGTAATCTCTTCTTTACTAAATGGTCAGCAAATAAGATTTTCTCTTCTACTTAATCTCCTTTTAATGTTCATACTTTCATTTTGTGTCTGATAGTTACTGAGTATCTTATCTTGTAATCTTATTCTATACAGAATACTCTATCAAAATGAGGTTATAACAACAACATTTCAAAGCAGGACACGCCACGTTGACGGGCTTTAGCTAAACCTGATAAGACTTAATTCTGTTTTCAAATTTGTCACATCATCCTGTATTGATTACTTGTTTGTACATTGTTACGGTTTAGATTCAAATTTCATCATCGACATAGTAGCACAGTCAATGAAATTTTCTTAGAATTCTTCCACTGTAAATGCAGAGGAAGTTTCATCCATTTTCAAGGGAAAAAGGACATGAATGGTGAAAAAAATGAAGAATCATACAGTTAATTAGAATCACAAGTACCAATTTCCTCCTGTGAAAATCCATTGGAATCACAAGTACCAATTTCTTCCTGTGAAATACAGTTTGGGCAAAGCTCATTACAACATACTGCGAAATAGCTTTTATTTGTCTTGAGAAGAGATTATCTAATGACTGAATCTATACCTATGTTTTATGTAGGATTGAGCTTTGGCTTCGTGTCATTACTGATTGGTGTAATTTGGATATACTCCTGCATCAATAGAAGGAAGCTAATCAAACTAAGAGAGCAATTCTTCCAACGAAACGGTGGTTTATTAATGAAACAAAAAATTTCTTCAATTGAAGGAACAAGTGCAGAGTCATCAAAAATCTTTACAGCTGAAGAACTAAAGAAAGCCACAAACAACTATGCTGACAACCAAATAATTGGGCATGGTGGATACGGTGTGGTATATAAGGGAATTTTATCAGATCAACGCGTAGCAGCCATCAAGAAGTCCAAAGTGATGGATTGGAACCAAGTAGAGCAATTTATCAATGAGTTGTTGATAGTAACACAAGTTAACCATAGGAATGTTGTGAAGCTCTTGGGGTGTTGTTTTGAATCAGAGGTTCCCCAGCTTGTTTATGAGTATATACCAAATGGCACGCTATTTGAACATATTCATAAGACATTATCCAGGTTAACATTGGATAATCGATTGAGAATAGCCGCAGAAGCAGCTGGTGCACTTTCCTATCTTCACTCTGCCGCATCCATTCCGATCATTCATAGAGATGTTAAGTCTACCAATATATTGCTAGACGGTAATTACGTGGCAAAAATGGCAGATTTCGGTGCTTCAAGATTAGTCCCCTTAGACCAAACTCAAGTGACTACATTAGTACAAGGGACTTTAGGTTATTTGGATCCTGAGTACTTCCACACTGGCCAGTTAAACGAGAAGAGTGATGTTTACAGTTTCGGAGTGGTTCTAGCAGAACTACTAACCGGAAAAAAGCCTATTTGTCCTGAGAGGCCTCCAGGGGAAAAGAATTTGGCGACCTACTTCCTTGTGTCAATGAAGGAAAATAGGTTGTTTCAAATTTTAGAGCCTCGGGTGGTGAAGGAAGGGACCTTGGACCAACTCCAAGCAATTGCGGAGCTTGTGAAGAGGTGTCTTTATGTGAAAAGTGAAGAGAGACCAACAATGAAAGAAGTGGCTATGGAATTAGAAAGTTTAAGGAAGTATAGAAAGGATCCATGGGTTAATCAACAAAGTCATGAAGAGAGTGAAAGCTTGCTGAGTGACGAAGCACCAACAGACCTTTACGCTTTGTCAATAGGTCCTTCCACTTGTGACATATCTGGGCAATATAGTTTCGGTAGCACTACGACATTTCCGCTTAGTAAGTCGTCCAACTAGTGCTGGTGACATCTTTCTAACAGCATTGTGGGGTCCTACTTACAGACAAAAACACTTTGCAAATATGCAGTAGTCAATTGTGAAAGTAGATTGTTCTTTGTTTGTGTCTGAATCGATCGTTTGTAATAAGGTGAAGATCTTGTGTGTTCATGTTGTGATTTGTGAATTCATTATGATGTGGGTTTGTCTCATGACATAATATTTTTCAAGTCGTGCAACCTTGTAGTAGTAGAGAAATCAAAGCAGTGAACTCAATCCTAAGCCAATCCCAAATGTCTCTTCGAAAATCCGGAAATGGACCAAAAACAACCAACCACCCACGATTTTAAATTGGGATCGTATTTCGATTTTATATGTAACAGATATAACTAGTGAATGAGCAGTTATTTTATATTTCAAAAATATTAATCTTTAATGAACGAATCTATAAGACATAACAATGCTCAAATCACGGATATGTACAAGGGATTTTAAACAAAGGATACGATTATAAATTATCAAATCTTTTTTTTTGTAAGTTAATCTCAGTTTGAAAAATCTACATCGTCATGTTAAACTAAACTAGTCATGGTTACCTGCCAATCTCAATATCTATGCTCCATCTATCTTCTTCCCAATTGTGGGACTTCAAGATGCCCAGAAAATCACCGGTCTTGGAATAATTTCGTTAAGACTGTGCAAATGGCAATGTTTTTGAGTGTGACCGCTATGTTATAGTACATGGCCGAAATGAACGAGTGAGTGAGTGGCCACGAGATCGGACCTGGTCCTTGACAGTTTTTTGCTGGAACTCCATAACATGTGTTCTATGGTCCAATAACAATGGCGGAAGAGCAAATCCACCAAAGATTAAGCTGCAGAAGATCAAGTTGGCGGGAAAAAATGACGGTTTGTTGTGGCAGCATGGTGCTTGCGATCCAATGGTGGGTGGTTGGGCTCATAGTTTTAAATCGCGGTATCGGTCGTCGTCGCGGTATCGGTCGCGGTATATCGGTATCAGGACATATCGGTGATACGTCGCGGGAATCGGGTGTCGCGGTCGTGAATTTTTAAAAATTATCAGCAACATGTATAAAACTTGAAAAATATACTTTTGCGGCTTTTGCTCCCAACATTGGCTTAAATTATTACATTTTAATTAATTTAAGATATGTAATAGCCCATTCTATTCATGTGAAATATCAGATAATTAATCAAAATTCGCAAGTCAATAAGATTTTACAAATATGAGAAAAATACAACATTATGAGTTTCGATATAATTGACATAAACAACAAAAATAAGATGAAGATATTAAAATAAACACACCATAGAGGTTTTACAAACCCGTTCTTCTTCTTTGTTCTGCTCCCTCACGCCTCTTTCAAGATAAAGAAAAGAAAAGAAAAGATAATGATGACAGGCTATGGGAAAGTGCTCCAGTTTTTAAGATTTGGTAGCGTATGGCGTAGCACACCACAATTTAGCATGCTCCTATTCTTTTTAGTCCATTTTATTACAGTATTTTCGTCATTTTTAGACTGAGTCTGTGATTTACTCCTGAATTTTTCCCTTTCAAAAAATTAAAATAAAAAGTCTCACCCGTACACCAACCAACCCACCCTCTCTCTCTCCAACTTTATACTCTCTCAACAGGAGAAATTTTTCAATAGCCATCTGCAACCCTTCTCTCTCCGAAGGAGATCCCCTGTCATCTCTCTCTCTCCTTCAAAATCCAACACCCACTCACTCTCTTTCTCCACCACCGTAGCCAGCACACCCACGCCGGAACAGCACCAACGTCGCCGCACCACCAATGTCTCTTCCTCTCACCGACAGACACCCACCCCCACGCCAAACGACGCCAATGCCCACGAAACCAGTGCCTGTCCAACCTCCACCATTGCCGCCGTCCAACCGACTCCTTCTTGAAACCGGTTTTAGAGAGCTCTCCTCTCTAACATAAGATAGATCTGTTGAGAGTCCTGCTGACCCTTCGACAGGAGTGGTCGTACGTGACGGTCATGACCCCGTTCCAGCAAGACGATGGGCCAAACCCGGCTGTGCCGATCGCGTACAAGGAGGAGTTCTGAGAGACGGTGGACTACTTCCGAGCTGTTTCGTCTGAGATGATGGCTACTGGTACATCTCTCTCTCTCTTCTCTATCGAGTTCGCTCTCTCTCTCTCTCTCTCTCTTTGTGAGAATGATCGAAATTCCTACCCATAGTTTCTCAAGACTGATCTTTGTTTCGTTTCCTCCATGTTTTCTCATGCGAGAGATTGATTTTGCAGAAGAAATCAGATTTGATTCTGATTCCTGAAATTTTTTTTCCCTTCTTCCTGAACCCCGAACCGGCCACAAAAATCCGTTACAGACCGATAGGTACCGGAAATCGGCCGGTTCACCTGTGATTTCCAGCCTCCCCGTTATACCGGCCTATATCCGAACCGGAACCCTCAAATTCCGGTACGAACCGGCCGATACGGTTCGTACTGGCCGATATTTAAAACTATGGTTGGGCTGCATTCTTCATCATCATCATCATCTTCTTCTTCTTCTTCTTCTTCTTCCTCTCTTTCTCTCTCTCTCTCTCTCTCTCTAGAAACTTTTATGTATCTCAGGTATAGGTGGGGTTTTGGTATCCCCTCTGCTCCGTTTCAATTTTTCGGCCATTTTTCTAGTACATTTTGATGATCGGCTTCAATTATTTTGTAGAGTTCAGCGAGAACAATAAACTCGTCAAAAATTATGATCATAGGACTTTAGTAAATACATGATCGGCACACGTGAAAAATGCAAGAAAATAAAAATTGGGTTCTGATTCAGTGTGTTGTTGGATCCAATTTTTGTTTTTCTTCAATTTTCACGTGTGTTAATCATATATCTACTAAAGTCCGATGAATATGATTTATCAGAAATTATTTTTCTCGCTAATCTCTACAAAATGAACGAAACCGATCTTCAAAGTGTGCTCGAAAAATTGCAGAAAACTTGAAAACGAACTAGAAGGGGATACCAAGACCCTTCCTATTTCTGGGGCATACAAATTATTTATATATATATATATATATATATATTATGGGACCCTAATTGTGGACAATTTAAGATTCACCTAATGTTTGTAAAAAGTTATTATTTTGATTTAACTCTAGAACCACCTCCTTGGATTCCGAACACAAATTTCTGCTCCCAAAAATTTAAATAGAACGTAATCCAAAAAATATAGTAATTTGCTAAGTTTGTTTAGCCTGAATAATATATTGAGATATACAGCTCAAAGAAAATGTTTTTGGACTAGCCTCTAAACATATTGCATGCACTTAGGATACCTTTTTAGGGGAAAATTGATATAGAATGACTTCAAATCTGTAAGTCCCAAAAAGCTGCGTCCTATTTGGTTGGCAATTTCATTTACAAAACACACTTTTGTTTGTATTCCATTTTTATCGAGTCAGTATTTTTTTATTTTAAACTAGCGAGTCTGTATAAGATTCAAGTGAAAGGAATCTTGTTATGTAATTGAGAGTGAGCATATCAACCAAATAAAAAAGGAAAGATTTACATGATTAACTTTCCAACTTGCTAACCAACTTGTGCTAACTCAGTTAGCTGACCTCTTACATCACACTAGGAGGTCAGGAATCGAGTCTTTCTACCTGCATGTGGGTGTTCTTTCCTATCTATTTGTTGGGGTTATTTCTCCCTTTAATGGAGCATGTAGTTGAGTTTGGCTCATAGTGATTGTGGTCTCATTGATGGACTTATTTGTCCTGTTGGTTCGGTTGCTGGATTTGGTTATCTCATGAACTCTCACACAATGGATGTAGTATTTTGTGATTTCTATTTTATTCTTTATACATGATGTAACGATCTCTCCTCATGGTAAAAAAAAAAAAAAAGCCTTTCCAATTCGTCGGGCGACTAACCAATTCGCGAAATTTACTTTCCACTTGATCGGGCCATTTAGTGGGCAGCTAGCCTCTCAATTTACGCGATTAAAAAGATTGCAAGACTTCATATAAAGGGAAGGGGTTGTGCTCTCCAAAGTTGTCAAGAGATTGAGAGGGGCAAAAAAAAAAAAAGGGTAGTGTTTTTCCCTTTTTGTTGATGATATTGGTGTGTGAAACAATAGAAGGACAAGTACACATTTATGTTTAGCCTCCACTCTTGAGGGATGTATATTGGAAGTGGTTTTTGCTTTATTTGAGTATTGGAGTAGTACAGTGATGACTTCAAGAAGTTTACACATCTTTGATAGTTTGATTCAACTATTTGAATTGTTTTTCGGTGGATTTCTGGAAGCATCTTGGAAGGCTTGTGGATTGAAGGCAATGGTGGTTAAGCACTGAGTTTGTTGAACGAGCGATTCGACAAGTAGGTCTTAGGCAATTGTGAGAATTCAAATCGTAGGTTAGATTACTTGTTAGAATAAATGCATAAACAAAATAATATCGCGATCAAATCGTGATCCTGAGATTGCGATTTGATTGTAATTAGGATGCTTTTATTTCATAATTAATCAGTATGATTTTCTTTCCATAATTAGGTTCTCTCCTCTTATATAAATAGAGGTCTCATTGTATGATTTCAATAATTGAATTCAATATTTCTTCTCTCCTATTTAACATGGTATCAGAGCTATAAGATCTAAGCCCTGTGGATATTCGCTCCTGGCGGGCGGCCTGAGTCTCGCTGCCGTCCGCCGAGCACTTAGTTACTTTGTCAATCTCCTCCATGCTTTCCGATCGCTTTCACCCACCAGAATGTCTCTTCATCATTAGCGCGCCTCTTCACAACAAGAGCTCGTGGCTTTTCGATTCATTGCTTCTTCTTTTCTTTTCTTTCACACTCAAGTTGGTAAACCTACTTCAGTTTGGCTTGGCGTGGCGGCTCCTGGTTTCTTTTTGCTTGAATGTTCCTAGTTTCTCTTGACTTTTTCAAACTCAAGTTGGTAGACCTACTTGAGTTTGAGGGGGGATGTTAGAATAAATGCATAAACAAAATAATATCGCGATCAAATCGTGATCCTGAGATTGTGATTTGATTGTAATTAGGATGATTTTATTTCATAATTAATCAGTATGATTTTCTTTCCATAGTTAGGTTCTCTCCTCTTATATAAATAGAGGTCTCATTGTATGATTTCAATAATTGAATTCAATATTTTTTTTCTCATATTTTAACAAACTGCACATTGAGTATAGTTTTTTGATTCTTTCCCGTGGTTTTACCCATTTGGAGTTTTCTATTTATATCTTGGTGTTCGTTATTTATTTGCCTTTTGTTTGTGAAATTGGTTTACTTTTCAGTTTCGGGTTGATTAATTGAAGATATAAAACATCTTTGAACCTAGGCGATCTAGGATTTTTCAAAATCTACTTCCCCTTAATTTAATTTTGACCAAAAATTAACATTCTCCATCGACTTGATAATTTTGGGATGCGAGCCAGTGTGTAATTAGCGGGGTGTCTTTAAAATCTTTTATAAATTACAAAAGAGTGTAATTCTCCCTCGACTTGATAATTTTTGTCTTTTATAAATTACAAAAGACGAAAAAATTGGTTTATTGGCTTATTTTCGTCTTTATTCAAAAAAATTGAATTTTGGTCAAAATTTTTAATTTTTAGATTCCTTTTGTCGTGAGCATGCAATAATTCCCAAAAAATTGACAATAAGCCAAATGATACGAAAAAATTTGAATAAGAACAAAAAAATAAGTCACTTGGCTTATTTAGCTGAACGGCCCCTAAGTTTAACTTGTACAATAAAAACTTTATAAAGCGAATTAGAAGGGGAGTGCGGATCAAAAAAAAAATTCAGAAGGGGAGTGATTTTGTCACTCCCAAATTGTTAACGGCACTTCCCAAAGGAGTGCCAAAATCAACTCATATTGATTTTGCCACTCCCCAAAAGTTAATAATTTGAAGAGTAGCAAAATCAACCTAGAATATTACAACACACTGACGTCGCAGTGTCCCACAATGGGGCAAATTTTGCTAATTAGAGCACTCATACTCCTAATAATTGGGGACTAAATGGATTTTCCTGCTATTGTTGTTGTAATTATAAAGTAGATATACACTTACAAAATGTATTTTTGCTTTATAATTAATTCGTCCCAAAGACTACATCTTGAAAATGATGCATTTTAGGCGCAACTATTACCTGATACATGTGGGACAAAAAATAATAAATAAATAGGGACCAAATACGAGGACAAAAATGAAAAAGGCAGAAAAGACTACTCTAAAAAGTATGTGTGGAGTCTTTGGATGAAAGTCACACATGTCCAAGTCATTGGAATATGAAGGCAATATCATCGACATTGACCAAGACAAATTGGCAGAACAATCCAATGACCAAGACTTAGGGGCTGTTCCACTTTTGTGGAAAAATAACTTTTTGAAAAAAAGGCAATTTCAAACTCAAAAATTATGTGTTTACGCAAATAATTTTTCAACAAATATGAATCTTGTTTGATAGATCTTATTAAGATCTTTTAAACGGTGCAAAAAAAATTGAAAAAATATTTTTCATTTTCATTATATTTGAGTTTGAAATTATCTTCAATTGAAAAAAATAAGTACTTTTTGACAAAGTGGAACACCACCTTAGCATTTAAGTCTGTGAAACCCATGATGACTCCGATAGGATGTCCATTTAATTGGGCAAATTGGTCTAAGGGACATATTTAAAGAGTTTCTCAAGTAATAAGGACATCACAATATTTTCATGTTAGGGGAAGGACACAAAAGGGTCTTTCATCCGCCACATCATCACCGGAGAGTTGATCGGCATTGACCGATGTTGACCATTCAATAAAGGCTTTATTGGCCATAGTATTACCGGCATTAAATAAATGCCATTAAAAGACACTTTAGTGGCATTAATAAGACCGCCGGGAATAATTACCCTAAAATGGCAGTTTTTCTAACACTATCGTTTTTAGTGACTACTACCGCCGGGAAAGTAGAATATATGATTATTTTTAATACCGGCGGTAATACTTATAATAAAATCGACCCGTATAATATAAATAATATTATTTATCCTATTTGACCCAAAATGCGGGTTAGTCCAGTTGGTCACACGCGTGCGCGTAGATCCAAAGGTTTCGGGTTCAACTCACAGGGAAAGTGAAAAATAATAATAAATGGGGACCAAAATAGACGAGCAAAATGATCTCTTACACTTACATTAGCCTAGGACAAAAATGAAAAAAGGCAGAAAAAAATACTCCAAGAAGTATGTGTGGAGTCTTTGGATAAAAGTCACGCATGCCCAAGTCATTGGAATATGAAGGCCATATCATCAATATCGACCAAGACAATTGGCAGAACCATCCAATGGCCAAGACTTTGCATTTAAGTTCAAGACTTAGGGTTTGTTTGATAACCTAAATTTAGCACTTAAAACTGAATCAATTAAATAATAAGTGATTCTGTAGGTTTGATAACGAAATTATACATTATTTAACAAATTAAGTGCTACTTAAAATGTAAGCTAAAAAATTAAGAAAAATTAAGTAGTTTTAAACTACTTAATTCTGACTGAATTCTTGTGTATTTGCATTTAATCACCATACCACCACTGCCACCACTTCTACAGCCACTCCACCATCACCACCATCACCACTTCGTCACCATCACCACCACTCAACCACCACTCTCCTATCACTCCATCACCACCACCATGGCACCACCATTACCACACTGCTACCACCACTACCCCATCGTCGCCACCACCACAATGTCACCATTGCACAACTATCACTCCACCGACACCACAAACTGTTACCATTACATCATTACTCCACCGCCATCACCACCACCACTTATTGCTACCGTTACATCACCATCACTCTACCACTACCGTTACATCACCATCGCCAACACTCCAATACCACCACTGCCGCTACCACCACTCCATCACCACCACCGCCACCACAATCATCATTCCACCATTATTATAAGTACATTGTGACCATTAGTAAATTAAGTGAGAATCGAAACTAAAATTAATTTATCATTTTTTTAATTCAGTACTTAATATGTTTACCAAACAGCTTTTCAGCTTAAAAAATTCACATTCAGCTTTCAGTACTTAATTTTTCAGCATTTAGTTTTAGTTTTCATTTTTATCAAACAAGCCCTAAGCATTTAAGTTTGTAGAACTCATGATGATGACTCCGATAGGATGTCCATTTAATTGGGCAAATTTTAAAGGACATATTTAAAGAGTTTCTCAAGTAATAAAGACATAAAAATATTTTCATATTAAGGGAAGGACACAAAAGGTTTTTCATCCACCACATCATCACCAAAGAGTTGACCGTTGACCGGTGTTGACCATTCAATAAAGGCTTTACCGGCGGTAGTGTAACTAGCATTAAATAAATGCCGTTAAAAGACACTTTTACGAGCATTAATTAGACCGCCGGGAATATTTACCCTAAAATGGCAGTTTTCCTAAGACTACCGTTTTTAGTGACTTTTACTGGCGGTTTTTTAAATTACTACCTAGAAAATAGAATATACGGTTGTTTTTAATCCAAGCGGTAATACTTATAATAAAACTGACCCGTATAATATAAATAATATTATTTATCCTATTGGACCCAAAACGCGGGTTAGCCCAGTTGGTCACACGCGTGCGCGTAGATCCAAAGGTTCCAGGTTCAACTCTCGGGGAAAGCAAAAAATAATAAATAAATGGGGACCAAAATAGACAGGCAAAATGATCTCGTACACTTACATTAGCCTAGGACAAAAATGGAAAAAGGCAGAAAAGACTTCCAAGAAGTATGTGTGGAGTCTTTGCATCAAAGTCATGCATGCCCAAGTCATTGGAATATGAAGGCCATATCATCAACATCGACCAAGGCAATTGGCAGAACCATCCAATGACCAAGACTTAGCATTTAAGTTCAAGACTTATGGCTTGTTTGATAACCTAAATTCAGCACTTAAAACTGAATCAATTAAATAATAAATGATTCAGTAGGTTTGATAAGGACATTATACATTACTTAACAAATTAAGTGCTACTTAAAATATACGCTAAAAATTAAGAAAAATTAAGTAGTTTTGAGCTAGTTAATTCTGACAGAATTCTTGTGTATTTGCATTTAATCACCATACCACCACCGCCACCACTCCACCATCACCACCGCCACTTCACCACCATCACCACCACCACTCCTCCACCACCACCACCACTCCCCTATCACTCCATCACCACCACCACGGCACCACCATTACCATATTGCCACCACCACTACCACACCGTCGCCATCACCACAATGTCACCATTGCACAACTATCACTCCACCGACACCACCTGCTGTTACCATTACATCATTACTCCACTGCCACCACCAATCATCGCCACCGTTACATCACCATCACTCTACCACCACCATTACACAACTATCGCCAGCACTCCAACACCACCACCACCGTCATTGCCGCTGCCACCACTCCATCACCACCAACACACCACCACCACCACAATCACCATTCCACCATTATTATAAGTACATTATGACCGTTAGTAAATTAAGAGAGAATCGGAACTAAAATTAATTTATCATTTTTTTAATTCAATACTTAATATGTTTACCAAACAGCTTTTCAGCTTAAAAAATTCACATTCAGCTTTCAGTACTTAATTTTTCAGCATTCAGTTTCAATTTTCAGTTTTATCAAACAAGCCCTAAGCATTTAAGTCCGTGGAACTCGTGATGACTCCGATAGGATGTCCATTTAATTGGGAAAATTCTAAAGGACATATTTAAGGAGTTTCTCAAGTAATAAGGACATCAAAATATTTTCATGTTAGGGGAAGGACACAAAAGGTTTTTCATCCACCACATCATCACTGAAGAGTTGACCGTTGACCGGTGTTGACCATTCAATAAAGGCTTTACCGGCAGTAGTGTTACCGGCATTAAATAAATGCCGTTAAAAGACACTTTTAGCAGCATTAGTAAGACCACCAGGAATAATTACCCTAAAATGGCAGTTTTCCTAAGACTGCCGTTTTTAGTGACTTTTACCGGCGGTTTTTTAAATTACCGCCGGGAAAGTAGAATATACAATTGTTTTTAATACCTGCGATAATACTTATAATAAAACCGACCAGTATAATATAAATAATATTATTTATCCTATTTGACCCAAAATGAGGGTGAGCCCTGTTGGGCACACGCATGTGCGTAGATCCAGAGGTTCAGGGTTCGACTCACAAGGAGAGTGAAAAAAATTTACCGCCCATTTTATTGCCGACGGTAATATTTCCGACGGTTTTGTAATGCCATTTTTAGTATTACCAGCGGTTTTTTGACTATTACCGGCGGTTGTTAGTATTATCAGTGGTTTTTGGACTATTTCCGACGGTTCTCTAATGCCGCTAAAGGAAAATTTTGACGTAATTTAATGGTTCCTGCTGTGCAATGATTTGTCATGAACTTGTGGATTAATTAGAATGGTTCCACAATTGCATGGGCAGATTCTTACTTGATTATGCCGTGTCCGAACCTGTGTCCTTGTTCCCATCGAGTCCGGAAAGTCGATGTTACTTTGTATTGCACATACTAGTCGAAACAGACAACAGAAAACTAACCTCTCAATAAAGACCAGGGACACCATCTTTTCTTTTCTAGAAGTTGCATGAGAGAGCAACATGACCACTTTATTCCATTTAAAGAGTCTACTATTTCTTAAAACTAAGGTGACCCAATCCCATGGATATCTATCCACCGACTACGTACCATAGGCTAGAGCAAGTTTCAGACCTTCAAAAGGCTAAAGAAATTCAATTGTGGGGACACATAGGTAGTTAGGTGAAAGATCCCATGATTCCCATGCATGCACCTCCCTTAAATTTACTCTAGTCTCTAAAAGGTATTTCACCGCGTCTACTTTGTCTCGTTCTGTGTTCTTTCTATGCTCACTTGTCATCATATTGTGAGAGAATGACATGTCTCGTAAACGAGAAATAACTACTTAAAAAATAAGAATCTTAGCGGAATGAGGCCTTAGGAATTAAATATGGAGAGTTGATTGAATACCAATTAATATGATTACGCAATAAATATTTCATGATGATCTTTCCAAGTTTTAACAAACCAACGATTTCGATTGTCCCCGGCCCAAAATCGGGTAAAACTGGACGTTCCATCCCTTGGAAGAGAAGTTGCACCATTTTCTCCTTTTTCCAGTCTAGTTCTTAAGATCATAACCACCTGAGAAAAGTCATTCTCTTCTGTCTTGTTCTTATGCTTGTTACAGGTTTGGTCATACAACAGCTGTAGCTATGCGTTTGTGGGAGAGCAGGATACAATTAGCAACCTATCATATTTTTTGGACCCCAATTTCGAGCACCAAGTACCCATAGTACTTGATTTTGCTATTGGAAACCAGAGCTGTGTTGAAGCCCGGAACTCAAATGCATGTTTGTGCCAGCCGAATACTTCATGTTCTAATACTACGGATGGTGGCTCTAGGGGATATCTTTGCAGTTGCAAAGATGGTTACAAGGGCAATCCTTATCTCAGTCCTGGATGCATAGGTTTGTTGTTGGCTATGTTATTTTAATTTGTTTTTCCAACTCATAATGTAAGTAAGTCTCATTAGTATTAACAATTGTTATTAGTGAGTTAGTTAATTAGTGGCTGAGCTATAACCTCTTGGTATAAGAAGTGGACGCATCACCACTTGCGGATTCAGTTGTAAAATTACAGTCAGAAAGGAAATTGATTTCTCTCTCTTCTTCTTCTCTCTCTCTCTCTCTCTCTCTCTCTCTCTCTCTCTCTCTCAATTCTCTGGTTTGATTCATGGATTTCTTTATGGTATCAGAGCCACTCTGACGCAAGTCGATCTGATTCTGGGATCTCCTCTCTTCTTTCCGCTCTGGACGATCTGGTATATCGCTTTTTCCTGTTCTTCGAGCATCACGTTGTTTGGCTCTTCTACTCGATCGTAATGGCGTCCACGACGGTAACATTTCCTCCTTCACTCATGTTTCTGATGTCTAGTTTCCACAATTTTGTTACTATTAAGCTGGATAGTACAAATTACATGCTCTGGAGGATACAAGTTAAGAATATTGTGAGTGCTAATGGTTTCTATGAGTATCTCGACGGCTCCATTGTGCGTCCAGAAACACACCTTCGTACAGATGAAGGGAATCTGATTCCTAATATTGCATACACTATGTGGAAACTTATTGACACACAATTGCTGTCTTGTCTTACTGCTTCTCTTTCTCCAATGACATTGCCCTACATTGTAGGGTTACATGATGCTCATGCAGTTTGGGACTCTTTGTCAAATCGTTACAACTCGTTGAACAAGAGTAATGTCCAGGATCTTAAGAATAAACTGTACAACCTCACCAAGACTTCTACTATTGAATGCTATGTTGATACAATTAAAGAATATGCTCAGAAACTTGCTGCTGCTAGTAGTCCTGTTGATGAGGATGATCTGATATTTCACACTCTAAGGGGTTTACCTGGTGTTTTTAATGGACTAAAAACCACAATTAGGGCTATGCAAACCAGTGGTCAGAATATCACTTTCAATGAGGTAATAAATATGCTCAAAGGAGAAGATATCCAATTACTTCAGGACACACACACAGGGGTTGATACTAGTTCTGTACTCGTGGCAACTCATAATCATTCAAACACTCATGGCAAATCAGTTGCTTCTGATGCTGTTACTCCATTAGTCTTGCATACATCTGGAGGAGAACTAGGTTTTTCATCTCAATTTGGTCTTACACAACAGATGGGCTTCCAACAGTTGGCTAATATGCCTGGTTCTTCTCCATCTTCCTCTGTACCTTGGACTAACCAATTTGGACCATCTCCGCCGTTTGGTCAATCTATGCCATTGTTTATGCCTCCTCAGAATGGACCACAACAGTTTTATCAGGGCTATTCAAATCAATCTAGAGGTTTCAATAGAGGAAGAGGTCGAGGTCCAAGAATGCCATGTGATATATGTGGCCGTAGCAATCACAGCACAAATTATTGTCACTATAGGTCTCCCATTCCATTCTTTCCTTCTTATTCTCAGTGGAGGCCACCTGGACCTTGGAGTAATACCACACCTTGGATTAACCATTATCCACAAGGAATTCCAATGTTTCAACCTTCTTTTCTCAACAACCAGCAGCCTATGGTTTTCTCTCAGCAACATGGTCAGCACATGGTTTCCTCACAGAATTTTGCACCTCCAACACAATCTGCACAAACTGCTCCTCTTCCACATGCGTTTGCTGGTTTTACTGAGGCATATTCTGTTCCCAATACGTCCTATTTTCCTGGTTCCTATACAGGAATGGGTTTTAATGGATCACAATTCTCTTCTGGCCCACACCTCCCTTCTTCTTCAGTTGTTGGTACCTCAACTTCTGTTGGTCAAACTTCTGTTGGTCAACCTTGGTATTTTGATAGTGGTGCTACTAATCACATTACCAACAATCTCCACAATCTGACTAATCCTCAACTTGCAAGCACTCAAGAAGGCATTTTAGTGGGTAATGGTTCTCAACTTCAAGTTTCCCATACGGGCAAAGGTTTGCTGCCAACACCATCAGGTCCATTTCTTTTGTCTCATATCCTTCATACACCTAAAATCACTCACAATCTCATTTCTATACATCAGTTTGCTAAAGACAATCAGTGTTCTCTAACCTTTGATTCTTCTGGCCTTGAAATTCAGGACAAGAATTCCCACAGAATCTTGTACAAGGGCCCCTGTCACAAGGGACTGTACCCTATTCTGACCTCCTCTGAGCACACTCCTGGTCTTACCACCTCAGCTTTTGTAAGCACTTCTTCTCCTTCTGCAATGCTATGGCATCAGAAGCTTGGACATCCTAGTCTTCCTTTATTTCAAGTTTTAATGAAACAGCATAGCTTACCTGTTTCTAAGCCCCATTTGGTTAACTGTAGATGCTGTAATATGGCCAAAAGCCATAAACTTCATTTTCCTCTTTCTAATACTACTACTGCTACTCCTTTCCAGTTAATTCATATGGATGTTTGGGGTCCATCTCCCATACCCTCTCATAAAGGCTTTAGATACTATTCGGTGCTCATTGATGATTTCACTAGATTTACTTGGCTTTTCCCACTTCATTATAAATCTGAAGTTAAGCATGTGATTGCTCAATTCAAAGCCTATGTCTCAATTCAATTTCATACCACTATTCAAAATTTTAGGAGTGATAATGGGGGTGAGTTTATCAATCATTTTCTTCTTCATCTTTTTCTTACTAATGGCATAATACACCAAACTTCTTGTCCTCACACTCCAGAACAGAATGGTCTTGCTGAGAGAAAGCATAGGCATCTTCTAGAGACAACAATCACTCTTCTTTTACAGAGTCATTTACCTACTTCTTTTTGGCTTGAGGCCTTGACTGCAGCTGTTTATCTCGCAAACAGATTACCTCATGCTAGTCTTAACTTTCAAGTTCCATATACTTTGTTGTTTCACACTTCTCCTGACTACAATTTTCTCAAACCTTTTGGTTGTTGTTGCTATCCTTGGTTAAAACCATATATAGCTAACAAACATGCCCCTAAATCTACACCTTGTGTTTTTCTGGGATATTGTCCTCATATAAAGGGCTATAAGTGCTATGATCCTATAGCAAATAAGGTCTATGTTTCAAGACATGTCAAATTTGTTGAATTCGAATTTCCATATTCTGATTTGATGAAGACTGATTTTTCCTTTTCTACTACTTCCACAAATCTCTTTCAATGTTCCTTTAACTAATTTTGAAGATATCCCTATTACAGTTTCTTATTCTTCTTCTTTTCCTTCTCTATCTAATTCTCCTTCTCCTACTCCCATCATAATCAATCCTCCTCTTTCTCCCATCACTCTTTTTCCTGCTAATACTCCTACTCTCTCTGTATCAGTTGAACCTGAGACTCCTCTTTCGGCACCTGCATCTGCTTCTTCTGTTTCTCCTGCTTCAGAGACTCCTTCTTCTACTTCTTCTCCTTTATCAACTTCCCTACCTGTTTCTATTCACCCTGAGTTAGTTGTTCCTGCTCTTCCTCTTTCTTCTACTCTTCCCTATTCTTCTACTCAGCACTTTATTTCTGATAATCATCATCCCATGGCTACTAGATCTAAACATGGGATTGTTAAACCTAAAATCATTTTTAATCTGAATGCTGTTGGTACAATTTTACCTTTGTCCGAAAAGGAACCAACCCATTACTCTGCAGCTATCACACACCCTGCTTGGAAACAAGCCATGAATGAGGAATACCAGGCTTTAGTTAAACAAGGTACATGGACCTTGGTTCCTCCTCCTTTGGGGGCTAATATCATCGGTTGTCAGTGGATCTATAAGATCAAGCATCACTCTGATGGCAGTGTGGCACGATATAAAGCTCATTTGGTTGCAAATGGAAATCAACAAACTGAAGGTCTTGATTTTACAGAAACCTTCAGTCCCGTGATCAAACAACCCACTGTTAGGGTAGTGTTAAGTCTTGTTGTACATCATGCATGGCCAATCAAGCAATTGGATGTATCCAACGCCTTTTTGCATGGTGTAATTAATGAAGAAGTCTTTATGAAACAGCCACTTGGTTACAAGGATCCTATGCATCCTAATTATGTGTGCAAGTTAACCAAGGCTCTTTATGGTCTAAGACAGGCACCTCGAGCTTGGTTTTCAGTCTTTTCTGGTTTTCTAATTTAGCAAGGATTTACTCAGAGCAAGGCTGATTCCTCTTTGTTCATAAAGAAATCAGATTTTGATATTACTTTGGTTCTTGTATATGTGGATGAAATCTTGGTTACTGGGGGCAATGCAGCCTATATTTCTGAACTCATCTCAGTTTTAAGTTCTAAATTTGTGATGAAGGATCTTGGTTGTCTGAGCTACTTCCTTGGGATTAAGGTATTATATCATGGTTCCTCTATAATTTTGTCTCAAACCAAGTATGCACATGATCTTCTAGTTAAAGCAGGCATGCTAGAGTGTAAATCTAGTCCTTCTCCTACATCATAAAAATCTGCTATCTATGCTCCTGACCCGGAATTTTCTAACACTCATTGGTTCAGAACAGTGGTTGGATCCCTGCAGTATCTTACCCTAACTAAACCTGAGATTGCAAATGCTGTCAATCTTGCATGTCAGCACATGCATAGTCCAAAACATAGCCACTTTGTAGCAGTTAAACGTATTCTCAGGTATATACGAGGAACACTTCATCAGGGTTTGATTTTTACTCCAAGTCCACTTCAGTTAAGTGCTTTAATTTTCAGATGCAAATTGGGCCAGGAACCCTTTAGACAGAAGATCTACTTCTGGATACTGCTTGTTTCTTGGTTCCAATCTTGTGTCATGGTGTGCCAAGAAACAGCCAACTGTAGCACGCTCTTCTACAGAGGCTGAATACTGATCTCTAGCTCAAACAGCAGCAGATGTGACTTGGGTTCATCAATTACTCTTGGAACTTTCTATTCCTTCTGGTTTGCCTTACGTCATTGGTGTGATAATCTTTCTGCTATTGCTTTAGCATCTAATCCTATATTCCATGCCCGGACCAAGCATGTAGAAATTGATTATCATTTCATTCGAGAGAAGGTGCTGTCCAAGTTGATTGTGGTTCAGCATATTGGTTCCATGGAGCAAGTTGCAGACATTTTTACCAAACCTCTGTCTATAGCTCGTTTTCTTTTGCTCAAAGCCAAACTCATAGTTGTCAATACACCCATGAGTTTGCAGGGGACTGTAAGTAAGTCTCATTAGTATTAACAATTGTTATTAGTTAATTAGTGGCTGAGCTGTAACCACTTGGTATAAGAAGTGGACGCATCACCACTTGCGGATTCAGTTGTAAAATTACAGTCAGAAAGGAAATTGATTTCTCTCTCTTCTTCTTTTCTCTCTCTCTCTCTCTCTCTCTCTCTCTCTCTCATAATGCTATGTGGTAAACTCACAAGTAAAAAATAGAAGACCCAGAGATTAGCGTACCAATTAATATATTTCTTAATGATTGATTGGCAGATATTAACGAATGCGAGGATCCCAACCTTAATGACTGTGATGGAAATGCGACTTGCACGAATACTCCAAGAAGTTTTAGTTGTTCTTGTAATCATCGTTACGTTGGGGATGGACGTGGGTGCACTCATCAGGCCTCACAAATTTCAGCGATCAAGTTATCTCTAGGTACGTACGTACGTAATTGCCTTGTAGTACATAAAACATGCTTCAAATCCAATTCTCTGATGGTAAAGTAATGCACAATATGGTTGCTAGTAGCAGTTATCATAAGTATTTTGGATAGAGCTATCATGCAATCTTGATCGTTACATAAGAAGAATGAGTGGTGTATTGGACAATCTCGGCCAATATCAGGTAAACTAAGGTATTAAAATTCCAACATCGATCTTCATCTATCGCCCTACGGTTAAGATATTAACCTCCCTTGAGGTTTTAATTAACAAATGCAAAGACCTATAGCTCGCATGCAATGGCGGAGCCAAAAATTTCCTTCAGCGGGGGCACCCAGTGGTTATCATTCTTGCAGTTCTGCAATTGATTGTTCAACTTTTATTTTGCAAAGCTAGAAAATAAGTTGGATAGACTAAACATGTCAAACAAAGTAGCAATTAGCTATTTACCTCTCAGAAACAAGTATTTAATTCTTTAACAAACAGATAAAAAATAAAGGGACCAATAGCCCCATACCGACGGGGTACCGACGATCACGCGGGCCCCACTATGGGACCCGCACAGAAAATTAGAGCCGTTCAATAATTAAAAAAAACAAAAACTAAGTGCTCGTCACTGAAATATTAGCTCAATACGATATGTGTAGGTTCTCTATTCAATCTTCTCATTTTTTAAAAATCGGCAAAAATGGAAAGATTGGTTGAAAAATTGGGAGATTGGATTGAGCACTTACACATATTGGATTGAGCTAATTTTCTACAATGCCCACTAGATTTTTTGTTTTAAAATTATTGAACGGCTCGAATTTTCCATGTGGGGACCGTAGTGGGCTCCGCGTGGCTGTTGGTACCCTGCCAATATAGCAACGTTGATTAAAAAAATTCATATAGGCCCACTCCCCTTAAAATTCTATCACACGGATAAGTATGTGCATATATCGTAATATATGCCAACAATTATATAGTATCACTTATTAGAAAAATAACCCAAACATTTTGGAATTTAATAAAAGTGTTTTAAAAAGCAATACTTTAATTGTATTGGAAACTATTAAAAAAATCCTGCAAAATTTTTGTGTTTTTTGTAGGATGGATTTTGAGGAAAATCTAATTTTAGTGGGAAAGTTAGAGATACTGATCTCCAACTTTCTTACTAATTAATTGAACACCCAAAAAATGCAGAAAACTCAAACATTGTCATACCTTCTTTTCCTTGCAATTTTACGGGGGCCTTCGTGCAGGCCTTTGGATAATTAATTACTTCTACTTTTTGCCTAGTTGAAATTCAGTATTCCGGTTGAATATTATGCCACAAGATGTATTGAATGTACAACTACATATGGTACCAATCAAGAACGATTTGTTATGTCAAATCGGTAATTTCAGGTTTCATAATTAGAGCAAGAAGAAATTCACTTACATGAGGTAACAACAACATTTCAAAGCCACGTTGACGGGCTAACTTTACCTAAAGCTGATAAGACTTAATTCTTTTTTTCAAATTTGTCACATCATTCTTACGTTGTTGTACATTATTACGGTTTCTATTCAAATTTCGTCATTGAAATAGTGTAGCATAGTCAATGAAATTTTCATAGAATTCTTCCACTTTAATTAAATGGAGGGGAAGTTTCATCCATTTTCAAGGGGAAAAAACGAATAATCATACATACGGTATCCAATGCCACTAATCCATTGGAATCATAACTGTGGGCACACGCCCCAAGAAAATCGCCCGATTTTAGTTTGCAAGGAATGAATTTGTTTGGGGGCGGCCCTTTTAGAAAATAGCGCGGCGAAACGCTTCGATTCAGAGTCGCCACTCGGGTTTTAGCGGTGAGGCACCCAAGGAACCGAACTCGAGAATGCTTGCTACGTTTTACTTTGATTTGAAAAAGGGTTTGATTTGATTTGAAAAAGGCGTAGACTGGTCCGTCGTCACCTTCGATATCTGAGGTTCGGGAGCCAGGTTACGAGAGGGGAAGGGTTTTATGGCACCCCTCTCGCCCAATCCGGAGATCGGTCTCTACTCGGGCATTTTATAAAACATTTGCATTTTTCTCTCGTTTGATCATTCTTAGCCAGTTAGGGTGGGGGAACAGTTAATGGGGATTAAAGACTGTAACAGCTTGCAGTTTATATGACAAAATGTTTATGGATGATGATTTGTTTGCTTGAATTTGAATTAAACGTAAGAACATAGATTGAGAACAGGCACTGTGAATAGTCTCGACGGGATGATGTACGCTGCTCGTCGGGTGCGTGAGCAGGCAGCATGCTGGCACGCAATGGCCAGGCCACTGCACGCCACCATACCCTGCGCATGCCACCTCAAAGCTGGCGTACACCACCCTACCAATTTCTTACAGCTCTTACTCTTAACCCTCTGGGCTCTGGAATGGACCAGTGCACACCCAGGACAAACCACGCAGTTTATAATATAGCTTAAGTGCATGTACAGACATGAGAAATGGCTAAGAGCCAGGAAAACAGCAAAGCAAACCCCATAAACAGAGTGGGGAGGAACAAGAGGCTAGGATTGAACTGTGATGTAAGGGCCAAGCACTGATCTTTGGCAAACGTGCCGTACGCCACCCCATGGGGGCCGTACGCCAGGCTTGCATGCTGTCCAGTGTTTGGCTTTACATCATCTGGGTTCTGGAACATGACCAGAAATACCCCAGAGGCCTTATAAAGCAAAAAGATACAGGTATTGAGAGCTACATTTAAATAACTCTGACATATAGAAAACAGTAAACTGGTTATTTAGCATGCTAGAAGATGATGACAGAAAAGGAAATAAGCAATGATGGACACCTCCTGATCCCCACGCCAGCTGTGCACATACAGCCAAAGGTGGCGTACGGCCAGATGAAGCTGGTGTGCGCCATGGTTTGTCCTCTACGACTGGTTTGTTTTACCAGAGAGGGGTCTGGACTAGTATCAGTTACTAGCCAGAACCCTTCTGGTTCCCCTCAGGAACTGAAAACAGAGAGCAGCACAAAGGTGGTATACCTTTGGTGCAAGAGATGGAAAGGTGGTTGTGAGCTTTGGAGGTTGAAGATGGAGGGTGTGTAATGACTGATCAGTGGTGTGAGGTACCCCTCTTACTCTTACTCTTTCAATGGAGAAGAGAGAACAAGAGAAAGAAGAGAGGGAGAGCTTGGGTTAATGAATGTGCTAACCCCTTGCAAATGAATGCAAAGGGGGTATTTATGGTGGAGAGAGGGACTGAGACCAAGGAGATCAGCGGGGATTAAGGGGGCTGGTTAGGTTAGAGGGAGCCTCCATGCATTAAATGCATGGGATTAGCCTTGATGGGGTGTGTAGGAGAGAGAGGGGGACGGCCCTGCAGAATGTAATGATCAGGAGGCTCTGCACTGTACTGGGTTGGTTACAAAGTCTCGAGCACGTGACAGAAAAGTGGTGATTTGACCGGCCTTGACCATGCATACGCCACCTGCATCCTACCGTGCGCCAGGTCAAACTTAGTCAACGGTCGATGTCCGGCACGTGGCAATTTCCTGGCGCACGCTAGGCAGGAGTTGGCGTAAGCAAGGTTCGATTTTGCTGGGGGCCATATGGCTCTGGATTCGAAGGGTTTGAAGGGGTTTGAAACAGTTTGAAAGATGAGGGTCCAACACTCAAAGCTCACGACCTTCCATCGACCTCGGAGAGTTTTCGACCGTTTATCATCATTGGGGTAACAAAAAGACCGCAAACGTGCTGATCCGGATAGTCCAGAATAGGGTGTCTACAGGAGCCCCCCTTTGATGGCACTTGGAGTACCGTTTGATCGGGTACAAGTAACGTCAAAGGTCTTCTAGACACCCTCTCGAGGATATCCGAAACAGAACACACTTGGTCGACAAAGACATGAATCATAAAGAACCTGATTGGTGAATTCAGCCAGACAGATTATTTGAGAAAGATTGCCGCTCGTAGAGGGCAAAATAAGCGGATGGATCGCCGTTGAAATTGAGATTGGGCGGATGGATCGCCGTTGACTTGGATTTGGACGGATAGATCACCGTTGAAATTGAAATCGGGCGGATGGATCGCCGTTGATTTGGATTTGGGCGGATGGATCGCCGTTGAAATTGAAATTGGGCGGATGGATCGCCGTTGAAATTGAAATGGGGCGGATGGATCGCCGTTGAAATTGAGATCGGGCGGATGGATCGCCGTTGATTTGGATTTGGACGAATAGATCGCCGTTGAAATTGAAATTGGGCGGATGGATCGCCGTTGAAATTGAAATGGGGCGGATGGATCCCCGTTGAAATTGAGATTGGGTGGATGGATCGCCGTTGATTTGGATTTGGACGGATAGATCGCCGTTGAAATTGAAATTGGGCGGATAGATCGCCGTTGAAATTGAAATGGAGCGGATGGATCGCCGTTTATTGAAATGGGGCGGATGGATCGCCGTTGAAATTGAAATGGGGCGGATGGATCGCCGTTGAAATTGAGATCGGGCGGATGGATCGCCGTTGAAATTGAAATGGGGCGGATGTATCGCCGTTTATTGAAATGGGGCGGATGGATCGCCGTTGAAATTGAAATGGGGCGGATGGATCGTCGTTAAATTGAGATCGGGCGGATGGATCGCCGTTGATTTGGATTGGGACGGATAGATCGCCGTTGAAATTGAAATTGGGCGGATGGATCGCCGTTGAAATTGAAATGGGGCGGATGGATCACCGTTGAAATTGAAATTGGGCGGATGGATCGCCGTTGAAATTGAAATGGGGCGGATGGATCGCCGTTGAAATTAAGATCGAGCGGATGGATCGCCGTTGATTTGGATTTGGTAGGATAGATCGCCGTTGAAATTGAAATTGGGCGGATGGATCGCCGTTGAAATTGAAATGGGGCGGATGGATCGCCATTGAAATTGAATTTGGACGGAACTCTGCTTGGGGATAAGCCCACTAGGGGTATAAATAAGCATTGGACCACTCGGGACCCTATTTGAGAAGGAAAATTTGATCCATGTGGCGTTTGGGCCCACGGCCCAATAAAAGATGGCGTACGGTATGCATATCGTGGCGTACGCCATGGATATTTCTTGGCCGGGTCCAGATCCAAGCCCAGACCCGGCCCAGTCGGTACCCATGTCGTATAAACTTCTACAGGAGGCAGGAACCGCTCTCATACGGTTTTTTGAACTTCCCAACTTGCGAACACCTCTCAAAAACTCTTCTAAATCTCTTCCTTCCTTCCCAAAACTCTACCCATATTCATTCATGGCCAAAATCAGCAGGGGCGGCGGCAAGGACGAGGAACAGCCAAGAACGGGCGGAGACGGGGCCGAGAGGCCTCGAATCGACGATCAAGCATCAGGCGAGCCTTCGTCGGGCGCTGGTGCAGCGATCTCAGGCGGCGAGGGGGACGACGGCGGCCATGCAACAGAGGTGGTCGACGGCGATAGGCGGCGTACGCCAGGGCCGACCGGCCGTACGCCAGCCTTGGCTGAAACAGGGGGTCCATAGGTGCAAAGGATGGACTTCCGAAGTGGAGTAGAAGGCTCGGTGGTGACGGGCACGGGCCCAGTTGGGGCTGGCGGCAGCGGTGGTGATGTTGGTGCGGTGATGATTGGTTGGAAACGCCTAGGAGAGATCCGGCGAGGGGTAAGGATGTTGTGGCGGAGGAGGAGGCTCCCATTGGGGTACCCACAGGGCTAGCGGAGTTCAGACCAACGGCGAGGTCCTCGGCGCACGTTCCCATTACGCGCGGGGACTTCGCAGAGTTTGTGACAGAGGAGGTACTTGACCGGCTGCTGCGCGAGAACCCAATGGTGGTTGAGACGGTGATATCAGCCCGGGAGGAGAGATAGCGGCAGATTGTGCAGGCCCGGGAGGAGGAGCGCCTGAGAGCTGAGGCCGAGAGGGCCAGAGTCACAGAGGAGGTTTTTGTGCAGGAGGCAGAGGTAGCCGAGCAGGCCCAGGAGGAGGGTGACCTAGCTCGTGAGCGGGCGGTGGCACGGGCAGAGGCGATGCTGGGCTGCAGGCCGCGCGGCGTTTGAGGCAGGGGCCTATGTTCCCCCAGAGCCACACTTGTTCATACCGTCCGGGTTTGAGAGCTATATTCCCCGCCGCGATGACTACGACGCATAGCTCGTGCTGAGAGATCCAGAGTGGCACTTGTCGGTGGACTGGGCGCAAGTATTCCTTTTGAACTCGCTTTCGATTTTTGCATAGTCCTTTATTACTTGTACTTGTACGTAGCCTATTTGTGCACAAACCTTGATAGCATAGTGACATATGTATGCCTGATAGCTTGACTTGATAGATAGAAACTCGGGTAGAAAGCACTTGAACTTTGACTGTAGACTCGTTAGAACTCTGATAAGAATCACGTGGTAACGAACTTGAATCGACTGTAGGTTGCCTCGACTTGTTAACATTGGAACTTGAATTTGACTGATAGAATACCATGCCTTTGATTCGACTGAATAATTGCCTCTTTGAGAAGAGAGTCGACTGGATAGGATGCCCTAATGCCATGCGCTTGATTCGACCAATAGCTTGTTGTTTTCGACTTCATAGTAGTTGCAAACCTTGAATCGACCACAGAATATTGAATGCACTCTTGACCCTGGCTTGATTGCCCTGACTTGTGACTTTTTCTTGATTCAACTGCTTGTATGGTATGTATGCTGACGAACTCTTGTCCATTTTACTTTTTGTGGTGTGCAGAGGACGCGAGGTAGTACGAGAGGGCACGGCGGTCCTGCTAGTTCCCTTGAGTTGTACAGAGGGCTGCCCGAGCGGGTTAGGTCCTTGGTTGATGCTGCGGGGTTCAGGTCGTTCATTCTCACACAGATGGCTACGCTCAGCGACCATGCCCTGCTCACGGCACTGGCTGAGAGGTGGTGGGATGCCTCTAACACCTTCCACCTTCCGATCGGGGAGATGACTGTGACTCCGGCGGACTTTGCTGCTCTGACAGGCTTGAGGGTAGGAGGAGATCCTATCCCTTTCGACACGGGGATCCACAGAGACCCGGATGCGCTGCAGTGCTTCTTGGGCTTCGTGCCTGTGGGTATTTCAGAGATGTTCTCTCATGACCAGTTCCACTGGCATTTGAAGGACACGGTCCCGAGCTCGGAGCAGGAGGAGGAGCAGATGGCGAGGGCCTACTTGTTGTACTTGTTCTGGGTTTCGCTGTACCCTAACAAGCGGTCCACGGTGCACTTGGCCTACTTGCCAGCCCTGTTTGACTTGCGCACAGTGGCTAGGTACGACTGGGGAGGCGCTGCTCTGGGGACGTGTTACAGCTTCATGGGGGAGTTCTCTCGGCGAAAGAAGGCGATTGCCGGCTACTGGAGGGTGTGGGAGGTAAGAAACCAAACTTGTAAGCCTTTACTTTTCAAGTATTTCCCTTTCTTTTGAATTGTAACTGCCGTACTGATGCTTTGACTGTTTGAACTTGCAGCTATGGGCATATGAGGTGCTGAAGATGTATCCTCCGGAGAACTCGTGCCCGGACTTGAAGATGCTCTCCCATGCTCTGATATGGGGGCCACAGTACTGGGGCAAGAAGGCGGCAAGGGGCAGCCTCTAGGCCTTTCGGGCATACCTCGACGAGCTGTCGGGCACCCAGGTAAAACTCAGCTTTCTGTTGCCTATTATTGCCTTTGAATTGCTTTAATGCTGTCGCTGATCGACTGTTTGTTGCTTGATTGTTGAGTGATTGCAGGTGGAGTGGGACCCTTGGAGGACCGCGGAGGTTGAGCCGGAGTACCTTTCCCGGAGCAGGGTGGTAGCTGCGAGCCGCGTGCTGCTGGAGTCGATCTTTGGATGGCAGTGGTACTTGGGGGACCGAGTGACACGGCAGTCACTTGAGGCTTCAGAGTTCGTTGTGCCGGGTCCACTTCCGCCTCGTGCTTCACACACGGACCAGTACACGCTGGCTGAGCTGTAGCGCTTCACCGTCCCGGCAGGCCTTACTGCTTTCTTGAGGCCTAAGCGCAACTATGCTGTCTATCAGAAGCAGTACTTAGCGGGGCCGCTTGGGGTAGTCGAGCACGAAGCTGTAGAGGCTAAGGCTAGAGCGGCTGGAGAGGAAAGGTGCAGACAAGGCGGCAGGACTGCCCGCTCGAGGGAGAGGAGTGAGCCTGCTAGGGCGACGGGCCTTCCTCGGCTTTCTTGGACGCTGACTATGCGGGACGCTCAGGGAGAGGAGGCCACTGTGTAGTTTGAGCCTGCTAGGAGAGAGCCCGAGGAGATCACAGGACCGGTACGATACTTAGCATCCCTTGTACTTTTCTTACTTTGATTTGCACATGTATTCTTGCCTTGAAAACTGATTTGATCACCTATTGTAAATAGGGCCCCATGACGTGGGTACGAGAGGCAGTGCGCTTGATGAAGGCCATGGAGAAGGAGTTCCACAGAATTGCTAGCGGCGCCCAGTTGCGGCTGCACTATCCACCTCTAGCTCCAGCTCCTACTGTGCGGCCTCAGGTATGTCCTTGAAACTTTGATAGAACAATGTCCTGCCTTCACATTTCAATATATATATGCAATATGTACACAAATGTTAACAAGCTAAATGCAATGCAGGGACAGGCTAGGGCGGCTCCTAGGAGGAAGAGCGTGCGACCTCCTCCGCAGAAGAAGGTAGCACCGAGCCCATCCCGACCAGTAGCGAGCACTCAGAGAGGAGTACAGATTGCGCCTGCTAGCGAGGACCTCCCGTTCCGCCGAGAGCTGAGGAAGAGGCCTGCGGAGAAGAGGCCTGCTGAGGGGCCTTCTCAAAAGAAAAGAAGAGAGGAAGAGGAAGCAGAAGAAGAAGAGGAGAGTACGTCCCTCAGCAGCGGCTCGGACTCCGCAGGTGATCCTCGGTTCCGGATAGACCCGCGCGAGCTGGTAGAGAGCGAGGAGGAGGAGGACGACGAGGACCTTTTTGACGACTGAGGGCTATCACTGAGCCTTAGTCTATTTTGCTGTTTCGCCTTTTATTTTGACACATTAGATACTTTGGGACTTTGGATATGAGGCCTGTGTGCCTGTTGACTTTTGGGCGAATGTGCCTTGATACATTTGAGTTTGCTCGGGCCGGTGTGCCGCTTGATACATTCCCACTTTTTTGCTTTTTAGGATTTTGACATGGTAGTAATAATATCTGCGCTTTCTGCTTGCTAATTCCTTTAGTTATTTGGATTTTGTGCTTAAGGAAACGAACAAACCGTCCCCTAATATCTAACATGCATTGACAATTGCTCTGAATCAACACAGACACTTGCACATGCGCGCAAAGGACACAGCTCGAATAAAAATGGACAGAAAGGCCCTAGGATACAAGATATACCCCAGACACGCAGAGGATACGGGAAAATAGGCGTTAATAGACCAAAATCCGTATTTCCCCAAAACGGAAGAAACTGACACTTTTGAAAGGCTCCATAAATGTACAATGACTTGCGCGAACCACCAATATCGACAAGAGCACCCCGGTATACGGCGAATACCGATAAAAAGCCAAAAATGTCGCAAAAATGGACATAAGACGCAAAAGATGACTTGATATGGTCCCGGACTGAAACCAACACCCCCATGCAGTCACACAAGTCCTATGTGACATGTACGGTATAACAAAACTTGGCAAAACCCTATGAAACGAGATTCGACCCTCCGTATCCTTGATTTAAGCTTGAAACGGGCCTTCGGGGGTCCAAAATCTTCGACGGGCACGGCTTTTAAGATCCGACGCTTCGCTGCAGTCCCAAATGATGTTTAAGACTTGTGGGAATCAAGAAATGGCCAAAACAAGCCCTGGAACTAAAAACGACCATGCGAAGGCAGTAGCTGCTGGAAAACTGTTTTCTGGTTTGACCAACCAGGCGTACGCCATGATCTTGGCTCCGTACGCCATGCTTGAGGAAACCGTGTGTACGCCATCTGTATGTTGGCGTACGCCAAGTTCCCTAGAGTCAGATCCACTTGACTGACCAACTGTCCTTTTTCGGGGGGGGGGGGGGGGGGGGGGGGGGGGTTTGTTTTTACTCTCACACGGCTTCCCCACGGTTTCTGAGGGTTCAGGGGAGGCAGAGTACTTTAAGTCATGTCCCCTTGGAGGCTAGTTGAATGGCTCCATCCTCCATGTGAATTACAATGGCAAGCTGAAGGCCTATAAAGCTGGGGTGCCTTCTTCAGGGCATTCTCATCATCAATTACCCACTTTCTTCTCCGGTATATACTCAGCTTTGCCCATGGATAATCCTCTCCCAACACTGCTCAGGCCCTGGCTAGTGTCCTTTTTAAGCGTTGATTGGCTTAACTTCCAATATCACGGGCTTTTTTCGTTCCGTTTTCTTCGACATGTGCCAATCCGCCCGGCGCTGTTGTGGGCCGCCCTGAGATTCTGGGATCCGGACGTCCATGTCTTCCGCTTCGGTGACGACGAGATGTGCCCGACCGTGGAGGAATTCCAGGCGTACCTCCGCACCTACGCGTCCCCGACGCTCGTCGTCCCTCCTTATCAAGAGAGCATGCTGAAACTGTTGGCTAGCTCGCTTGGTATTTCTCGGGGTCTGGCGAACACAATCCTGGAAGGTGGCCAGGTGAATATTATCCGACTGGTTGAGATGTACAGTCCGGATGTCGATTTGGATAGCCCGGGCAGCGAGGAAGTTCAAGCGCGCCGGCGCTTTGCCCTGGTCATTTGTTTGCTCGCGGCCTACCTGCTTGTTCTGGCCGACGGGCAGGTCAGTCCTCTGCTCGTGAGCGTAGTTGCTCAGATGGGGGCACGCAGAAATGTGATCCCCTTGGTCCTGGCGGAGACAGTCTTGGGTTTGGATTTGGTGAGCACAGGCCAGTCGGCTGTGTTCAGCGGGAGCCCACTCTTGCTTCAGGTAAACTCACTCAGCTCACCTTTTTCTGGTTTTTCGCACATTCTCGTTTTACCTCGACACTCGGCTTAGGCTGTTTCCTAGCTTCTTACTTGTCTTTTCGCTCGGGCTTTATTTGACTCCTTACTTGTTTTGTCACTCATGCAGCTGTGGCTATCGGACAAGCTGAGTCTATTGCATCCACCGGCGGCGGGCTGGAATCTGTTTCCAAAACGGGTTCATCAGAGGGAGATGCGGTATCCTGACTTGGATGTAGAGGGCTGGTACGAATTCATGTAGAAGATGCAGCCTGATGAAATTGATTGGAGGTGTCCTTGGCTGGACCTTCCAGACATGGCCATCCACTCTGATGGCTTCGACAGGATGGTCATCGCGGGGCTGACCAGCTTCACGTTTTATATCCCCGGACGGATCCTTCGCCAACTGGGCGTTTGGCAGGAAAATACCCAAATTAGCGTCGGGGGCTTCCTTCTTCCCAACTTCAATGCGCAGACGCTGGGCGGTTATCAAAGGCGCTGGGGTCTGAGGATTCTCCAGGCGGAGATGCCAGATTTCAACCCTCGGCTAAGGAATCGCTACAGGCAGTGGCTGAGAGCAGATGTGCATGCAAGGGCAAATATTGGCTGACTCCAAACCACTTTGCTGTACTTAGAATAAGCTGTGAGCCGTTAGACTTCTCAAGCATTTTGTTCTGTTTTTCATGCTTTATTTCTTTTAAGGCTTTTATGCTCAGCTTGTATATTAGACGTAGTAATTTTGCAAAATAAAGTTGAAAGATGAAGGGTTCTCCCCTTTTGAACTTTCTAATGCAACTCCCACCCCGCCTTCTTGAACTTTGAACTATCTCGGCCTCGGTAGAGAACCGAAAATGTCAGACCATAGATCAGCTTGATAGGATGTGACCGGGTCTCATTGAGAGACTGCCTACGTATCCCTTTGCAGGGAATCAGGTCAGAACGTAGTTCAGGCAAAGGTTCGCTCGTGTATTTTACCTCTCCTTTTACGCTCTAACTTTTGCCTAGAACCGCCTTAACAGGTTTTCGGTCTAGCGAGCTTTTGATTTTGCCTATTTATTTTTGCCTAGACCACCTCCTTAGGTTTTCGGTCTAGCAGGCTGCTCTAATTTTTGCTTGGAATCGCCCACCCTTGTGGTTTTCGATCCAACGAGCATCTCTCAGGGATAGTAACGCTTCAGCTGATCCAGGTTGACCAAAGTACTGAATTCATTGCCGTCGAGGTCGATGAGCCTAGCAGCACCCCCGGATAGGATGGTCTTGATGATGTACGGCCCAGAGCGCTTCGGCCGGAATTTTCCTCGGGGATCAAACACTGGAGCCCTGATCTCCTTTGTAACCATGTCGCCTTCGACTAACCCTCTCGACTTGACTTTCTTGTTGAACGCACGGGCAACTCGATGCTAATACCCTTGGACGTGATACAGTGCCCGGAGCCTTCTCTCGTCAAACAACATTAACTCGACGAATCTACCACTCAGCCATTCTGCTTCCTCGAGACCACTTTCAGCCATGATTCTCAGAGATGGGATTTCGAGCTCAACAGGGAGAACTGCCTCCATCCCATAAACCAAAGAGAAAGGAGTTGCGCCTGTGGAAGTGCGGATCGAAGTACGGTACCCCCAGAGGGCCAATGGTAACAACTCGTGCCAATCCCTTGCAGACTCAGCGGTCTTCTTGATGATCATCTCGACGTTCTTATTCGCTGCTTCGACTACCCCGTTTGTTTGTGGACGATAGGTCGTGGAGTGATGGATTTTGATCTTGAATTCTTCGAAGAGTTCCAGGACCCTGCCTTTGAAGTGACTCCCATTATTTGAAACGAAAGCCTGAGGCACACCGTACCGGTAGATGATGTTCTTTCGAATGAACTGCGCGACTTGAACTGTTGTCAGGGTCTTGTAGGATTCTGCCTCGACCCACTTGGTGAAGTAGTCGATGGCTACCAATATGAACTTGTGGCCGTTTGAAGCGGAGGGTCTGATCATCCCGATGACGTCGATTCCCCATATGAGAAGGGCCAAGGCGAGGTCATGCCGTATAGTTCAGATGGAGGAACATGCTGCAAGTTCGCGTGAATCTGACACTTGTAGCAGCGCCGCACGTAGTCAATGCACTGCGATTCCAATGTGGACCAATAATAACCCTGCCTGAGGATTTTCCTTGCGAGCATGACGCCGCTCATGTGAGGACCGCAGACTCCTTCATGAATCTCCTCCATTATCCTTGTTGCTTCGGCGCCATTCACACACAGCTTGTGCATCCCGCAGTGAGACCTTCGATACAACTTTCCCCCACAGATGATGTACTGAGCGGCCAAACGTTGCAAAGCGATTCGATCCTTCTTAGTAGCCCCAGCGGGAAAGTCTCCGCACTCCACAAAATTCCAGATGTCATGGTACCAGGGTAGGCCATCATCGATGGCGTTGACATATTCATAAGCGGGCAGGTCCCTCTGTTCGATCACAATTGGTCGCATCCTGACTCCTATCGGAAGTTCGATCATTAAAGCCAAGGTCGCCAAGGCATCGGCGACCTGATTCCTCAAGCGGGGAACATGGGTAAAAGTCGCCTTATTGAAGCGAGGAATCAGTTCCTCCAAGTCTTGATGATAAGGCTTCAGCTTTTCCTCACGAACCTTCCACTCTCCGTTAGCTTGGGAAACCACCAAGTTTGAGTCTCCGATAACCTCGAGCTTCTCGACTCCTAGAGCAATTGCTGCTTCCATCCCGACGATGCAGGCCTCATACTCAGCTTGATTGTTAGTAACATCGAAATTCAGTTTGAAAGCGAGCGGAATATGAGCACCAGCGGGCGTGATCAGCAACACCCCGGTTACGAATCTCTTTTGGTTGGCAGCCCCATTGAAATAAAGCGTCCACACCTCCTCGACCACAGTTAGCACATCCTCGTCCGGGAACGTGAAATCCACATCTTCGGGCCCTTCCACCGGGTGGTCAGCCAAGAATTCTGCCACAGCACGACCTTTCACTGACTTCCTTGTAACACATTGGAGATCGAATTCAGCTAGCAGAAGCAACCAACGTGCTAGCTTATGGGTGAGCGCTGGCTTCTCGAACAGATACTTGATAGGATCCATCCGAGAAATCAACTTCACCGAATAGGCTAGGATGTAGTGTCTAAGCCTTTTGGTGACCCAAACTAGTGCCCAACATGTCTTTTCCAGAGAGGTGTAACGCTCCTCGCTTTCCGACATCTTCTTGCTCAGATAGTAGATGGCTCTTTCGGCTCTGTTTTCCCCTTCCTGCGCTAGCAAACAACCCATAGCTGTCGGAGTCACAGACAAATACAGAATTAACGGTCGACCCGGAGTTGGCGGCATCAGCACTGGCGGATTCTGCAGGTATGTTTTAATTGACTCGAAAGCAGCTTGGCACTTTTTCTGTCCACTCGAACGGGACATCCTTTTTGAGTAATCGAAACAGCGGCTCACAAGTTAGAGTCAGCTTGGCGATGAACCTGCTGATAAACTGCACCTTTCCCAGAAAACTTCGAACTCCCCTTTCAGTCTGCGGAGGCTCCATTTCGAGAATTGCCTTGATCTTGGACGGATCCACTTCAATTCCCCTCCTAGTGATCAGAAACCCCAGCATCTTGCCGGCTGTGACCCCGAATGTACACTTCTGCGGGTTAAGGCGCACATTGTACTTGCGAAGTCTTTCGAGAAACTGCCTTAGTGAGGGAATGTAGTCGTCTTCCTCCTTGGCCTTCACAATCATGTCGTCGACGTATACTTCGACTGTCTTGTGGATGAAGTTGTGCAGCAGAGTCGTCTGGGCCCTTTGAAAAGTGGGACCAGCGTTCTTCAAACCAAACGGCATCTTGACATAGCAGTAAGTTCCCCATTCAGTGATGAACGTTGTTTTCTCTTGGTCCTTTGGAGCCATGAAGATCTGATTGTATCCTGCGAACCCATCGACAAACGAAAGCAAAGCATGCCCTGCCGTCCTGTCCACAAGCACATCAATGTGAGGCAAGGGAAAACTGTCCTTGGGGCTTGCTTTGTTCAAGTCCCTGAAGTCGACACAGACCCGAATCCTTCCGTTCTTCTTAGGCACAGACACGATGTTAGCAATCCATTGGGGATATTCAGCCACTCTTAGAAATCCTGCGTCGATCTGCTTGGTGACCTCTTCCTTGATCTTCTGAACCCAATCAGGCCTCATTCTGCGAAGCTTCTGTTTGACAGGAACAGCCCCTGGCAGCAAAGGAGTTCTATGCTGGACGATTTCGGGGTCGATACCGGGCATGTCTGCGTGAGACCAGGCGAAAACCTCGGCGTAGTCCTTGAGAGCTTCGATTGTGGCTGCGTGGTTTGCCGGGGACAAGGTGGAACCAATTTGCATCATACGGGGATTATCCTCATCTTTCAGATTTATTGAAATTACTTCGTCTTTTAGAGGCTGAGCATGCCTTTCGTCTTCCCTTTCGATGAGGGAACGCAACTCGGCCGGGATGTTCCCGTCCAAGTCGATTCCTTCATCGTCGGGGTCGACACAGTTTATATAGAAGTCAGCAAAGTAGTCGGAAGCAGGATCATGCATTTCATAAAACCCAGAGGGGTTGCCAAGTACAGTCGACTCAAACTCAAAGTAAAAGCTATGACGTGGAGGGCCGAGAGGCACAAACTCCGACTCTAAGCTAGACTTAGACTCGACAGACTCCGTGTCAGATTCAGATACATCGTCAATGCATGTTAGACGGGGAGTAAAAATGCAGTTATTAAGACTACCCTTTGCTTCGACGATGAGGGAGGTTGGGTCGTTGAGAAGATCTGGAGAGTCGGGCCCAAGCATCAGCACTTCAACCTCGTCTTCCTTGCCAACCAAACCTACTTGGGAGAACAGCTCCTCTAGACCCCCTTGATCAAAAGCGACCAACCAGTCAGCCCTTTCCTTGATTGTAACCAACTGCCTCTTGAATTCCTTTGCAGCTAGCTCCTCCTTTGCTATTTCCTCTTCGTCATCAGACCAAGTGTCGGTGGCGAAGATCTCAAAGCCCGGTAGCCAAGTCCTGGTCACTTGATCCCAAAATGGCTCAGCCTGCCCCAGATAAGCAACGCCTCCTCCTTCACGAACGAAATAGCTGTCGGGGTTACCATAAAGGGTCCGAGGTTTTCCCGTGTCTTTCCCTAGCTTGGCCTTCTTGGTAGGGGGAGTGTATCCCAGGCCAAAGCGGCCTTCGGTAAAGGGAAAGACAGGGAACTCAGCGATCCCTTGCTGGTTGATCCCGAGCCCTAAGCCAGGCATGAATGACATCTTCCTCATGATTTCGAAGGCAGTAGAGCTGATTATGAAGTCGTCATCCATGACAATAGCTAGGACTGAGCCGGAGGTATCAAAAGCAAATCCCCCAAAGTCTAAGTCCTCCTCCCCGTGCATGATTCCTAGAACAGGGATCCCATCATCCTTGAGCGGGCGGATCCCAGAGTCTCCGCAGATGGTTAAAGTCCCGGTAGGAAGCCTTAGCATGACCTTCTGGTGGAGAGTCGACGGTACAGCCATGATGTCTGCTCTATGCAGCCACGGCCTTCCCAATACCAAGTTGAAAGTGGCGGGGATGTTGACCACATGGAATTCCACGTCCATTTCAAAGCCCTAGGCATCAAGTTTCAGCATGAGAGTCCCTTCTACCACACAGCGCGTGTTGTCATAAGCCTTGACCGCTAGATTGGAAGGCGTGAGGTCAGCCTTGGTGAGCCCCAGACCGTAAGCAACCCTCATCGGACAGACGTTGATTGCTAACCCATTATCGATTAGCACAGTCGGCACCCAATGTCCCTTGCACTTGATGGTGATATGCAACGAGCGATTATGAGCAGTTCCGTCGACAGGTAGGTCCTTTTCGGTGAAAGTGATGGAATGCTTGGAAAGCAACTGGTAAGACTAAGGCAACCATGGCCTCGGGGGTGATGTCGGTTGGCACAGTAAGACGGGCTAGCGCTGCAGACAGCCTTTCTCGATGCTCCTTTGATGACGATATCAGACCCCAGACAGAGACGGCGGCAGGGATCCTTTCCAGCTGTTTTAGAATAGCATCCTCTTCAGGTACCCCGCTAGGAATGGCCGGAGCGCTCTTTTAAGCAGAGGGAACGGTGAGTCTTTGATCACTGCCGAGATTGGACGAGCTCCCACCCGAAAGATTGGGCGGTTGGAAGACTCGGCCGCTCCTAGTGACGTTAGCAACCTCCCACCAAGTCGACGTGTCCACAAAGTCCCAGAAATCAGCAGGCACTTCCTCTAGCTTGCCTTTCCCCTTGTCGATTGATGCAACCTGGTCCGGAGCCGTAACCCATTCCAAATCACTCATGACTTGTCCTTCCCAAAAAGCCGAATCCTGTGCAGCAGCTTCCTCAAAAGGTGTCCCCGGATTAGTGACAAATGGTACGTCCCAAAAGCCTCCGTCCACTAAAGCAGTGTTGACAGTCCAGATTTCGTCTCCAACTTGCACGTCGACCACCCTGTCATCCTTCCACAAGTTAGCCGAGAGGGGGTTCATGTTTAGGTCGACGATCTCATCTACATCCCACAGATCATCGGGTGGTGCATTGAGAACCATGATTGAGCAGTCCTTACTCGGAGCTACCAAGGGACGTGGCTGATCCAAAGGGACGATGTTGAAGGTTGGCCCCACCACAAGGTCGTACTCATGCACAGCATCCGAAAGCGCATCGATCAAAGGCAGGAAGGCCCTCAGCCGGCGGGGCTCATCGGAAGCACTCTCTTTTTCGACGTAAAAGTCCAAGTATTGCTCATCTACGTCATTGCTAGTGTTGACTTCTCCCATGCTGAGATCCTGGAGTTCGGCAGGTTGTACAACATCGGGTTCCACACCCTGCACGTATTCCTTGTCTTCCTCTTTGGGTAAGACTGGCTCTGGTTGGTAGAAAAGCATGAACAGTGACAGGCCATCTAATGGGTCGGCTCGTGCTGAGATCCATTCCTCCTTCCATTGGTCTAATTGCTCTTGATCGACCACGGGATCCTGAGGGAAACCCAAGTGATACTGCTCATCCCAGTCGTGAACTAGCTCTTCCCACTCTCTTGCCTTGTCTTCCAGGTTCCACCCGACGGCTAGCATATTGACACTGACGTCCTCCGGGAAAGCCACAACAGGTTTGGGACGGAAGGTTGGGGTTATATGGTCAGTGGGGTTGAATATGGTGGAGCTAGGTTGGATTATAATGGAGGTAAGGTTGATTTGGTTGATTTGAGGGTGGCCGTTGTGCTGCGGCATGGAGTTGGTAATCACGTTGGGCTTAGGAGGGGTAGGAATGGTTCCGCTATCTACCAAGTCTTGTATCGCATGACGGAGACGATAACAATGGTCGGTGTAATGACCAGGCATCTGGTGGTAGGCACAAAAAGCGTTCGGGTTGTGGCTAGGGGATGGATTTTGGGGCAGTGGAGTTGGATCCAGCGGTTTGAGGTGACCGGATTTGGTCAACCTTTCTAGCACTTGGGACAGTGGAGCTTCAAACTTGGTGAAGTTCCGAGGTTGGTTGCGGTTTTGGGGCTTCGGAGGGGCTTGGACCTAATTGACATCGGTAATGTGGTTGGAGTCTTGAGTAGTGCTGCTACCGGCAGATGTGGCATTGGCGTAGCTGTTATTACCGAACAAAGCAGCGCTGCTCCCCGTGTAAGCACGAGTTTTGGCTTTGGATCTCAAGGAGAAAGATGGAGGGTTGCTACGCGGCAGAACCCCAGTTTGGAGAGCTTCCTCAATGGCAAGGCCGGATTCAAAGAAGGTATCCCAATCGGCCCCTTGGACTAGCACCAGATTCTTAGCAAAGTCGGGCTGCAGATTACGGGAGATGATACGGATTTGGTCCTTCTCACTCGGCCGATCGGTCATGACAGCAGCCTTAGTCCTCCAACGCTTGATAAAGTCCGCAAAAGACTCTTTCGCATTCATTTTGGTGGATTCCAACTCTCGGGTGGTCATTTTGAGTTGGGAGTTGTAGCTGTACTGGGTGAAGAAGGCCGCGCCAATGTCTTCCCATGTCCTGCGCTTGGAGACGTCGAGAGACAAAAACCACTGAAAAGCTGGGCCAGCCAAAGTCTGAGGGAACAACTAGGCCATCGCCTCTTCTTCGACCCCATGCAGTTTCATTGCACCGAGGTAAGCTAGCATGTGTGTTTTCGGGTCGCCCGTCCCGTCGAACTTTGCAAATTCGGGCATTTTGAACCTTTTTGGGAGCCGTGCATTTCGAAAGGGGCAGAGATGGTCCATGTCCAAACCTCCAGCGCTGATTCTTTCGGCCTTGGCAACTGACTCCTCTAGTTTGGCCATCTTGGCGATCAGGGCAGCCATTTCGGGATTTGCAACAGGCTGTTCGGCCGGAATGTCCTCCCTAGCTGGGCCTTCGCGCTCTTGCCTTTCGCCCTCTATCCTTCCAGCTGGAAGCCTTTCGTTGATAAGAGCCTGCAGATTGGTCATAGCAGTATCAGCTTGGTCAGCCCTTTGCTGCATGATGGCTAGGTTGTGCTGGAGGTCGGCTAGAATTGTGGTAAGATTCGGTGGCGGAACATCTGCCATGTCTAAGATTTCTGTCTTGATCGGTTTTGGAGTTATGGGTGGAGATGGAGAGGACGGAGGAGATTCGTGCGGAGTGGTCGGCGGCGAATCCTCCCTTGACAGAGTGCAGAACTGAGCTTCCGTTGTGCTGAGCAGAAAAACAATCCCCCAAACAGACCCTCAAACAGACCCAACGGACGTTCCCAAGCAGGTTTGGCTCTTGATTTCGAAGCTCCCCATGGCTCAGCTAAACAGCAAAATAGAGGGGCTCAATGACAGCCTGCAATAGTTGATTTTGAAAGAATTGAAAGAAATGGGCATGCCAACGTCGTCGGTGTCCTCCTAGACTCTAACACTAGAGGGAGTCCAACTCATGCTGTTTAGGACGTTGCCATGGAATCCTCAGATTTCTTTTCGATAGTGTATCCTTGTTTCGAGTCGATGGACACTAAAGGATGTCAAGACAATCTAAGCCTTTTGACTGCTCCATTCTCGAAGTTTCAACTTTGGAGGTCGGAACAACTTGGTGCAGATGGCGTGATACCATAACCGAAGTGGCATAAGCAGCACTGTGCCGGAGCCTTGATGGTGTAAGTGATTAGCACTGTAACCGGGATGGTGTAGGTATCACGACATTCTCTTCGTTGTTCCTGATTTTCTGTTTGAAACTTCGACTAGGTTTAGACAATAGACTTAAACAGTCCTGATTTCCCAAAGTCTTGCTGACCCAAGGATTTTGAAAATTGATAACGCGCAACATCGAGATGCACGACTCTTCATCGGTCCATGGCAGGGCCCTAACAGCCACAAGACGAACTCGACACAGACCTAAAAAGCCGCCCTAGCATGCTCTTACGCAAAGCGGGATGGATGTATGTACAGACATGCGGTAAGGAAAGCAGTAACACATAGATAGTTTATGGGGGTTAGATGCAAGTAATCCTACCCTGCAGGTTGCTGTCTTAGGTTGAAAGGTTCTAGTGCTTTGTACGCATGTAGAGGCCGGTTTTGGCTTAAAGGGGTTCCTCTGACTACAGCCGCGGTATACCTCCCACTGCAATGCGTGCAGCAAAGCAATGGTCGAACGGTATTACGACTTATCATCGTCCAAGGTTGTTGGGTATTCGAGGACCCCGGGCTCTAGTAAACTGTGCCGGTTATCCAAAACGCCTCAATGGGGCTGTATCCAACATCGATGCAAATGGAGAAGTGCCGAAGAATGATTGAAATGAGAGAGAAACGCAAGGTTTTGAAATGCCCTTTGAAGCTTGGCTCACTTTCATTAATCAATATTTGGAGAAAACTACACAAGCGAACAATAGAAAAAGCCCCAGTTCGGATTGGTCGGATGCTGAGATCCTGTTACGTTACCATTCCGTTCTTCAGCAGCGCAGAGCGTACTGTTTTGACAAGCTTTTGAAAATTGTTCTTTTATGTATTAATCGCCAAATACTAATTAACGCAATTGTCCCCAGTAGAGTCGCCACTGTGGGCACACGCCCCAAGAAGATCGCCCGATTTTGGTTTGCAAGGAATGAATTTGTTTGGGGGCGGCCCTTTTAGAAAATAACGCGGCGAAACGCTTCGATTCAGAGTCGCCACTCGGGTTTTAGCGGTGAGGCACCCAAGGAACCGAACTCGAGAATGCTTGCTACGTTTTACTTTGATTTGAAAAAGGGTTTGATTTGATTTGAAAAAGGCGTAGACTGGTCCGTCGTCACCTTCGATATCTGAGGTTCGGGAGCCAGGTTACGAGAGGGGAAGGGTTTTATGGCACCCCTCTCGCCCAATCCGGAGATCGGTCTCTACTCGGGCATTTTATAAAACATTTGCATTTTTCTCTCGTTTGATCATTCTTAGCCAGTTAGGGCGGGGGAACAGTTAATGGGGATTAAAGACTGTAACAGTTTGCAGTTTATATGACAAAATGTTTATGGATGATGATTTGTTTGCTTGAATTTGAATTAAACGCAAGAACATAGATTGAGAACAGGCACTGTGAATAGTCTCGACGGGATGATGTACGCTGCTCGTCGGGTGCGTGAGCAGGCAGCATGCTGGCACGCAATGGCCAGGCCATTGCACGCTACCATACCCTGCGCATGCCACCTCAAAGCTGGCGTACACCACCCTACCAATTTCTTACAGCTCTTACTCTCAACCCTCTGGGCTCTGGAATGGACCAGTGCACACCCAGGACAAACCACGCAGTTTATAATATAGCTTAAGTGCATGTACAGACATGAGCAATGGCTAAGAGCCAGGAAAACAGCAAAGCAAACCCCATAAACAGAGTGGGGAGGAACAAGAGGCCAGGATTGAACTGTGATGTAAGGGCCAGGCACTGATCTTTGGCAAACGTGCCGTACGCCACCCCATGGGGGCCGTACGCCAAGCTTGCATGCTGTCCAGTGTTTGGCTTTACATCATCTGGGTTCTGGAACATGACCAGAAATACCCCAGAGGCCTTATAAAGCAAAAAGATACAGGTATTGAGAGCTATATTTAAATAACTCTGACATACAGAAAACAGTAAACTGGTTATTTAGCATGCTAGAAGATGATGACAGAAAAGGAAATAAGCAATGATGGACACCTCCTGATCCCCACGCCAGCTGTGCACATACAGCCAAAGGTGGCGTACGGCCAGATGAAGCTGGCGTGCGCCATGGTTTGTCCTCTACGACTGGTTTGTTTTACCAGAGAGGGGTCTGGACTAGTATCAGTTACTAGCCAGAACCCTTCTGGTTCCCCTCAGGAACTGAAAACAGAGAGCAACACAAAGGTGGTATACCTTTGGTGCAAGAGATGGAAAGGTGTTTGTGAGCTTTAGAGGTTGAAGATGGAGGGTGTGTAATGACTGATCAGTGGTGTGAGGTACCCCTCTTACTCTTACTCTTTCAATGGAGAAGAGAGAACAAGAGAAAGAAGAGAGGGAAAGCTTGGGTTAATGAATGTGCTAACCCCTTGCAAATGAATGCAAGGGGGGTATTTATGGTGGAGAGAGGGACTGAGACCAGGGAGATTAGCTGGGGTTAAGGGGGCTGGTTAGGTTAGAGGGAGCCTCCATGCATTAAATGCATGGGACTAGCCTTGATGGGGTGTGTAGGAGAGAGAGGGGGATGGCCCTGCAGAATGTAATGATCAGGAGGCTCTGCATTGTACTGGGTTGGTTACAAAGTCTCGAGCACGTGACAGAAAAGCGGTGATTTGACCGGCCTTGACCATGCGTATGCCACCTGCATCCTACCGTGCGCCAGGTCAAACTTAGTCAACGGTCGATGTCCGACACGTGGCAATTTCCTGGCGCACGCCAGGCAGGAGTTGGCGTAAGCAAGGTTTGGTTTTGCTGGGGGCCATATGGCTCTGGATTCGAAGGGTTTGAAGGGGTTTGAAACGGTTTGAAAGATGAGGGTCCAACACTCAAAGCTCACGACCTTCCATCGACCTCCGAGAGTTTTCGACCGTTTATCATCATTGGGGTGACAAAAAGACCGCAAACGTGCTGATCCGGATAGTCCAGAATAGGGTGTCTACAATAACCAATTTCCTCCGCGCGAAACACAAAGTCTGGGCAAAACTCATTACAACGTACTGCGAAATAGCTTTTATTTATTGTTAGAAGAGATTATCTAATGACTGAATCTATACCTTTGTTTTATGTAGGATTGAGCTTTGGCTTCGTGTTATTACTGATTCGTATAATTTGGATATACTCATGCATCAATAGAAGGAAGCTAATCAAACTAAGAGAGCAATTCTTCCAACAAAATGGTGGCTTATTAATGAAACAAAAAATTTCTTCAATCGATGGAACAAGTGTAGATTCGTCGAAGTTCTTTACAGCTGAACAGCTAAAGAAAGCCACTAACAACTATGCTGAGAGCCAAATAATTGGGCATGGTGGATACGGTGTGGTTTATAAGGGAATTTTACCAGACCAACACGTAGTCGCCATCAAGAAGTCCAAAGTAATGGATGCGAACCAAGTAGAGCATTGTATCAATGAGTTGTTGATAGTAACACAAGTTAACCATGGGAACGTTGTGAAGCTCTTGGGGTGTTGTTTTGAATCAGAAGTTCCCGAGCTTGTTTATGAGTATATACCAAATGGCACACTATTCGAACATATTCATAAGACATTATCTAGGTTAACGCTGGAGCATCGATTGAGAATAGCCGCAGAAGCAGCTGGTGCACTTTCCTATCTTCACTCTGCCGCATCCATTCCAATCATTCATAGAGATGTTAAGTCTGCCAACATATTGCTAGACGCTAATTACGTGGCAAAAATGGCAGATTTCGGTGCTTTGAGATTAGTCTCCTTGGACCAAACTCAAGTGACTACCTTAGTTCAAGGGACTTTAGGTTATTTGGATCCTGAGTACTTCCAAACCGGCCAGTTAAACGAGAAGAGTGATGTTTATAGTTTCGTAGTGGTTCTAGCAGAATTATTGGCTGGAAAAATGCCTATTTGTCTTGAGAGATCTCAAGAGGAAAGGAATTTGGTGACCTACTTCCTTGTGTCAATGAAGGAAAATAGGTTGTATCAAATTTTAGAGCCTCGGGTGGTGAAAGAAGGGACCTTGGAGCAACTCCAAGCAATTGGGGAGCTTGTGAAGAGGTGTCTTTGTGTGAAAAGTGAAGAGAGACCTCCAATGAAAGAAGTGGTGGTGGAATTAGAAAGTTTAAGGAAGTATAGAAAGGATCCATGGGTTAATCAACAAAGTCATGAAGAGAGTGAAAGCTTGCTGAGTGACGAAGCATCAACAGATCTTTACGATATGTCAATAGGTCCTTCTACTGGTGACATATCTGGGCAATATAGTTTCAGTAGCAGCACGACATTTCCGCTTATTAAGCCGTTCAACTAGTGCTGGTGACATCTTGTGCAATAGGTATACGAAGGTAATGTTGTCGGGCTTTCTAATAGCATTGTGGGGTCGTACAGACAAAAACGCTTTGCAGTAGTCAATTGTGAAAGTAGATTTTTCTTCGTTTGGGTCTAAATCGTTCATAATAAGGTGAAGATTTTGTTTGTTCATGTTGTTAATTATTTATGAATTCATTATTTGGGTCTGTCTCATGACTTTTCTTGTTTTCTACTGTAGTAAGTTATGTTCTTGTGATGGTGTTTTTATAGAATGTAGTCTTTTTTGTTGCAACCCAACTGCCATCATAATTGTATAGTTCGTTGAATTTGAATAATACAAAGACCTGGGGAGGGAGCTAGATCCATTCTGAAAGAAAAATATCTTATACATGAGTGAGGTTTTTATTTAACAATAAAACTTTATTGAGGAAAACTTGATAAAGGGTACGTCAAGTTGGAAGAGGGGAGAGTAATTCAACCAACGGTTAAATAAAAACATCAAAAGGGACAAAGCCCAAACATCCTAGGCGTCTATTTGTGTTCTAGAGAGGAGGAGAGTTTTGAATCCTGAGGGGAGATAGAACATTGCCATTCTTAATTTGTACAAGAGTGAGGTCTCGAAAGCAGATACTAAGAATCAATTTCAATTATTCATTAGATTTCTTCCGTATATAATGTGATTGTGTCAGCAGCAATAACATGGTGTAGATCAAATTCCCATCAAGAAATCATTGATGTCTTGGATGTTCGTTCCACCACTACCCATCAAGGAACCTGTACACAATATGTGGTTCATTGGACGGGAATAGCACATTGTAAAGATGCTTGTGTTTCAGCTCAAAAGCTTAAGAAATTAGATGAAAGGCTATGGGAAGATTTAGTTGCGAATTCCGGGAAGGCTTCTTTGGACGGGAAAAACACATTGTGAAGATGCATGGGTTTCAACTCAAGAGCTTATGAAGTTTTATGAAAGGCTTTGGGAAGATTTAGTTGTGCGAATTCCGGGAAGGCTTCTTTTCCAGCGGAGGAGAATGATGCAGCAGCATGCTAGGGAAATGAAAAAGTCTATTTAATACAGATCGAGTAGAAACAAACGATACAAAAGTGAAAATAGTAAAAGTTGAACTCAAAATTTAGACAGTAACAAAAAACAACAATAGCAATAGCAATATCCCCGTGATCGCCAATAGATGGGGTATGGGCTAGGGAGGACCGAGTTGGACGTGATTTTTGACAATATATGCACAAAGTAGCTACTCTCACAAAGCTTTACTACTAAAATATTGTCACCCCTTATCTCCAAAATTTGAAAAACTCAACGGACATTATGATGCGAAACCATGGCTCTAAATCAAAACCGCAAAGCACCAGAGAGGACAGGAAAAGAGACCCAATTCAATTTATGTGCTCATTACCTTGCTTCCTTCTTTCAAAATTTAGATCATCAATACACAAACAAAATCTAGACAGTAACAACAGTGGCAATAGAAGTCGAGGGAGTCTATTCAAATGCTTCTTCATTGGCTCTTATACTAGACATAAGCTCTCCCGTGAGTATACCGACTTTTAGGCTGTAGGTATTACAGGTGTAGTGTCATTGCTAAAGGTCATTGGATTTGCATTCTACAATCTCTCATTTACTGAGGAATCGCAAACCGGCAAACTGGGCATCGACTGCTGCTCTTCACCCATGGCAAGATACATTCTCCATGGAAAACATGACTGCATGGAGTGACCATAACCTCCTGTCTAGGTTCAAAATCTTCCAAGCAAATGGCACACCTGTAATAATCATTATATAAAAAAGTTCACTTAATTACCACAAGTATTGGGTAGTCCAACCGCCACGCACTATTCCAATTTCACCCACGTACAACCAGTGTGTAGCCTAGAATTCATACAAGTGGGACACCTTTTAAACACATTTCAACCAAAGAATTTGTACTAAGGGTGCGTTTGGATTGAAAAATTAAGTAACTTATTATTATTATTTTTTATTTAAATTTTTTTTGCATTTGTTTGTTTTACGTCTAACTTTTGTGATTTATTGATTCGTCTCGACAAAAGGAATTCGAAAATTTTTTGCTAGAAACTCATATTTTTTTGAATAAAAAAAATAAGTCAATAAGTCAATTTATTTTACTATTCTTGTCTTTTTGAAAAAAATTACGAGTTTTGATCAAAATTTTTTATATTTCCGATCAGCGAATCAATAAGTTACAAAAGTTTTATGCAAAATTATCAAATACGATTTTTTTTGAATAAAGACAAAAAAAAAATTACTATTTCACTTTTAAATTCTCCCTAAGCAACACTAGAATAATAATAAAAAAAAACGTTTGTGGTAAGAATGAAATAAAAAAACTAACATATTTATTAAGTAACTTAGGTAGAATATAAAAACAAACAAATTACTTGAATTGAATTGTCTCAGTGGATAAAGTCTAAGAGCAATTTACTACGCAATATTTAGCAACCTTGCTCCCATTGTTAATAATTCCTAAAGTATAAAACACATAGCTCGTGGTTTAGACACTTTTGAATTTTGGGCATTATGCATTATAGAGTTTCAAATAATAAGTGGCGGCGAATTTTTGCATTAGACATATCATTTTGCCAATGTAATGACATTGTTCTAATGCGTGAAATAAAAAATTGAGAATGAAATGATATTCAAAATATCTTAGAGTGATTAAAAGTATATTTATGAACTACAATATAACAAGACAAAATGCAAAATTAATATTCATTTTTAAGTTTTGAATTTAAATAATAATAAATAAATAAAAGAAATTCAAGGGGGGCTGTGCCCCCGCTTGTCCCATACTACCTCCACCATTGCGTACAACTACACACTTGTGTATGACTGTGGAGAGTATCATGGCAATGCCCCGTACCAAAGGAGAATTACTGACCAAAACGTAACAATCATGTTAGATTTTCAAATCAGTTTTGGATTGAATTTAAAGCGATGAGATTATGAATGAAACTAGAGAGAACATGTAAGATTCACGAGATGACAAATGGAACTATACGTATTGTTGGGTTAGATAGTTATCTAATTTTCCCAAAAGAAAGATATAAAGACTTGTTGGAGATATGCCTTGAATTTGGGATGGTCGAAGAAAGGTATTTGACTTTCTAAAAGATTTGTTTGGGCAAGTATTGATTTTAGGAAGGACTCTGTGGAATATAGCCTTATTCTTTTCATTAAGTTTTGGACTTATTGAGTGAATCATTTTGGAGAGGACCTTGGGGCCGGGGGTCTTTCATGTTAAAGATTAGAAATTAGGGTTTTGGTTTATACTCTATTGGGTTCCACCTAGGGTTTTAGTATACCTATAGGGTTCCGCCAGACATTTGTTTCTAGATATTGTAATTGGATGCTTCAACTAGAGTTACGGGTATAGCCGGCTCTGTGTATTATCTCTCTGTTTATAGTGAGTTCTCTCGCTCTTCTCGCCTGTGGATGTACCCATCTTGGAGAATCACGTAAATTCTTGTATTTCGTTTATCGCTTGTTGATTTGTTATATTCTCAATTTTATTTTCGGGCACAACAAGACTTTTATGTATAAGCTCAGTTCTTGTGCTTGTTACAGGTTTGGTCATATGACAAATGTGGCTATGCGTTTCTGGAAGCGCGGGATAGCTTTTATTTCCGCAATCTATCAGATATTTCGGACCCCACTTTCGTGAACCAAGTACCCATAGTAGTTGATTATGCGATTGGAAACCAGAGTTGTGTTGAAGCCCAAAACTCAACAGCCCAAAACTCAACTGCATATTTGTGCAACCCGAATAATACTCTGTGTATTATTGATAACACGGATATATAGTGGCCCTAGAGGATATATATCTTTGCAGTTGCAAAGATGGTTACAAGGGCAATTCTTATCTCAATCCTGGATGCAGAGGTTTGTTGTTGGCTATGCTATTTTTGTTTTTCCAACTCATAAGTTTTTAAGATTTTTTAAAGAAAGCAATTAGGCATCAGAACGTACGTTACAACTCGTATTTTTTAACGGCGAAAGTATCAGTACGTAATTAGTGCTCTGTTGGCTTGTATTATGACTCCACCTTTGATTATGTCACATAGACACCTGTGAGATGGACGTTCTAAAATCTCTCCGATAAGTACTTTGTTGTAAAATCATAAGATCAGCGTACCAATATATTTCTGAATGACGAATGCAAAGATCCCAGCCTTAATGACTGTGATGGAAATGCAACTTGCACGAATACTCTAGGAAGTTTTAATTGTTCTTGTAATTCTTATTACGTTGGGGACGGACGTGTGTGCACTCATCAGGCCTCACAAATCTTAGCGATCAAGTTATCTCTAGGTACGTACGTAATTGCAAAAACTTCGTGCAATGTCTATGCATTTGTCAGAAATCTCGGGAGGTAAATTAATCAATGGGATTTATTTAAGTTTTTTCTATAGATAGCCAATGAAAAAAAGTTTTTTTTTATTATAGAGTATATATATATATTGTCATACAATCTTGTACTTTCATTTTGTGCTCGGTAGTGACTGTGTATCTTATCTTGTAATCTTATTTTTATACAGAATACTCTATCAAAATGAGGTAACAACATTATTTCAAAGCAGTACACCACGTTGACGGCATCTTATCTTGTAATCTTATTTCTATAAGACGTAATTCTGTTTTCAAATTTGTGACATCATCCTGGATTGATTACTTGTTTGTACATTGTTACGGTTTAGATTCAAATTTCATCATTTACATAGTAGCACAAAATGAAGAATCGTACTGGTATGTGAAATAGCTTTGATTTGTTTTTAGTAGAGATCGATTACCTAATGGATGAATTAATTATGCATATGTTTTATGTATGTAGGGTTGAGCTTTGGCTTCGTGTCATTACTGATTGGTGTAATTTGGATATGCTCCTGCATCAATAGAAGGAAGCTAATCAAACTAAGAGAGCAATTCTTCCAACAGAACGGTGGCTTATTAATGAAACAAAAAATTTCTTCACTCGATGGAACAAGTGCGGAGTCATCAAAAATCTTTACAGCTAAAGAGCTAAAGAAAGCCACTAACAACTATGCTGAGAACCTAATACTTGGGCGTGGTGGATACGGTGTGGTTTACAAGGGAATTTTACCTAACCAAAGTATAGTCGCCATCAAGAAGTCCAAAGTGATGGATGCGAACCAAGTAGAGCAGTTTATCAATGAGTTGTTGATAGTAACACAAGTTAACCATAGGAACGTAGTGAAGCTCTTGGGCTGTTGTTTTGAATCAGAGGTTCCCGAGCTTGTTTATGAGTATATACCAAATGGCACACTATTCCAATATATTCATAAGCCATTATCTTGGTTAACACTGGAGGATCGATTGAGAATAGCCATAGAAACAGCTAGTGCACTTTCCAATCTTCACTCTGCCGCATCCATTCCGATCATTCATAGAGATGTTAAGTCTGCAACATATTGCTAGACGCTAATTATGTGGCAAAAATGGCAGATTTTGGTGCTTCGAGATTAGTTCCCTTGGACCAAACTCAAGTGACTACATTAGTACAAGGAACTTTACGTTATTTGGATCCTGAGTACTTCCAAACTGGCCAGTTAAACGAGAAGAGTGATGTTTACAGTTTCGGAGTGGTTCTAGCGGAACTACTAACCGGAAAAAAGCCTATTTGTCTTGAGAGGTCTCCAGGGGAAAGGAATTTGGCGACCTACTTCCTTGTGTCAATGAAGGAAAAGAGGTTGTACCAAATTTTAGAGCCTCAGGTGGTGAATGAAGGGACCTTGGAGCAACTCCAAGCAATTGCGGAGCTTGTGAAGAGGTGTCTTTATGTGAAAAGTGAAGAGAGGCCTACAATGAAAGAAGTGGCTATGGAATTAGAAAGTTTAAGGAAGTATAGAAAGGATCCATGGGTTAATCAACAAAGTCATGAAGAGAGTGAAAGTTTGCTGAGTGACGAAGCACCAACAGACCTTTATGCTTTGTCAATAGGTCGTCCTTCTACTGGTAACATATCTGGGCAATATAGTTTTGATAGCAGCACGATGTTTCCGCTTAATAAGTCGTTCAACTAGCGCTGGCGCGCGTGCAATGGGTATACGTCAACAGTAATGTGTTGGGCTTTCTATTAGCATTGTGGGGTCCTACAGACAAAAATGCTTTGCAAATGCAGTGGTCAATTGTGAAAGTAGATTGTTCTTCGTTAGGGTTTGAATCATTTGTAATAAGGTGAAGATCTTGTTTGTTCATGTTGTGATTCGTGAATTCATTTTCTAGCTAGGTCTGTCTCATCACTTTTGTTGTTGTCTAGTAAATTATGGTCTTGTGGTGGTGTTTTATAGAACGCAGTCTCTTTTGTTGCAAGTGAACTCCCATCATAAGTCTACAAATTCGTTGAATTTGAATACTACAAAGGCCCTGGTAAGAGAGCTGGATCCATTCCAAAAGAAAGATATCTTGTACATCAGTGAGGTTTCGAAAGCAAATACTAAGAACCAATTTCAATTATTTATTAGATTTATTCCCTATATATAAAGTGAGTGTGTCAGGAGCAATAACATGATGTAGACACCTCTTTTGGTCATCCGTAACGCTTCGGCCTCCTCCTAGGTAGCACTCCTATGTTGCCGCCCGAAATATGATGAAAGTGTTGGTATTGATTATAAAGTGAGGTTTTGTTGTTAGATCCTTTTGTTGGTTAAGAACACTATTTTTGGTCGTCCTTGAAGCGTGATGTTGCCGGTTTTGTGCAAAGATGCTTAAGAACGCTGCTACAGGTATAGCAGGTGGTGTACGGCAGTCGTGCACAGACCGCTTTTAGGCCCGTTTTGGATCCCGCAAAGATGATCAGAGCCGTTTATTTTATTCAAAATACTTCATTTTGGGTCCCTATAAAAAATCATTTCAATCCAATATCGGGCAGGGTGTTTATGAATCATCCAATTTTGCTTCAAAATTTAGCTACCAGCAACTTCCTAGCCCTAATGTCCCTTGGGATATTTCGATGGACTTTGTTCTCAGCTCACCGAGAACAGAGCACGGGTATGATTGCATTTCTGTAGTTGTTGACAACTTCTCAAAAATGGCTCACTTTAAACCATGCAAGAACTTGCTTGTCCGATTTCTTAGTCCTAAAATAATGGGTTGCCCCAAGCGTAGAGCGGAGACCGATGTAGCATAATATCCGGTAAGACGGAGTCGAATCCACAAAGACGGTATTATATGCTGACTAAAAATTCGGGTTGTTAAGATTTAAATGGGCTCTTAGGTAACCACTCCTTGACAATTGATTGAGATTAGCTAAAACCTAGAAATTGATTGAACTTTCCAGATAGTTAAAAGAAGGTACGGTCGTAGGGTTCGTAGCACTCGTAATCAGTTCAGATCAACCTACTCCAATCGGTGTTCTTTAAAAACGTTCAATTTTGGATTGAAAAGATACCCCGCAAGATGCGAAACCCTATGGTCGCCGTATACCCATGCGCAGCTGTTTACACCCGTTTTTGGCACCCAGTCCTAAGCAAGCATTGGGAGGCCATTTAATTATCTTTTAATTAAATTGGGCCAAGAAATAGAAAAGTATTGGGTTTAAAATTAATGGGCCAAACCTATGTTGCATGGGCCCAATTAATTTTAGTTGGATTCGGGCTCAAATTTAAAAGGTCATGGGCCTATTTACATAAAAAAATCAGTCAGCCCATGATTTAGTTAAATTCGAGAAATGTTGTTATGGGTTAAAAATGTTTAGAGGCCATTTAATTTAATTAGATGGCCCATCACTCAAATGGCCCATGAAAAGTGGAGAGAAAGAAGGGAATTGTTGCCTGTTGGAAAGCCATTTGACCGAGTCAAATGGCTGGAGGTTCTTTGTCAGCCACAAAAGAAGGAGAGAAAATAGGCCCATCACCTTAATTGGCCTTTTTCAACCTTTTAACGGCTCATGATCAAAAGTAAACACATGATTAATTGTTGTTAAACTTCCAATAACTACCCATGATCCCACTAAATATGTTAGTGGGTAGTTTTTGCGGACACTTGGCAGCATCTAAGGCTTATTCAAGACACATGTCGGCTGATGGTGAAGGCGGGAATTCGGCTCAGATCTGGACCAGTGCATTGTTTACCCATGATCGATCTCTTGTAACTTCCATTAACTACCCATTACCCCATGATCTAAATTAGTTGGAAGTTATAAGGGACACATGGCGCAATGGGAAGCGGACAGCAAGCCCTTTACATGCAGAAAATCAAAGACCCTTGGCCTATAAATACTAGAAGACAAGAAGGAAAAAGGGTCCACACACCAATCAAGCTCAACGCTTAAAATCAAAGCCTTCCCAGCGAAGCAACCAAAGTCTTCCCAGCGAAGCAATTATCTCATTTCTCACCTTTACTCAATTACTTCTTCAAGTAATTCGAGTTTCATCTCTCTTGTACCTCAATTTTATTACTACGACGTAATAAAATTATTCATATCTCCGACCTTATTATTACGACATAATAAAGTCATTCTACGTTGCTACTTCTTTTCCTACAGGGTTAGGAAATTACTAAGTCCTCGCTCGTAGAGGCAAAACCACGAACCTTCACTGCAATCTAGCCCTTAGGTTTGCAGCACTATCGCCCTCACAGATTCGAAGTCAGAAAAGGGACGCTCAGCCCTTACGTTAGACGCGACAAGTCTTGGCACGCCCGCTCAGTCCTTGAGCCACTTTCGAGCCAAACATCTTTTTGGCACGCCCAGTGGAACCCTAATTGTCTAAGTGTTTTATCATGGTCAGGAAGCCGCAACAACAGCAACCGGATCCACCCATCCCGGATCCACCACAAAGTCCTGAGGGAGTGGCAGTCGACGTGCCATTACTCGAGGAAGTTGGTCCTCAGATCAGCGCCCAAGATCTTAACGACGCTACCGACAGCGTCAAGAATTATATGTTCATGGCAGGACGTGAGATCTCCAACAACGTCACGGGGTCAATCTCCCAGTCGTTTACTCAGTCCTTGGAACCTCTGACCATAGCAGTCAACAAAATGGTTGCTACGCTGACAGAGAGGCTACTTGTAATTAATACAGAGAGGCTACTTGTAAAAAGAGAGGAAGGAATCAAAATACAATACTCCATGTGTAATTACAAGTAATCTTACTTGCAATTTGAATCCTCGCAATCGCTTAAGACTTACTTGTGGAATCACTCGTTCATCACACACTACAAGAAAAATGAAAATTAATGACGAAAAAGTCGCGGCGAAATTTAATTTCGTTAGTAAATTAGTATATTTGGTGACGATAAATTAAATTCGTCATTATTTTGACAACTTCAGTGACGAAATAATTTCGTCACCAATTATACCTGATTAGCGACGAAAAAAATATTTTCATCACCAAAGGTACCTATTTGGCGACGAAATACATTTTTCGTTGCCAAAAGCTTAAAAAAAGTGACAATATTATTTTTGGTCGCCAAATGAGACCAATTTAGTAACGAAATATTTTTTCCATTACCAAATGCTTAACTTTGGTGACGATAAATAATTTCGTCACCATTTTAACGCTTTCAGCGATGAAAAATATATTTCTTCATCAAATGGGTACCTTTCGTGACGAAATTTATGAATTGCACTTTGTCACAAAATATATTTCAGACATAACTCTTTACTAAAAACTCTGATCGAGAAAATTGAAATTGGGTTTGAAATATAACTCAATTGCTTACAACTTTCATATTTATCAAAACTGTTAATTTTAATGTTTAAAGGTTCAAAATTACATTCGAAATATATTTTCATGTTAAACATATATGTTATATATTAGATATTTCAAATATTATTGATAAGAGTGTGTGGTGCAGTCGGTCAGAGTTTGCGCAAAAAACTCAAAGGACTCACTCGGGTTTGAAACCCAGCAGGAGCAAGAAAGAAGGATTTTTTCCCCATATGAAAATGTATTTTGGAACGAAAAATTTTGTCACCGATTTCTTATATTGGTGACGAAAATTTTCGTCACCGATGTAACCTATCGGTGACGAAATCTTCAAAAAGCACAATAAGCGAAGAAAAAAATTTCGTCACTAATTATTCACTTTTTGGTGACGAAATATTTCGTCATCAAAAGGCACTATAGGTGACGAAAAATAGATTTCGTCACCAGGTAGGAATTCTCAACAACTTTTAGTCGACAAATTTTTTTTCGTCACCTATATTATTTGTGACGATTTTCATTCGTCACCCAATGTAATTTTTCTTGTAGTGACACCCAGTGCAGCAGTGCTTGACCACCATTGTCTTGAATTCACAAACTTTTCAAGATCCTTCCAAAAATCGATCGAAAAACAATTTAAATAGTTGAGTCAAAGATGTGTAAATTTCTTGGAGTTGTCATTGTATATCAATGTTCGAAGATCTCATTGTACTCCAAGACTCGAACAGAACAAAGACCACTTCCGATATACTCCGTATCCCTCAAGAGTGGCGGCTAAACATAAATGGGTATTTTTCCTTCTCATGTTTCACACGGCAATATCATCAACAAAATGGAACCTTGCTATTGACACAGTGCACAGATTGCATTGTGGGAGCCATTATGGATTTCACACAAATGATCTTAGTCATTCATTATGTTTAAAACATTTTTTTAAGTATCTTCGTGAAAAATCAACTCAATCCGACACCTTTAAGTACTTGATCTAATTGTCAAATTTTTTATTCAGGTTTTTGGATCATGAAAAGTTAGACGATTAGATCAAGTACTTATAGGTATCGGATTAAGCTGATTTTTTGCGGGATTCTTCTAAAAAATGTTTTAAAAATAATGAACGTCTCGAATCATTTGTGTGACCCCTAATGGGCCCCACATCGCAATATGTGCACAATCTGTGCACAGATTTGCTGTGTCCACAAACTTTCCCAACAAAATGGGAAAAACCCTACTGTTATTTTTTATTTTTTTTCCTTTTTTCCTTCTCAATCTCTTGACAGCTTTGGAGAGCACAACCGCTTTCCTTTTATATGAAGTCTTGCAATCTTTTTTATCATGTAAATTCAGAGGGTAGCTGCCACTAAATGGCCCAATCAATTGAAAAGTTAATTGTTAGTCGCCCAGCAAATTGGAAAGTTTTTTTTTTTTCAATCGGAAGGAGAGATCATTACATCATATACAAAGTCGGCCCAAAGATTTTTAGTGCCCAAGGCCAATTAAAAAGAGTGTGCCCTTAAAAAATTAATACTTAACAATTTTTACAGTAACAATCATAATACGAGAAAACCAAACCAATATAAAATTTTACTAATCATTACATACGAACACAAAATATGATATCGTCAAGATTTTGGGGTGAGTTTGAGGGGAAACAATTTTGGGAAGGTGTTATTCGGTGGTTTGGGGGAAATGATTTTGGGAATTTGGTAAGTTGAGCCCTTGGGCTTATGGAATGGTAGGTTGAGCTAACTCATAACCTCTAATTGGGCATTTTTTTTCATTTTATTAGGCTTAAAAAGATTCTTACTCAAACCCAAACAGTAAAAAATATTTGAGTGCCCTGAAAATTGGAATGTGTGGGATGCCCAAGGCCCAGGCCTCTTGAACCTTGGGGTTGGGCCGGCCTTGATAATGTATAAAGAAAAAAATACAAATCACAAGCTACTGCTTCCATTACGTGAGTTCACGAGATAACCAAGCCAACAACTGAACCAACATGATAAATAAGTTCATCAAAGGGATCACAATCACTATAAACCCAACTCAACTACAAGCCCCATTAAGGAGATAAATAACCCCAATAAATATAAAGAAAAGAATACCGGCACGCATGCGGAAAGACTCAATTCATGACATTCTAGTGAGATGCAAAAGTTCTGCCTAGCTGAGCTAGCACTAGTTGGTTAGCAAGTTGGAAAGTAATTCATTTTCTATTTTATCCGACTGATATGCTTACTCTCAACTACATAACAAGATTTCTTCTACTCTAATCTCATACAGACTCGCTAACTTAAAATTAAAAAATAATGACTCAATAAAAATGGGATACAAACAAAAGTGTGTTTTGTAAAAGAAATTACTAACCAAATAGGACGCAGCTTTTTGGGACTTACGGATTTGAAGTCTTTGTATATCAATTTTCCCCTAAAAAGGTATCTGATGAAGCGGTTTTTGGTTACCTCCGGAGGAGGGGTGCCTCAATCGTCCATCTGATCCTCCAACGGATGAAGCGGCCTCCGGCATGCTCGATGAACGATCTGTAATACAAAACAGAAAAGCTATGGGCACTGGCATGGCTGTTGCCACCACCCCTCCGATGCCTAAGTCAGTCTATCTGCTTTAAAAGAGAGTATGGACTGAGTATGAGTTCTGGAGTATTCACTACAACAAAAAACACCAATGGTGACACTCTTTGGTGATAAAAAATTGGTGTTGATACGGAATATACTCAATGGTGACAAACAATTTTGCCACTTGTCACTAAAAACCTTTTGATAGCCTTGCAAAATAGTGAGGAGATTTGGTGACAAAAAATTTGTCGGTGACAAGTATAGAATTGTCACTGAAAGATCTGAATTTTCGCACTCCCGGGTTACGATTCATTTAGGCGCGCTTAAGAAAGGTAAAATAAAATTTTTTTTAATTCAAAATGACATCGTTGCATGCCTTTTGCTAGTTACCAAAAATAAGCCCTAATTTTACTCTTCGCACGCTGCCTCTCTCCACTTTTACTATGCCTCTCTCCACTCTCGCAGTCCATTCACGCTGAAGACTTCCATCAGCAGCGACGGTGACCCCGACCACAAACCGGCTGCCGTCGCCCCGATCAGCCCAGGTCTTTTTCTGTCCTCTCAGTATCTCGCCCGGTCGTTCTCTCTTTCGATCACAAAATGTGTCTCTGGATCTCTGGATCTCTCTCTTGACTTCGTCTAGCTAAACAAAATTTTTTTTTGATTCTATCTTCACTGAAAGGGCAGGACACTTCATCTCTGCCCCCTTCCTCGCCGGCCTGAACTCGCCAGCACCACCACCACACTCTGTGATTTCTGGTATTCACCAGGTTTGATTTGATTTTTTTCCTTAATTCTTTCCCAAATACAAAGGTAGGGTTTTAATCGAAGACCATTAGAATTTTATAATCAGTTCAGGATATACACAGATTTTGCACTTGTAGGATTTGGAATTACATTCTTCGAGGTATCGGTTTTCATTTGGATAACATATTTGGGCTTTTAGGTTGACTGACTCATTCGGATAACGAGCTCAAGAAATAGGAGATAAAAAATATTGTTTCCGTGCGTCACGGGGACACTCCCCCTGCCCCCAAGCTATTTCCATCCCAAATCTTCTTCTCCACAGGTAATGGGAAATTTTTTGATTTCTTTAATTTTTTGTCTCCACATGCGATCTTTACTTGTTGAGCTCAAATTTCGTGATGCACATGTCCCTACTTTTTATAGCTATATTCAATCTTCACGTTGTGATATTCTTTCACAGTTCATGGTTTGTGAGATTATTCGTCCTTGTCCAATTGTTCCTGGAATCAACTGTTTTTATGGGATCAACCATAATAGTTGGCTTAGCAACAACTTGTTTATTGCATTGACTCTTTTTAGTGAAATTATTCTTCTTTGTTTGACATCAAAGCTTCTTTTCGTTCTCCTCTTATGCTCACAATAGCTTGAAGTTGTGTTGGACTTTTAACTATGTGCTGATCTATAACTTAGCAGTATATTTTACATTTAGGAAGGTAGATTATAGCCTGCTTGCCTCGAGATAGGGAGTGTTTTTGAAGGCAAAACCATCAGTTGCACGTTTGTGATGAGTGGTTTTGTTGATGAGATTGATAAGTGTCCGACACTTTCTCAAAGTGTTAGTTTTCTTGACATGTAAAACTAAAAGCATGAGGAAACTTGGTACGATGCTGCTGCTTACATTTCATATTGTGCTAGAAGTTAAAAAAAGTTTCCCTGTTCCAAATGGAAAGTAGTGTTATTTAAATTGGTATCTTGATTGATTAATTGTTTGGTTTCTCCAAATTACTTTCATGGGTTTTGAGTGGAAGCTCAAAATGTCGGGAAAGGGTTAAGAAGTGTTTAAATCGGTTAAGAAACTCAACTTTAAGGTGCTACAAGGACAAGAGAGCTGAAGCGGGAGAAATGCTTCATGAAACTAACTTGGACCTTTGCTGAAAATGGAAAAGGTTTTTTATCAGTTTGAAATACTCATATTTTGGTTTCAGGTTATGGTAGACGTTTATCCGGCATATCCTGTTCTTTTATGCCTTAAGATAATTTCAAAGCCATGTTTAACTAATTTATTTGTTCCTTAATGGTATTTATTTTTTCAGAACTACGATGGGAACAAGGATATGCTTGGAAAGTGTGAGTAGGTTCTCTTCTTGTCCTGATCATGGAGGGAAGCGAAAGCATCTTGCATATGAATTGCTAACAAATATTGTGCTTAATGAACAAATTTCAGTTTTTCCTGGAGTTGATGAAGGTCCCACGAGTAGAATCTAAATTGCGAGTATTTGCATTTAGCATTACTTTTTCCAGTCAGGTAGAGTGTTCTGGTTCTTTTTGTTTCTCATATGCCGAATGCTATCATCAATTCTTGCTGTACGTGCTTATACGACTTTGTTCAGGTGAATGAATTAAGATGTAACCTGGACACAATAAACGGTGCTGCGAGAGAGGTACGTAAAGTTAGCTCATTTTTGGGTTTGTAAAGTTAGCTCTTGCAAGTTACACCAAAAGATTTCGAAAACTAATAAATATACCATCCACTTTTTTGTAGGTTAAAGAATCAGCAAAATTGCGTCAAGTAATGCAGACAATTCTCACTTTGTGAAATGCATTGAACCAAGGCACTGCTCGAGGTATTCTGTAGGACTAGCGTGTCATGATTTACGGTTCCTTTTTTGGTGGTATCCTTTTAACATTGATGTCCTCTTTCATATTGCATGATCTGCTGTAGGATTCAAATTGGACAGCCTACTCAAGCTGTCTGATACCCGTGCAAGGAACAATAAAATGACGTTGATGCATTACTTATGCAAGGTAGACCAGTTTAGAGTCTCACTTGGAAGGCTTTGTTGAGTAGTGATCTGATACATGTGTGGTTTACTCTTGGGTTGTTTCGGTTGATGAGAACTTGTCTTGCTAAGCTCACCTTCGTTTATTTCATTAATCTGTTGTTCATAAGGACCTCGAGAGTTTTAAGTAAAACCCTCGAGAAGTCTGCATATGCCTGAAAGGATGCATGTGCACCTGTCTTCTTTTGTAAAGGATCTTGGTAGAATTTTTTGGTTACCAGATATTTTATAAAGCGTAACACTTGAGTCCTCTTTGCCAGTCCAAATTTTGTTTCTCTGGAAATCATTAATTTCAATTGAGCAGATTGTATGACCCAATTTATTTCATGTGAGGAAATTTTGTGATCGTATTTATATAGATTCTTCAATTTGCTTTCCATCATTCCATGCTTGTTACTCCTTTGACTCTTGCTTCTTCCTTACTAGTTCACAATGTATGGTTTAACAATATTTCCATTTAATTGTGAGTATGTTGTTCTTTTGCTTCTTTTAAAGTTTTTTTTTGGGTACTTCATGCTTGTGTGATGCTATAGTCAATTTTCTTTCTTTTCTTTATTAGATCCTTGCCGAGAAGTTATCGGAGTTGCTGGATTTTGATAAGGATCTCGGTCATTAATTTAGAATCGGCCTCCAAGGTATGTTCAACATGGTATAAGTGCAAGATTTTTACTAAGATTTACTATTGCCTAATTAGGGTGTCTATAGTAATATGGACAATATATTGGTTTTTCCATCTACAAATGGCCAGATTCAATTGAAATCTTTAGCTGAAGAAATGCAAGCTGTGAGTAAAGGTCTTGAAAAGGTTGAGCAGGGACTCACTGCTTCAGAGAATGATGGTGCCATCTCTGCAGGCTTCCAAAAGGTGAGGGTTGTGCTTGGGACTCGTGGTTTCTTTCTTCATTGAGAAGCATGTGCCCATTAGGTTATTCATTACGATGTTAATGTACACATGGATTCACAATTTGAAGTTCCTATATGTTTGTCATTAATGTTAGTACCGTTAGAAGAACTCGTATTTTTCAAGGGTAACAATAGGTTGCATATCTTGGCAAGTAAGGATTCTTGGTTTCACGTTTGACGTTTGCCCTTGGGAATAGAGTAAAGCAATTTTTCCAATTTTTACTGAAACTTCATGCCTGATGGCTGATCAGAATGTTGGTTTAATGGAAATTTTGGTTTTTTTTCTAGTGTTGACGTTCAGAAATCGGTCACTGTATTAACTAACAATGGATGGTCTTGGTTTGCTTTTCCAGAGGGAAGGTACATGAGTTGTTTGTTGAATAGTTTATGTGCTTGAACCAGTCCCTTCTTGAATCTCTCTACAAACTTCCATTTTTTACTTATCTGAATCTTCTGATAGTTTTAAAAGTGATGATATGAATCTACTTTCCAATTTTGGTACTTCATCTGAATCTTCTGATAGTTTTAAAAGTGTGAGAAAGCGTGAATTAATGTTGTTCATGTGTAGAGGTGTCAAACGGGTCATGCCATGCCGGCACGGCCCGTTTAACTCCGTGCTAACCGTGCTTTGTGCCGTGCCGGCCCGTTTATAGTATTTACTCAAATCGTGTCGTGCCGTGCCGGCCCGTTTACTTAAATCGTGTCGTGTCGTGCGTTTGCCAGTCGTGTCGTGTCGTGCGTTTGCCAATCGTGTCGTGTCGTGCCGGCCCGTTTTCTTAAATCGTATCGTGTCGTGTCGTGCCGACCTGTTTTCTTAAATCGTGTCGTGTCCTGTTGTGCTGTTTTCAATCTAAATTAGTTGAAAAAGAACGGCAAGTGGCGGGTTTGTGTTGACTACTCCAATCTCAACGACGCTTGCCCAAAGGACTTCTTCCCCCTTCCTCGGATTGATCAGCTCGTCGACGACACCGCCAGCCATGGGCGACTCAGCTTCTTGGACGCGTACCGAGGCTACCATCAGATCGCCATGAGCGAAGGGGATGTTGAGAACACATCCTTCATCACCCCCATGGTATCTTTGGGTACCTTGTCATGTCCTTCGATTTGAAGAACGCCGGAGCAACTTTTCAGCGCATGATAACCAAGATGTTCAAGCGCCTACTGGGAGACACGATGCTGGCTCACATTGACGATATGGTGGTCAAGAGCATGCGCGCCAGTGATCACCTAACACACCTCGCCGAAGTATTTGAAATCCTCAAAAAACATAAGCTCCGTCTCAACGCCGAGAAGTGTGTCTTCGGTGTTAGCTCCGGGAAGTTCCTCGGTCACCTGGTCTCCCGACGCGGTATCGAGGCCGACCCAGCTCAAATAGTCGCCATCAAGCAACTCTCCGCTCCCCACAACAAAAGGGACGTCCAACGTCTAACCGGCATGGCAGCCGCCTTGAATCGATTTATAAGTCGTTCTTCGAACAAATGCCGACCGTTCTTTGCACTCTTGAAAGGCAGCCGGCGCAGCTTCACTTGGATAGAGGATTGTGACCGGGCCCTCAAGCAGTTGAAGACTTATCTCTCCGAGGCCCCACTCCTTGTCACCCCTCGGGACCAGGAAGATCTGTTCCTCTACCTAGCTGTCTTCCCGCACGTTATAAGCTCGGTGCTTGTCCGACAGGAGGGAAGGGAGCATCAGCCTATCTACTACTCCAGCAAGACTATGACTCCTGCCGAGACGCGTTACCTCCCCTTGGAAAACCTTAACTTGTGCTCGCTCTCGTCTCTGCTTCTCGAAAGCTTGCCCCTTACTTTCAGTCCCATCGCATCAACGTCTTAACCGAGTACCCCTTTAAGTCTCTCCTTCGGAAGGCCGACCTCTCTAACAGAATCTCACAGTGGGCTATCGAGCTCGCGAACTTTGAGATCCACTTCCAACCTCGGACAGCTATCAAAGCTCAGGTCCTCGCCGACTTTATCGCCGAGCTCACTCCAACCGACGCTGTCACTTCGATCCCGCCCCCACGCCCCGAAGCGGCCCACCAGGCAACGCCAAGCTGTACATGGAAGCTCTTCCACAGCGATATCTAGAAAATGTACGTCGATGGCACCTCCAATAGCCGAGGCGCAGGAGCTGGGATCGTACTCCTCTCCCTCTCCGGCGTCCTGCACGAAAGCTTCATTTCTATCAACTTCCCGGCCTCCAACAACGAGGCTGAGTATGAAGCACTCATTTCCGGACTCAGGACCGCCCAAGCGCTAGGTATCGAGGAACTCGTGGTCTATAGCGACTCCCAACTTGTCGTTAACCAGCTGTCGGAGGAATATGAAGCTCGGGACGACCGAATGCGGACCTACCTCAGCTCGGCCGTCCAGCTCATCAAAACTTTCAAGGCCATCCGAGTCGAGCATATCACCCGAGAACAGAATGCCCATGTCGATGCTCTCGCAGGACTCGCCTCGGCTTGCTCCTCCTTGGCACATCGGTCGATCTCCTTCAGCGCCATTGATAAGCCCAGTTTCGAGCTTGAGACATTAAGCCATGAAGTCCTCAACATAGACCTCGGTCCAAGTTGGATGGATGAAATCGTTGGTTACCTGCGCGATGACACCCTTCCTACCAACAAGAAGGAGGCTCACCGACTCCGAAACAAAGCGGCTCTCTTCTGGCTCAACCCAAACGGCAAGCTCTACCGAAGATCGTTTACAGAACCATACTTATTGGTGGCACACCCACATCAAGTTCAAGGCATCATCGAAACGGGTTCAATTTATCCGGACCTAGACGGTTGTGTAAGACTGGGCTCCTTCCTTCTCCGCTCCCGTCTTCAGACCTGCAACAAGTCACTAGGGCTTGGGTTGCCCAGTGACCCTCTGACGATCAAGTTAGATCTCAGGGGTGAAGTTTAGGTCTAGGGTTAGGGAAGAATGACATACCTTTCTCAATGAGCATCCCCTTGTATTAATAGACCTAGGTTTACTTGGCCTTCAAGCCAACGCGTGGTGCATACGCTCGGGTAACCGCTTTGGGTGACGTCATTCATGACGTAGGGAACAAAGTGATTACGGAGCACATGACCTGATCCAAATGATTGCTGCTGTGGAGGGATCGTCATGGGACCCATCCATCATAACTGCCTTAGATGCCTTGGGTAGCACTGAAGCCAAAACACGTACCTGAGGATGGAATCGAACCCGAGATCGTGAACAGCAACACTCCTCGGTTCAACACCAGAACCGTGAAGACACTGGCTCGTACGTCCGGCCCGGTTACTAACATGATAACTGAGGCCACCACAATTAGCAAAGAATGGTTGGCATGGTTCCGACGTAGATCTAAAAGCCCATGCCAAATCAGGTTCCTATTATAAACAGAACAATATACTTTAATGGTAAATTATAATCACAGTTATCATGTAGTTCACTTGAAGAGAGATTGAAAGCAACAAAAAAGAGAAATGAAAATAGAGAAGAAAACAGGAAAAGGAACATTAGAGTTACGAATCGACAAAGCATAAATCTCAAAAGTGATTGTGAAGGAAAACAACGTACAGGGCAACAATAGCACCCGTTTATCATAGAAAAAGTACCTTCATTAGAAGCAACAAAATACTGAAATTCAAATCCACCCCAATGGTTAAATCTTAAAGGAAGAAAATGATTGAAACCCCAATCATAAACCATGCAGCCCCACAATCATCAATCCGAAACCATCTTAAACGACCCCCAACAAACCCCGAAATAGAACAAACGCTACATAACGAGCGTACAACCGGTGAATAACCACTGCCCAGATCGCGCCCATTTTAATGACATCCGAGACAGATCAATTATCCGAAACAAGTGCAAGTGTGTGAGGTGTATGTGTGTGTGCACGTGACAAGACCGCTGGTCGGATTGGGCCTAATACAATAGCAGCCGACACAGATCAGTCATACAAAGCCAGCATAAAGCAAAGCCGAGGCCTCCATGGCAAAACCCAAACGACACTTTAGTAGAAGCTATGTACATGCTCTAGCAGTGACAAAGGACACTGAAAATGAAAATTGATTTTTGTGAAAAAAAAATTTATGATGCATAAAGATAACAGAGTTAAGTTGATTTTGCATCAAACAAGGACTCAAACAAACTGATGATGCAAACCGTTTTTTTTTTTATTAAAACTAATTTCATAAAAACCAGAGAACGACAAAACAATATCAACATATATGCAAATAAAACCCGTGATCTACTAAGCATGCAATAGCGAGGAGGCGATCGGCTATAGAAAATAGATCGGCTAAACATCGGTACCCACAACAATCAAACTCAAAAGCCAGGTAGGGAAAACTCACCGAAACCTAAACAGACGGTCCTTGCGAAGGCAGATCGACGGCAGATGGTGGTTGGGACAAGAACATTGGTTGACGAAAGTCGGCGTGATAAAACGACATCTGGCGGGATACAAGGGCACGATCGGCTGAGAGGTGGAGTCCGTAAAGATCAGGCGAGGTGATTTAATCGACGAGGATCGGCGCAGTTCAATGGCGAAGACCGTCGGTGGCTCGGTCCGATCGGCAAAGAGGAAGGGCGGCGATGGTTGGGGGTGGTGGGAGGGGAGAGTCGCCACCTCCCCCGCGCCCTTCTGTCGTATGCGGACAAGAGACTAATACTAACAGCAAGGACAATTTGCAGAGAATCTCGCAGAGACAAACGCAGGACACATATATTTGTACACATATCTTGCACATACACTTTTATGGGGCCCACCTCGGGTCCCACCAATATGATCTGAACCGTTCATTATTTTTAAAATAATATTTTAAGAGTTTCTGTAAAAAAATCAACTCGATAGGACATTGGTAAGGGATTTTTCATAAATCGCAGTGCAAATCAGACTGTTTCACCCTATGATTTCTGAAAAAGCCCTTACCGATATCCTATCGAGTTGATTTTTTACAGAAACTCTTAAAATATTATTTTAAAAATAATGAGCGGTTCAGATCATATTTGTGGGATCCGAGGTGGGCCTCATAAAAGTGTATGTGCAAGTAGCATAACTCTATTAAATATTTGTTGTAGTGTGTGTCAGGCTTTCTAATAGCATTGTGGGGTCCTATAAACAAAAAAGCATTGCAAATATGCATTGATCAATTGTGATTGTAGATTGTTCTTCGTTTGGGTCTGAATCATTTGTTTGGGTGAATCATTTGTAATAAGGTGAAGATCTTGTTTGTTCATGTTATGGTTCATGTTGTGGTTAGTGAATTCATTTTCGGGGCCGGTTTGGCTCATGACTTTTCTTGTTTTCTACTATGGTAAATTATGGTCTTGTGATGGTGTTTTATAGAATGTAGTCTCTTTTGTTGCAAGTAAACTCCTATCATCATAAGTTTACAATTCGTCGAACTTGAATAATACAAAGGCCCTAGGGAGGGAGCTGTATCCATTCCAAAAAAAAATATATCTTCTGCATGAGTGAGGGGTTTTTAGTTTTATTTTTATTTTATCGGTAATAAAATTTTATTAAAGAAAATTTTGACAGAGGGTACATCAAGTTAATTAGGAGAGAAGGGTGGGGAATCCAACTAATGGTTGAATAAAAACAGCAAAATGGACAAAGCCAAAACATTTAACGAGCCAAGCCCGAAACACCTGAGATGGCAAAGCCCAAATAGCATAAGGTCCAAGCCCAAACTAAACACCTGATGGACCGCCCCAAACCTGAAAAGAAAATGTTGGAAAATAAACTTGTTTTTTTAATAATAAGGGAGTTATGCTTTTGGGAGTTTTTTCTAGGTAATAGTGAGTTACATTAATGAGAGCTATTAAATTAATGAAGTTAGGTTTGTGAAACGTGAAGTGGGTTACATTATGTGTTTAGTATAAATTTGCATGTAATCTTTGTTTTTCAAGTATGAGTGAATAAAAGTATTCCAAGTGTTCTCTGGAATTATCATCTTCTTCATATTGTGAGTTGTATGTGTGCGCTCTTGCCTCCAACAAAGTGGTATCAGAGCGAGGCTCTTAGAGTCAAAGAGAGAAAGAGAGATGGCTGCTAATGGAATGATTCCATTTCAAATGCCACGGTTCACCAAAGACAATTATGAGAATTGGTGTATCCGCATGAAAGCGATTCTTGGATCACAAGACTTGTGGGAGCTTGTTGATACAGGCTTTACACAACCAGAAAATGTAGCTGCTTTGACTCAAGTCCAAAGGGATGCTTTGGCGGTGACGAAGAAGAAGGATCAGAGAGCTCTTTCACTCATCCACCAATGTTTGGATGATGCTTTGTTGCAAAAGATTGCCGAAGCAACAACTTCCCGGGAAGCATGGGTGATCCTCCAAACTTCCCATGGTGGAGTTGAGAAGGTGAAGAAAGTTCGCCTCCAAACATTAAGAGGTGAATTTGAAGCATTGAAGATGAAGGAATCCGAATTGGTTTCGGATTATTTCACAAGAGTTTTGACTATTGTGAATAATTTGCGAAGGTACGGTGATGATTTGAAGGATAATCGTGTGGTAGAAAAAATCCTCCGTTCCTTAGACAAGAAGTTTGACTACGTTGTTGTAGCCATTGAAGAGTCTAAAGATTTAGACACGTTGGCAGTTGACACACTCATGGGATCGTTGCAAGCCCATGAAGAACGACTTAACAAGAAGAAGCAAGAGTCGTTAGAGCAAGTGCTACAAACAACACTGTCCTTGAAGGAAAAAGAAGGAAGGCAAGAGCAAAGTAAAAGAGGTCGAGGTGGAGGACGCGGTGGACGTGGCCGCGGAGGACGCGGTGGACGAGGCCGTGGTAGAGGAGAAAGCAATTTCAGAAATTCGTTCAACAAGGATGATAGAGGTCAAAATACATTTCATCCAAGAGGGCGCGGAAGAGGAAATAATAATAGATTTTCTGGAAGAAGGTATGATAAATCCCAAGTTCAATGTTACAATTGCAATCAATATGGTCATTATGCAGCGGAGTGTCGAAATGAAGTTTTTGAAGAGCAAGTGAACCTTGTTGAAGACAAACATGAAGAGGTGGAGCCGACTTTATTGTTGGCATATAAGAAAGAAGAAAAGGGAGACATGAACTTGTGGTATCTAGATACCGGTGCAAGCAACCATATGTGTGGGAGCAAAAAGATGTTCATGGAGCTTGATGAATCTATCATCGGAAAAGTCACTTTTGGAGATTCTTCTCAAATTCCGGTTGAAGGGAAAGGTAATATTTTGATTCGTTTGAAGGATGGAAGGCATCAAATAATTTCCAATGTTTTTTATGTGCCCAACATGAAAAGTAATATTTTGAGTTTGGGGCAACTCTTGGAGAAAGGCTATGATATTTCTATGCGAGATCATAGTCTTTCAATAAGAGATGAAGTTGGAACTTTGGTTGCAAAAGTACCCATGACAAGAAATCGGATGTTTTTGCTCAACCTTCAAAATGATGAGGCTAAGTGTTTGCAAAGTTGTGTCAAGGATCCCTCTTGGTTGTGGCATCTTCGTTTTGGGCACTTGAATTTCGGAGGACTAACGGCGTTGTCTCAGAAAAAGATGGTGAATGGACTACCTTTCATTAACCATCCACATCAACTTTGTGAAGGATGTCTATTTGGCAAACAATCAAGAAGAAGTTTTCCAAAAGAAGCAATTTCAAGAGCTAGCAAGCCCCTCCAACTTATTCACTCCGATGTTTGCGGGCCTATCAATCCACCCTCATTCAGTAAGAGCCGGTATTTTCTGCTATTTATTGATGATTTTAGTAGGAAAACGTGGGTGTATTTTTTGAAAGAAAAATCTGAAGTTTTTGGAGTCTTTAAAAAATTTAAGGCCTTTGTTGAAAAGCAAAGTGGGTATGAAATTAAGGCAATACGATCCGATAGAGGTGGAGAATTTACATCAAATGAATTCAAAATTTTTTGCGAAGAAAACGGAATTCGCCATCCTCTAACGGTTCCGAGATCACCGCAACAAAATGGGGTTGCGGAAAGAAAAAACCGAACCATTCTCAACATGGCTCGGAGTATGTTAAAGAGCAAGAAAATGCCCAAGGAGTTTTGGGCGGAAGTCGTTGATTGTGCAATCTATTTGTTGAATCGGTGTCCTACTAGAAGTGTTGACAGCAGAACGCCGCAAGAAGAATGGGGAGGATTCAAGCCAAGTGTTTCTCATTTGCGCATTTTTGGGAGTATTGCATATGCGCATGTACCGGATGAGAAACGAACCAAACTAGATGAAAAGAGTGAGAAATTTGTTTTCATTGGGTATGATTCAAGAAGCAAAGGTTACAAGCTTTATAATCCAAGCAATGGAAAAATTGTCATTAGCAGAGATGTGGAGTTTGATGAAGAAAGTGAATGGGATTGGAGTAATCCCGAAGAAGACTATGATTTTTTCCCATTCTTGGAGGAAGAAGAGCAAGGTAATGATTTCATGGAGCCAACCATTTCTCCCCCACCTTCACCACCCGGTCCAACTCATGTACAAGCCAGTCCATCATCTTCCGAATCGGGGTCAACTGCAAGACCGCCTCGCATGAGAGGCCTTCAAGAAATCTATGACACTACGGAAGAGGTAACTCCAATAATTAGTGATTTGACACTTTTTTGCCTCCTTTCCGATACTGAGCCTATAGATTTTGAGGAAGCGATACAAAACAAAAGGTGGAGAGATGCAATGGATGAGGAGATACAATCAATTGAAAAGAATGGTACATGGGAGCTAACCACACTTCCGAAAGGCCAAAAAACAATTGGAGTCAAATGGGTGTTCAAGATAAAGAGAAATGCAAAAGGAGAAATTGAAAGGTACAAAGCAAGGTTAGTCGCCAAAGGTTACAAACAAAGACAAGGTATTGACTATGATGAGGTATTTGCTCCGGTTGCCCGTTTGGAAACAATTCGTTTGATTATTTCTTTGGCCGCTATTAATGGCTGGAAAATTCATCAAATGGATGTGAAATCTGCTTTTTTGAATGGTTTTCTTGAAGAGGAGGTATATATTGATCAACCCATGGGATATTTTGTGAAAAATCTTGAAGATAAAGTGTTGAAGTTGAAGAAGGCATTATATGGTTTGAAGCAAGCACCAAGAGCTTGGAATAGTAGACTTGATTGCTATTTTCAAGCTCATGGTTTCACCAAGTGTCCTCATGAACATGCTCTCTATGCAAAGGTGAATGAAAATGGAGACGTGCTCTTTGTTTGCTTGTATGTGGATGATTTGATTTTCACAGGAAATAATCCCAGGATGTTTGAGGAATTGAAGAAAGCAATGGCTAAGGAGTTTGAGATGACGGATATTGGGCTCATGGCATATTATCTTGGTATTGAGGTGAAGCAAACAGATGAAGGTATTTTTATATCTCAAGAAGGTTATGCTAAGGAAATTCTAAATAAGTTCAAGATGGAAGATTGCAAGCCGGTGGGCACACCCGTTGAAGTTGGAATAAAATTAACAAAACTTGATGATGGTGAAAAGGTGGATTCTACTCTATTCAAGAGTCTTGTTGGGAGTTTGAGATATCTTACATGCACCCGGCCGGATATTCTTTTTGGTGTTGGACTTATAAGTCGCTATATGGAAGCTCCTACTATGACCCATTTCAAAGCTGCGAAAAGGATACTACGTTATCTTAAAGGTACCCTTGATTTTGGGTTGATGTATTCTTTTTCTAACAATTCCAAGCTAGTGGGTTATTGTGATAGCGATTGGGCAGGAGATATGGATGATAGAAAAAGTACTACCGGATTTGTTTTTTTCATGGGAGAGACGGCATTTGCATGGAGTTCAAAGAAGCAACCCATTGTCACACTTTCAACTTGTGAAGCCGAATATGTTGCTGCAACATCTTGTGTTTGTCAAGCTATTTGGCTTAGAAGTTTGTTGAAAGAACTTCACTTGTCTCAAGAAGAGTCAACGGAGATTTACATCGACAACAAATCGGCACTAGCATTGGCGAAAAATCCAGTGTTTCATGATCGGAGCAAGCACATCGATACAAGATATCATTTTATTAGAGAATGCGTGACCAAGAAGGAGGTGGAGCTCAAGTTTGTGAAGTCACAAGATCAAGTTGCCGATATTTTCACCAAGCCCCTCAAAGAAGATGTTTTTGGCAGATTGAGAAGTTTGCTTGGATTAATGAAGAAGCAAGTTTAAGGGGGGGTGTTGGAAAATAAACTTGTTTTTTTAATAATAAGGGAGTTATGCTTTTGGGAGTTTTTTCTAGGTAATAGTGAGTTACATTAATGAGAGCTATTAAATTAATGAAGTTAGGTTTGTGAAACGTGAAGTGGGTTACATTATGTGTTTAGTATAAATTTGCATGTAATCTTTGTTTTTCAAGTATGAGTGAATAAAAGTATTCCAAGTGTTCTCTGGAATTATCATCTTCTTCATATTGTGAGTTGTATGTGTGCGCTCTTGCCTCCAACAGAAAAATCCTAAGCCTCAAACCGTAAACAGGAATTTGGCGTGGTTGATTGGTATTATGTCTTGCGAAGGCAAGGTTTTGAGCAGCAGTAGATGTTTGGATTGTAGTTTTCAGCTGCGAGGGTCTTCTTGCGTGGTGGGTTGTGCGGGCAGCTTTGGTAGCGCGATTGTGGTGTAGTTGAGAGTTTCAGTGCTCGGGTGTGGTGTATAGTGTTTCACTGTGGTTTCTCGGGTCGTCGTTCTGCCGGCAGTCGCATGCCAGAGCCTGAAGTTTCAACAAGGCTCACACAGGTGTGGTCCTACCCTTATCATTGGGTTTCGCTAGCTAGTCGGTGGTTACTCGTCGGCATCACTGTGCTTCTGATATGGGTGTGCCAACATTGAGTTTTTTTGGACATCATACCCGCCTAGGTTTCATCTTGTGCTAACTGTGGGTTTGAACTAGGCGTCTATTTGAATACTCAACTACCTTTGCTGTGACTGGTTCTTATGTCCTGATGTTTATCGCCGGCTTACTTCGGCAATAGGTGCCATTTCAATAGTTTTAGAGAGTTCTAGATCCTAAGTAGTTAGGAGCTTTGAGTGTCAGTAGCTTCCTAGGTTTACTCATTCCGGTTTTGATTCAATCTTGTATTTCGTGATGAAATCTGTACTTGCCTGCGAACTTCCATGTTAAATGGATTGAAGTGAATTAAAAAAAAAAAGCATCACCAAATGTGTTGATTTTGCCTTTTTTCTTTGAGTAAATTACACTAAGTCCCCCCTCAACTAACACGCATTTTTACTTAACCCCTTCAGACTACAAAACTCGACATCGTGCACCCTCTAACTATCCAGAGTTGGCACTTAACACCCTTTTGTTCATATGGCAAACGGAAAAAGGCAGTAAGCTTAAATGGGGTGTTTGGATCGAGCATCTACGCACTTCGGATGCCGTTGATTCCAGCGTAAGCCCACTGGGTTTTTTTTTAAAAATTTTTGAACGGCTTGGATCGGCCGTCCGGTGGCCGGAGAGTCCATCGGTGCATTTTCCTTGCAGTACCATCGGTACCAATATCATTTTCGTTAATTTTTGGCTTTAGGGCTCTCGTTGATTAACCCTAAGATATTTGGTTGTACGAGAGCCCTAAAGTCAAAAATTAACGAAAATGATATTAGTACCAATGGTACCATAGGGAAAATGGACCGACGGTTACCGGACGGCCGATCCGAGCCATCCAAAAATTTAAAAAAAAAAAATCGAGTGGGCCAACGCGGGAATCAACGGCATTCGACGTGCGTAGGTGCTCGATCCAAACACCACATTTAAGCTGACTGCCTTTTTCCATTTGCTATATGAACAGAAGGGTGTTAATTGTCAACTCTGGATAGTTAGAGGGTGCACGATATCGAGTTTTGTAGTTTCAGGGGGTTAAGTAAAAATGCCTGTTAGTTGAGGTGGATTTAGTGTAATTTACTCTTTTTCTTTTTCCTTTTTTTAAAGACTTTTAGCGACCAAGTACAGTTTCGTGCCTCTTTTTTCTTGACAGTACACCAGGAAAATGATATGCAACAATTTCTTCACAAATTAATGAGGAAAATTTGAAGTTTTGGAGTCGAAATCAATTCGTCGCAAACAGAGGCAGAGGCAACACAAACAAACAAACCAAAGAGAACATGTTCCAAATGGGTGCTTTAGTGCTGCTATATATTTCTTTCTGATGTTGCTGATGCTGCCTTGTTACTCTTCTGCTTTGACACCCTTTTTTTTGATCGGCAAAAATAATTATATATAAATAACTCGATAAGGGTACATCGAGGGAAAGAAAGAGAAAAGAATAGCACGCGCTCTATGATATTGATACATAAAGCAAAGTGATACACCAAAAAGATAGAAAGACCATCCAACCAAGGGTTGAATGATGATACAACCAAACGCCAAACAACACCCGAAAACAAAAGCAAACGCCACATCAGAGAGCTACTCCAAAGCATTCAAAGCTCCCCATCGAAAACATCATAATGCTGATGATTGATGTCAATGCTAACAAAAACTTTTTGCCGGTACAAAAAAAATGTAAGCAGGAACGTGCAAAATTAATACAGAGGGGGAGCCTCAAAAAGCCTAAAGGGCACGTTCTAGAGATTGCAGAGATCCCTATTCGCAGAGCTTAATTGGTTTAATGTTTCTCCATACCAGCATGGAGTCCTAGATAGCATTGGATTAGAAGATTCATCTGTAGTCATATTGTAGTGTTAAACTATTGCGTTTTCTACAACGTGAACCGTTCGGATATGGGCTCGAGATGACAACAAAATTGGGGAGTATTGAGGGATAGGTATGCAGAGGAATGCAACCCATTTAAAAGCTCTCCATTCCTAATGATATCTCATATTTTTCAATGTGCTTAGGGTTGTAGATTAGCCAAGTTAAACTGAGTAGTTACTGATCCATCAAACTTGACTTGAACAGACTTAAAAAAAAAAAAAAGAAGAAGCGATCAAACCGATCTCAAAGGACACACTATAAAGCCAGGTCATGAGCAAATTATTTTCTTCTGTTACATTAATTATCTTAATTACTGAGCGAGCCGCACAAATAAACAAATTACAACAATAATATATGTGTTTAATGTATGCATGCTTGTTTATCATTTACATCATTTGAAACAAAATTCTAATAGATCACGAGGTCAGTTGAAATATTTCTCTTAATATGGAAACTCTGCTAATTAATTAAAGACTTTGTCTAAGGTCAGTGAAACTATGTGGGTGTTTACGAGAAATTATTTTTGCAAATTTTAAGATTCTAGTTTTGGAAAATCATGATCAGTTTGGAGTGGTTACCAAAAATTATAAAGAACAGGTTCTCGGATTCTGGGGATTTTAAAAAGCTAACAATCCGATGTTGATAACTATTATTTAAATCACACACAATTTGAAGTTTTGATTGGTGATTTTTAATCATTCAATTACTGATATCCACTTAGTTGATTTTTTGTAGGGAGAGTTAAAATATGACGTTCTAAGAGATGGACCATTATGATCATCAAAATAAGACTGTAAATATGATGGGTAATGTTTAACAACTTTTTGAGGCAGCTTAACAAAATTGAACTCAACAGGTTTGAATAACCATTTGTCCAATATGTTGAGGTGACACTGTATCATTGGACAATATCAACTACCAATTCATTCATTGCCCAATGATCCACGGCCACCTATGCATCTTGTGCATATTATTGTACCAAGTATTGTGTTAACATCATAACTTGTACAAAGTATTGTGTTAATAGCATAACTTGTAAAGGGAAAGTCTATTAGCCTTGGCTACCTGATTAATCTCTCTCGAATCCAAACTTCATTAAACGGGAGTTATGCAATATAAAAGAATTCCATATTCATTTTGGGTCTCTAGACACAAACTTTCTCTCTGCGCATGGTCTCAATAAATTTTTTTCTCCAATTATTATTGTCATTTCTCAATCAATCTCTCTCCACTTATTACCTCAAAAAACTAAAAAAACAAAACTCAAAAAACTGATTCCTTCACACCCAAAATGAACATGGCCCAATCTTTGGGATATAATCTCTAGCTACCTCGATCCCTTACTCTCAAATCGTACATAATTCAAGGTTGCAAAAATTGACCTTCTGGTTCTCAGATATAGGTGTGGAAAAATTTCTCAATTCAATATGCCTGTTGATATCAATTGACAAGTAAAATGTATCGACATATATATGTAATTTATAATAGAGAAAGTAAACTTAAGCTTATGGGGTGGCTTGTGACATTCAAGTTTAGAGCTTGTTTCTTCCAAAAGTCTCACGTTTGAAACTTTCCTGGTGCTATCGATCTTTTGTGACCAAACAATACGGAGTTTTATCATGATTTTAAACTAATTCTCTACTTCTGGACAATAATAATGACTAAAGGAGCCCTAATTGCGTGGATAGCATGAGTGCATTGACTTTGAATTCAATAGTGAAAATTAAATCACTAGGAATTAATTAAGATTCGCGTACTTGTTTACCAATTTTTCCCCCGATCGAAATCGATAGAGATTTCGGGAAACAAAGCCAACAACAAAAATAAAGGCGAATGCGGCTTGTCTCCACAAACGGATTTAAGGTTCCCTGCCGTATTTCAGGACTTCATCGGAATAGAAATGACAGTCAAGTCAAATGTGAAATTGATGATGAGAAAGAAGACGAATGGAAGAGAGACTTCCATTAATCTTCAATGATTGAAATATCGCCGTGAGCAACACATCGAAAATCCTAAATTAAGCTTAGAATATGAAATTCTACTCCTACTTCTAATTATAACCCGAATGGCTTAGTAGTGCCAAAAATTAAGACAAATAAAGATAGACTTTGATTTGTTGGAGAGGAATTACAATGAAGTCTTAAAAGACTATTTATAGAAAACAACAAACGTAGGAAATAACTTCCTAACTTCTCCACTAGTCTTCATTCAATCATTTGCTTCCACTTGTCAAAATAACTTCCCACTTCCCTTCAAATGTGTAGGAGCATGACAAATGTCTTTTTAACTTTCACATGTGTAGGAGCAAGCCAAGTGTCCTGCATGCAAATAACAATAATAAAAGAAATACTAATACTAGTTCTAATTTTTATTTTTATTTTGCTCAGCAAAACAAAAATATTATTAGCTCGAAGAGGGTACATCGAGAAAGAAACTCGCTAAGCGCATACACTTACAAACGAAGGAACATAACACCAAAGACAAGAGAAAATAAAACATAAGCCTGTCCAACAGAAACACTACAAGAAAAATTGCGTTGGATGACGAATGAAAATCGTCACAAATCGTATGTTTTTCGTCACAAATTATATAGGTGACGAAAAAAAATTTGTCGACTAAAGGTTGTCGAGGATTCCTACCTGGTGACGAAATTTATTTTTCGTCACCTATAGTGCCTTTTGGCAACGAAAAATTTCGTCAAGGAAAAATGACTTGGTGACGAAATTTTCTTCGTCACCTATTGTTCTTTTTTGCCGACAAAAAATTTCGTCACAAATTATTCCCTTTGACTCGTCAAAGGTGACCCATTGGTGACGAAATATTTCGTCGCAAAAGACATTCTTATATGTGAAAAAAATATCACTTTCCTTGCTCCTGCTGGGTTTCGAACCCGAGTCTCCAAGGTTTTGCACGAAACCCTTAACCAACTACACTACACAAACTTTTCAACATATGTTTGAAATATCTAATATATAACACATACATTTAACATTAAAATATATTTTGAATGGCATTTTGAATCATTAAACATTAAAATTAGCAATTTTGATAAATATCAAAGTCGTAGCTCTTTATGTTATTGTTCAAACCCAATCTAAATTATCTCAATCGGAGTTTTGAGCAAAGAGTTATGCCCAAAATATATTTAGGAACAAAGCATAATTCATAAATTTCGTCACCAAAGGATAAATTTTTTGTCACTGAAAACGTAATAAGAAGACGAAAAATATTTTTCGTCACCAAATTGGTTCATTTGGTGACAAAATATTTTTTTCGTCACTAAATAGTTATCTTTGGCGACAAAAAATAATTTTGTCGCCTTTTTTACTCTTTTGGTGACGAAAATTTTATTTCGTCGCCAATAGGTGCCTTTGGTGACAAAAATATCTTTTTCATCACTAAATAGTTATAATTGGTGACGAAATAATTTCATCGCGGAAGTTGTCAAAACAGTGACAAATTTATTTTTTCGTCGCCAAATATACTCATTTAGTGACGAAATTAAATTTTGTCGCCACTTTTTCGTCACTAAACATATTTTTTCTTGTAGTGAAAATTGGACTGCAAATCCCCTTCCAACACGACTACACCTTCTCCTTTCTCATGCCATCAAGATAACCCTTAAAGTCCTCCACTGAGTGCACCTTGATAACGAACTTCGCCTTAACCCACATAGCTACTCTGGTTTTAATTAACCCCCCAAGATCCTCCACCCGCCATGACGCATTATTGAAGACAATGTCATTCCTTACCAACCATAACGACCAAGTGGTGGCACGGAACGTTGTTTCCCACATAAGCTTCTCCAGATTTTTGAAACTCAAACCCGGCCACCAAGTGAACAAATCTAAAAGGGTAGCAGGACACACCCAATAGACACGCCACCAATCCAAAATCAAAGACCAAACGTCTCAAGAAAATTGGCAATGTAAGAATAGATGGTCAGGTGATTCCAAATGAGAAGAGCAGCGAGGCACAAAGCCGATTGGCCCTCAGCTATCAAATTTCTCGAAAGAAGAACCGATCTCGAAGCCACTCTCTCCTGGGTAGCCATCCACGAAAAAATTTCCACCTTCGGGGGGCTAATATTCTTCCAAATCGAGCCCAGAACCCAGTTGCTATCAAATCCTTCTTTCTCCCATTTATTATAAACTGATTTAACAGAGAAATAATTATGAGAGGCCCAATTCCAACTTAAAACATCTCGCTTGGATTGATCCAAATGCACTGACTATAATCTCAGGAGTGGGTCATCAAATTGCTGAACTTCCCAATCCCTCAACCTTCGCTGGAAAAGAATATTCCACCTACCATCACCTCTTGCATCCTGTAAATCACTGATCACCATATCTTTTTGAGTGGAGATTAGGTAAAGGCGAGGGAACTCCTCCTTAAGCAATGTGTCCCTTAGCCAAACCTGATTCCAAAAAAAATCTCTTGCCCAGATTGAACCACCAGTCAAAACCCCTCCTGGAGAATGGAACCGATACCCGAGGAAGTATCCCCTATTGAACATATGTCTCACCACAAGTTGGATACCTTACCAGAAGAGGATAAGCAAGGTAACCAGCATCTTTGCTCCAGCTTATATTTGCTCTTGATTACCTTCACCCACAATGAGTCTCGGTCTTTGCTAAATCTCCGCCACCACTTGGCCATAAGAGCCAGGTTTTGGATCCTCAAGTTCTTTACCCCTAGCCCTCCATATTCTTTCTTTTTGGTAATCACCTCCCATTTAATCAAGTGAAGCTTTCTCTTCTCCACCGAATCGCCCCAGAAAAATTGTCTCTGAATCTTTTCTAACACCTTTGCAACTGAAATCGGCATTTTAAAAATGGACAAGAAAAAAAATAGGCAGACTGCTCAGAGACGAATTCATTAAAGTAAGTCTGCCCCCCGAAGTATTAAATCTCCTACGCCATATGCTGAGTCTCTTCTCCATTCTTTGAACCACAGGATCCCAAGTTTTGATTCTATTCGGATTAGCACCCAACGGTAAACCCAAATATTTGATTGCCAAATGATCAATTTTGCACCCCATAATCATGGCAAGGGATGATACAATCTGGTGGCTCACTTTGATACCACACAAAGAGCTTTTGGAAAAATTTATCTTTAGACCTGACATGAGTTGGAAGCATCGAAGAATTCGTTTGACATTGGCCATCTCCTCCCCTTCATTATTGCAAAAAATAATTGTATCGTCTACAAATTAAAGGTGAGAAACCACAATCCCATTATCCCCGTTCGACCCTATTCTTGCTCCTCTAATGATGTTTAACTCCCTCACTCTTTCTAACAAGATATTAAGTCCTTCAACCACCAAATTGAATAGAAAAGGGGATAAAGGATCCCCCTGTCTCAACCCCTTCTGAGTTTGAAATTCCTTTGATGCAGAACCGTTGATCATCACTGACATGGACACCGTAGACAAACATTCCTTAATCCAATTACACCATTTCACCCTAAAACCCAATTTTGCACTTAGATCTAGTACAAAGCCCCAGTTGACACAATCATAGGCTCTTTCGAAGTCAATTTTCAAAATCAATCCTCCTTGCGAGCTATTTTTCCAGCTATGAATAACTTCATTTGCTATAAGGACCCCATCCAATATTTGTTTCCCCTCAATAAAGGCTGCTTGGGATTCACCAATAATAGATGGTAAAAGGCCTTTAAGCCTTTTAGCTAGGACTTTCGAAAGCACCTTGTAAACCCAACCCACCATACTAATGGGTCTAAATTCTTTGAAAGATCTAGGGCAATCTACCTTCGGAATCAAAGATACAAAGGTTGAGTTGATACCTCTAATAAGTCTACTGTTAACATGGAATTCGGCAAAGAACTACAGAACCAGATCCTTCATAAAACCCCACCCTTTTTTGATAAACGAGAAATTGAATCCATCCGGGCCTGGGGCCTTAAGACTGCCACAATCCTTTACTACCGCAAGGATCTCTCCCTCCTCAAACAATTTTTCAAGCTCATTTGAAATATCTAGTGATAGAACCCTAGGAAAAACACCCCCCAACATTGCTCTATACCTCCGCTCTTTATTAAAGTTCTTGCTAAAATGCTCCACGGCAGCTTCCTTTATTTCCACCGGATCTTCTAGTACTCTGCCATACATCAAAATTGATCCCACCATATTCCTCCGAAACCTATTATTTGCAATGGCTTGAAAATACCTCGTATTTTTGTCCCCCAATTTCATCCAATTCATCCTTGATTTTTGTATCCACATACTTTCAGCTAGCCAGGATAGTCTCCAGAATTCGGTTTTAGCCTTGCATCTCAAGGCTTTCTCCTCGGTGCTAAGTTCCCTCTCCTCCACTACTAGATCAAATTGGTGAAGCTCAATTTCCTTCTCCTATAAAGCTGAGCTAACATCCCCAAAATCCTCTTTATTCCACACCTTAAGCCTATTTTTAACTGCTCTCAGTTTCAGCAGAATAACATGACCAGCCCAACCATTCACCTGAGTATTCTCCCATGATTCCTTGGCAATTTCCATGCATTTTGGATTTGATAACCATATATCCATGAATTAAAAGGTTTAGGTCCCCAATCTCTACCATCATCTATCAGCATAATAGGACAATGGTCAGATATAGGCCTATGGAGCCCCTATTGAAGAACTTTGAAGCTGTCCAACCACTGTTGAGAGAGCCAAAATCTGTCTAGCCGACTAAGGATAGCGTGGTCCTAGTAGTTAGTCCAAGTGTACTTTCTCCCAATCATTGGAATATCAAGAAGTTCCATAGAATTATAGAATTCCACAAAGTCTTTCATGCCCCTTTCCATTCGAAAGCAACCTTTCCTCATGGATAGATTTAATTTCATTAAAATCACCCCCATACACCACGGTACAACTGAATTCCTTTTTAAAGCAAGGACTTCATCCCACACTACTCTCCTCTCCCCCACCTTATTCGGAGCATACACATTAACAACACAATAGGGAAAAGTATGATTAATCACACCATGCAAAACAATAAAGGACCTTTGGGAAAGGATATTGTCAACTGCAAAAAAATTCCTATTGCAGATGGATAGGAGTCCCCTAGAAGCACCAACTGCATTAGTAAAAGCAAACTCGAAATCTCCGTTATGCCATAACTTCTGAACAATAAATCTATCAATGGATTCCAGTTTGGTTTCTTGAATAAAAACCATGTCAGGCTTCCTCCTTTTAATTAGTTTGGAGACAAATCTCATTTTAACAGAACTCCCCATACCCTTAATGTTCCAAGAAATTATCTGCATTAAAGAAACAGACCAATACAGCAAACACCACAAGAGGAAAAAAACAACTATCCTCGAGCTTCTCTCTCCAGAGAGGCTGAGTATTCCCGAGCCTTAATCTCAATCATATTAGCCAGAATCACATTGTCATTAGCACGAAAATTAATACCCAACTGACCTCCAATCGCCATGGTAGCTCTGACCTCCTTGAGGACCTCCGGTTGGCTGAGGTTGGGCTCGCCCGAAGAGAAGGAAGAAATTGAATCCAGCTGCTCGGAAACTGGAACCACCTCCTCAGTTAAACTCAACAGATTTGATAGCTGTCTACGTCTTCTTCGTCTGCATCCAGCATCATTCAGGTCCACCATTAAACTGATACTAGGAAATTGTGAAACTCTCACCATATCAGTCGGTGTTTCAGCACCATTTTCCCCCAAAATTCCTTCGAGTTCACCACCAGGCGATTTTGGCATAGTCATCTCTGGTTCCTTTCCTTGTAACTCAGCTAAAATCTCACCCTCATATTTTCCTTTTTCATCCGTTTGGGAGGATCCAGCACCCAATGTAAGACAATTAGCTTTATCCAAATTAAAGAGGACCCCAAGCCCACCACCACCGACAAGATCCATTGCCCCTTCTTGGGCCAAATAAAAATCTGTGGATAAAATATTACCTTGGGCCACACGGCCCACCCCAGAATTATCCCTTATTACCTCTTCCACCGACTCCTCCACTCTGGATTCAAAATCCCCAGAGCTGTCTTGGTTGACAGCTATGACATGCATTAAATGCATTTCTGCCTCTCTACTCTTCGAACCCACGCCTCCTCCATCAGCTTTCCCAGTGAAAGAGTCCCATCCTTTCCCAACCACTTGAGTTCTAAGGGCCCTAGTTTTGAGATCCACGCCACCATCTTCTTTCTTCTTGCTGCTGAAAACCGACGCTCTGGTTTCTCTCAACAGATGTCTTCCCCCACCATCTTTCTTTGGGTAGAGGGCTTCAACCTCCTCTGGGGAACTTACAGAGGATGTTTCTGAAACCCTTACATCGTAACTCACTCCTTGGACCTCAATTTGAATCCATTTATCAATAGTATTAGTCTCCTCCGTGGCTACGAGGACTTTCCCTTCTACGAATGCTACGTCTTTAAGGGTGGCTTCGTCGACCAAAATGAGAGCTCCCCACAACTCAGCTATCAGTTTGAACAAAGCTGCATTCCACACATTTAATGGAACTCCATTACAACTAAGCAATACAAATCTCTCCTGGCATGGCGGCTCCCCCCTCCATGGTTTCACACTTTCAAAACAAAGATTCATCCACTCACTCTTAATCATCTCATCCCCAACCTCTGTGTTTTGGAATGTAATCAAAACAACTCTTCCACCCAAAGATTGAAATTGAGCCACTCTATCAGTCTTCATACTGAAACATATATTCAAAGTCGACATAGATACCACTCTATGCATCACTGCTACTGCGCTGCTATGGAGCCATCCATTACAACTTGGTTTGATCTTTAAGATACACTTTTGAGCAGCCACCGCTTTTGAAGATTCTCCTTTTAAAGCTTGAGCAAAAGATTTATTACTGCCCCCGAAGCTACCAACGAGCTCAGCCCTGCTATTCACTATCTGCCCCTCCTCCTTACCGACTCTCTGGTCTGGATTTGCCCCAATACTAGTTCCTTTCTCCTTCAACAGGGGACGCCTGGTTTGACCCTGGATTTCATTACATTGAGTCCAAAACTGGCTTCTTTAACATAAAGCCGATCATTCTCCACCCATATTCCGTTCATTCTTGAGATTGCCGAGCTAGCTGCCCCGAAGCAATCGTACCTGACAAAACCGAATTTATTGCCAATACTCTTACTTCTTTTCCATGGAATAAATACATCCTTAACTTCCCCAAACTTGCTAAAAGCTCTCTTGAACCAAAACTGATCTTTGAGTTCAGGGATATTGTCAACAAACAAAGTGAAAGTTTCCTGATTCCTTTCCCTGTTCGTCTTTACCCCCCTATGGTTTCTAATCACTGGGATCCATCCCCCATCTTCCCCACCGAGGTGTCCTCTGATTGGCACATTCTCGCTCTCTCTCTCTCTCTAACTCTCTCCATTCTGGCCTTCTCTTTTTAGTGAAAAACGAATACTTAATAATAATAATACTAGTTCTAATATTAATACGAATACTTAATAATAATAATAAAATAGGAAGTATTCTCATAATTGCCACCTGTCTGTCGATCATTGACAGGCGGTGAAATATGGTGTAAACAGTACCTTGAGTTATCATAAAGATTATGTACAATATCATAACGCCATGATGTACGGTATGTGTATATTCTAATGGAATGATGATGCATGGTTTGTGATGAAAGATTTATAAGGTCAATACAATTCTCAAAGCTACCAATTGGCAGTGGTATAGGGTTATCTAGGTATCACATCAGCAGGTTTGAGCTCTTTTTAGGCTGCAAATTAATCCACCAAAAGTCATTTTATAAGCAGTCAACCCATTGGAACTGTTTGTGAATATATGGTTTATAATTAGTTGGTGACTCCGGACCACACTTCAAGTTTTCATTTCATCAGCAACGAAAAGGGTAAAAATCATAAACCCCTCATCTTTATATCTTCTTTGACTAGTTGATAAGGGATTTTATCATGATTTTAATTTGATTCTCTACTTCTTGATAGTAAAATTAAATTAATTATAGAAATTAATTGAGATTCGCGTACCATGAGTTATCAAAAGGATTGTGTACAGTATCATGACGCCAATGTGTATAATCTGATGGAATGATGATGCACAGTTTGTGACGAAAGATTTATGAGATCAATAAAATCCTCAAAGCTACCAATTTGCAATGGTATAGGACTTCCTAAGTATTACATAAGCTAACATGGAATACTATCAACAGGTTTTGAGCTCTTCTTAAGCTGCAAATTAATTAGTCCCACCAAAAGCAGTCAACCCATTGGAACTGTTTGTGATCAATATATGGTAATTAGTTGGTCACTTGGGACCACGCTTCAAGTTTTCACCTCTGCATGGAAAAGGATAAAAATCATAAACACCCCTTCATCTTCAAAACCGGTCAAGGAGACCCCTCCATTTATTAACCATTATCACTTAAACTCCTTCCCTCACAATTCCATCCATCATTCTTATGGGAAATGGTCACATGATTACATCCCAAAATGTGCCTTCCATTTTGGAGAAAACGTTTTCTTTCTTGCATTCAAGACTTTTTAACGAATATTGCAAAGATTCTCCTCTCTTGTACTCAAATGCTTGAAACCAGTATATTTTGGAACCAATGCAGAAAGGGAAATATTAGAATTAAAAGTAGTGATTTCATCGCGCAAGTAACTGCATAAATATGAAAATTCTTATGCACCTGAATAAAATTTCCCAAAACTTCATCGAATTTTTCTTTATCTAATAGCGAATTAATACTTCCTCCATCCCATAATATTATTTATCCATATAGGGATAATGCCACTTTCAGATCGAACAATAAAATAATTCGTGTGTAATCTGTCAAGTTTTTATACTATAAACAATTATCATAGGCCACCAATCAAGTGTTGTGTACAGATATAATTAGCATACATAATAGAAAGCTTCAGGTCCGTAAACTATAATTACGTCATCTTCAATATTTTAGCCCCAATTGTAGAAACATGCTCGTTAGAACGAGAAGCAATAATATGGAATACCCATTTATTTAACAACTAGAGCAAGAAATCAACAGAACAGGACAATCCAACTTCCAATTCTTGAAGAAGGAAGACTATGACAATTTTTTTTTAATAAAGCATGCAAAACAAATAAAAGTCAGTTTGCATTTACAAAGATGAAAAAATAAAAGCCTCAAATGTACAATGTGAAACAACTATACCATGCAAGTAGAGTGAAGTGCAGTTGGTGTCTTCATTATACTCTCATGAACATAAGCAATATTCAATTCTCATAAGCACTCAATAAGGGGAGGTCTTTAACTCAATGAGGGATCCCTTATTTGAAATGGATATATATATATATATATATATATATATATAGAGAGAGAGAGAGAGAGAGAGAGAGAGTGTGTGTGTGTGTGTGTGTGTGTTTGAGTCCCCTTCCTATGAGGGCGTCCTCATTTTAAATAAAATGCAGACGTCTCATTTTCTCCAATTTTTTGATCAAATTTCGATGATCTGGGCCGCTTATTGTATTCAGAACGTAATTTTAAGGTTATCTTGCGAGAAATCAGCAAAATAAATTATCGGGAAGGACGTAATTTGAGCAGTTTTATTTGAACCGTTCGATAAAATACAAACAAAAACTGCTCGGATCAAGCCCTTTCCGATCTTTCTTTTTACTGATTTCTCACAGGTACCTTTAAAATCACGTTATGAACATATTAAGTGGCTCAAATCATCGCAAATTTGTCAAGAAAGGGATGTCCTTAACTTAATAAGTTAAGGGCGTCCTTATTGAAAGTTTTTTTTTTGTGTGTGTGTGTGTGTGTATATATATATACACATATAGTTGTTTTCAGGTCCGGATGCCTTACAATCCGAAGCGTTTGGACCTCCCATTTTTCGATCAAATTTCGATGATCCGAGCTGGTCAATGTGATCAAAACGTGATTTTAAGGGTACTCGCGAGAAATCAACAACAAAAAATGATCAGGAAGGACTTGATCCGAATAATTTTTTATTAAACGGTTCAGTAAAAAACTGCTCGGATCAAGCCTTTCTCGGTCATTTTTTTTTGCTGATTTCTCTCAAGTACTCTTAAAATCACGTTTCGAACACATTGAGTGGCTCGGATCATCGCAATCCAATGGCTAAGACACAAATCCGGACCATAAGAAAATTCGGACGATTGGACCTGAAAAGAACTATATATATACGCACACACGGGGTGGTTCTGGAAACACTTAAAAAAACATTTAAAAAAAATATCCAAATCTTAATCTCATAGTTTCCAGTCAAATTTTGATGATTCGAGCTGCTCAATGTGTTCAGAACGTAATTTTAAGGATACACGCAAGAAATCGGTAAAAAAAGGCAGGAAATGACTTGATTTGAGTCGTTTTTTATTGAACTATTCAATAAAAAGCTGTTCGGATGAAGCATTTTCCGGTCATTGTTTTTTGCTAATTTCTCATGGGTACCCTTAAAATCACGTTCTGATTATATTGAGCGGCTCAGATCATTGAAATTCGATCGAAAACTTTGGGGTGTTTTTTTTTAGATGTTTTGATGCAGTAAATGTGAATTCGAAAATCTGTATATATACATATATATATATACACATATATATACACACACACACCAGTCTTCACATAAGGGCGCCCTTAACTTACTAAAATCCGAATGTCTCATTTTTTTGATCAAATTTTGATGATCCAAACCGTTCAATATGTTCAGAGCGTGATTTTAAGGGTTTCCAAGAGAAATTGGGAAAAAATATAACCGAAAAGTGCTTGATTTGAGAAGTTTTTTATCGAACCATTTAATGAAAACTGCTCAGATGAAACACTTCTAGATCATATGTTTTTGCGGATTTCTCGCGAGGACTTTTTAAATCACGTTCTGATTACATTGAACGGCTCTAATCATCGAAGTTAATTTGATCGAAATAGAAATGGTCCGCATTTTGCTGAATAGGATCGTCTTTATAGAAAGGGGACTGTATATAAATAAGTTCCAAATGAGGAGCTCTTAAAATGCGGACTCCCCTTTTCTGATCAAATTTTCATGATCTGAGCAACATAATGTGTTCAGAACATGATTTTCAGAGTATCACAAGAAATCGGCAAAAAAAATGACCGGAAAGGGCTTGATTTGAGTAATTTTTTATTGAACTATTCAATATAAAATTGTTCAGATGAAACCCTTCATGGTCATTTTTTTTTATTGATTTCTTGTAAGTACCCTTAAAATCACATTCTGATTACATTGAGCAGCTCGGATCATCAAAATTTGATTGAAAAATTGGAGAAATGAGGAGGTCTGCATTTTAACTAAAATGAGAATGTCCTCATTTTGTTACCTCTTCAAGTCAGGAATCATTGATTTTGTTACGGTCAGGACCTCATGCAGAAGTCCACTTTTTTGATCAAAATTCGATTATCTAAACTATTCAATGTGTTTAAACATGTTTTTTAAGGGTAACGCAAGAAATCAACAAAAAATATAACCGGAAAGGCTTGATCTGAGGAGTTTTTCATAAAAACGCATTTTATGAAAAATTGCTCAGATCAAGTCCTTCCCAGTCATATTCTTTGCCGATTTTTCGCAGATACTCTTAAAAACACATTTTAAATACATTGAATGGTTTGAATCATCAAAATTCTATCGGGAACACTGAGGTGTGGATCGTAATAAAATCAGTGATCCCTGACTTGAACTGGACTATGTACATGCAGTCCTTCAAGTAAGGGATCCCTGATTTTGTTACAGTTCGGACCTCGTGTAGAAGTCTACTTTTCCAATCAAATTTTGATGATTCGAATCGTTCGATGTATTTAAAACGTGTTTTTAAGGGTACACGTGAGAAATCGGCAAAAAATGTGATCAGGAAGGGCTTGATCTGAGCAGTTTTTAATAAAATATCGAAATTCGATTGGGAACAATGTGGTGCATACCGTAACAAAATCAAGAATCCCTAAATTGAACTGGAGTGTGTGTGTGTGTGTATGTATGTATATATATACATACATATATACATACATACATACATACATACAAGAAGAGATCTCCACCCTCCAAGGTAAGATATATATACGCATATATAATATATACACACATATATATATACATATAGTATATATACATATATATGTATATGTATATGCATATACGTATACATATATATGTATATATACTATATGTGTGTGTATATATATATATATGTATATAAAGAAGAGATCTCCACCCTCCACGGTAAGATATACCTAATATATACTCTAGCTTGGAAAAAAATTTATTGACAAATTATGATAAGGGTACATCGAGGAGAAAAGCAAGAGTAAGGAAAAACACCAGTTTCATGACATTTATACAAGAAGCAAAATGTTGAACCAATTAAGACAAAAATAAAATATCCAACAAAGTGTTGATCAATGAAACTAACGCCCCAAATTGAACCAAAAATCTGCACAACCAAAAGAAAATTCTAGAAATGATAGGCTTGCAATCAGCAACCAAGCAAAAATCTGTGCTCTATGGACCATAATAGCCTTCTTTTTTATTTTTGTTGTCCCTCAAAAAAATATTGGTCAAGTTTCTATGTTGTTAATATTGGTCAATTTTGCCGATCAAAAAAAATATTGGTCAATTTTCTGCAGTGGACAATACTAATCGCCATTTTATACCACCACGCCAAACACCCAATTGACTCAAAATAAATTTTCGAAAAATTCATCATCATCGAATATCTTTCTTTCCTTTGATCCCTTCGTCATCGAAAATCTTTACATCAGGAAAACGCAAGTTGACGTTGAACATTTAATAGTACCTCATACATTATCACATCATTGTCTTAAATTATTACAACTGGAAAAATCAAGTTGATCTATTTAAAAACTCTCCATTCCCAAAAATATCTCATCCTATTCAATATGCTTAGAATTGCAGATAAGCTGATCTAAGTAACTAATCGATGACTTGAAAATTTGACCATCGACCTTGCAGAAGTGGTCAAGTTAATTTTACTTGTCACAGGAAATTACATCTAAGTCGATATTCCAGCTTAATTTGAGCAATCTGTTTTCCTGTGTTACATAATCTTACCTTGCTGATCAAGTGGAACTCAGCAAACTTGCATTACATGTGTTCGATCAATGTAATCAGCAAATATTTAAAATAATTAATGATCAAGAGTCGAGTTCAAATATTTGATATTCTAGGCTGTTACTACTCAAATTGAGCAAATGAAAGACTTCGTCAATATATATACTCCCTCCGTCCCATTTTAAATGTCCTGCTTCGTAACTCCAACTTATTAAAAAGACATCATCATTGTACCTTTCATATCAACTTTTTTCTCTTCTTTCCCTACTTACCCATCATCATTACACTTTTACTCACTTACTTTTTAAAAAGGAATTTACTTTTAGAGGCAAAATAGACAATACATCAACTTTTACCCACTACCTTTACAAAATGGACACTTATTAAGGGACAGCCCAAAATGGAATACTGGACCTAACAAAAGGGACGGAGGGAGTATAATTTTAAATGTATGGAAGGCATATTTTATGCATGGATAGAGTCACAATACTTTCTTGATTTGCAGTTTTTTTTTACTAACACTCAGCAAATGGTATATCCAGCGTCCAATAAAAAATTAGACGGAACATCAAAAGGGCAAATACCAATAGAGTCAAAGTACTTAATCAAGGATCTGATCACATGGAAATACTCATCAACTTTGTGGTAACTTTGAACGAAGGACCAAAATAGTAGATATTTTGAGAATTTTTTAATGATGTTTTTTTAATTCAAATGTCAACCATCGAATTCAATTATTTCTACACATATTTCCCCTAGAATATGTGTTTTTTTTTTTTTTCAAAATGATAAGAGCTTCATTGATAGAAACAAAAATACAGAAGATAATTACTAAAAGGAAAAGTCAAGAGAAAGAAAATGAGGAAAATTACAAAGGAACTCTCAAATTTGAGATCGAGAGAGAAAATCTTTATTAAAAAGTAGGAGTTATTGAAAGGGATAGAAGCCGTAAATAAAGATGAAGGGAAACACCCATCAAGGGTAAAACCCTCCCTTCCCACCACCGCACAAGGGCGCTGAAAACCCTAGGAGAGAAAGGGGAAAGAAGAGAGGTGGTTAGGGTTTTTTTTAAGAAGGAGACGCGCACTCTGAGTTTCTCCCCTAATAGTTAATGTGTGAAGTAATCTCCAATGGGGCGAGCAATTATGACAATTTTTTCCCTCTTTTGATCGGTGGTGATTAATTTATAAGCGTATATATTTAATTTCTGTTTGGATCTAATCACTGGACTTAATTTAGGTATTTGTATATAATCACAAGAACAATAACTCACAAATATTTTCTGCGGTAACATTGAACTGTTGCAACGTATGATCAAGCAATAAAGTAAATAATTTCAAAGTCCTTAGAATTATTTTTTCTTTCAAATCTCGACCATTGAATTCCATTATATCTGCAAGTTTGAGAAAATGAAGTTACGGAGTTCAATCGCGACCGTCCAAAGTGTTCTTGGATGATCCGGATTGAAAACCAATTATGACCAGTAATAATTGATTGTGATTAACTTTTCCCTGGAAAATTTTTATTAAAATCTGGACCGTCCAAAACCGAAATGAACGCGTGAGATTGAATAGCTCCGTGAACAGGATTTTGTTCACGAAGGCTCCGTGAAAAAGACACTCTCCTGCAAGTTTTGCCCCTAGTAGTTAATCAGTCAAATAATCTGAGGAATCGCCTGCGAGAAATCAAAATTGACATGCGGAGAAATTCCTTTGTGTCCTCCCAGACGCAGCCTTCTTAAAAATATTATTGACTGCTTCTGAGATCGCCAAGTGATGCATATCCATTTATAATAAACATTAATTCCTAAGGAATTTATGAATAAGCATATGAACCTCATAGGATTGTGTGGTACTTAAAGGAGTTCGAGTACCATGTGACGGACTCGATGATGCCCCAAAATAACTACTCGATCTGCTCAACATTACAATGATTTGACACAAATGTCATACGTATTTCTAAATTATAGGAATATTACTAAATTTATAAATAATATTTGTTAGTCGGGGCAGAACAAATGCAATTTAGATTAAGTTTGAAGGCATAAATATTTCCGTAAGAATATCAAGGTTTCTTAAACTAAAGGGGAGGTGATTGCACTGTAAATTAACCAAAAATGAATTTTCAGGAAAGTGGGAAAGAACCACCTCCTTGGTTCCTGAACTCAAATTTCTGCTCCCAACAATTTAAATAAATAGAACGTAATCCAAAATATATAATTTGCTAAGCAGTTTGTTTAGCCTGAATGTAATATATTGAAAAACATTTTCTTTGAACTGTATAATTTGCTAAGAAGTTTGTTTAGCCCGAATAATATATTGAAAAAACATTTTCTTTGACGATATATTAAGAAATTATTTTTTTCAGTCAAAAAAAAAAAAAAAAACTAGTCTCTGAACAAATTGCATGCACTTAGGATAGCTTTTAGGACTTGAAGTCTTTCTATATCAATTTCTCCCCTAAAAGTAATCCTAAGTGCATGCAATTTGTTTAGAGTCTAGTTTTTCCGTTAGTTTTAATTTGACCAAAAATTAACATTCTCACCTCGACTTGACAATTTTGGGATTCGAGCCATCGTGTATTTTTGTAATTAACGGGGTTGTCTTTAAAATCTTAAATTGCGAAAGGGTGTAAGTTTAGTTTGTCCTAAATATAAAGCGAATATAGTTAGAAATTTCTTTCATTTGTAGTTTGTAGTTAGGGTTCTGTCGTCATTAGAATGGAGTTACGTCGTTCCTTGAACTAAAATAACATTCTTTTTTATATGGAGATCAAGATTCATAGTTTTCCACTTGTGTTTAAATATAGTATTTTTCGGTATTTACTATGTAGAGTGTGTGTATATATATATCTCACGGGGGAGAGAGATAGACACATCCAACACTATGTGTCCATCCTTAAACATGTATGTCCATGCAGTACTCCTCTTGTTTCTTACATGGCTCCTCCTATTAGCACAACCTACATTGGGAAAAAACATAAACGCCAACATCGCCAACGTAACCTACAACAGCTTTTTCGTTACCAAGCAGCCTAGCTACCCACTTGAATGTGGAAACATAAGCATCCCTTACCCGTTCGGCATAGGGGTTGCCTGCTCCTTGGATTCGCCCTTCCAAATCAACTGCAGCACTTCGAAGCCCTTCCTGGGCGGCCTCGAGGCCCTATCCATCTCACCAACCCAAGTTTGGGTCCGAAATTTTGTCGCTTCAAGGTGCTACAACTAGACCGGGAACGTGACCAATGCTTTCTATGCCTGGGCCTCGTTGTCGTCGGATTGGCCATACATTTTTTCGGACACGGCAAATAAGTTGACGGTCGTTGGTTGTAATGACTTTGGCGAACTCATGGCGTCTAGTCCAGGTGGACCCTCCTTAATGGATGTGGGTCCCAATGCTCCAACAGTACGGACATGATTGGTGCAAATTGTAATGGTATTGGTTGCTGCCAGATCGATATTCCAAAGGGGCAGAAGGCGTACAACGTTACCCTTTATAGCGTTGCGAATCATACCGAGGTTTGGACTTGTGTATTATTTTTTCCTTTTTTTTTTTTTTTGAAAACCAACACATGAAAAATACTTCATCTATTCTATTTTGCTTGTCCATTATTCTTTTTATCTCTATTGTGTCTATTGCATATATATTTCAATCTATAATATTTTTTTTCTAATTTCGACAACTTTGTATTATAGAACAAATTGAAACTTATCACATAAAGATTCATCTTGCATATTTTTTTTATAGGGGACGGTTCAATGGACACCCTAAAAAAACACCCTAAATCTCAATCTCATAGTTCTCAATCAAATTTTTATAATCCGAACCATTCAATGTGTGCAGAATGTGATTTTAAGTATGCCCGCGAGAAATTAGCAAAAAAAATGACCGGAAAAGGCTTGATTTGAGCAGTTTTTATTTGCACCGTTCAATAAAAAACTGTTCGAAACTGTTTGGATCAAGCCCTTCCCGGTCATTTTTTTTGCTGATTTCTCGTGGTTACCCTTAAAATTACGTTCTGATCACATTGAGCGGCTCGGATCGTCAAAATTTGATCCGGAACTATGAGGTGTTTTTTTAGGTGTTCCCGGAACCGCCCCATTTTTTATATATCATATGGAAAGACGTACACTGTAGACACAAAAAAGGCAAAAAGAATAATGAACAAGTTAACAAAATAGAACAGAGGGAGTAATTAATTAAGAAAATCAATAAAAAAAAAATCCCTTACTTGGCACAAGTACTTGGGTACTCCAATGTACAGCCACGTAGTACTCCAATTTCATCCACGTACAACTACAAACTTGTGTATGGATGCGGAGAGTATCATGGTAGTGCCCCATACCACAGGAGCACTGAATAATTACTGACCAAAACGTAACAGTCATGTTGGATTTTCAAATAAGTTTTGGATTGAATTTAAAGCGATGAGATTATGAATGAAACAAGAGAAAACATGTAAGATTCACAAGATGATAAGTGGGAGTTAGTATAAGTATTGTTGGATTAGATAGTTAGCTAATTTATCGAAAGAAGGTAGAATTAAGGACTTTTATGTATATTTTTGAATGAAAAATCTTATAAAAATATATAATTTACGGATTAATATTAATTGAATATAGGAGTATGTATTAAGCAACATTGAGGAAGTGTTCCCAAGTCGTTAGTCCTGTCCTCTTTTTACTCTAGCATCAAACCTACTCATAAAGCTAGCGAAGGGAAATAAACCATTAAACCGTACTCCACCATTATAATATTTGTTGAAAACCATAACCCAAGGAATCGAATTCAATACCAAAAGGCTAAAAGAATTCAATTTTTGGGGCACATAGGTTGTTAGGTGAAGGATCCCATGCACCTCCCTTAAATTTTCGGCAACGAAAATTTTCTCTAGTCTCTGAAAGGTATTGCACCGTCTAGTTTGCCTCGTTCTGCGTTCTCTCGATATATCCCTCCGTTAATTAAAATAAGTACTTACTTGAAAAATAAGTACTTATTTTTTGAATTAGATGTAATGCATTGTGAGAAAATAATATATCTCGTAAAGAAAAATAAGTACTTAAATAATAAAAAACTTAGTGAAACTGGACTTTAGGAATTATGTATGGAGACTTGATTGAATACCAATTAATATGATTACGTAATAAATGTTCCTTGATGATCTTGGCAAGCTTTAACAAATCAACGATTTCGATTGTCCCTAGCACAAAATTGGGTAAAATTGGACGTTCCATCCCTTTGAACAGAAGTTGCACTGTTTTTTCCTTTTTCCAATCTTGATCATAACCACTTGAAAAGTCATTCTCTTCTGTCTTGTTCTTATGCTTGTTACAGGTTTGGTCATACGCCAACTGTAGCTATGCGTTTGTAGGAGAGCAGGATAAATTTAATTTCCGCAGCCTATCAGATTTTTCGGACCCCACTTTCGGGTACCGAGTACCCATAGTACTCGATTTTGCGATTGGAAACCAGAGTTGTGCTGTAGCCAATAAATCAAATGCATATTTGTGCAACCCAAATAATACTTTGTGTACTGATAATACAAAGAGTGGCTTAGGAGGATATCTTTGCACATGCGAATATGGTTATAAGGGCAATCCTTATCTCAATCCTGGATGCACAGGTTTGTCGTTGGCTATACTGCTTTTGTTTTTCCAACTCGTTCTGCTATGTGCTAAACTCATAATTAAAAAAAGAAGACCCAGAGATTAGCGTACCAATTAATATATTTCTTAATGGTTGATTGGCAGATATTGACGAATGCACAGATCCCAACCTTAATGACTGTGATGGAAATGCAACTTGCACCAATACTCCAGGAAGTTTTGATTGTTCTTGTAATCCTCATTACGTTGGGGATGGACGTGTGTGCACTCATCAGGCCTCACAAATCTCAGCGATCAAGTTATCTCTAGGTACGTACGTAATTGCAAAAACTTCGTGCTAAGGTACGTACTCCAGGAAGTTTTACGGGTTTCATAAAAGGTCTCCTTGTAAAATACTAATGGTAGTAATTCACACACCAAAAAATTCACACCAAGAATTCACATCCCGAAGAAATTCACATCCTCCAAAATTCATACCTCTAAGAATTCACACATTCAAGAATTCTGCAAAAAGACAAAAAAGAAAATTTAGCTAAAGGAGAAAATTGCAAAAGCATCTTTAAAAAGGACCTAGATGAGATAGCACTTACGAAAGAAGGTCTGCATGGAACCCAAGCAAAAAAATAGGACCGGCCAGCAATTCTCTCTGCCTCTCCAATTTTTCAACTAATCATTCTGTATTGCTTATAATTACTTGTTTGTACAATGTGAGTGTGTGTATGTGTATATATATAAAAAGAACACCCCAAAGTCCGGGGACACCTAAAAAAAATCTAAAAGAACACCCCAAAGTTTCCGATTGAATTTCGATGATCCAAGCCGCTCAATGTAATCAGAACGTGATTTTAAGGGTACCCACGAGAAATCAGCAAAAAAACTGACCAAGAAGGACTTCATCTGAACAGTTTTTTATTGAATGATTCAATAAAAAATTGCTCAAATCAGGTCCTTCTCGGTCATTCTTTTGCCGATTTCTAGAGGGTACCCTTAAAATCACGTTTTGAACACATTGAACGGCTCGGATTATCAAAATTTGATTAGAAACTATGAGATTGAGATTTTGGATGTTTTTTTAGTTGTCTCCGAAACTGCCCATATATATATAACAGTTCGGTTTAAGTCAGGACCTTCCCTTTTTTGATCCAATTTTGATGATCCGAGCCACTCAATGTGATCGGGATGTGATTTACGGGTACCTGCGAGAAATTGGCAAAAAAAAAAAAAGACTAGAAAGGGCTTCATCTTGGCAGTTTTTTATTGAACGGTTAAATAAAAAACTACTCAACTCAAGCCCTTACCGGTCAATTTTTTTTTTTTGCCAAATTCTCGCGGATATTCTTAAAATCACGTTTTGAACATATTGAGCAGTTCGAATAATTGAAATTTGAATGGAAAATGGGAGGTCCTAACGGTCCTGACAATAAGAGGTCCTGACTGTACATATATATGAGGACCCCTCATTTAAAACAAACCGTGTATGTATGTATGTATGTATGTATGTGTGTGTGTGTGTACACACACATACACACATTCATGTTTTGTATTAAGTTGCGGACCTCTCATTTTCTCCCATATTCCGATCGAATTTCAATAATCTGAGCTGCTCAATATGTTCAGAATGTGATTTTAAGGGTACCCATGAGAAATCAACCAAAAAAAAGACCGGGAAGGGTTTTATTCAAGCAGTTTTTATTTGAATCGTTCGATAAAAAATAAACAAAAACTGCTCAGATGAAACCATTTCAAAAACTTTGTTTGGTTTTCATTTCAAAAATAATCTCTCCAAAAATTTTAACTGTTTCGTCATCCGTGTTTTTACATCTTTAGTGATTTTGTTTTCAAATTTTTTACTTATTTTTTACTTTTTGGATGCACACAGTTTATCTCTATTTAAAAAGTAAAAGAGTCTGTCAAAATGTTAAAAAAATTATTAAAAATGAAAAAATACGCAAATCTATAGAATTTTTTAATCTCAAAATTAAATTTCAAAATTGCAAACCAAACACAGTTTCTCAGCAAAACTCATCACAACGTACTGCGAAATAGCTATTATTTATTGTTAGTAGAGAGATTACGTAATGACTGAATCTATACCTTTGTTTTATGTAGGATTGAGCTTTGGCTTTGTGTTATTACTGATTGGTGTAACTTGGATATACTCCTGCATCAATAGAAGGAAGCTAATCAAACTAAGAGAGCAATTCTTCCAACAAAACGGTGGCTTATTAATGAAACAAAAAATTTCTTCAATCGATGGAACAAGTGCAGAGTCATCAAAATTCTTTACAGCTGAAGAGCTAAAGAAAGCCACAAACAACTATGCTGAGAACCGAATAATTGGCCGTGGTGGATACGATGTGGTTTACAAGGGAATTTTACCAGGTCAACGCGTAGTTGCCATCAAGAAGTCCAAAGTAATGGATGGGAACCAAGTAGAGCAGTTTATCAATGAGTTATTGATAGTAACACAAGTTAACCATAGGAATGTTGTGAAGCTCTTGGGGTGTTGTTTTGAATCAGAGGTTCCAGAGCTTGTTTATGAGTATATCCCAAATGGCACGCTATTCCAACATATTCATAAGCCATTATCTTGGTTAACATTTGATCATCGATTGAGAATAGCCGTAGAAGCAGCTGGTGCACTTTCCTATCTTCATTCTGCCGCATCCATTCCGATCATTCATAGAGATGTTAAATCTGTCAACATATTGCTAGATGCTGATTACGTGGCAAAAATGGCCGATTTCGATGCTTCGAGATTAGTCCCCTTAGACCAAACTCAAGTGACTACATTAGTACAAGGGACGTTAGGTTACTTGGATCCTGAGTACTTCCTCACTAGCCAGTTAAACGAGAAGAGTGATGTTTACAGTTTCGGAGTGATTCTAGTAGAATTACTGACTGGAAAAAAGCCTATTTGTCTTGAGAGGTCTCAAGAGGAAAGGAATTTGGCGAGCTACTTCCTTGTGTCAATGAAGGAAAATAGGTTGTATCAAATTTTAGAGCCTCGGGTGGTGAAGGAAGGGACCTTGGAGCAACTCCGAGCAATTGCAGAGCTTGTGAAGAGGTGTCTTTGTGTGAAAAGTGAAGATAGGCCTACAATGAAAGAAGTGGTTATGGAATTAGAAAGTTTAAGGAAGTACAGAAAAGATCCATGGGTAAATCAACAAAGTCATGAAGAGAGTGAAAGTTTGCTGAGTGACGAAGCACCAACAGACATTTACGCTTTCTCAATAGGTCCTTCTACTGGTGACATATCTGGGCAATACTGTTTCAGTAGCAGCACGACATTTCCGCGTAATTAGTAAGTCGTTCAACTAGTGCTGGTGACATCTTGCGCAATGCGTATACGAAGGTTATGTGTGTCGGGCTTTCTAATAGCATTGTTGGGTCCTGTAGACGAAAGCACTTTGCAAATATGCAGTGGGTCATTTGTGAAAGTAGATTGTTCTTTGTTTGGGTCTGAGTCGTTTGTAATAAGGTGAAGATCTTGTTTGTTCATGTTGTGGTTTGTGAATTCATTTTCTGGGTCTGTCTCATCATGACTTTTCTTGTTTTCAAATATAAATTTTAGTCTTGTGTCGTGTTTTATAGACTGTAGTCTCTTGTGCTGCATGTCAACTCCCCTCATAAGTCTATAATTCGTTGAATTTGAATAATACAAAGGCCTAGGGAGGGTGCTGGATCCGTTCCGATCGAAAGGAAATATATCTTGTACAAGAGTGAGGTTTCAAAAGCAAATACTAAGAATCAATTTCAATTATTTATTAGATTTCTTCCCTATATATAAAGTGAGTGTAAGGAGCAATAACATGGCGTAGACATCCCATGTGGTATTCCGTAATGCTTCGGCCTCCTGTCATCTTTTGATGAGAACGCAACAGCGGGTGTGATTGCATTTCTGTAGCTTTTTTTGATAGGCAACAAAATTTAATTAAAACTCGACAAAGGGTACATTGGGTGTGATTGCATTTCTGTAGTTGTTGACCATTTCTTCAAAAGTGGCTCACTTTATACCATGCATGAACTCCACTGATGCTTCCCATCTTGGATACTTTATTTTTCCGAGAGAGTGTTCGTTTACAAGGCATTCCGAAATCAATTGTATCAGATTGTGATGTGCAATTTATGAGTCACTTTTGGAAGACACTTTGGGAGCTTTTTGGAACTCAACTTTAGTTTTCTAGTGCTTATCATCCTCAAACTGACGGCAAACTGAAGAGATGAACAGATCGCTTGGTAATTTATTGTTGAGTTTGGTAGGAGACAATTCAAAGAGTGAGAGTTCATCGTTCTTCAAGCTGAGTTTGCTTACAATAGTTCTTTCAATCGATCAACAAAGAAGGCCGTATTTGAGGTTATTTACGGCAAGAAACCCCCCATCAAGTTATGGATCTTTTGCCATTATGTAATCAACTTCGAGTTAGCTAGCATGGATGAGGAGGAGTTTGCTGCCCACATCAAAAGTATTCATGATCAAGTTTGAGAACGCTTAAAGGAAGCTTCTAATATTACAAAAACCAAGGCTGATGCACATCGGAGGAATAAAGAGTTTGAAGAAGGCGATCTTGTCGTGGTTTATCTACGCAAGGAAAGATTTCCAGAGGGGTCTTATAACAAACTCAAGCAAAAGAAGTTTGGGCCATGCCGAATAATCAAGTAGCTTGGACCAAATGCTTATTGATTGGAGTTGCCGCAAGGGTTCTCTATCAGTCCAGTTTTCAAAATTAGCGACTTGTATGCTTATTATGGAGATGACGATGGTGATACCTTGAAGCTTGAAGACTTGATTGCTTCACGAGCAAATTCCCAGCAAGAAATCATTGATGTTTTGGATGTTCATTCCACCACTAGTCGTCGAGGAACCTATACACAATATCTGGTTCATTGGACGGGAATAGCACATTGGGAAGATGCATGCATGGATTTTACCTCAAGAGCTTGGGAAGTTTGATGAAGGCTTTGGAAAGATTTAGTTGCATGCATTGCTATTACACTAAAACATCCAAGAACAACGGCGGAAGAGCTAGCAAATCCACTGAAGATTAGCCGCAGAAGATCAAGTTGGCGGAAAAAAATGGCAGTTTGTGGCAGCATGGAGCTCGATCCGATGGTGGGTGGTTGGGCAGCCTTCTTCTTTCCTCCTCTTTCGTAGACAACAAATTGATTTATCATCTTGTTTTGTTAATTGTAGACAGCTCAAACAAAAAATAGCTTTTTCTTGAAAGGAAGCTTCTATGTATTACAAAACCAAGGCTGATGCACACCGGAGGAATAAAGAGTTTGAAGAAGGTGAGCTTGTCATGGTTTATCTACGCAAGGAAAGATTTCCAGCGGGTTCTTATGACAAACTCAAGCACATGATTTTTTGGTCATGCCAAATAATCAAGAAGCTTGGACCAAATGCTTATCGATCTGAGTAGCCACAAGGGTTCTCTATCAGTCCAGTTTATAACATTAGCAACTTGTATGCTTGTTATGGAGATGACAAAGGTGATTCCTTGAAGGTTTTTAGATTGAAGATTTGACTATTGCTTCACTAGAGAGTTTCCATCAAGAAATCATTGATGTCTTGGATGTTCGTTCCCCCACTACCCGTCGACTGTCGAGAAACCTACACAAAATATCTGGTTCATTGGACGGGAAAAGCACATTGTGAAGATGCATGGGTTTCAGCTCAAGAGCTTAAGAAGTTTGATGAAGGGCCTTGGGAAGATTTGGTTGCAAATTCGGAGAAGGCTTCTTTTCCAACGAAGGAAAAGGAAATGAAATATCTATTTAAATTTATCTTCTTTATAGAAAGTCTTAAAGCAATAAGTGTCAAGAGGGTAAATGGAGAGTCATCTATTTTAATCTCTATATATATCTTTGTTAATGAAATCTGCCAGCAGTTTTGGGGAATCTAAAATATTGTGCAAGTTCTCTTCTTGCTTGGAGTGAGTGAGTTCTCCTAATATCAAGAGTGTGGCTTTGTCGTATGGGTGTCTTCTGCGATTAGAAACGTCGAGTGACTTCTCCGTTGCCGGACATTCCAGAACTATCCCTTTCTCTTAGTTGGGACCTTGCAGGTTTAGGCCGGTATCATATAGGTCACTATGCAATGCAAAGCAATGTCGACCCCAAAATTCTACAAGAGATAAAATGGTGAGCACCCTAGCCCTCATAGATGAGTCGATGACGATCTTGATCATGCTGATATTGAATCACTTTTCTCTGTTAGCAAACATAAGTTTGTCTCACGTTACTTGCTTTCCTATTTCTCTTTTCCCTCACCAAATCAAACACCAAATTAAACCTATGCAATATAATGAGGTGATTACGGCTCTACAGCTCTGCGGTGTAAATGGGGATGTGTTGGTCGCATGTGACACTTAAATTGAAAGGACATAGCCTAATCATCCAAAAATAGGTAACTTCATAAAACATAATTCCTAGTATAATCTAAGCTACATCGCATGGTCAAGGTGGTGAACAATCGCTCCTTGTACACGCCGTGTATACTGTTACATCTAGTATTTTCAAATGTAGGGATCGGATTCCCATCAAAATATTTCTACAAATATTCATTGCTCATGTCACATAGTCAATGAACAACCAGCTCAATCAGAATAGCAGCTGATCGCAAAAAAGATCTGCTTCAGAAGCAGCATTCTCCTTCGGAGGATGGTCTCTCTTTTTTTTTTTTGGGTACTTGAAGGATGGTCTCTGTTTGCTGAACAAACCACGGCATTCTGTCCAACATCAAGAACAAAAAACAAACAGACGAGTAATGGAGAATGAAAATCAAGGTGAAGCAGGCCGTGATTGTCGCTTCCTCTTGTTTTTTTATTCATTTGGGTATGTGTGGTTTCTTTCTTGCTTCAATGTTTTTGATCAAATACCAAAGAGGTGCGAGAAACAAAGAGCTTCCCGGCCAATACAGATCCAAAACACATCGTATTTTTCAAGTCGTGCAACCTTGCAGTAGAAGAGAAATCGAAGCAGTGAACTCGATCCTGAGCCAATCCTAGAGGTGGCAAATTGAACCCAAACCCATTAATCAAGGGGAATTTTCAAAAACCCCCCTCCATCTACCACCAAAAATCAAGGACCCCCCTTCATCTACCAATTGAATCAAGAAACCTCCTCCATCATTTTTCAATTTGCAATATCCCACATTTTAACAGTTCTGTTAAAAAAATTAACGGGAAAAAAATATTTCACATTTTAACTCCCTTAAATGCTCCTCTTCCCCATTATTCTTATTTGGGTAAAGAAAGGGAAAAATTCAAAAAAACCCCTGAACTTTGAACCTAATGTCAAATAGGCACCTAAACTTAAATAAACTTCAATTGAACACCTGAACTTTCACTCCGTTATTCAATTTACCCCCTTCTGTCTCAATCCATGACTTTTCTAACGGCAACCGCTGAGCTGGATACTAACAGACAAGACAAAATGTTAGAGGGAGAAATTGAAGGAAAACAACAGTGATCTGGCATCTTTTTAAGGCCCCGTTCGGTTAAATAGGCCTACTGGCTTATTTTTTTTCCTTATTCAAATTTTTTTTTGGTATTTTTTTTTTCATTTTTTGGGGAATTATTGCATCGTTATGAAAAGAGGAATCTAAAAAGTAACAAATTACGATTGAAACCTAATTTTTTTGAATAAAGACAAAAATAAGTCAATAAGCCAATTTTTTCGTCTTTATTAAAAAACGATTTCGATTATAATTTTTTACTTTTTAGATTCCTCTCGTTATGACGAAACAATACTCTCCAAAAAATTGACGAAAAACTAACAAATATGAAAAAAAGTTGAATAAAAACAAAATATAAGCCAATAGGCTTATTTAGCCGAACGGAGCCTAAAAAAGGTGTCAGATCGCTGTTGTTTCCCACCAATTTCTCCCTCTAACGTTTTGTTCTGTCTGTTAGTGTCCAGCTCAGCGGTTGCCGTTAGGAAAGTTACGGATTGAGAGGGCAGGGGGTAAATTGAATAACGGAGTGAAAGTTCAGGTGTTCAATTGAAGTTTATTTAAGTTTAGGTGCCTATTTGACATTGAATTCAAAGTTCAAGGGTTTTTTTGAATTTTTTCCGTAAAGAAAATATATCTATTCTCCTACTTCCCTCCCCCACGTCTTCTTCCTCCTCCCCGACATAAGCTGAACAAAGAAAATCTAGCCCAAAAGCCATTCTGCACAAGTTTCTGGGAATATTAGGACTAGCTCAAAAGCAATGGCTACCATTAAACAAAATCCAAGCTAAAGATTAAAGCTAGGTGCTGCCATTAAACAAAAGATAACACTCATAACATTGTACGTTCTCCGATTCAGATCCAATCACAAAAGCCAACAGTCATAGTTTTTTCTGTTAAAATGAGCCTTGACTCTCTACACTGACGCCGACAACCATTCTTTCTCCGCTCCAATCAACCCCAGCCTCCATGTCGTAGCATAGGTTTCTGCTATTTTTTCCTGAGAAAATTTTGGGCGCTTTCTCGGAAAATCCCGATTTTGCAACCAAACATACATAGTAGTTGATCAGTGTGTATTGTGATTATTGGAAAAAATCTACGATCTACACTCGAGTCCTTGTCGAGCAAGCAAAGGCTAGCTGAGTTTTGTTTACTTCTGATTGTCGGTAGCTAGAGAGAGCTGGGTAGGAAGTTTATGTAGTGTCAAGTTGATTCAATTTCAAAGGAAGTTTAGGGGTTTTTGAAGAAGAGAAATCATGGTGGAATTCGAGAGTTCGGTTTCTGAGAAGCGAGCGTGTCTTCGTCTGGTGAACAATTGATGATATTGCCAGTGCCACCATTTTAGGACGACTTTGGATTTTAGGGTGATAAGTGCCGAAATATTGATATTTTGGCCCTCCGAACTGCACTTGTTAGTTATTTATATTTGTTATTTGTTATTTATTTTGCTTTTATTTTGTTTGTAGGTTGTTCGAGCTCGTTGTCCAATATATTGGATAAAATGAAAAGTTTAATGGAAGTTTGGGGTCAAAGTGTAAAGAGCTTCGAAGTTGAATTGCTAATCTATTAAAGCACGAAGTTCAAGGGCCTATGTGTAATTAATACTTGACACCCTATATAATGAAAAAGGACTGACTTCGGCAGTCAGTCTGGAACGAGTCAATTTTGGAGGATTGCGGAGAACGGGGTTTCGGAATTGGGACGACGGCAGCACGGAAATAGATTAAATGGAAGGGAGAATTAAATCATCATCCAAGTCTCGCTTTTCAATGGCCGACTAAACCCTATTCTAGGGTGTAGATGAAACTCGAACTCTGAGTAACCCTTTTATGTTTTGATTTAGGTTTTATTATTCGAATCACGGTTGTATGACTTTTAAGGATTTATTTATGATATTACTTCTTTTCAGCAAATCTTGTGTATGAAATTCTAGGTTTTATGCACGTTCATACAACAGTTTTAATTGTTTTGTGATAACTGGTTAGATGGATTATACTACGTAAGACGAGTCGTGCTGATAAGACGATTCGTGCTAGGCGGAGATAGTCCATGCCGATTGGTGATTCATAAATTATTTTTAGGAGGTATCGCTAGGGCTTGCAATCCTACGATATCCGAATTGATTCGAATATATGATCTACAATCGAAACATATTTAGGTTATGAGGTGAAAGAGTGGATTCGAAACCCTAGAACTTTTTCCCATCAATTCTTTTCTGCTTTTCTATCGTCTTTAATTTTAGTTTGCATAATTTTAGAAATCCAACAACAAATCCTTTTCCGAATTAATTAAGAAATCGATTGAAACAACTGCAATTTAGCCTTCGTAATCCCTGAGGACGATACTCGGAATACTTACCACTGTTCATTTGAGTAGTAGTAATTGTTTTGTTTTATTAATTATTTTTGGTACGGAAACGACCCGACCATAGGGTTAATGGGGTAATATTGACCTTTTACGTTTTTCGTTAATCAGATCTGTTAAAATGTTGGACATTGCAAATTGAAAAAAGATGGAGGAGGGTTCTTGATTCATTTGGTAGATGGAGGGGTGTCCTTGATTTTTGGTGGTAGATGGAGGGGGTTTTTTGAAAATTCCCCAAATAATAAGACCAACCCATCCCATTTATTAGTTGGTTCAGAATGAGTCCAACGCATCTACCCCATTATTAATTCGGTCAACTTAAATAACCCAATAAATCATGAACATGAACCATCAAAGGACAAAAAAAACACAATACAATCGTCAGACTCACACCTATCGCTCTTCTCCGTATCTTACTCCATTCTACAAGCTCCGAATTCAATGCTTTTCATCGGACAAAAAAAATTCACAATGCTTTCTCTCCCAGTTGATTCCCTCCCTCATTCGGATTCGATTTTAGTATTAGCTTCGATACTGAGAGAAATAGAGATAGAATCACATATCGCTCTCTCTTTCTCTCTACCTAATAGTAAGAGAGTGGATGAGAGGCGTGTGCGAAAGCAGATCTTGGAACTTTTGCGAGTTGAGCCGAGCTTTGGAGCTCGAGTTCAAACGAGTAGAGAGCCTTTACAAATGAGCTGAACTTTTGCGAGCTAAGCCGAGCTTTGGAATGTCGAGTTTAGCTTCTTTTTTTTTTATCTAGTCAATAGTTAATTCATTCGAATCATTTTTTACTCAAGGTTAAAATGAGTAATTGTATTTACTCATTTTTAGTCATTTTAAATTTTACTCCAATATATATGTAATTATGTTAATGGGCGGGTCGGGTTTGATTTAAAATAAATTGGTTGGGTTAGGTATGGATATGGGTAATTGGGTTCATAACTAATTGGGTCTTTAATGAGTCAATGACCCATTAAAGACCCAACTCACTAATAACTTACCCAATTTAGCCTAAACCCGCCCATCTGACATCCCTAGGGTCTAATCCCAAATGTCTCTTCAAGAATCCTGAAATGGACCAAAAACAATCAACCACCCACGATTTTCAATTGTGATCGGATTTCGATTTTACATATAACCGACATAACAAGTGAATGAGCAGTTATATATTTTATGTTTCAAAAATATTAATCTTTAATGGACGAATCTATAAGACATAACAATGCTCAAATCACCGATATAAATTATGAAATATATTATGAAAGAAGGGAGATACGATTATAAAGAAGGGGGATTTTAAAGAAGGGAGATACGATTATAAATTATGAAATATATTTTTTTATGTAAGTTAATCTCAGTTTGACAAATATACATCATCATGTAAAACTAGTCATGGTTACCTGCCAATCTCAATATTCATGCTCCATCTATCTTCTTCCCAAATTGTGGGACTTCAAAGTTGCCCAGAAAATCATCGGCCTTGGAATAATTTCGTTAAGACTGCGCCAATGGCAATGTTTTTGAGTGTGACCGCTATGTTATAGTACATGGCCGAACTGTACGAGTGTGTGGCCGCGAGATCGAACCTGGCATGGTCCTTGACTGTTTTTTGCAGGCTAGAACTCCATAACTTGTGTTCTATGGTCCAATATCAATGGCGGAAGCGCACATCCACCGAAGATTAAGCCGCGGAAGATCAAGTTGGAGGGAAAAAATGGCGGTTTGCCGTGGCAGCATGGAGCTGGGTCCGACACTGCCATGATCTTGAATCTTGATCGTGCTGATATTGAATCACTTTTCTCTATTAGCAAACACAAGTTACTCTCACGTTTTTTTTTATTTTGCTCGGCTTCTCTCTCGTTACTTGCTTTCCTATTTCTCTTTTCCCTCACCAAATTAAACAAAAAACTAAAAACTAAGGCTTTGTTCGTTTTGATAGTTAACTTCATTTTCTAATCATTACCTTATATCTTTCTCTAATTATTATCTTTTTTTTTCAATTATTTTTTTCATTTCTCTCTCTATCTCTTTCTACTCATTACCTCTCTCTCCAATCATTACTATATTTATCTTTTCACTCACTATAATAACTAAAATACTCAAATTCGCAATCGAACAAGGCCTAAGCTCTCTGAAAAGACCAAGGACACCATATGTTTTGGAAGTTGCCTGACCACTTCATTCCTGGATGGGGGTTACTCTCCTAATAAATGCACCACTCTCGCTTTCATTGCTTTCCACATGTACATTCAAATACGAGTAGTGTTTTTTGGTATTTACTCCCTCCGTCCCTTTTTAATTGTCCTACTTCGTAACTCCAACTTATTAAAAAATCATCATCATTATACCTTTCACATCAATTTTTTTCTCAACTTTTCCTACTTACCCATCATCATTACACTTTTACTCACTTACTTTTCAAAACGGAATCTACTTTTAGGGACAAAATAGACAATTCACCAACTTTTGCCCTACTAACTTTACAAAATGGACACTTATTAAGGGACAGCCCAAAATGGAATACCGGACGATAAATAAGGGACGGAGGGAGTAGTATTTAGTGTAAATGTGTGTGCGTGTATGTGTGTGTGTGTATATATATATATATACAGTCATTTTCAAATGAGTAGATCCTTATTTTAGTTAAAATAAGGACCTCCCCATTTCTTCCACTTTCTGTTTGAAAAATGATCCGAGTCACTCAATGTGTTCAAAACATGATTTTAAGAGTACATGCGAAAAATCGGTAAAAAAAATGACCGGGAAGGACTTCTTCCGAGCAATTTTTGTTTGAACCGTTTGATAAAAAACAAACAAAAACTGTTCGGATGAAGCCATTCCCGGTCCTTTTTTTTGCTGATTTCTCGCGGGTACCCTTAAAATCACGTTCTGAGTACATTGAGCGGCTCGGCTCATCGAAATTCGATTGAAAAAGAGAGGTCCTTATTTTATTAAGTTAAGGTGGTTCTTAGGAGAAGGGAACTATTTATATATATACAGTTCGATTTAAGTCCAAACCTCTTCCCGTCCACACCTCCCCTTTCCCGATTGAATTTCGATAATCTGAGCCGCTCAATGTGTTCAGAACGTGATTTTAAGGGTACCAGCAAGAAATTGGCAACAAAAAAAAAAAAACACCGGGAAGGGCTTGATTTGAGCAGTTTTTTATTGAACCGTTCAATAAAATACAAACAAAAACTATTTAGATGAAGCCTTTCCTGGTGTTTTTTTTGTCGATTTCTGGTGGGTACCTTTAAAATCACGTTCTAATTACATTGAGCGGCTCGAATCATTAAAATTTGATCGAAAAAGGGAAGGTGTGGACGGGAAGAGGTTTGGACTTAATCCGGACTGATATATACATATACATCCTTAAACATCCAAGTCCCAACACTATATATACAACAATGTTATTCACACAACAATTCAAACATAACAACTTACACAATTTGACATCATGTGGGGCCCACACATAATAGTGTGTGGAGCCCACATGTACGTGCAATGATAGAACCGGGATTTTATCCTAGTAGTAATGAAATTTTTTCTAAAAAAAACTAGTAGTATGTGGCAAAATTACATAAGTTGGGCATAAATTTTTTTTTTACATTCATAATTACATTATTTAAAATTCTTATTGTGATAGTCGCCGCCACTAGACCTCTAATCCCCTTTATACGTGTGAGTAACACTCCTCCAGACTTCCAGTAATGATTTTAGTAGTGGGAACTAGCTGGCTTTAGCAGGCGTGCATGCATCATACTATGCTAGAATGGATGACGAGACATACTGTATATGCCATCATATATATATATATACTAGCGTCGTTCCGGTTCGATGTACGGGACAAACAACAAATTTTGTGTGAGCTCGATAATTTGTAGCAGAATCACACAAATATTTTGTCTTGTGCGTCTAACGGGAACGACGCTAGTTGATAGAAAAGGAACTCGGGGTGCATGCTGTCCTTCAGGAACAACATGAGCATTGGGCTAATCCGAGCTTTCCATGCTTGGCAATGGATTACTCAAATTGCAACAAATATTAAATCACATTAAATTAGGGAAAAAAATCGAAATGGTCCCTGTAGTTAAGTGTTTGTGTCAACTTGGTCCCTGTAGTTGTAATTGACTCGATTTACACTCTGTACTTTCCCTTTTGTTCCAATTTGGTCCAATTGCTAACTCCTGTTAGTCCGCCGTTAGTCCTTTTAAATAAAGACAAAACTAAGCCAATAAAAATAAAAATAAGCCGTTTTTTTTTTGTTTTTATTAAAAAAAATTGGATTTCGATGGTAATTTTTTATTTTTTAGGTTCTTCTCGTCATGACGAAGCAATAATCTCTGAAAAATTGACAAAAAACTAACAGATACGAAAAAAAATTGAATAAGGACAAAAAAATAAACCACTTGGCTTATTTAGCCGAATAACCCCTGAGTTTATGTAATATTCTGACTTTTGGACATGGTTTTTTTATCATGGTGTGACTTTTGGATCTATATCATATTGTGACTTTTGTACATGGTTCTATATGCTTTTTCAGTACTATGCAAAAAAATAAGACATCTCAGTATTTGTCCACAAGTTGAACAGGTAGACAAAACCAGTGGTTATGTTGCGTAATGGCTGATCATGAAAATCCTGAATTGGAAGGTAACTTTTTGTAGAAAACTATAACCAAATTTCTTCTTAGGTGCTTCCTTATCAATGGAGAATGGAAGAATAAGTTATGCTTTGTTTCAGAGATATATTAGGTAGGCATGTGCATAAAATCCTTCTACCCGCGAATCCGACCCGACTTGACCCGAAGGGTCATGGACGGGGTCGAACATGTGGTTCGGATGGGTACGGATTTATTTTTTTGTTAAAAATCATATTTCGGTTATGGGTCCGGATTGATTTGTTTCTTACTTGACCCGACCAATTCATAAAGAATAATTCAGTTTTTGATCGGACCCGACCCGACGTAAAGAATCGGGCTCGCAGACGAATCTTACCCCTTTTCAGTTCGATTTTGCGGGCCTAAAACAGTTGTTACCCGACATGTCGGGTCGGGTTCGGGGGATCAAACCCGACTCGTGCACACCCCTAATATTAGGGCAAGAGGGAAATAAGAGAATTATTGTTTTAACCCTAAAAAATGGGGCCATTTGATTTTGCTGTTAAAAGGACTAACGACAGACTAACGGCGGTTAGTAATTAGACCAAGTTGAAACAATATGGAAAGTACAGAGTGTAAATTGAGCCAATTACAACTACAGGGACCAAGTTGACACAAACACTTAACTACAGGGACCATTTCAGTTTTTTCCCCATTAAATTACTTAAAAAAATTAAATCAAATTAATTTGTAACAAAAAGATCAAATATTGTACCCGTTCAATGCATGGGATAAAAAATTAACATTAGCTTTTTCGATCATGTGTATCGAACGGGCACAACGCTATTGATAAAAAATATAATCTAATATTTGTTTGGTCTCATGTTCGATGTACATTAGCATTAGCATTAGTCTTATTCTGTACACTGAAAGACATATGTGTGGTGTAAAATAAAAATTTGAAGTACCACGTGACGGTACCACTGCTGGAATATAGAATAATTTTTCCTCTCTCTCCCCCTCCCCCAACACCCACGCTTCCCCCCCCCCCCCACGTTTAAGATTTTTCCTCTCTCTCCCCCCTCCCCCACTCCCACGTTCTCCCCCACACCTCCACGTTTTTCTCTCTTTCATTTTTTTTTTAAGGGAAAATTACGGGTCAGAGGCGTTGACCCGGTTTATTTCCAAAATCATGGTCTGCACTATTGAAACTACCACTTTCATGGCAAGAGGAAAAATATTGACTAATACATGGTGTGCTAACTTGAAATGTCTATTTTACCCTCCTTTATATATCATTTGTTAGCTCTAAAACTTATTTCTCCCCCAATCTCCCATCGTTCAACAAACCAGGCGACTCCTCTCTCTCTCTCTAGTTTTCTACTCTCTCTCTCTCTCTCTCTCTCTCTCTCTCTCGATCATAAAAATCAATCAACTCTCACCGGAGACATAAACCTCTATCTTCAAAAGCTTGGAGCGATCTTCATAGCATGTACAGCCATGAACCCTGAATAGTGAGTTTTCCTAACTCGAAATTGATTAAACTCCATGTAAGCCTTGAAATTTTAATTATTTTTTTGATTTGATGGCAGAGGATATTATTTGCTTAGATTGCTAGATTTTTTGTCTTATAAAGCAGTTGAATATTTTCTTGTAATGGTTCTGTATGTATTGTTTTCCAACCTAGTTGTTTTATAAGGGTTTCGTTGTTTTATTAGGGTTTCGTTGTTCATATGATGCTAGTTAAAAAGAATTGTATTATGAAATTTGGATGAAATTCATGTCCTTATTAGTGATTTGGAGTCAGATCTATTCACTGGTTTTGGGCCCATTCGTGGTTGGAAGGAGTAGAGAAAGTTAATTCTATGAATGAGATGTGTTTTACTACCTAAAAAAACATTATATTCTTTGAACTGCGAATGTTTTCATAGTAGCTTTATAGAGTTGCATTTGTTGGCAATAAGGATGTTCTCTGTAGTGTTAATGTGCCTTCGCATTTCGACGCTGGGTGAAATTAAAAGTCCGTACGTATTTGTTGGCTTGTAGGTAAAAATTGAAAAGGGGGAATCTTTGTCGGTAGGCAAATTTTCCAGTAATTTCAAATTGAAACAAGTCTTGAACAATAGCTTCCTCTTGATTTCTTGATTTTCTATTTGGTTCACGGCAAAGAGAAGAAAATGGAAATAAAAATTGATATGCGGTCGAACAAATAGGCCCTAAATGTAGTTGTTAGATCAATACCACTACTCATTTCTGTGCGACCAACATATGTAGGGAAAAATGCGATTATTTTAGACATGAGTACAAAGAGGGCATCTAGGTTTCCTAGGAAAATAAGACCACACTATTCATGTTTTAATATCCCACTGATTTGTTGGATCTTAATACGTGGTTGATCTTCGATATGGTTAATTTTTTCAAATACATATTCCTCACAGTTTCTTCACTCTTTGACAATGATCGAAACCATTGTGAAAAAAATAAGAATGAAACGGTAGATGCCGAGCTCGTTGAGTAACCATGCGTGGTTGATCTTTGATACCCATCTCTTTCACAAAGTTCAGAGGTATTGAACTTATAAGTTCACTTTTTCGGGGTAGATGAATGAATTCACTGTTTTTTCACGCAATTTTTTGGTTGCTTTTCTTAACTTTACATGGGTGAACTTTGTTGCAATGAATGTTTCATTCTGTTTTAAAAATAGGATAAATGAATAGGCAAAAGAATTCATTCAGTGCTAGCATGAAATCGACAAGTCAAAATGACAAGTGGATTTGCTTGGGGCCCAGTAGCAAGGATGTTCAATGTTGAGCTTAAATTTTGGAAAGACTTGATAGCAATAGGTGTTTTAATCATACTCTCTTTAACTAGTCTCATTATGTGTTTTGGTTGTAGTTTATTTATGCAATCTCTCATCTCTTCCATGTCTTTCTTATAGGTGCAACCAAGTGTTGAAAAATAGATTACTACACCCATTAGCAACTATGACAAGTTGCCTGAAATCTTTGGAAAAGATAGGGCCAATGGCGAAGGTGCAGAAACTGCCAAAGAGAAACTCTGTCGCTGGTCTAACTGAACAACTAATAGTCCTACCGACACAATTGAAGGCATTGATCAAATGGTGTCTCAGAATGAAGCGACATTGGAGAACTATATTAATCTTGACGAGGTTGATATGTCATATGCTCAAAATGAATCTTCTTTGAAGAAAAAGAGAAGAAGGTTGTCACATGGAGAAGTTGCGGAAGTTGAGGAAATAAAGGCAACAATGCAAGATAGCATCGGCCATAAGAGAAGGTAATGCTATGATGGAGAAAGCTCATGGAAGTGTTTCAACCGAACAAGTTCGTACGGCACTTTGGAGCGCATGATGTTTGATCTCCAAAAGCATTTCTAACTGAGATTTGGAGACCATAACCTTGGTGATACTCTCGTATTTTAGACTATTTTTTGTGGAAATATCGCAAATATTTTGTGGATACATCGCATGTATTTTGCAAAGTATTGTAAGTTGTATGTCTAGATTGTTTTATACCAGGCATCAATTTGGTGAAACCAATATTTTTTGTGGTATCCTTGGTGATATATACCAAGATATTTTTTTGGAACTGATGGAAGTAATGAGGTAGAAAGAACTTTCTTGTTTGAGAAGCTTCAAGTATTTACATATCCTAATGCAAAGTTTTCAAGTCTTTATCTATGTCACTATGAGAAGCTGACTTGTATTGCTCTTGTTGGATCATATTTGGCAACTAGTAGTCAAGTCTTAAGTTGGGATATTTGGCAACTAGCAGAGAACTTGAAAAAAAGCTGTGGACGAGGAGCCATCACATACCTTTTTTGGCTCGTGAAGAAACAAGGAAACATTCTCTTCTTTGAACATGCGATAAACACCCACTAATGTTAGAAAAATGCGACGCGAGTATGAATGCCGACTTGAACAATATGAACCTCTAATATTCGATTGCTGAACTTTGAACATTCCAATTCCACGTTACCAAGCAATTGCTATGGCAATTGATACTCCTCAATTGTTGCAAAGCGCCCTGCATCTCCCAGCTACCGAATTGGCTGGGAGATGACATTCCTCGAACCCGATATAAGTTGGTTTATTTCAATAAAAGTAATGGTCTTTTTAAATATAACATACGGATGTGCCCTTTTTTTGCCCAAAGAAGGTTGGTTCAAGTCGACTCGGAGGTAATATTTCTCGAACCCTATATGACTTGGTCTGTTTCAATACATGTAATGATCCTTTTAAATATAGCATAAAGTCTTTTTGATTTTATGACATGCTCTTTTTTTGCCCAAAGAAGGTTGGTACAAGTTGACATAGAGATGACATTCGTAGAGCTCTATTTGACTTGGTCTATTTGAATACATGTAATGGTCTTTTTAAATATAACATAAAGTCTTTTTGATTTTGTGACGTGCTCTTTTTTGCCCAAAGCAGGTTGGTTCAAGTTGACTTAGAGATGACATTTGTCGAACTCTATTTGACTTGGTCTATTTGAATAAATGTAATGGTCTTTTTAAATATAACAAAAAGTCTTTTTGATTTTGTAACGTGCTCTTTTTTGCCCAAAGCAGGTTTGTTCAAGTTGACTCAGAGATGACATTCATCGAATTTTATTTGACTTGGTCTATTTGAATAAATGTAATGGTCTTTTTAAATATAACAAAAAGTCTTTTTGATTTTGTAACGTGCTCTTTTTTGCCCAAAGCAGGTTTGTTCAAGTTGACTCAGAGATGACATTCATCGAATTTTATTTGACTTGGTCTATTTGAATAAATGTAATGGTCTTTTTAAATATAACATAAAGTCTTTTTGATTTTGTGACGTGCTCTTTTTTTGCCCAAAGCAGGTTGGTTCAAGTTGACTCGAAGATGACATTCGCCGAACTCTATTTGACTTGGTCTATTTCAATAAATATAATGGTCTTTTTCAATATAACATAAAATCTGTTTCATTTTTTGACATGCCCTTTTTTTTGCTCAAAGAAGGTTAGTTCAGATTGAATGGGAGATGATATTTACTGAACAAGATATCACTTGGTCTTTATCAACAAAAGTAATGGTCTTTTTCAATATAATAAAAAGTCTTTTTCATGAATTGACTTGCCCCTTTTTAGCCTAGGAAAGGTTGGGGTTGAGTTGATCAGATTTGTCGAATCCTATATGACTTGATCTTTTTCAATTAACGTGATGGTCATTTTGAATATAGCATAAAGTCTGTTTCATATTTTGACGTGCTCTTTTTTTTGCTGAAAGAAGGTTAGTTCAGTAATATGACAAACTTTTAACAGAAACTATCCCGGTTGGGTAAATCACCTTTGAACACAAACTGTCCAGTTTCTCCTCATCTTGGTAAAATGCAATACGAAATGTGTTCTGTACTTCAATTTTGAGTGATTCAAATTGGGAAAATGAAAGCTAACTCGTAGAAGAACGCTTAAATTGGTACCAAAACGAGAAATTTTGAAATTTTGAACAGTAGCAGCAATGCGTTCAAAATGGGTTGGGATGGAATCAATAGCTAGAGGAAGTACACGCACCTCTTCGATTCTTTTGGATCAAAGAGGAGATCAATGGAGACTAAAGCAGAGAGAGAGAGAGAGAGAGAGAGAGAGAGAGAGAGAGAGTTGGTCTGTTCTGCATCGTGGTTTGACAGACTGAGAAGGGAAAGAGGGTTTTGGGGCTTTTGATTCAAATAGTGCCGTTTTATATTGAGGGCAAAATTGTCCCAACTGTTTCACTGGTGTTATGCTTACCATGTATTGGTGATTAAAATTGATGGTACCATGCATTTGTGGTTTCACAACTGTAGACCATGAAAGTGGTCAATAAAGCTGTCGTCCTCCACTGTCCGGTCATTTTCCCTTTTTTTAAAAACTCTAAATTCTATGAATTTAAGATTTTTCCTCTCCCTGCCCCTCCCCCCACTCCCACGCTCTTTCCCCCCCCCCCCCCCCCCCCCCCCCCCCCCCCCCTCCACGTTTTTCTCTCTTTTTTTTTAAAAAAAAAAAACTCTAAATTCTATGAATTTAGGATTAAGGGTTGGGAGCCTTTTGACTTCAACTACATTCCTATACTATATTTATAGATGTATATATACACTCTTCTATCTCCAACATGCACATAGTAAAGTACTCCATCAGATAAAAAATAAAAAAATGTAATCACAGGCAGCACAACATATAGACACACCGGCCCCCACATGCTTTTGGGTGACGCATAGCATTTTTGTTGAGATTTTGATCATTGGATGGGACCATGAATGTTCATTGGCTTTTCTATTCATTCATGCCATGTGCACACGTACATATTCTACTTGTCGCTCTAATTGGCAAATTAAGCTAGCTGGAATAGAATTTCTTCCATCAGTTTTAACTTTTTCTAATGTCGTTTTATAACCGAGTATCCGAATCAATTAGCGCACATCTCAACTAACTCAGAATTCTAAGTTGATGACCCAATAAACCATCACTGACCTCAAGAATTGTTTTTGTTGGCGCCTTGGCGGTAATTATTACTAGTAATACAGGAGTACTTTCCTATATAGAAGTAATGGCCTTAATTTAATTTAATTTAATTTCTTCTTGTTACCAGTACTGTATTGCAATTTTTAATATGTTTCTTGAATAAGGGCTTCAAAACTTTGGTGAACTTAATTTCTAGTTTGATTAATGCAACTTGACATCGATGGATCGATCTGGTAATACATCACTAATCATGGCCTTAAGTTAGCTGTCTGCTGGTTGGTCTTGAATCTTGATAACTAGAAGCAAAAATAAGGACAACGAGCTTTAGAGTTAACTGAACTGAAGTAGCATAGGAGTAACTATATTTATCTGGAGCTGTGCTAGGTGCACAGATTGCTGTGCACAGCAGCTGTGCACAGCAGCTGTGCACAGCAGCCCTTTTCTCCCGCCTCGGGTCGCACAAAGATGATCGGAACCGCTCATTTTGTTCAAAATATGTCGTTTAAGGTCCCTGTAAAAAATGAGCTTCGTTCGATATCGTTAGAGGCGTTAACAAAACACCCAAAATCACTTTAGAATGTGCACAGCAAGCTGTGCACATAGCTTTTCTGATTTATCTGTGTGAAAGTACCCGAAATAGTAGTTTGGTTGGTTCAAACTTTTAAAACCTTCAACCACCTCATTAAGTAAGAAGATGACCAAGACTTCCATGCAAAATAAGAAAAAACACAGTTCCAACACTGTTTGAAAAAAAAAACACCTCCAACACATAATGGTTATGCTCATAATAGGTTTTGGTTATACTCATAATGGTTTTATTATGCTAAAAGTTACGGTGTCTTCAAAATGATCGGAGACACCGAAGTCATTCCCTTTAATGCAGATACCTGCTTTCCATTGTCTCATAAATCAATCAAAAAACAGTGGCACCATTCAGGGGGTGTTCTTCTAAAAAAGCCACTGGCTTTCCCTCCAAAAATGAGCCAAATAAACCCACAAAAAAACGAAAATAAGCCAATAAGCCACTCGTTTTGTCTTTATTCAAAAAAAATTAGATTTCGGTCAAAATTTTTTACTTTTTAGATTCCTCTTGTCATGAGGATGCAATAATCCCCAAAAAATTGACAATAAGCCAAGTGATACGAAAAAAATTTGAATAAGGACAAAAAATAAGCCACTTTGGCTTATTTATCCGAACACCCCCTCAAAGCCATTGAATACATACACCTACTTGCCAAAACAAACAAACAATTTTGCACAATGGGCATCTCTGCCATATCTACTGGCAGGTTCCAACAGAGCAAAAGTGGTTCTGGACAAAAGAAAAAGTGATCCCTCATAAGTCATAATTCAATGCAATGACCCATGGTCAGTATTGGGACCATGTGGCTTTCAATTTCCTGCTGTACTCACTGGACTCCCCCTTCTAGCCCTGCCCCTTCCACCATCAGTGCTCCCTCCACTTGTTCCTACACCACTCCCCCTTCCAGCCATGCCCCTTCCACCAGAGCCGGTTCCACCTTAAGGGATTTCATGGTTAAGGCTCCTCTTCAGAAAACTTCTTATTTTATAATTATTTATTTTGAAGCTTTCTTTCACAAAATTTAAATAAGCAGCTTATTTTCATATTTTTAAACTAAAAAATAATGTAAATAAAAAATAATTTTTTAATTTTTTTTTGCATCGTGTTAAAGATCTCAATGAGATCTATCAAACAAGATCCATAGTGATAGCAAAATTATTTGCGTAAGCACATGATTTTTGAGCTTAAAATTACCATTTTGAAAAAATAAGTACTTATTCACCATTTTGTGGAACACACCTTATTATTAGACAAAAAATAAGTTCTTATTCCGGTTCTGGAACGGGTCCTAACTGAATATCCGAACAAATTTTTTTTTTGCTTAGAATACATATAAAATTTATGGGAGCTAGCCTTTTTTTGAACACCCAACGTAAATGTCAATGAACACCCAATACTAAAAGTCTTGAACATCAAACACAAAAAGAATTTAACATTTAACCCAAAACTAATTGAACACTCAATCTTAACTCAATTACAGTCCATCAATTTACATAATTCATATTTGAACACTCTACACATTATTTCTAGTAAAGCTCATAGTCATAACAAAAAAAATTGTAAAAAGAAAGTGAAAAGAAGAATCTATTGGTGTAATTATTATGCTTTGTATTCTTTCTCCATCTTTTTATCGATAGTCTAAATGTGTTAATTTCGCATTCATGACAATAAGTAGTTAGCTTATAAAATTATGGACAAAGCTTAAAAAAAAAATCAACTACATTGCAAATTCCGTTAACTTGAATAATATTCATTTGAATTTAAGATTACGATAGAAAATCTCATAATTATTTTAACTTTGTTTTAGCTTAATTTTTTAATCATTATCCTATTTCTCTCTCGAATCATTATCCTATTTTTTTAATTATTACTTTCATTCATCTCTCTATCTCTCTCTACTCATTACCCTTCTTTTCAATCATTACTCTATTTTTTTCTCCACTTGCTACCAAAACTAAAATACCCAAAACTAGCAAACGAACAAGGTCAACATATTTTCGAGAAGGTCAACCCCAACGTATTCGCTACAATTTCTTTCAAAAAGGTTTTAGTATATTAATATGCTACTTAAATGTTGGCACAAAATATGAAAACTCATTTTGAACAACTGTAAAATTTTACCCCTTCCATTCTCAAACACTGTCCATTATAAAATACAACTTTCAAAAAAAAATTTGTTAAAAAAAATAGTACTCCCTTCGTCCCTTTTTAAGTGTCGTACTTCGTAACTCCAACTTATTAAAAAGACATCATCATTATATCTTTCACATCAACTTTTTCCTCCACTTTCCCTGCTTACCCATCATCATTACACTTTTTCTCACTTACTTTTCAAAATGAAATCTACTTTTAGGGACAAAATAGACAATGCACCAACTTTTACCCACTAACTTTACAAAATAGACACTTATTAAGGGACAACCCAAAATGGAATACTAGACTCTAAATAAGGGACGGAGGGAGTATATGTTTTTAATTTCTTATTTTGCCTCGTAGTTCATTTTTTTTAGAATAGAGGTCATGCTTTTTACCGTACTATTTATACTACTATATGAGATTTTGTGCATATATTATTGATTAATAAATCAGCTGGTAGAATTAAGATAAATTATGAACACCCTATCACAAGTTCCTGGAGCCACCACTGTCTTCTGCCATCGGTTCTCCCTTCTCTGTTTCCACCATCACTGCCCCTGCCAACATCAGTGCTTCCACCACTGGTCCCTCCTCTGCTTCCACCCCTTCCCCTTCCACCTCTGGTTCCACCACCATCAGTACCCCTTCCCCTTTTGGTTCCACCACCATCAGTACCCCCTGAAACTTGACTTGCTTGAGTTGCTGCACCATTAATTCCCACTGAAACTTGGCTTGATTGAGGTGCTACACCATCACTTTCTGCACCCCTGCCCCTATCAACAGTTGATTAAACACCCCCTCTCCTTGGCCTACCACTTGACGACCTAGTGAACACTAACCCTCCAGTAGGCCTCCTTGGATTTGCTTCATTTTTGCAGGTCCTCATGTTATGCCCCACTACACACATCTCCGTCCAAAAAGTTAACGCCTTCCATTTAAACGATGACATTGAAACAAAATTAAAAGTCAAAGTATTTGTATACCGAAATTAAAAGGGGAAGGACTAAATTGAATTTTTAGTGAAAGTTGACGGAATATAAAACAAATTTATTCTAGTGTAAATGTGTGTATATATATATACACACACACACATCCTTAAAACATCCAAGTTCCAATTAACACTCTTATGTGTCCATTCTCCATCCTTGAACATGTATCTACATGTACTCCTCTTGTTTTTTTCAAGGCTCCTCCTATTAGCACAACCCACGCTAGGAAAAAACATAACCGCCAACATCGCCAACGTAACCTCCACAAGCTTCGTCGGCACCAAGCCCGGATGCCAACGTAAATGCGGAAACCTAAGCGTCCCTTACCCGTTTGGCATAGGGGCTGCCTGCTCCTTCTATCTGCCCTTCATAATCAACTGCAGCAATTCAGAGCCCTTCTTAGGCGACATCGTGATCTTATCCATCTCACCAACCCAAGTCCGGGTCCAAAACGAAGTCGCTTCCACGTGCTACGACAAGACCGGGGCCGTGACCAATGATTCTGGCCCAGCCTGGACTTCGTTAATGTTGCCGTTTGACGGGCCATACACATTTTCAGACACCGCAAATAAGTTGACGGTTGTCGGCTGCGATGACTTTGGCAAACTCAGGGCGGATAGTCAAGATTCAGAGATCCTCGTTAGTGCATGTGGGTCCATATGCTCCGACAGTACGGACATGACTGGTGCAAATTGTCCCGGTATCGGTTGCTGCCAAACCGATATTCCAAAGGGGCTCAAGACGTACAACGTTTCCATTAGTAGCTTTTCCAATCATACCCAGGTTTGGACTTGTGTATTCTTTTCTTTTCTTTTTTCCCTTTTTTTGACGACCGACAGGTGAAAAATAATTAAGTAAATCATTAAAATAATTCACTTAAGTACCACAAGTTATTGGGTACTCCAACCGGAATGGGAGGGGCTATAGTACTGCACCCGCCGGCCCTCTCTCTCGGTGTGGGCGGCTTGGATTTAATCCGAGCTCCTACAAATTCTAGCCGGCTTGGATTTAATCCGAGCTCCTACAAATCTTAGCCGTCCATTGCCGAGATAAACAGTTGGATTGGCCGCAGTAGACTACACATGTAGTGCGGAGGGTGCACTACAGCACCCCTGGGTCCACTCCAACTGCCACGCGGTCTCCAATATCATCCTTGTACAAGCAGTGGCGTAGGCAGGAATCTATATAAGTGGGGCACCTTTTAAACACATTTCAACCAAACAAAATTCAAAGAAATTAATAGGCACCCTAATTACTAGACTTGTTTTGGTGTCCATCTTAAAGGTTTTAAATACTTATGTTTCCACTCTCAAAATGCATTGTTGCCCATTATAACCCTATCCATATAAGAGCAATTTACTATGCAATATTTAGCAACCTTGCTCCCATTGTTAATAATTCCTAAAGTATAAAACACATAGCTCATGGTTTAGACACTTTTGAATTTTGGGCATTATGCATTATAGAGTTTCAAATAATAATTTTTGCATTAGACATATCATTTCGCCAATGTAATGACATTATTCTGATACATGAAATAAAAAATTGAGAATGAAACGATATTCAAAATGTCTTAGAGTGATTAAAAGTATATTTATGAACTACAATTAACAAGACAAAATGCAAAATATTTATTTTTAAGTTTTGAATTTAAATAATAATAAAAAAAGAAATTCAGGGGGGTTGTGCCCCCGCTTGTCCCATACTACCTCCGTCACTGCGTACAACTACACACTTGTGTATGAATGCGGAGAGTATCATGGCAATGCCGCATACCAAAGGAGAATTACTGACCAAAACTTAACAATCTGATAGGCGCGCAAATGTTCACATTAGCGCCCTCTAATTTATCTTTATTAAGTTCCATTTATATTATTATTTGGAGTTTAATGCTTAATTTGTGTATTGTAGGTATTTGGAGGATTTGGTGCAAAAGATGCGGAATTAAAATATTATACGGTGTTGAAAGCAAGTCCGTTTGAAGGTCATATGTTTAGCACGGAATTAATTAATCCACGGACTGATAAGTGGCAAAACAATTCTATTTAGTTTGCACATGTTATGGTGGGCCCAATGTTTAAATGGTGGGCCAAGATGGGAAATATTGGAGTCGGCTGGTAACGAGTAAAAAGAAAAAAAAAGGGTTTTCTTTGGGGGGCCAAGGGGAAGAATGGCAAAGCCAATTCTCGGCAGCAATGTGGCCCACGGTTCTGACGGGCAGTAGGGCAATAGTGTTTTATTATTGTTACTTTATAAAAAGGAGGAAGGACGGGGCTGCCAGGGGATATAGAAATTTTGAGGTATTTTTCCAGTTGCTTTCTTCGAGGGACGGAAAAAAAGAACAGAAGCTGCGGTGGTGTCTTCTTGGATAAAATGCAGAAATCGACAGAAAGTAAAGAAAGGGACTGCAATCTTTGTTCCGAATATTGTTAAGTTTTTCTTCTGCGTTTTTTTTCTTCCTGTTATTTTAAGTTTGCTTAAATATTCGCACTCTGATAATTCGTTTCAATTTCTGTTCTTTATAAAAGTTATTTGCTGGTTCTGATTAGTTGATATTTTTCTGTTTATTTTTCATCTTGCGCAATAGAAGCATGTTTCAAGTTAAGATTTCTTTTATTTTATGCATGATGATTAGTGAGTAGTCGTTTAGGTAGGGTCGCGGGGTGATTAGCACACCGTGACCAGTTCAGACACTGCTCTTAATTTCAAATAATAAAGAAAACGATTTTAGATTGAAAAATACTTCCCGCGGACGAACCCGGGCATTGTCGGAGCCCATGTGAACGGGGGAATGGGGGTCCAAAACTCATTCTTCGCTGCGCATGGGTAAACGGCAACCCTAAGGTTTCGCATCTTGCGGGGTATCTTTTTCAATATAAAATTGAACGTTTTTAAAAAACACCGAATGGAGCAGGTTAGTCCGGACTGGTTACAAGTGCTATGAACCCTATGACCGTACCTCCTTTTTAATTATTTGAAAAGAATAGTTATTTCATAGATTTTAGTTAATTTTCCATCAATCGACAAAGGGTGGCTACCTAAGAGCCCGTTTTAATTATAACAACCCGAGTTTTCACAGCACACACTTCACCGTCCTTAGTGGATTCGACTCCGGTCTTACCAGGTATGGTGCTACATCGGTCTCAGCCCTACGCTTGGGGCAACCCATTATTTTAGGTCTAGGAATCGGTCAAGCATTTTTGGCGCCGTTGCCGGGGACGGTAACGTGTGTTAAGAATTCGGGTAGTTATTTATTTATTTATTTATTTTAATTTTCTTTTTCGTTCCTTTAGTTGTTTCGAGTCAACATAGGTAGAGGTAAGCAATCCTCCATCGTAGGAAAGCAATCACCTCTAAAGCCTAAGTACTACCGAGACAATACCAGGCGTCTCGTAGCCATTGAGAGAGAGTCGAGAGTAATCGTGGAGGGAGAGTCTTTTAGTGGTGATTCTTTTGATATCGGTGCCTTTTTTGTTGATTTAATAATTGAGCCACCAATAGCAGAGCCACCGATGTCGATGCGTGCACACATGCATCCTGAGAGGACCACTCCTTTCAGTCCAATAGTTCTACCAACCGAGACGGTGGAAGCACGCAATGCTTTCACCATTAAGCCTGGTACGCACAATGCCCTTCCCCTATTTTATGGGAAGGAGAATGAGGATCCTTGAACATGTATCTACATGTACTCCTCTTGTTTTTTTCAAGGCTCCTCCTATTAGCACAACCCACGCTAGGAAAAAACATAACCGCCAACATCGCCAACGTAACCTCCACAAGCTTCGTCGGCACCAAGCCCGGATGCCAACGTAAATGCGGAAACCTAAGCGTCCCTTACCCGTTTGGCATAGGGGCTGCCTGCTCCTTCTATCTGCCCTTCATAATCAACTGCAGCAATTCAGAGCCCTTCTTAGGCGACATCGTGATCTTATCCATCTCACCAACCCAAGTCCGGGTCCAAAACGAAGTCGCTTCCACGTGCTACGACAAGACCGGGGCCGTGACCAATGATTCTGGCCCAGCCTGGACTTCGTTAATGTTGCCGTTTGACGGGCCATACACATTTTCAGACACCGCAAATAAGTTGACGGTTGTCGGCTGCGATGACTTTGGCAAACTCAGGGCGGATAGTCAAGATTCAGAGATCCTCGTTAGTGCATGTGGGTCCATATGCTCCGACAGTACGGACATGACTGGTGCAAATTGTCCCGGTATCGGTTGCTGCCAAACCGATATTCCAAAGGGGCTCAAGACGTACAACGTTTCCATTAGTAGCTTTTCCAATCATACCCAGGTTTGGACTTGTGTATTCTTTTCTTTTCTTTTTTCCCTTTTTTTGACGACCGACAGGTGAAAAATAATTAAGTAAATCATTAAAATAATTCACTTAAGTACCACAAGTTATTGGGTACTCCAACCGGAATGGGAGGGGCTATAGTACTGCACCCGCCGGCCCTCTCTCTCGGTGTGGGCGGCTTGGATTTAATCCGAGCTCCTACAAATTCTAGCCGGCTTGGATTTAATCCGAGCTCCTACAAATCTTAGCCGTCCATTGCCGAGATAAACAGTTGGATTGGCCGCAGTAGACTACACATGTAGTGCGGAGGGTGCACTACAGCACCCCTGGGTCCACTCCAACTGCCACGCGGTCTCCAATATCATCCTTGTACAAGCAGTGGCGTAGGCAGGAATCTATATAAGTGGGGCACCTTTTAAACACATTTCAACCAAACAAAATTCAAAGAAATTAATAGGCACCCTAATTACTAGACTTGTTTTGGTGTCCATCTTAAAGGTTTTAAATACTTATGTTTCCACTCTCAAAATGCATTGTTGCCCATTATAACCCTATCCATATAAGAGCAATTTACTATGCAATATTTAGCAACCTTGCTCCCATTGTTAATAATTCCTAAAGTATAAAACACATAGCTCATGGTTTAGACACTTTTGAATTTTGGGCATTATGCATTATAGAGTTTCAAATAATAATTTTTGCATTAGACATATCATTTCGCCAATGTAATGACATTATTCTGATACATGAAATAAAAAATTGAGAATGAAACGATATTCAAAATGTCTTAGAGTGATTAAAAGTATATTTATGAACTACAATTAACAAGACAAAATGCAAAATATTTATTTTTAAGTTTTGAATTTAAATAATAATAAAAAAAGAAATTCAGGGGGGTTGTGCCCCCGCTTGTCCCATACTACCTCCGTCACTGCGTACAACTACACACTTGTGTATGAATGCGGAGAGTATCATGGCAATGCCGCATACCAAAGGAGAATTACTGACCAAAACTTAACAATCTGATAGGCGCGCAAATGTTCACATTAGCGCCCTCTAATTTATCTTTATTAAGTTCCATTTATATTATTATTTGGAGTTTAATGCTTAATTTGTGTATTGTAGGTATTTGGAGGATTTGGTGCAAAAGATGCGGAATTAAAATATTATACGGTGTTGAAAGCAAGTCCGTTTGAAGGTCATATGTTTAGCACGGAATTAATTAATCCACGGACTGATAAGTGGCAAAACAATTCTATTTAGTTTGCACATGTTATGGTGGGCCCAATGTTTAAATGGTGGGCCAAGATGGGAAATATTGGAGTCGGCTGGTAACGAGTAAAAAGAAAAAAAAAGGGTTTTCTTTGGGGGGCCAAGGGGAAGAATGGCAAAGCCAATTCTCGGCAGCAATGTGGCCCACGGTTCTGACGGGCAGTAGGGCAATAGTGTTTTATTATTGTTACTTTATAAAAAGGAGGAAGGACGGGGCTGCCAGGGGATATAGAAATTTTGAGGTATTTTTCCAGTTGCTTTCTTCGAGGGACGGAAAAAAAGAACAGAAGCTGCGGTGGTGTCTTCTTGGATAAAATGCAGAAATCGACAGAAAGTAAAGAAAGGGACTGCAATCTTTGTTCCGAATATTGTTAAGTTTTTCTTCTGCGTTTTTTTTCTTCCTGTTATTTTAAGTTTGCTTAAATATTCGCACTCTGATAATTCGTTTCAATTTCTGTTCTTTATAAAAGTTATTTGCTGGTTCTGATTAGTTGATATTTTTCTGTTTATTTTTCATCTTGCGCAATAGAAGCATGTTTCAAGTTAAGATTTCTTTTATTTTATGCATGATGATTAGTGAGTAGTCGTTTAGGTAGGGTCGCGGGGTGATTAGCACACCGTGACCAGTTCAGACACTGCTCTTAATTTCAAATAATAAAGAAAACGATTTTAGATTGAAAAATACTTCCCGCGGACGAACCCGGGCATTGTCGGAGCCCATGTGAACGGGGGAATGGGGGTCCAAAACTCATTCTTCGCTGCGCATGGGTAAACGGCAACCCTAAGGTTTCGCATCTTGCGGGGTATCTTTTTCAATATAAAATTGAACGTTTTTAAAAAACACCGAATGGAGCAGGTTAGTCCGGACTGGTTACAAGTGCTATGAACCCTATGACCGTACCTCCTTTTTAATTATTTGAAAAGAATAGTTATTTCATAGATTTTAGTTAATTTTCCATCAATCGACAAAGGGTGGCTACCTAAGAGCCCGTTTTAATTATAACAACCCGAGTTTTCACAGCACACACTTCACCGTCCTTAGTGGATTCGACTCCGGTCTTACCAGGTATGGTGCTACATCGGTCTCAGCCCTACGCTTGGGGCAACCCATTATTTTAGGTCTAGGAATCGGTCAAGCATTTTTGGCGCCGTTGCCGGGGACGGTAACGTGTGTTAAGAATTCGGGTAGTTATTTATTTATTTATTTATTTTAATTTTCTTTTTCGTTCCTTTAGTTGTTTCGAGTCAACATAGGTAGAGGTAAGCAATCCTCCATCGTAGGAAAGCAATCACCTCTAAAGCCTAAGTACTACCGAGACAATACCAGGCGTCTCGTAGCCATTGAGAGAGAGTCGAGAGTAATCGTGGAGGGAGAGTCTTTTAGTGGTGATTCTTTTGATATCGGTGCCTTTTTTGTTGATTTAATAATTGAGCCACCAATAGCAGAGCCACCGATGTCGATGCGTGCACACATGCATCCTGAGAGGACCACTCCTTTCAGTCCAATAGTTCTACCAACCGAGACGGTGGAAGCACGCAATGCTTTCACCATTAAGCCTGGTACGCACAATGCCCTTCCCCTATTTTATGGGAAGGAGAATGAGGATCCGTATGAGCACGTCCGTCATTTCGAGGGCTTGGTTTGCACCCTGGCCACCACTACTCAGTGGGAGAATGCTTGCCTTAAGCTTTTTCCAGCCTCGCTCAGGGACAATGCGGATAAGTGGCTGCGGATGCAAAAGCCACAATCTCTCAGGACGTGGGCTGCTGTCCGAGATTTATTTTACAAGAAATATTTCTCGGAAAGTAAATCGAAATACCTAACTCGCCAAGTCCAATCGTATAAGCAGAAAGAGGGCGAGTCATTTTTAAGATGCTGGGAGCGGTTCAAGGACTTGCTATTGTCCTTACCACATCATGGGTTCGTGAAACACCAGTTGGTGTCATTTTTCTATTTGGGCTTGAATGTTGCGACTGCCCAACACATGGAGTACCTTTGTAAAGAGGAGGATTTTCTAGATAAGTCCCCGGATGATGCGTGGGACTTTCTCGAAGAGTTGGCTGAGAAACACCGAAGTTGGGAACCTTCTGACCTCGGTGATAGGGCCATGGCTGCACAAGGACCCAGTGGGTCTGGCATTTTTCCTTCTAGTGTGCGAGAGCACAATATCCAGTCTCAGCTGGACAAGATGGCTAAACAATTAGAGGACTTGAAGCTTAAGCAAGTCCATCAAGTAAATGAGGTGAGAGTCGAGGAGGTATGTGCATTGTGTGAGTGTCCGGGGCATCTAGTTACTGCTTGCCCCGCTTTTCCCATTGTTAAAGATGCATACCATAGTAATCAGGTTGAGGTGAATGCGCTTAACCAGCGTTGGGATCCGTATTCAAATACCTTCAATCCTGGGTGGGCCCAAAACCCACTTCTGGGTTGGAGGGATCAAAAAGCCCCAATGCATACTCAGGCACCACCTCAGCAGTCAGTCCAGCAGTTCAGGTCTCCTACAGGCCAAATGTCCCAGTTCCGTTACCCGCCTCAACAGCAGCAGGGGTTCAGTCCTTCATCTTTTGGACCACCCCCTGGTATTAACCATCCCTCGAGGGATAAACAGACTGATGAGATGATGAAGGCTCTCATGCAGTCTCAAATAAGCTTCACTGAGCAGACTAAGCAGGCAATTGGTGACATTAGGACCCAATTGACCCAGTTGACGGCGGCAGTTGGACAAGTCCAGCAGGAGAAGGGAAAGTTTCCTTCTCAACCTTTAATCAATGCCGCCGGTACTCATTATGTGGGCGATTCTTCTGGCCCAAGTAATCCGAATCTCAGTTAGGAAGAGGCTAAGGTGATCACCACTCTCAGAAGTGGGAAGGTGATCAATAAGGATTTACCCCCAAAGCAGAAATCGGTGCCACCCCCGGTGCCGGTAGCTGTACCAACAGTCGTTCCAGACTTAGGAAGTGTTCCTGAGGTAGAGAAAGAGGCGGAGTCTCCTGAAGTGGTGGTGCCTGCAACTGCGGCCCCCACGACTCCGACGCCACCCGTTGCTCCATATCCAAATCGCTTGGTGGCAAAGCCTAAGGTCAATGGGAACTTTCAAATGCTTGAATTATTTAAGAAAGTTCAGTTTCCTATCTCTTTGATGGAAGCCATTGACGCAATTCCTCAGTTTGCGAAGGTCTTGAAGGATCTGTGCACGTCAAAGCGGAGAACTAAGAGTCAGGACACAGTGCTTCTGACGGAGCAAGTGAGCTCCATTCTTCAGGCTGAGATCCCCACCAAATGTAAGGACCCAGGTTGTCCCACCATCCCTATAGCTATCGCGGGCCAAAAGTTTGATAAGGCTTTGCTGGATTTAGGAGCAAGTGTCAACTTGCTCCCCTATTCGGTGTACTTGAAGCTAGGCTTAGGCGATTTGAAAGCAACTCCAGTCACTCTACAGTTGGCTGACTGGAGTGTGAGAGTTCCAAAGGGAGTGGTGGAGGATGTTTTAATTCAAGTGGGCGAGTTCCTGTTTCCAGTTGACTTTATTGTCCTGGATACTTGCCCGATACCGGAGGTCTTTGAAAAGACTCCTATCATCCTTGGCCGCCCATTTCTAGCCACCTCCAGTGCTATCATGGATTGCAAAACTGGACAAGTCCAATTGTCATTTGGGGACTTGAAAATGGAGGTGAATGTTTTCAACGTGGATAGTCGGGTTGAGGATGATGAGGAGATATATGAGGTGAGTTTGATCGATACGTTGGTACAAGAGCATGTCGATAGTGTGTTGTACTAGGATCCTCTGGAGATAGCCTTAACCGCTGAAGAGGCGTCATTTTTAGATTCTCCAGAGGTAGGAAGTTTAATGGAGATGCTTGCAGTGGAGGATGTGTGTAGCGCCGCTTGGAACCCAGTTCTTGAGCCGCTGGGCGCCCTATCTTCTAAAGCTCTCCCATCGTCAGTCCAGCCGCCTAAACCAGAGTTAAAGCCTCTACCGGACACGCTTAAGTATGCCTTCCTTAAAGGCGATGATACTTTTCCGGTAGTGATCTCCTCATCCCTTAAGGCGGATCAAGAGGCTAGGTTGCTTGCCAAGTTGAGAGAGCATGTAGGAGCGATATGCTGGACAATAGCAGATTTGCAGGGTATTAGTCCAACGGTGTGTACACACCGCATTTTTCTAGATGAGGATGTGAAGCCTTCTAGGCAACCTCAGCGTCGTCTGAACCCCAATATGAAGGAGGTGGTTCGGGCTGAGGTGCTGAAACTTTTAGATGCGGGTATCATTTACCCGATAGCCCATAGTGAGTGGGTAAGCCCGGTGCAGGTAGTGCCTAAGAAGGCTGGAGTGACCGTCGTGAGTAACGGCGAGGGCGAGCCAGTGCCGACCCGTGTTCAGACTGGGTGGCGAGTTTGCATAGATTATCGGAAGCTCAATGCGAGCACCCGAAAAGACCATTTCCCTCTCCCATTCATTGATCAAATTTTGGAGAGGGTGGCTGGCCGGGTGTTTTATTGCTTTCTGGATGGGTACTCTGGCTACAATCAGATTGAGGTAGCCATGGAGGATCAGGAGAAGACCACCTTCACGTGTCCTTACGGCACGTTTGCATACCGTCGCATGCCTTTTGGTTTGTGCAACGCTCCCGGAACCTTTTCAAGGTGCATGATGGGAATTTTTAGCGATATGGTAGAAAAGATTGTGGAGGTGTTTATGGATGACTTTTCAGTTTTTGGGGATTCGTTTGACGAATGCCTTGAGAACTTAGGAAAAGTCTTGCAACGGTGCGAGGAGAAAAATCTTGTGCTTAACTGGGAGAAGTGCCACTTCATAGTAACCCAAGGGATTGTGTTAGGACACATTGTCTCATCCAAGGGTATCGAGGTGGACAAGGCGAAGATTGATTTGATTGCGAATCTTCCCACTCCAAAGTCTGTAAAAGACATTCGGTCTTTCCTCGGTCATGCTGGTTTCTACCGGCGTTTCATTAAGGGTTTTAGTGCCATCTCCCTACCGTTGTGCCATTTGCTGTCGAAAGACACGCCCTTTGTGTGGTCTGAGGCGTGTGAGGAGGCTTTCCAAATGTTGAAGCGGAGTCTCACTACTCCGCCTATCGTACAGCCTCCAGATTGGAGTTTGCCCTTCGAATTGATGTGCGATGCCTCCGACTATGCTGTCGGGGCTGTGTTAGGGCAGAGACGAGGAAAAGATCCCTGCGTTGTGTACTATGCGAGCAAGACTTTGAATGAGGCACAAATGAACTACACCACTACTGAGAAGGAATTGCTCGCGGTGGTGTTTGCCTTAGACAAGTTCCGGTCCTACTTGGTGGGTTCGCAGATTGTGGTATATACAGATCATGCAGCCCTGAAATATCTGATGACCAAGCAAGATGCGAAGGCTCGCCTTATCCGATGGATTCTTTTGCTGCAAGAATTCCACCTTGTCATTAAGGATAAGAAAGGGGTCGAGAATGTAGTGGCCGACCACCTGTCTCGTCTGGAGTTTGAGGACCCCACCTCTCATCTCCCCATCGTGGATACTTTCCCTGACGAGCAGTTGTTCGCTGCTAATACGTGCCCATGGTTTGCAGATATCGCCAATTATTTGGTGACTGGGCAAATTCCACCTCATTGGTCCACAGCTGAGAAGCAACGATTTTTTAGAGAGGTCCGGCAATATATCTACGATGATCCATATGTGTTCAAGTATTGCGCGGACCAGATTATGCGCCGGTGTGTCCCCGAAGCTGATCAAAGGGGAATTTTAGAGTTTTGTCACACCGAGGCGTGTGGAGGTCATTTCTCCGCAAAGAAGACCGCCGCCAAGGTCAGTGAGTGTGGTTTCTTTTGGCCGAGTCTTTTTAAGGATGCGTATGTCTTTTGTAAGTCATGTGACCGGTGTCAGAAATTAGGTAAGATTGGCCCACGAAATATGATGCCCCTACAGAACATTTTTGTGATAGAGGTTTTCGATTGCTGGGGCATTGATTTCATGGGCCCATTTCCGATGTCATACGGTTATGAGTACATCCTCCTGGCGGTGGATTATGTTTCCAAGTGGGTTGAGGCAATTCCCACTAAGACTAGTGATTCTAAGGTCGTGCTGGAGTTTTTACGAGCTAACATTTTGTCAAGGTTTGGCATGCCACGTGCCATTATCTCTGATCAGGGCACGCACTTTTGTAATAGGTCTTTTGGGGCTTTGATGAGTAAGTATGGCATCTCTCATAAGGTGTCTACTTCCTATCACCCTCAAACCAACGGTCAGGCTGAGCTAGCGAATCGTGAGATTAAGGGGATTCTAGAAAAGACCGTGAACCCGAATAGGAAGGATTGGTCACTTCGGTTGACCGATGCCTTGTGGGCCTACCGCACTGCTTATAAGACCGTGTTGGGTGCTTCACCCTACCGGCTTGTTTACGGTAAGGCTTGCCACTTGCCTGTTGAGATGGAGCATAAGGCCTATTAGGCCATTAAGACGCTTAATGCGCGTTTACCTGAGGCGGGTGCCCATAGGAAGCTCCAATTGTGTGAGCTTGAGGAAATTAGGAATGACGCGTATGAGAGTGCGAGTATTTATAAAGCTAAGGTTAAGGCGTATCATGATAGGAATATTCAGCGAAAAACCTTTAGTGTTGGTCAGAAAGTTTTACTATATAACTCGCGCCTCCATCTATTTCCTGGTAAGTTGAGATCCCGTTGGGATGGTCCCTACGTGGTGCATATATAAGGTTTATCCAAATGGATCGATAGATATTTGTGATCCTAAGAATGGTAATATTTCCAAGGTTAATGGGCAGCGTCTTAAGCCATTTTTGGAATATGTGGAAGTAGGGGAACCTGATGAGATTTTGGTCGATCCTGTTTATTCGGATGACCCTGTTGTGTAGCCGTTGGGCTACGTTCCGACGGGTAGCTTTTGCGTACCACTTTCTTCACTAAGGAGTGGACCCGGCTCCTAGTAATAGGGGTACCCATCATTGACTTGGGTTTTGGACACAATATTTATATACTTGTTCCTTTGTTTATTGTTAAAATCCAAAAAAAAAAGGAAATTGGAAAAGTGGAAAAAATTAGAATAATGGTCTGGTATAGCCATCTGGTCAAAGCTATGTATGTAGTACTTAGGAGGTTGGGTTTGACAGCAGGCACGTAGTTAGCAGCGAGAATTCTGTCTGAACCATCTGACTTTAATGTCCAAACTCTGTGGAGATTGCGTCACAAACGGAGTGGTGGGTAAGGAATCTGGAAGCCCCAGAGGGAGTGACAGCCTATTAGATGATGGCACTACTTCTCAAGATATCGTTGAATCCTATGCATACTGTCCTTCCAACAAATAGGGAACCACAGTCTTTGACCAGGGAGAAAAGTAGTACCCGTGTCTTTCGCGTGAAGAAAGTGGATGATTTTTTGCTTTTCATTTTATTTCTTACTTTTTTGGTTTCTTTTAGTTATTTTTCTTGCTGTTTTGGAGGCTAACTTTTTGCAGGTTGTTCGATCCAAGTTGGGGGGTCTCTCCCTCTCTATAGTGTACTCTGTTTAGCCCCTCCGTTTCGAGGTGCTATCTCTCCTCTCTTTTATGTTTCTGTCCTATCTTTATTTTCATGCTTTCAATGAGGACATTGAATAGTTCAAGTTGGGGGGAGGAATCACTTTGATCTTTATTTTGTTAGATTCAAAAAAAAAAAAATGGGATTCTTTTTGCATGAGGCTTGAAACCTGTTGAGATTGGCTCGTAATTGATTGAGTTTGAGATGTGATAGTCATTCTTTTTATATTTGTGGTGGCATTGTAGTTCTTTTTGCTAGCTTGTCGCGAAGAATTTGTCATGGCATTTATTTTTAGCACATTTGCACTTCACGTCTATTTGGGCTTTGGTTGCTTGTGAGTTGTGACTTGATTATTCTCGATGGCTAGTTTAGTGGAGACTTATTCTCATGTGAGTTTAGAGCCTTATTTTTCTTGGAGTGGTGTCAAATAAACTCTTGTTTGTCACGAAAGAGCAAATTCGTTGTGGGTCTCATTATTTTTCTTGTCAAGTATTGAGAATATTTTAATTTGCCTTGGATTTGGAATTTACATGGTTGTATTGCCCTTTGGAAAGGATTATAGGCCCTTTTTGCTATTTTGAGCCAGTTCGTTTCTTCCTTTCATATATTTATCTCTTATGAGCCCGCTTGAGCCTCTGGCCTGCTAGCATTTTTCTTGTTAAGCTCTACCACCTATATTGTGTTCTTGAGAATGGCTAGTTAATGATGTGAACTAGTGAGAAAATAAGGAGATGAATGAAGTTGAAAATTGTATTTTATTGGTGGTGATCTTTCCCATTTAAAAAAGAAAGAAAGAATGAGAACAAGAAAAACAAAAAGGAAAGACACCAAATTATTGTGGAAGGAGAAAAATTTGTTCTTAATGTGAGATTTTATTAAAGAGTTAGGAGGAGAGATGTGGCGAAGTTGAAAGGAGAAGAAAGATATTTATAAAAGGGGGCACGCATCATTATATTTGCCCTCTTTGAGCTGTTGTTAGCCTATTCTCGGACACTTGAATGTTTTACCCTAACCTTGAAATACTTTCCTTACCTAAGGTTATAACCGAAATGAAAGTCCTATTTGATCCTAGGGGCAATGAGCTGTGATTTGGTGGATAAAGAGAGTTTTCAATACATGGCATACTGTTCATGAGATCATGTGTCCACTATATAAAGCTTTCTTTTCGTGTCATTTGTGCGGAAGTATCTTGCTTTCATTTACATAACATCTGCCTGCACATATTGAGAGTAATATGCACCTTGTTTCGAGTGATTTCATTTGTTGAGTGCATGACACAGTGAGATTTGAAGTCAAGACTCGGTCCGGAGAGAATTTTTGGTTGTTTTTCACTTGTGACCGAAGCCCTTGTTCACACACGCTGAGTATAGGTGCCATGACTTATTTTTTTGACTTGATAGTGTATAGAACTGCTTATGCCCGTTATCTCTTTACGATGGCTTCATGTTCTATGTTTGAAGCATCATTGAGCTATCTTACAGGTTTTTGGGTTTCATGTGAAAAGTATTCACAGTGTTTGTGGGTGTTCATTGCTGTAAACCCTCACGAGACTCCACTCGTCCTACCAGGGCCGCCTGGGGGTTTAAAAGAACTATCAGTTTTAATTTGTTTTCTTTAGTTGCATTCTGTTTTCTTTGCTCGGGACTGGCAAAGTGTAAGTTGGGGGGTGTGATAGGCGCGCAAATGTTCACATTAGCGCCCTCTAATTTATCTTTATTAAGTTCCATTTATATTATTATTTGGAGTTTAATGCTTAATTTGTGTATTGTAGGTATTTGGAGGATTTGGTGCAAAAGATGCGGAATTAAAATATTATACGGTGTTGAAAGCAAGTCCGTTTGAAGGTCATATGTTTAGCACGGAATTAATTAATCCACGGGCTGATAAGTGGCAAAACAATTCTATTTAGTTTGCACATGTTATGGTGGGCCCAATGTTTAAATGGTGGGCCAAGATGGGAAATATTGGAGTAGGCTGGTAACGAGTAAAAAGAAAAAAAAAGGGTTTTCTTTGGGGGGCCAAGGGGAAGAATGGCAAAGCCAATTCTCGGCAGCAATGTGGCCCACGGTTCTGACGGGCAGTAGGGCAATAGTGTTTTATTATTGTTACTTTGTAAAAAGGAGGAAGGACGGGGCTGCCAGGGGATATAGAAATTTTGAGGTATTTTTCCAGTTGCTTTCTTCGAGGGACGGAAAAAAAGAACAGAAGCTGCGGTGGTGTCTTCTTGGATAACACGCAGAAATCGACAGAAAGTAAAGAAAGGGACTGCGATCTTTGTTCCGAATATTGTTAAGTTTTTCTTCTGCGGTTTTTTCCTTCCTGTTATTTTAAGTTTGCTTAAATATTCGCACTCTGATAATTCGTTTCAATTTCTGTTCTTTATAAAAGTTATTTGCTAGTTCTGATTAGTTGATATTTTTCTGTTTTTTTTTCATCTTGCGCAATAGAAGCATGTTTCAAGTTAAGATTTCTTTTATTTTATGCATGATGATTAGTGAGTAGTCGTTTAGGTAGGGTCGCGGGGTGATTAGCACACTGTGACCAGTTCAGACACTGCTCTTAATTTCAAATAATAAAGAAAACGATTTTAGATTGAAAAATACTTTCCGCGGACGAACCCGGGCATTGTCGGAGCCCATGTGGACGGGGGAATGGGGGTCCAAAACTCATTCTTCGCTGCGCATGGGTAAACGGCAACCCTAAGGTTTCGCATCTTGCGGGGTATCTTTTTCAATATAAAATTGAACGTTTTTTAAAAAACACCGAATGGAGAAGGTTAGTCCGGACTGGTTACAAGTGCTATGAACCCTATGACCGTACCTCCTTTTTAATTATTTGAAAAGAATAGTTATTTCATAGATTTTAGTTAATTTTCCATCAATTGACAAAGGGTGGCTACCTAAGAGCCCGTTTTAATTATAACAACCCGAGTTTTCACAGCACACACTTCAAAGTCCTTAGTGGATTCGACTCCGGTTTTACCGGGTATGGTGCTACATCGGTCTCAGCCCTACGCTTGGGGCAACCCATTATTTTAGGTCTAGGAATCGGTCAAGCACAATCATGTCAGATTTTCAAATTAGTTTTGGATTGAATTTAAAGCGATGAGATTCTGAATGAAACTAGAGAGAACATGTAAGATTCACGAGATGATAAATGGAAGTATACGAATTGTTGGGTTACATAGTAATCTAATTTTCCCGGAAGAGAGATATAAAGACTTGTCGGAGATATGCCTTGAATTTGTGATTGTCAAAGAAAGGTATTTGACTTCTTAAAAGATTTGTTTTCTTGTTAATTAGGTCATCCACAGTGGTATAATCAAAAGCCAATTATTTTTAAAATTAACAATGTAGGTGCAAAAGATGGTTCATAATATTATAATCAAACATAGTAATATTCTTAGAAATAATCAAATTTTGCGCTTTGGATAACCAAAACTGACAACCTTTTTCAATAATCAAAATTTGTGGACTCCACGCGTGTTTCAATTAGTATTTTTTTCTTTTCTTCTTCGCCTACTCTATATCTTCTTCACTTCACCCACCAACTATTTCTCTTTTTTTCCCTCAAAAAGTGAAGCTCATAGCTGTCAATCATCTACAATTCAACCCATTATCGCTGGATTAAGATATTTTACTATTCTTTCCCGTTTCTATTTTTTTCCCCCCAAAAGATTCATGATTGGAGGGAAGAAAGTCATCAATTGTTTTTCAAAATTAAGAGAGAGAATCGATATATTTTTGCCAAAAAAAAAAGTAAATGGAGGGGAGTGAATGGCATGAAACAGAGGGGGAGAGAGAGTAAAATTGTAATGGATCCTTATTTTGGTTATGGATTAGAAATGACCATTGTGAAGCTCAACATTGTTAAACTTAGCAACCTCTTAAGTGAATAATCAAAAGCTGATGTGTCTATTTTTGGTTATCTTTTTTGATTATACTACTGTGGATGGCCTTGGTTTAGACTTTGGGTGCAAGGAATTTTGTTTGTACAAGTATTGATTTTAGGAAGGACTATGTGGCCATAAATATAGCCTTATTCTCTTCAACTTCTTGAGTGAATCCCTTTGGAGAGGCCCCTAGGAGGTCTCTCAAGTTGAAATTAGATATTAGGGTTTCGGTTTATGCTCTATTGGGTTCCACCTAGGGTTTTAGTATCCTTGTCGGGTTCCGTCAGAGATTTGTCTCTAGATATCTGTAATTGGATGCTTCAACAAGAGTAACGGGTAGAGCCGGCTCTGTGTGTTATCTCCCTGTTTATAGTGAATACTCTCGCTCTTCTCTCCGGTGGATGTACGCATCTTAGGGAACCACGTAAATCCTTGTGTCTCGTTTATAGCTTGTGGATTTGTTATATTCTTAATTTCGTTTTCAGCACAACAAGACTTTTGTGTATAAACTCAATTCTTATGCTTGTTACAGGTAATTCAGTCATACGAAAAATGTGGCTATGCGTTTGTGGGAGCGCAGGATAGCTTTCACTTCCTCAATCTATCAGATTTTTTGGACCCCACTTTCGTGAACCGAGTATCCATAGTAGTTGATTATGCGATTGGAAACCAGAGTTGTGTTGTAGCCCAAAACTCAACTGCATATTTGTGCAACCCGAGTAATACTCGGTGTATTAATAATACAGATAGTGGCCCTAGAGGATATCTTTGCAGTTGCATAGATGGTTACGGGGGCAATCCTTATCTCAGTCTTGGATGCACAGGTTTGTTATTGGCTATGCTATTTTTTGTTTTTCAAACTCATAAGTTTTTAAGATTTTTTCAAGAAACCAATTAAGCATCAGAACGCGCGTAACTATTTTTTAAAGTCGAAAGTATCAGTACGTAATTAGTGCTCTGTTGGCTTGTATTATAACTCCACCTTTGATTATGTCACATTGACACTTGTGAGATGGACGTTCTAAAATCTCTCGGATAAGTATTGCTTTGTTATAAAATAATAAGATTAGCGTACCAATAAATATAGCATTTCTGAATGATTGATTGGCAGATATTGACGAATGCGAAGATCCCAACCTTAATGACTGTGATGGAAATGCAACTTGCACCAATACTCCAGGAAATTTTAGTTGCTCTTGTAATCATCATTACTTTGGCGATGGCAGAAGCGACGGACGTGGGTGCAATCCTAAGGGCTCAAAAATCCCTGTGACCAGCTTATCTCTAGGTACGTACGTAATTGCAAGAACTTCGTGCAATGTCTATGCATTTGTCAGAATCTCGGGGAGAAATTAATCAATGGGATTTATTTAAGTTTTTTCTATAGATAGCCAATGAAAAAAGTTTTTTTCGCATAGAGTATAATAGTATATACATTGTCATACAATCTAGTACTTTCATTTTGTGCTCGGTAGTGACTGTGTTTCTTATCTTGTAATCTTATTTCTATACAGAATACTCTATCAAAATGAGGTAACAACAACATTTCAAAGCAGTAAACCACGTTGACAGCGGGCTTTAGCTAAAGCTGATAAGACTTTTAATTGTGTTTTCAAATTTGTCACATCATCCTGGATTGATTACTTGTGTGTACATTGTTACGGTTTAGATTCAAATTTCTATCATTTACATAGTAGCACAAAATGAAGAATCGTAAGGGTATGTAGTGCCACTAATCCATTAGAATCATAACCAATTTCCTAATGACTGAATTAATTATGCATACTGTGAAATAGCTTTGATTTGTTTTTAGTAGAGATTACTTAATGACTGAATTAATTATGCATATGCTTTATGTAGGATTGAGCTTTGGCTTCGTGTCATTACTGATTGGTGTAATTTGGATATACTCCTGCATCAATAGAAGGAAGCTAATCAAACTAAGAGAGCAATTCTTCCAACAAAACGGTGGCTTATTAATGAAACAAAAAATTTCTTTACTCGATGGAACAAGTGTGGAGTCATCAAAAATCTTTAAAGTTGAAGAGCTAAAGAAAGCCACTAACAACTATGCCGACAACCAAATAATTGGGCGTGGTGGATACGGTGTGGTATACAAGGGAATTTTACCAGACCAACGCGTCGTCGCCATCAAGAAGTCCAAAGTGATGAATGGGAACCAAGTAGAGCAGTTTATCCATGAGTTGTTGATAGTAACACAAGTTAACCATAGGAACGTTGTGAAGCTCTTGGGGTGTTGTTTCGAATCAGAGGTTCCCGAGCTTGTTTATGAGTATATACCAAATGGCACTCTATTCCAACATATTCATAAGCCATTATCTTGGTTAACACTGGAGCATCAATTGAGAATAGCCATAGAAACAGCTAGTGCGCTTTCCTATCTTCACTCTGCCGCATCCATTCCGATCATTCATAGAGATGTTAAGTCTGCCAACATATTGCTAGATGCTAATTATGTGGCAAAAATGGCAGATTTCGGTGCTTCGAGATTAGTTCCCTTGGACCAAACTCAAGTGACTACATTAGTACAAGGGACTTTAGGTTATTTGGATCCCGAGTACTTCCAAACTGGCCAGTTAAACGAGAAGAGTGATGTTTACAGTTTTGGAGTGGTTCTAGCAGAATTACTGACTGGAAAAAAGCCTATTTGTCTTGAGAGGTGTCAAGAGGAAAGGAATTTGGCGACCTACTTCCTTGTGTCAATGAAGGAAAATAGGTTGTACCAAATTTTAGAGCCTTGGGTAGTGAAGGAAGGAACCTTAGAGCAACTCCAAGCAATTGGGGAGCTTGTGAAGAGGTGTCTTTGTGTAAAAAACGAAGAGAGGCCTACAATGAAAGAAGTGGTTGTGGAATTAGAGAGCTCAAGGAAGTATAGAAAGGATCCATGGGTTAATCAACAAAGTCATGAAGAGAGTGAAATTTTGCTGAGTGACGAAGCACCAACAGACCTTTACGCTTTGTCAATAGGTCCTTCTACTGGTGACATATCTAGGCAATATAGTTTCGGTAGCAGCACGATGTTTCCACTTAGTAAGTCGTTCTACTAGTGCTGGTGCACGCGCAATGGTTTTACGTCGATGGTAATGTGTTGGGCTTTCTAATAGCATTGTGGGGTACTCCTACTATACAGACAAAAATGCTTTGCAAAATGCTGTGATCAATTGTGAAAGTAGATTGTTCTTCGTTTGGGTCTGAATCATTTGTAATAAGTTGAAGATCTTGTTTGTTCATGTTGTGGTTTGTGAATTCATTTTCTAGGTCTGTCTCATGACTTTTCTTGTTGTCTAGTAAATTATGGTCATGTGGTGGTGATTTTTAGAACGTAGTCTCTTTTGTTGCTAGTGAACTCCCATCATAAGTCTATTAATTCGTTGAATTTGAATAATACAAAGGCTGTGGGGAGAGAGCTGGATCCATATATTCCAATAGAAAGATATCTTGTACATCAGTGAGGTTTCGAAAGCAAATACTAAGAACCAATTTCAATTATTTACTGTATTAGATTTATTCCCTATATAAAAAGTATGTGTACCAGGAGCAATAACATGATGTAGACACCTCATTTGGTCATCCGTAATGCTTCGGCCTCCTCCTAGGCAGCACTCCTAGGCTGCCGCCCGAAATATGATGAAAATGTTGGTATTGATTATAAAGTGAGGTTTTGTTGTTAGATCCTTTTGTTGGTTAAGAACACTATTTTTGGTCGTCCTTGAAGCGTGATGTTGCCAATTTTGTGCAAAGATGCTTAATGTGTCAAAAGGCCAAAGGAGGAGTGCAAAACACAGATTTAGACCACTACACCGGCCAGCATCTTCCTAGCCCTAATGTCCCTTGGGATATTTCGATGGACTTTGTTCTAAGCTCGCTGAGAATGGAGCATGGAGCACGGGTATGATTGCATTTCTATAGTTGTTGACCGCTTCTCAAAAATGGCTCACTTTATACCATGCAAGAACTCCATTGATGCTTCCCATGTTGCTACTTTATTTAAATCTCCTGTATGAGAGATAACATGAGTAGAACCAGAGGCAGACTAAACTGGCAAAATATTTGGAGTAGCTGAATATGAATTAAAAAGAGACAGGTGAGGCGTCATGTGAGATGTTGCCCCACTATCAATAATCCGTTCGTTAGAAATAGAATTGGTATTACCAGTTAAAAAAGCAGATGGCTTATCATAAAAGGCATATGCTTGGGACGCCTCAGCGGGACTCGAGTGAGGGCTGGAATCCATGAACGACAATTTTGCTGCATGATTGGTCCGGCTAGTTGACTGATTCGAGATACAATTGAAGAACTAATCTGGATATCCAGTGAGTTTAAAACAACCCGACTTGTAATGACCAGTACGGTTGCAATGAGTATAAAAGGCGTTCGGATTATTCCCAGGTCGGATTGATGGGTTGGGCTGCTGGGCATGTTGTGGCAGAGACGGATTAATGCGTGCAACGGGTTGTGGCCGATTAGGTTGCTGTTGTTGGCGATGGGGGGAACCGGACAGCGGCGAGGTTCGTGTTTGATTCTAGGAGAAAAACCTTTGAGATGGTGAGTTTCGTTGCTGCCCATTGGTGGGTTTGGACCGATTGTGTTGGGGCTGAAATCTTTAACTCACCATTGCCTAGTCTTCTTGTGTCGGTTGACTAGTGTTGATGGGTTGAAAGATTTGGGTTTGTTCTTCTGAGATCAGCAAGCCATGAACCTTCCTTAGTTCGGGGAGCGGATCCATGGCAAGAATCTGAGAGCGAAGAAGGTGAAAAGGTTCCTTGAGTCCCATCAAAAGTTGATATGCACGTTCCTTTGACACTCTTTCATGCCATTTCTTAGCAATGCCACACGTACACTCCGGAAGTGGATCGATACCATCAAGTTGATCCCAAAGTGTCTTGAAGGTATTATAGTAATTTGTGATATCAACATTACCTTGTTGGAGATTAGAGAGTTCCCTTTGAATTTTGAAGATGGTAGCATTGTTGCCTTGAGTAAACCTTGACTCAAGGTCACACCATAATTCATATGGCGTGCGGCAACTGGCCAAACTAGGTGTGATAGTGTTGCTGATGCTATTGAGCATCCATGAGAGAACCATTGTTGATACGCATTTCGAAAGGGGCTGAATGTCTGGATTAGTCGGGTTCAGCAATGAGTACGTCGTTGACGAAGCACAGTTTGTTTTTCGCACAAAGGGCCATGGTAACGGCACGGCTCCAAGACCCATAGTTGGTGTGGGTCAATGCAATATCGACAAGAGGGGTGCGAGGATGATCGGCGGAGTGCAAAAAATAGGGAGAGGTAAGGTCAGAAATTAATTTCTGAACCTTTTCTTGAGCGTCGGCCATGTCGGGAAAGATGGACAGCAGGTTGAGGTTGCGGTCTTCTTCCAGTTTGTGGTGAGATTGATTTACATGGAGAAGGAAGAACAAAAATATAAACCATGCTCTGATACCATGATAAGAGAATGATTTGTGATGAATATCTCTCTGTTTCTTATTAATCTCATTGACAGAATACAACCTCATATATAGAAAAAGATTACAATCAATTAGGAAAGGATGAGAGCTACAATTATGAAATTTTACTGATTCTAACATATGTGATTGATCCTAAAATATTTGTTGCCAAGTATATCTCGTAACTTCCATTAATATTTCCGAGAGTTCGTTTACATGGTGTTTCGAAATCAATTATATTGTAATCAGATTATGACGTGTGATTTATGAGTTACTTTTGAAAGACACTTTGGAAGCTTTTTAGAACTCAACTTCAGCTTCTAGTGCTTATCATCCTCAAATCGACAGGCAAACTAAAGAGGTGATCAAATCGCTTGGTAATTAATTTATTAAGGAGTTTCTTAAACTAAGGGGAGGTAATCGCATTGCAAATTAATCAAAAATGAATTTTGCAAGAAAAAGGGGTAAAACCACCTCCTTGGATCCCGAACTCAAATTTTCTGCTCCCAAAAATTTAAATAGAACGTAATCCAAAAAATATAGTTTGCTAAGAAGTTTGTTTAGCCTGAATTATATATATAACAATTTTTTTTTAACCATTCAATAAAAAACTGTTCGGATGAAGTCTTTTCTGGTCTTTTTTTTTTTAATTTCTTACTAGTACCTTTAAAATCATGATCTAATGAGATTGAGCAGCTCGGATCATCAAACTGTCACTAACTATTTTTAGCAACACATTTGTAGTGACGGCTCAATGACAACTTTTTTATTGTCATTGTCGCTCTTTTTTTTTTTTTTTTGTAGTGAACGGACTCATATATACACACACACACGCACACCATGGATCCAATAAGGCATCCCCTAAGGCCAACCGTGCGGACCTCCTCTTTCCCAATTGAATTGCAACGATCAGAAATGCTCAATGTGCAATGTGATTTTAAGTGTACCAGCGAGAAATCGCCAAAAACCGGAAAGGGTTTGATCCAAGCAATTTTGCATAAAAATGCATTTATAGCTTTTTAATGAAAAACTGCTCAGATCAAACTCTTCCCGATCATTTTTTTTCCGATTTTTCGTGGGTACCCTTAAAATCACGTTTTGAACAAATTGTCGGTTTGGCCCGTAAGGGATTCCTTATTGGATCCTGACTGTATATATGTATGTATATATATACATACATATAAATTAGAGTAGCTGTTTTAGTAGTGGTATTATTTGTCATTTTCCAAGTAGATTTAGTAATTACTTTTAAATCTGTTTGATTAGTATGTTTAGATTTAATAGGATAGAATTTATCTAAGTAATCAAAGAATTTAATTTCAATATTGTTTTTATCCATATATTTTTCCCATTTAGCAAATAATTTCTCTTGTTTATTAGAAGAGTAATTTTTCCTAAATTCTCTTCGTCTTTGTTTATTAATTTTTGATTTATAATCAGCATATAATTTATCATAAACTTTCTCTTTGGATTCAATATTTCTTAATTCAATGGTTAATTCTTTTAACCTTTGTTTTAACATAGTTGTTTTATCAGTTGATTGTACTGATCCTATTTCCCTAGGAGAAGTACTTAAACCATTGTAATTATATGAGCTTTCAGCATAATGAGTATAAAAGTAATCATATTTTTTGGATGAAAAAATAGATTTTCCATCATAAATAGGTTCAGTATCAAAATTATCTTGTTCATTTATATAATTATTATGATCAAATTCATGATCTTGTTCTTCAGTGTTTACTATGTCAAATGAATTATCATAAGATTCGTTATTTTCAAAATCATCATTATCATAAGAATAATCCATAATTAAATAAGAGCCTGGAGTGAATAGAGGGATTGGTGGATGGATCTGTACCTGAACAAGGGAAGGGATTGGTGGATGAACGACTACTAAGTAAGATATTCCTTTACACAAAAGAAATGGATTTTAAAAACTTATAATTTAAAGAAAATCCTTTTTGTTGTTCAAAGTCGCTGCAGTTTTTCTATACTGGATTTGTATGTGTCTTGGACAGGAACTCATCTAAACCCAAAATCAACACTGCAGTATTTCTGTATTTGATTCCTATGTGTTTTAGAACTACCCTAATACTTCCAATCACTTAAAGCTGCTGTCTCCCACTCCCTCGTACCCAACACCGGTTGCCTCCAACCCTTAACTGCCCTACCGCGGGACTTACTCGACGGGACCTTTTACAGAAAACCAATGTTGAATGGGGACAGCCAAAACAGCTACTCTAATTTACTGGAAGTATTTCTAGGCACCAAAACCATTGAACCATGAACTCATGACCATATAATCAAATACAGACTCTTACTTGTCAAATACTGGGTGTAGAACATAGTGCCAAAACAAACACATGCAACTCATGTTCATATAATCAAGTATAAACTCTGTCCAATAGACCAAGAACAACAAGCAAGATCACTTGCCAAAATAATTTTTTAATTTCTTTTTCTTTTCTGAAAATAAATACTTTGCCTAGTAACTATTCATCCACCGGACTCTTCCACCGGACTCAGGGACAACCCATGCCACCAACCACCTACCTCACTACTCCCGACGTGGCTCTGATACCATTTGGGGGCGGAAGGAGAGACACAGTAAGAAGAACAGAAGCATAATCAGAGTAAACAGGCGGCTGTGCCGACCATGAACAGATATTTAACAGTTAATAAGGCGGCTGAGCCGACCATGAATAGAAAACTTAAAACATTAAGCAGTAGGTGGCAAAGCCAACCGTAGAACAGAAAACAAAATAAACATCAATTTATTATTGATAGAGATCAGAGAGGATCAACTCATTGTTTGAGTAGTCCTCGAAGAGGAAGAACATTTAACAGTACCTTCGGAGAAGGTGGTGAACAGGGTTAATGGGGGAAGGGGTACTGCAGTAAGCAGTATTACATTTGAGTAGAGAGAGAAGGGGAGAAGAGAGAAGGGAGAGAAGGTAAGGGAATTGGAGAAGGAGCTCCGAATTCGGATGCCCCTAACTAAGAGCCAGCAATCCTTTTATAAACCAAGGATTGAAGACTGTACAATAAACAGTGTGAAGCATGTGAACCTTTTACTTTCGGTGGAAAAGGTGAACAGTTGGACAGCATGTGGTTGAACAGCGGTCTGTCGGTTGGTTGAACAGTAAAAGTTGTTACTGTTTGAATAATACCTGAGGGTGATTGAATAGTCAGCCGTTGATTGAGTAGTTCCTATTGTAAGGAAGTTGATTTGATTAGGGCTATATTGAGTTTGAATGGGTTCGTTTAATGGACTGGACAATTGGTGCCAGTTGTTTGAGCAGATTAGTCTTCCATGATATTATTAAGATTGTGCATTTCTTCAGAAGAAAGATTATGCCAATAATCTTGTCCGTCATCAATAGGGTCCTCAGTTACTGGAGTGGATACTGATGAGTTGACCAGGTGATCATTAGTTAATCGATCAAGGTAATATTTGACCAGTGTTTTATGTTGAGTATGGTGAATAAATGGGACTTCTTGAATTTGTTCAGTACAGCGAATCTTCTGGATAGAATCCTCGCAAATTAAATAGATTGATCTGGGATCAACATAGACATGGAGATCATCATCTTGATAGGCATCTCCAAGTTTATCAGCAATTGAATAAGCCCTGTAGTGGCGTATTTGACTGCGAATTGGTTTTGAACAAGGCCAGGGTTCTTCATCTCCAATGAGGTGAATAGGGAGATGAACTCTGCTGAAAGGCCAGTTGACTGCAATATGCATAATGTGTTGAGCAGGGATAATGTTACCAGTCCAAGTCCATTCTGGCATTTTGCTTTTGATGAGGACTTGGCATCTTAATGAACCATATTTGGCAAAAAGGTTTAAAATGGAGACAGCCAGTTTTCTGGTAAAACTATCAGTCTGCTCCGGATTAGTAAAAATAACTTGTCTTAAAAACCCATGATCCAATAGAGTCATAGGGGTTATTTCAATTAATTTTTTATTATATTCAACATTAATATTTTTGAAGAACTGCATATCAATGCAAGCTCTTGGAATACTAAATATTAAATTACAGGGACAATCAATCCTGTGCAAAGGATAATTTGAGCAAATAGGATTTATTCTTGGGCATTCAATTCTATCTTGGTCTTTAAAATAAAGAGTTTCCCAAGATATTTCTAAACCAGGAGTAGTTTTAGTAGATAAATCAGTTAATAATTGGAATAAAAATTCCTGAAAATAGTGGCCGTCCCTTTTAGCCAAATTTTGAATAGTTTTTATTAAATCAACAGGAAAATCCTGTGGGAAAATAATTTGATTTTTTAATGAGACAGGTGTGTGAGGGATACTCTGTAATAGAGTAGAGAAATAGTTCCTCATAGAGGCAATGTGTGTACTATGCGAATTACTATGGGTGGCATACGGTGCACTCCCCACTGGTAATTCAATGTATCTGCTAGTCCTGCTGGTGCTAGCTGCTAAGTCTTGGTCAGAATTACTATGGGTGGCATACTGTGCACTCCCCACTGGTAATTTAATGTATCTGCTAGATAACTCACCAGTTGGCTCCCTCAATGCCAAACACTCCTTTTTACTAGTTTTTAAATCATGATGCATGATATGCAATTTAGCTTGAATTTGGATATTTTCTTGAAATAAATTTGAATATTTAGCAGATAAATGATTTAACTTAGAGGCCATTGAGGCATAAGCATTATCATTATTTTTCAAAATTAGGTTTTGTTCACAAAAATAATGATTCAAGCAGTTTAAACTGTTAATAAATAGTTGATTATGACGATATTCCCCACACAAGTTCCATAGTGCATCTAGGAGACACTGTTGGGTTTCATCAATATTAGTTAAATGATTTAATTTTTTAAAACTGAGGCTGGAATCCTCAGGAACAATTGGCAGGTAGATCTTGCCGAAGTTGATCCTCTGCTGAGTCATCTGTAAACAAATCAGAATAGTTAATAGAATTATCTTGTAACTGTTGTAAATCATTTTGATCAGGTGGAAGAAGTAAATCAAAAGTTATTTGTTGACCAGAAAATGTGGAAGTAATTTTATTATAATTAACCGTGAACGGGTAAATCAAGTAAATAAAAGGCATTCCTAGAATGACTTTATCAGTTAAGTTTTTTACCAAAACAAATGCGGTTTTAAAACAAACATTATTTTGGTAAATACTAGCTGTTTGTATTTTATGACTAATTATCATTTTACTACCATTTGCAGAGCTTAATCTTTCAGTAGTTTTTTGACTATATTTATTAGGGATTAATTCTTCTTGGATGCAATTTAAATCAGCTCCAGTATCGATTAGAGCAATAGTATTTAATTCAAAATCATCAATTATTATTTTGACATTCGCATACCATTTTTGGATGTGAATTTGGTTTAGTAGATTTGATCTAAGGTTACTAGAGTGATTAGAAAGTGGAGATATGGGAGTATTCTCCTGGTTATCAGAGGAGTCACTAGAAGATGTACTAGAAAGTTGATTATTTATTTTAACAGTTTTAGTTTTTTGATTCCATTTTGGAAGTTGTTTTTTAACTAGCATAACTTCTTTTTTGATTATATTAATTTCTATGAATAAATCATGTAAAGTAATTTCTTTAGTAGTTTTATTAAATCTTTCAAGAGTTGAATAAATGTTTATCATTGGCTTATTATTCTGGGGTATGTGATTTTGTTTAACAAAAACTTGTTTTAATTTTTTAATATATTGTTGTTTTAAATTAATATCATCTATTTTACTAATAAGATCAATTAGCAAGTCTTCTTCAGTTAAATCTTTAGTAAGCACATTTATCCTTTTACAACAATTATCAGTGCATCCTATTTTAACTTGGTCATTGTTAGAGCTTTCACTAAGGGAATGATAATCAGAGGATTGAGTTTCTTCATTATTATCAGAATTATTCAAATTTTCCATTTTGAATATTTCTAGTATTTTTTGTTTATCATCATCTGATATGAGTAATTGATTAATCTTTTGTTTAACTTTGCATTGGGACTTATAATGGCCCTTTTTACCACAGTTGAAACAAGTAATATTTTCAGCATTAGATTTATTAGGTTTTTCATTATTAGTTTTATTAGATTTATTCTTTTTAGGATGTTGACTTTTTGACTTGGGTTTATCATAATATTGTTCTTTAGAAGGTTTATTTTTTGAATTTTTAACAATTTTATGTTTTTTCCGTGATGGCGCTATAGGAGGTAGACCATATTGTTCACAGAAATTACCTAATTCATATTTAGCCTTATTTTTCTCCTTTTGGGATTGTTTAGCAAGTTTCATATCAATACACATTCTTAATCCTTCTTTTTGAATAGTGCTAACTAGATCACCATAGGTTAATCTATCATAGTCAATTGTGCCAGTAGGTTGACTAAGAACATCTCTAATTTTGTGAGCAAATAAGCCAGGTAAACCATTAATGAATTTTTCTTTCCAAAATGGTTTAATACAATCATCTCTTAACATGACTCTAGAAATGAATACATCTTTGTACCATCTAAAGTCGCTTAATGTAGGGCAATGCAAATTACTAAGTTGATCATGGATACGAGAAGTAATATTACTAGGTTGACCAATGAAGTGTTTAATGATAGTATAAATAAGTGTATTAACACCATCTTGAATGACTCGATCAACAGTTCCCATTTCATGATCAAATATAGGGACACCATCGTCATTAGTTTGTATGGCATGTTTAATTTCTTGTCTATTAGTGCTGGTAAGGTATCTGTCCCACCAAGCTTTTAACATTCCAGTAAACCCAGAAGTTAGTAAATCAACAATTTGTGTTTGATCAAGATCAGTATTACTAAGATAACTATTAGCAGCCATAGACATATGATTTAATTTTTCTAAAATTTGATGTTCAGTTAAACCATCAATATTCCATTCGTATAGTTTAGTAGATGAAACAGAGAATTGATTTAATAAATTATTTTCTTCAAATTGAAGATCAGGAGGTGTTGGCCTAGAATACCAATTTTTAGTATTACTAGTTGGATTAACAGATGGGTAAATTAATCGTTTAATATTACCTTGTTTAATAGGTTGATCAGTAAATTGAGCTTGGATATTAGAAATTTCATTATCACTGGATGATGAGGTTTGACTAGAGTCACAATTATCATGTGTTAAAACATTGATTTGTGGTTCTGTATTTTCAGGTTTAATTAGTTTTGTTAATATTTCTTCAATTTTTTGAATAGGATTATCTTGATTTAATTTATGTGGCCTTTTCTCTGGCAACAGGATTAATGGTTTTTCAATAGTTTTACTAGTTGATGGAATGCATTCTGTTATTCCTTCATAAATTTTAGTTTCTATTTTATCGAGTTGCTTTCCTATAATTTGTAAACATTGATTAGTATAATTACTTTGTTCAACAATTTGTTTACATTCAGATCTATCACTAGGTAATTTGAAAGGAGAAGCAGTTATGCTTGATCCTTTATAATCAATAATAATTGGCTCCACAGTCAGCCAGTAAGGAATCCCTTACGGGCCAAACTGTGCAAACCTCCCCTTTTATCGATCGAATTGTGACGATTCGAGCTGCTTAATATGTTCAGAACATGATTTTAAGAGTACTCGTCAGAAATTGCCAAAAAATGGCCTGGAAGGGCTTGATGCAAGAATTTTTTTTAAAAACGCTATAAATGCATTTGTATGCAAAACTGCTCTGATCAAGACGTTTCCAGTCATTTTTTTAGCAATTTTTCATTGGTACTCTTAAAATCACGTCTGAACACATTGAATGGCTCGGATCGTTGCAATTTGAATGGGAAATGGGGGGTCCACACAGTTTGGCTGTAAGGGATTTCTTACTGGATCCGTGGTGTACATACATACACATATATATATATGAAGACGGTTCAAGGGAGACCCAAAAAAATATCTAAAAAGACACCCAAAATCTCAATTTTATAGTTTCCGATCAAATTTTTATGATCCGAGCCGCTTAATGTGTGCAGAACGTGATTTTAAGGGTACTCTCGCGAAATCGGCAAAAAAAAATACTGGAAAGTGCTTGTTTTGAGCAGTTTTTAATTGAACCGTTTATTTATCTAAGCTAAAAACTGCTCTTTCCCGGTCATTTGTTTTGCTAATTTCTCGTGAGTACCCTCAAAATCACATTCTGATCACATTGAGCGGCTCAGATCATCAAAATTTGATCGGCAACTATGTTGTATTTCTTTAGATATTTTTTTGGATGTCTATTGAACTGCCCCTATATATACACACACACACACATTCAGGATCCCATGACGGATCCCGCATGGTGCTACCGTGCAGGACTCCCCTTTCCTAGGCAAATTTCGATGATCCGAACCGCTCAAAGTGTGAAGAACGTGATTTTGATGATACTTGGAAGAAATCATCACAAAAATTAATCAGGAAGGGCTTGATCCGAGTAGTTTTTTACTGAACCGTTCAATAAAAAACTGTTCGGATCATGCCTCTCCTGATCATTTTTTTTGCTAATTTTTTGCGGGTACCCTTAAAATCATGTTCTGATCACTTTGAGCGGCTCGGATCGTCGAAATTGGCTCGGAAAAGGGGAGTCCCGCACGGTAAGGCCGGCCATACAGGATCCCTCATAGGATCCGGACTAATATACACACAGGATCCTATGAGTGTCTTTATATATATATATATATAGAGAGAGAGAGAGAGAGAGAGAGAGAGAGAGATTGTTCAGAGAAAATGTTTTTTTACTAGCCTCAAAACAAATTGCATGCACTTAGGATATCTTTTAGGGGGGAAATTGATATGGAAAGACTGGAAATATATTTTCCGTTAGTTTTAATTTGACCAAAAATTAACATTCTCGCTCAACTTGATAATTTTGGGATGCGAGACAGTGTGTAACTAACGGAGTGTCTTTAAAATCTTAAATTACAAAAGAGTGTAATGTTTAGTCTGTACTAAATATAAAGCAAATCAGAAATGCTACGCTTAACAACATCCCGTTACAACATACTGATTGGGCATTGTTCCCACAATTGGGCAGATTTTGCTAATGAGAATGGTTTTTTTTTTTTTTTGCAACATTTTTTTTAAGGGCAATTAGAATGGTTGCAGGTTAGAATGGTTTCACAATTGGGCAGGTCCTTACTTGATCATGTGGTGTCCGAATCTGTGTCGTTGCCACATCAGGTCCCAAAGTCAATGTTACTTTTATGTTGCACATATATACGTCAAAACAGATAACAGAAAACTAATTAGGTCTCTCAAAAGACCAGGACATGCCATCTTTTCTGGAAGTTGCATGAGAAAGCAAAAAATAAGATTACTTGAAGGATAGGTACAAAAATTTATAAAATTTAATGTAATTCCATCATCTGAGCACTAGTTATAAAATTTACACAAGGAAAAAAAAAAAACTTCGAAACAACCACAGACTAAACGAAAGCTCCTGTTGATGATGCATCCTTCCCTCCAAATGACACATCTTTTCCCAAAGGCATGAGAAACTTTTTCCAAACCCTTGCAAAAAGTTTAAGCTCCTTTCCAAATTGTTCCGATTCACCATAAAATAGGGCAAACACACCATGGAGACAGAAAGAGTCTTAAAACTCAGGTGATCCAATCCCATGGATATCCCCACCTACTACGTACCATAGACTAGAAGAAGTTTCAATCCTTCAAAATCGTGTTCTCTTGTGAGCTTCAAAATTGCAGATACAAATAAAGACAAATAAAGGACATGACCACACCAGGTTTTTATGTCTCAATTTGTCTGCGGAAAAATTTGAAAACCCTAAAAATCAGAAATCTCCACAAATGTTGGCGTTTCTTCTGGGGCTCAAGTTAGTCCACGTACCAATGGTCATAAGCTTGCTTCGCTTGATTTGAATAAGGCTCTGGGTGGCCCTAAGTGGACTGAGGTTCTTGCCTCTTCCGCAGATGATGTGAAGAACACACCTATGTCGCTATCTTATCGTCCTCCCCATAGTTTTAAATCGCGGTATCGGTCACCGTCGCGGTATCGGTCGCGGTATATTGGTATCGGGACATATCGGTGATACGTCGCGGGAATCAGATGTCGCGGTCGTGAATTTTTAAAAATCATCAGCAACATGTATAAAACTTGAAAAATATACTTTTGCGGCTTTTGCCCTCAACATTGGCTTAAATTATCACATTTTAATTAATTTAAGACATGTAATAGCCCATTCTCTTCATTTGAAATATCCGATAATCGCTAGCCACAACAAATTTATGTTGGAACTTTAGTGTGTATTTGTAAAACATGGTGTTTTTCTTTAGTCCCACATTGGCTAGACACAAAACCTTTATCTACTTTAAATGGCTTTGCACACAAATGAGTTTGTAAATGAGGACCAAAGGAGAGGTCTCGTGCACTCAGGAAAATGGGCGGCAATTTGAAAAATTGATTCGGAAACTAGTTAACCGGGTGTGCGTGACGAGTTAATCGCGCAGGGGAGGTGCAAATCCGAGATTTGAGCCTCGCACATGCATACGGTTAAGCCCACTATTTGTTAAAATTTCCGCCCCCCCCCCCCCCCCCCCCCCCCCCCCCGACTATTGCTAATTTACCCTTGACCGAGACCGAGACGAACCAGCCATTACGGTTCGTACTCCTCCCCAGGTTCGGGGTAATGGTTCCGATTTGCGGTCCGACTGCGTTGTTGGCTATTTTCTTGATAAGAAGGTGGCGTTTCCAATTTTTAAGAACATCGACATGAACATTTCGCGGAAGTTTGAGATATACGAGGTATTGGCGAACGATCAGGGGTTCTTTTTCTTTCGATTTACTCAGGGAGGAGCACATCGCAAAGTTATGGAATCTAGTCCCTGGCCTATAGCTGGGCTCCTTATGATCTTAAAGAAATGGCTGCCTCAAATGGTTCTTCAAAAAGAGCAGTTGAGCTCCATTCCCATATTTGGGTTCATTTTTCTAATGTTCCCTTAGAGTTTTGGAATTCAGAAGGGCTGAGCTATATTGCAAGTGCCATAGGAGAACCCCTGTATACTGATGACAAAACTGAGACTGGCAAACGTTTGAATTTTGAAAAAATCTGTGTGGAAATTAAAGTTGATTCTCCATTGATTGTGGATGTCGAATATGCTAATGGGCACATTGCTACTATTAATGTAAAGTACCATTGGCGGCCTTCTCGGTGCTCTAGGGGTCATGTTTTTGGGCATTCAGAGGCTAGTCATAAGGATGTTGCTGCTCTTGAAGAGGTGGGCCTGTCTTCTGTTGCTACTGATCCTTTTATAGTAGAGGATTAGATTGTTGATGTTATTGAGTCCCTAGTGCATTCTAAGGAGAGTGCTTAAGCTACTGTTCCATCTAGGATAAGCTTTATTCCAGTTCCTGTTTCCTATCCTATGTAGCAAGGTGTGGTGGTTTCAGCCAAAAAACCTATACCTCATTCTCCAATTAAGGCTAATGTTGGGAATTCTGGAAGGATTGGGCTAGTTAACCCTGCCAAGGCTGGAAGTCTTACTTCTACTTCTACAGTTAAGGATTCTCCATTAAAACCTGGTGTGGTCATGTCTGACGATTTAATTTCAGAGATTTTTGTTGGTAGTAAGGGAAGTCTGAAGGAGGGTGTTATGGAGCCAGTGTCAAAATCTCCTTTGCTTAGAGTAAATCCTAGTCTCTCAAACACATTTGCTATCCTCGATTCTACGTGTCATTTGGAATGTGGGATTGTGGATGGAGTTCTCCCTTCTCAGGAGGATGGTCCTAGTTCCTTTGCCCAAACTCATGTGGTCAAAAAGACTAGGGGAAAGGGTAAAGGAGATAAAGGTGGTGGGGGTGGTCTCCCAAGAAAAAGGGGCGAAAGTAAATTCTTCTGTTTTTAATGTTGAAGGCAGCTAGCTGTTTGGAATATTAGGGGGTTAAATAACCCTCTTAAGTAAAAAGAAGTTTTCTTTTATTAAGTCTCAACAACTTTGTTTGATGGGTGTTATGGAAACCAAGATTAGAAGGGAACATTTGGATGCTGCTGTATGTAAGTGTTTCCCTTCTCACTGGCTTCACACTACTAATCGTGATATTTCTGGTTCTACTGCTAGCTAGAATTATTATGGCTTGGGATCCAAGAGTGTTGGTTGTTACTGTCATTTTTGCTTCTTCTCAACTGGTCTTGGGGAAGGTGGAAGGGATTGCTTGTCATAGAGAGTTTTTCATTTCCATAATATATGGTTCTAACAGTGTTAGTGAGAGGAGGGGGCTTTGGAGTGCGCTTCGTCATGCTAACTCTGTTGTTGGGACTTCAGCTTGGTTGCAAATGGGTGACTACAACGTTGTTCGTAAAGTTAATGAAAGGATGGTGGGTTTGATAGTTCTGCTGCTCTTGAGTTTAATGACTGCCTTCATGATTTGGAAATGGATGATATGCCTGCTAGGGGATTTTGGTGCACATGGTTGAATAAACAAGGAGGTTTGGGAGATAACAAGAGCAAGCTGGACAGGTCTTTGGTGAATGCTCGATGGATGGATGATTTTCCAGAGTCAGAAGCATGCTTCCTTGCTCCAGGAGTGTCGGATCACTGTAAAATCCTAGTGTCTATTTTGCCTGCTGTAGCTCTTAAACAGCCTTTCAAATTCTTTTCCTTTTGGATGTTGCATGCATCTTTTAGAGAATTACTATTTGCTTCTTGGTCTGGTCCTGTGGCGGGCCAATCTAACATTCTTCAGCTCAGTCTTAAGCTTAAAAGGCTCAAGCCTATTTTGAGGAATCTGAATAAGGAGCATTACTCTCATATCAGTCTAAGGGTAGAGCAGGCTAAGTCCTATTTTCATCAGGTTCAGAAGGAGTTTTTTTGATAGTCCTCACGATCCTGTTTTATGTTCTCTTGAAAAAGAGGCTCTTTGTACGTACATGGAGCTTAGTTTGCCAGTGGAAGGGTTTAAAAAGTAGAAATCTCGAGTCAAGTGGCTAACTCTTGGGGATCAAAATACTAGGTTTTTTCACCAAAAATTAGTAGCTCACAGATGCAAAAGTAAAATCCTGAGTTTGATGGCTAAGAATGGGATTAGATTGGAGGATCCTAATGCTATTAAGCATGAAATTCTTAGTTATTACAAGGGTTTGCTCGGAACCTCCTTTGCTACTGATGACAGCTTTTTCCCAGGGCTGAGGCAGGCAGCTCAGGTTTACATCTCTCCTGACTTAAAGTTCGCTTTGATTCATCCTATTTCTGATCTTGAGGTCAAAAATGCTATTTTTTTCAATCCATGGGGATAAGGCTCCTGGGCCTGACGGGTTTAGTTCATCTTTTTACCACAAAAATTGGGATATTGTAGGGCCAGATGTTATCAAGGCTGTCAACCAATTAATTTTTTGAGACAAGGTTTTTACTAAGAGAATGGAACTCAACTGCCATATCCCTTGTTCCTAAGACTTCTCCTAGGACTATCAAAGATTATAGACAAATCTCGTGTTGTAATGTTCCCTATAAGTGCATTTCAAAAATCCTTGTAGCTCGTCTCCAACCTTTCTTATCCTCTTTAATCAGGCCTAACCAATCAGCTTTTATCAAAGGGGAATCTATAGTGGATAGTGTATTACTTATGCAAGAGCTGGTTCGAGATTATCATAAAAATCAAGGTTCTCCATGGTGTGCTCTGAAAAAAGACCTTATGAAAGCCTATGATTCCGTTGATTGGGGTTTTTTATTTGAAGTTTTGAAAGTTATGGAGTTCCCTCCTCAGTTTCTTAAATGGATCAAGCTTGTGTTTCCACTGCTATGTTCTCTATAAGCATCAATGGGGAACTAATGGATTATTTTCCTAGAAAAAGGGGACTGAGGCAGGGGGATCCTCTATCCCCTTACCTATTCCTTTTAGTTATGGAAGGGTTTTCTTCCATTTTGCAATAAAGAATCAGTCAAAGTGTCTTTTCTTTTCATCCTCGATGCAAGGCCTTACATCTTTCTATCCTTATTTTACGGATGATCTCTTCATCATGTGTGGTGCAGATCCTTTCTCCTTTCGGCTTATAAATGGTATGTTGTAAGATTTCCATTCTATGTCTAGGCTTAAGCCAAATCTCCAAAAGTGTTGTGTCTACTTTGCTGGTGTTTCTGCTAAGAGTAAAGGAGTGTTACAGCAAATCTTAGCCATCCTAGAGGGAATGCTTCCTGTTCGGTATTTGGGTGTGCCCCTCATCACAACTAGGCTACATGCTTTAGATTGTCAATTGTTGTTGGATAAAATTCTTGGTAGAATTCAGTCTTGGACCAACAAGTTATTGTCATATGGAGGCAGGGCTGAACTCATTAAATCTATCTTGTTTAGTACTCAAATTTTCTGGAGTTCCATCTTCATTTTGCCCTAAAGAGTGCTTAAGGGTATTGAGAAACTGCTTCGATCCTTTTTCTGGTTGGGACTGAGTTGAAGAGTACTGGTGCAAAGGTTTCTTGGGCTGATGTGTGTGCTCCTAAGGAAGAAGGAGGCCTTGGTTTTAGGGTTCTCAAGGACTGGAATAGGGCTGCCATGACAAAGCACTTGTGGGCTATTGCTCTTAAGGCTGACACTTTATGGGTAAAATGGATTCACACATACATTATGAAAGATCATTGCTTATGGTCTATGGCTATCCCAGATTCTGCAGCGTGGACAATTTGAAAATTATTCAATCTTCGATCTCTTGTACAGCCTTGGATCACTTATGTGATTGGAAATGGTAGTACGACTTTTCTTTGGTTAGACAACTGGCATCCATTAGGCCCTCTTTATACTAAGTTTAGTTCCAGAATTGTGTATAACTTGGGCAGGAATTTGTATGCTAAAGTAGCATCTATAGTTGCCAATCATGATTGGAAGTGGCCCAGATGTAGGAACTCTGTTACTAGGGAAATTATTCAGCACACCCCTGTTTCTCTCATTCCCCACATAGATCAAGAGTTTACAATGGAATCTCTTGCCAATGGTCAGTTTTCAATTCAATCTGCATGGAATGCTATTAGGAGGTAGCATCCTCATGTTAGTTGGGCAAAAGTGGTGTGGTTTAAGCGTGTTGTTCCAAGATGGGCTATCATCCAGTAGTTGGCAATTCTGGGCAGGCTTTCCACTTTGGATAGGCTTCAAAAATGGAGAATTGTAGCGAATGCTCAATGTGTTCTCTGTTCAACTACATTGGAAACCTGTGATCATCTCTTCTTCCAATGTTCTTACTTTTCTCAACTTTGGCAGAATATTCAAAGGAGGAACAGGTCTCTTTATCCTCTTGTTGATATGGCTCACATCATTGATTGGTTGGAAAAACATGCTTCTGGATCCTTGTTTGGTGTTTTATTGTCTAAACTCTCTTTTGCTGCTTTACTATACTATGTGTGGGGAGAGAGGAACAAGAGAATCTTTCAACACCATAGTAGTAGTTTGTTGCAGTTGGAAGCCCAAATTTCTACTGACATCAGAGCTTGTGCTAGTTCATGGAGAGGCATTAAGAAGACTGATGTGAATTTGGCTTTATGTGCTGTTTGGAATATTCCTCGCTGGGTCTTTGATAGGGCCTGACTTGTTATTACTTCTAGTTTCTTTTCTTATTTGTCCAAAGGGTGTTTTCTAGGCTAGAGTTGCTTCTGTTCTTTAGTTGTTAGGGTGGGAGCCTGTTCCTTACCCTTTTTCCTTTTCTTGTTTGTATGCTTTGTTTCAGGGGTAGCGCCTTTGTTTGGTAATAAAATCTTAACTTACCAAAAAACAAAAAAAGGATTCCGTTGAAAAAGGCGACGATCGTCGGTTCGAAATACAGAAATACTTTTCGACACACGCGATCGAATATGTTCTCATACAAGACGACAAAGTATATAAACTAAGAGGGTACTAAAAACTGGTACGGATCGGAGTTATAGCTCATGCTAGTTGATAAAGGTGCCAGCAAGAGCACAAAACTAAAGTTGGTCCTACATTCTCGCAAGTCTCCCAAATAGAAAACTAGCAAAAACAAATAGACCACAGGACTACACAATCAACTCGTATAATTTAGCCAATTAAACTGATCACAAAAAATCTCCAATTTTATAGTGGATGACAAATTCTAATTTTTAGGGGTCCCCATATTTTGGAACCCTAAGATGAAGAATCTAGGGCTCATCTACGAAGAGAGAGACCTTGGCAATGGACATTCGGTGGTGCATCACGATTCGATTTTCGCGATTTGACCGGATCCTACCTCAGAAGTAAGGAGCTTTTAATTTGGGGATTTCATTCCCTTTTCCTTTGTTTTGCTTTGTTTCTTTTTCTCTCATCCCCCTCTCTTTATTTGTTCGGTACACCCACTCTCTCGTCTCTCTTTTGTACTTTTGTTCTTTTTCCTGTCTCCCTCCTAAAATACTCCTATATTTTACTAATATATTTTACAATGTTTGTAAGTTTTATTCTACATATTCACTTTTTATAAATTACTATATTTAACAATTAATAGTAGATATTTCTTCGTTTGGGTTTGAATCGTTTGTAATACGGTGAAGATCTTGTGTGTTCATGTTGTGATTTGTGAATTGATTATGATGTGGGTCTGTCTCATGACATAAAATTTTTCTAGTCATGCAACCTTGTAGTAGTAGAGAAATCGAAGCAGTGAACTCGATCCTAAGCCAATCCCAAATGTCTCGTCGAAAATCCGGAAATGGACCAAAAACAACCAACCACCCACGATTTTAAATTGGGATCGTATTTCGATTTTATATGTGACAGATAGAACAAGTGAATGAGCAGTTATTTTATGTTTCAAAAATATTAATCTTTAATGGACGAATCTATAAGACATAATAATGATCAAATCACCGTTATGTACAGGGGATTTTAAACGAGGGATACGATTATAAATTGCCAAATCTTTTTTTTAATAAGTTAATCTTAGTTTGAAAAATCTACATCATGTAAATATAGTCATGGTTACCTGCCAATCTCAATATCTATGCTCCATCTATCTTCTTCCTTTTTGTGGCACGTCAAGATGCCCAGAAAATCACCGGCCTTGGAATAATTTCGTTAAGACTGTGCAAATGGCAATGTTAGTGAGTGCGACCGCTATGTTATAGCAATAATTTTAATACCACACTCATTTATACACCTATTCACACACCCACACTCACAATAAAGGTGGGCCCCACACACACTGGGTGTGTAGTGTGTGCGGGTTCCACCCTTATTGTGAGTGTGGGTGTGTGAATGAGTGTGTAAATAGGTGTGGTGGTAGAAGGACTCGTGTTATAGTACATGGCCGAAATGTACGAGTGAGTGAGTGGCTGCGAGATCGGACCTGGTCCTTGACTGTTTTTTGCCGGAACTCCATGACTTATGTTCTATGGTCCAATAACAATAGCGGAAGAGCAAATCCACCAAAGGTTAAGCCGCGGAAGATCGAGTTGGTGGGAAAAAATGGCGGTTTGTTGTGGTGGCATGGAGCTCGTGATCCAACGGTGCATGGTTGAGCTGCCTGACCGCGTCGTTCCGTGTCAAGGATAAATTTATAAAACTGGGAATTAACTAATACTCCATAGAATAGTGGTCAAGATCGAGTATCGTTTGAACGGAGACAGTATGGCTAAATTACGACAAATTCGATTAATTTTTAGATTAATCCGGGCAAAGGAAGTTTGGTTGTTCGAATTTGGAGAATTTATTAAATCTAAGAGATTAAATTAAATGAAAAGTTTGTAACAATTGGGGAGAAAATCTAGGGTTTGAATCCACTTCGACTGCGTAACTCCAACATGCATAGGCGAGATTAATTATTTGAATCAGAAGGGATTATTGTGAGGGCTTGCAAACCCGAGCAATAATCGTCAAGAAAATTCTTGAGTTGTTAAAAGGCATAGATTATCCCATAGCACACGGAACGTCTCAGAAGTACGGTTTGGCTGCCTAATGACACGACCCGTCTTACGAGTATAATCTATCTCAGAACTCCAACTACAATCGATGAAAACCATTATATAACTCGTATTTGAAAGCTTGCATACAAATACTCAATAGATTAAAACTATCAAAATCATTCCATTCAATTGCCTAACGGCACGACCCGTCTTATGAGTATAATCTATCTCAGAACTCCAACTACAATCAATAAAAATCATTATATAACTCGTATTTGAAAGCATGCATACAAATACTCAATAGATTAAAACCATTAAAATCATTCCATTCAATTGAAACGGAAAGGGTTCTTAGTTATACAATCGATCCGAATAATAAACCTAAAACCCATACATAAAATAAAATTACTTGGTGCGAAGTTTCATCTTCCCCTAGACAATAGAGTTAGCCAGCCATGGAAGCTGGAGCCCTGTTTTATGTGCAGCCCTGTTCGGAAATAACTCGTGATAGCTTTTTTTTTTTTGGTCTCCGAAGCGTCGTCCCCCTCATTATACAAGACAAGATGCCGCTTTATAAGTGGTGCCGAGAATAGGTAATAGAATTCTTTTCGATCTAAAACTCTCCTGTTCTGGCATTTTCTATATTAATCCATGAGTTTAATTCCTCGGCTCAGGATTCCTACTAAATCCAAATTGATGCATTCTAATTAATTAGGATCCAATACACTTGGACCGTTGGCTTGACGTAATTCAATACTCCACTGCAATTTGTAATTTTATTTCAAACGGCACTGGTTTCCCGAGACCAAAATTCACACAGACGCCGCAGACAATCAATTTCCATCTTTGCGGTAAAATTCCGTAAGATCTTTCAAATTGCACGTTTTTGCACTCATTGATCTCCGAGGCCTGCACACACCATAAAACACTAAAACGCGTCAAGTAACAATGTAAACGGACCGACAAAGTATAAATTAGAAGGATTAAATGGGTGCTTTTCAGCACCTATCACTGCCCCCTTCTTCTTCTTCTTGAAACTTTTATATATCCCACATATAGGAGGGGTCTTGGTATCTCCTCCGATCCGTTTAAATTTTTTGGCCATTTTCCGAGCATATTTTGATGATCAGTTTTGTTCATTTTATAGAGTTTGGTGAGAGCATTAATCTTGTCAAAAATATGATCATAGGATTTTAGTAAATACATGATAGACACACGTGAAAAATGCAAGAAAACAAAAATTGGGTTCCGATTCAGTTTGTTTTTGGATCCAATTTTTGTTTTTCTGCAATTTTCACGTGTGTTGATTATGAATCTACTAAAATCCGATGAACATGATTTTTTTTATAAATTAATTTTCTCGCCGAGCTCTACAAAATGAACAAAGCTGATCATCAAAGTGTGCAAAAAATTGAAAACGAAGTGGAAGAGGACACCAAGACCCTTCCCATTCCTGGGACATACAAATTACTATATATCATGGGACCCTAATTGTGGACAATTTAAGATTCATCTGTTGTCTGTAAAAAGTTACTTCTATTATTTTCATTTAACTCTAGAACCACCTCCTTGGATCCCGAACTCAAATTTCTGCTCCAAAAAATTTAAATAGAACGTAATCCAAAAAATATACTCCCTCCGTTTCTTATTTAGAGTCCAATATTTCATTTTGGAATGTCCCTTAATAAGTGTTCATTTTGTAAAGTTAGGGGGGTAAAAGTTGGTGAGTTTTTTATTTTGTCTCTAAAAGTATATTTCATTTTGAAAAATTAGTGAGTAAAAGTGTAATGATAATGGGTACGTAGGGAAAGTAGAGGAAAAAACTGATGTGAAAGGTGCAATGATGATATCTTTTCAATAAGTTGGAGTTACGTACGAAACATGACACTTAAAAAGGGACGGAGGGAGTAGTAATTTGCTAAGTTTGTTTAGCCTGAATAATATATTGAGATATGCAGCTCATAGAAAATGCTTTTGGACTAGCCTTTAAACAAATTGTATGCACTTAGGATACTGATAAGTAGGAAATAACCTCCCAAGATCAGCTAAGACCGGAAAGCCTAGCACAGCACGAAGGGCCATGTAGGAGACCCAGTGACGCAAAGCTTAGCTTGAAGAGCTGAGCTCAATGGACCACCGCAGGGGCAAAGGTCATCCTAAGGTCAGCCCAAGGCAAAGAGCTCGCGAGCACAGCCCTAAGGGCTCAGACTAGAGTCCTAAGAACATGGAATCTAGCCTATAAGAGCTAGACTCTATTATACTAGTCTAAGGACGGAGGCCAGCTCACAAGCACAGCTCATAGAAGAATACCGAGCTCAGCTCACCAGGTGAGCTCGGTAAATATGATAAACTTACAACCAGAGACTTATAAAACACTCCACGGCGGAAGTTCATACAGTCTATGGGATTCATAGAATAGCCAGGACTTTATCTCATCCGAAGAGATTAGGCCACGAGTCTTAGAGGATAAACACAAAGATTCATCCACCATGAAGACTCATAACCTTGATGACAATCACATAATCCCAAGGAGATGAGAACTCCTCAAACCTGATAAGAATCAGGGGAGTCCTAAGGTGAGGAGGACACTCCATCACCAACCTATTCCCGTTATGTACGGACAAGCCCAAGAGGTCCCAGTACCGTAAGGACTCTTGATCTGGATAACAATCGCAGAGTCCAAAGGTGAAGGGACTTCTCAAACCTGATAAGGATTAAGGAGTCCTAAGGTGAGGAGGACACTCTAAAACCTTTCTATACCTGTCACGAGTGGATGAGACTTAAGAGTCCCAGTGCCAAAGGATTCCTCCCAAAATTCCTATATAAAGATCATATCTCCACCTCATAAAGGTACGCAATACTCCAGAACTCATACTCAGTCCATACACTCTTCTAAAGCAGATAGATTGATTTAGGCATCGGAGGGGTGATAGCGACAGCCACGCCGGTGCCCATAGCTTTTTTGTTTTGTATTGCAGATCGTTAATCGAGCACGTCGGAAGCCGCTTCATCCGTTGGAGGATCAGATGGACGATTGAGGCACCCCTCCTCCAGAGGTAACGAAAACCGCTTCATCAGATACCTTTTTAGGGGAAAATTGATATAGAAAGACTTCAAATCCGTAAGTCCCAAAAAGCTGCGTCCTATTTGGTTAGTAATTTCTTTTACAAAACACACTTTTGTTTGTATCCCATTTTTGTTGAGTCAGTATTTTTTCATTTTAAGTTAGCGAGTCTGTATAAGATCAGAGTAGAAGAAATCTTGTTATATAACTGAGAGTAAGCATATCAGTTGGATAAAATAGAAAATGAATTACTTTCCAACTTGCTAACCAACTAGGGCTAGCTCAGCTAGACAGAACTTTTGCATCTCACTAGGATGTCAGGAATTGAGTCTTTCCACATGCGTGTCGGTATTCTTTCCTTTATATTTGTTGGGGTTATTTCTCCTCTTAATGGGGCTTGTAGTTGAGTTGGGTTTATAGTGATTGTGACCCCTTTGATGAGCTTATTTATCATGTTGGTTCAATTGTTGGCTTGGTTATCTCGTGAACTCTCACGCAATGGAAACAGTAGCTTGTGATTTGTACTTATTTCTTTATACATGATCAAGGCCGGCCCAACCCCAAGGCTCAAGAGGCCTGGGCCTTGGGTAGCCCACATATTCCAATTTTCAAGGCACTCAAATATTTTTTACTATTTGGGTTTGAGTAAGAATCTTTTTAAAAGCCCAATAAAATGAAAAAAAATGCCCAATTAAATGTAATGAGTTAGCTCAACCTACCATTCCATAAGCCCAAGTGCACAACTTACCAAATTCCCAAAATCATTTCCCCCAAACCACCGAATAACACCTTCCCAAAATCGTTTCCCTCAAACGCACCCCAAAATCTTGACAATCTTGTATTTTGTGTTTGTATGTAACGATTAATAAAATTTTATATTGGTTTGGTTTTCTCGTATTATGATTGTTACTGTTAAAATTGTTAAGTATTAACTTTTTAAGGGCACACTCATTTCAATTGGCCTTGGGCACTAAAAATCTTTGGGCCGACTTTGTACATGATGTAATGATCTCTCCTTCCGATTGAAAAAAAAATACTTTCCAATTTGCTGGGCGACTAACAAATTAACTTTTCAATTGATCGGACCATTTAGTGGCAGCTACCCTCTCAATTTACACGATAAAAAAGATTGCAAGACTTCATATAAAAGGAAAGGGGTTGTGCTCTCCAAAGTTGTCAAGAGATTGAGAAGGAAAAAATAAAAAAATAAAAAACAGTAGTGTTTTTCCCATTTGTTCGGAAAGTTTGTGGACACAGCAAATCTGTTCACAGCTTGTGCACATATTGCGATGTGGGGCCCATTAGGGGTCACACAAATGATTCGAGACGTTCATTATTTTTAAAACATTTTTTAGAAGACTCCCGCAAAAAATCAGCTTAATCCGATACCTATAAGTACTTGAACTAATCGTCTAACTTTTCATGATCCAAAAACCTGAATAAAAAATTTGACAATTAGATCAAGTACTTAAAGGTGTCGGATTGAGTTGATTTTTCACGAGGATAGTTAAAAGAAATGTTTTAAACATAATGAATGACTTGGATTATTTGTGTGAAATCCATAATGGATCCCACAATGCAATCTGTGCACTGTGTCAGTAGCAAGGTTCCATTTTGTTGATGATATTGCCGTGTGAAACATGAGAAGGAAAAATACCCATTTATGTTTAGCCGCCGCCCTTGAGGGATACGGAGTATATCGGAAGTGGTCTTTGTTTTGTTTGAGTGTTGGAGTACAATGAGATCTTCGAACATTGATATACAATGACAACTCCAAGAAGTTTACACATCTTTGATTCAACTATTTAAATTTTTTTTCGATTGATTTTTGGAAGGATCTTGAAAAGTTAGTGAATTCAAGATAATGGTGGTCAAGCACTGCTGCACTGGGTGTCACTACAAGAAAAATTATATTGGGTGACAAATGAAAATCGTCACGAATAATATAGGTGATGTGGGCACACGCCCCAAAATTTTCAATTTCGTTCTCAAAAATCAGGTGCGGCCCTCTTTTAAAAGCGCGGCGAAATGCTTCGATTCATAGTCGCCACTTGGGTTTTAGCGGTAAAAACACCCAAGAAACCGAACTTGAAAAACGTTTGCTACGTTTGCTTGATTTTGAAAAAGGGCGTAGACCGGTCCGTCGTCACCTTCGATATCTAAGGTTCAGGAGCCAGGTTACGAGAGGGGCAGGGTTTTATGGCACTCCTCTCGCCCAATCCGGAGATCGGTCTCTACTCAGGCATTTTGTAAAACTTTTTCATTTTTCTCTCATTGATCATGTTTTAGCCAGTTAGGGCGGAGGAACAGTTAATGGGGATTAAAATTGTGACGAGTTGTAGTTATATGACGAAATGTAATGGATGGTGATTTGCTTGCAAGAATGAATATAGATTGAGAACAAACACTGAGAGCAGTTTGAACAAGTTGGAGTACGCTGATCCGAAGGGATGTGAGCAGGTAGCACACTAGTATGCGCTGGCTGGACCACCGCATGCTAATATTACCCGCGCACGCCACTCCTTGACTGGCGTACTTCATTTATTATGGGCTCATAGTCTTTGTTTGCAACCCTCTGGGCTCTGGAAAGGACCAACGCACACTCAGGACAAACCACACATTTAATATCAGCATATATATACAAATTACAAATATCAGGAATTGCTTGAAGCCACGAGAAGAAACAGAATACCCCATAAACAGTGTGGGGACATGAAAAGAGGCCAAGACTACGCTAGATGCAATGGCCAGCCACTGGACCATGTCGTCACTGTCGTACGCCAGTCATAAGACCCCGTACGCTAGTTACACCATTCGGTCAGTGCTTGGCTTTGCATTATCTGGGCTCTGGAATATGACCAGAAAGATCCCAGAGGCCCTCTAAAGCAAGCAAAAAGCAAATATTGAATGCTAGCTAAACAGTTCTAGGATACAGAAAGCTATAAAACTGGTTATTAGCATGCCATAAAGTGATGACAGAAAGTACAAACCAGAAAATGGATGATCAATGATCTCCACGCCAGTAGTGCACATACTGCTATGACCGGCATACGACATGATAATACTGGCGTGCGCCATTGTTCATCTCACACAATTATTATATTTTACCAGTTTAAGGCCAGGGCTAGTATTGATTACTAGCCTGGACCTCACTGGTTCTTCTCAGGGGTCGAAAACAGAAAGAACCACAAAGGTGGCATACCTTTGGTTTTGGGATGAATGGATGACTTGAGCTTTGGTTTGGAGAGGTAGAGGTTGGATGATGACAATGTGGGGGTGTGTGGCAATGGCCCTTTTACTTCCTCTTTCAATGAGAAGAGAGGGAGAGCAAGAGAGGAAAAGAGAGGACTTGAACTCTTTAAGTTGGCTAACCTTTTTTGCAAATGAATGCAAGGGGGGGTATTTATAGCACAAGAGTGGACTGAGAGGAGTCTCCCATGCATTTAATGCATGGGACTAGGTGATGGGGTGTGTAGGAGAGAGGAGGGGACGTCCCTGCAGAAACAATCATCAGGGGGCTGTTCACTGTACTGAGGCGGCTACAAAGTCTTGAGCACGTGACAGAAAAGTGGTGATTTGACTGGCTTTGACCTGCGTGCGCCAGTGATAACTGGGTCAACGGTCGATGACTGACACGTGGCAGTTTTCTGGCGCACGCCATGACAACACTGGCGTATACAAGTAGGGTTTTGCTGGGGCTATTTGGTTCTGGCTCGAAGGTTTTGAAATGGGGCTTGAATGGGCTTGGAACGCTCAAAACTCAAACATGCCATCGACCTCGGAACGTTCTTGACCTTAATCATCATTGGGGAATCAAAAGACTGAAATTAAACTAATCCGGATAGTTAGTTCAGAGTAGGGTGTCTACAGGTGATGAAAAAAAATTTGTCAACTAAAAGTTGTTGAGGATTCCTACCTGGTGCTGAAATCTATTTTTCGTCACCTATAGTGCCTTTTGATGACGAAATATTTCATCACCAAAAAGTGAATAATTAGTGATGAAATTTTTTTTCTCTCATTGTGCTTTTTGACGATTTCGTCACCGATAGGTCACATCGGTGACGAAAATTTTCGTCACCAATATAAAAAATCGGTGAGAAAATTTTTCGTTGCAAAAGACATTTTTATATGGGGAAAAAATCCTTCTTTCTTGCTCCTGCTGGGTTTCAAACCCAAGTCTTTTGAGTTTTTCGCGCAAACTCTGATCGACTGCGCCACACACACTTTTCAATAAATATTTGAAATATCTAATATATAACATATATGTTTAACATGAAAATATATTTCGAATGTAATTTTGAACCTTTAAACATTAAAATTAGCAATTTTGATAAACATGAAAGTTGTAATCAATTGAGTTATATTTCAAACCCAATTTGAATTATCTCAATCAGAGTTTTTAGTAAAGAGTTATGTCTGAAATATATTTTGTGACAAAGTGCAATTCATAAATTTTATCACGAAAGGTACCCATTTGACGACGAAATATATTTTTCGTCACTGAAAGCGTTAAAATGGTGATGAAATTATTTATCGTCACCAAAGTTAAGCATTTGGTAACGGAAAAAATATTTCGTTACTAAATTGGTCTCATTAGGCGAAGAAATATATTTTTTGTCACCAAATGATTACCTTTGGCGACCAAAAATAATTTTGTCACTTTTTTAAAGCTTTTGGAGACGAAAAATGTATTTCGTCACCCAATGGGTACCTTTGGTGACGAAAATATTTTTTTCGTTGCTAAACAGGTATAATTGGTGACGAAATTGTTTCGTCACTGAAGTTGTCAAACTAATGTCGATTTTATTTTTTCGTCACTAAAATATACTCATTTATAACTAACGAAATTAAATTTTGCCGGCACTTTTTCATCATCAATTTTCATTTTTCTTGTAGTGTGTGATGAACGAGTGATTGTACAAGTAAGTCTTAAGCGATTGTGAGGATTCAAATTGTAGGTAAGATTACTTGTAATTACACATGGAGTATTGTGTTTTGATTCCTTCCTCTCTCTTTTTACCCATTTGGGATTTTTCACATATTTTGGTCTTCATTGTTTGTTTGCTTCCTGTTTGTGAGGTTGATTTCGTATTCGATTGATGGGTCGTTTGATTGAAGAGATAAAACATAGTGAATTTTAAACCGAGGCAATCTAGGATTTTTCAAAATCTATGTTCCGCTAGTTTTAATTTGACCAAAAAACTAACATTCTCACCGGACTTGCTAATTTTGGGATGCGAGCTAGTGTGTGATTAACTGACTGTCTTTACAGTCTTAAGACCTACTTGCCGAGAAAGGCTACACTTAACAGCATCCCGTTACACTCTGACGTGGCAGTGTCCAACAATTGGGCAAATTTTGCTAATTAGGTATTCACTCTGTCCGGATTTAATAGTCCCTCGTTTAATTTTAACCGGATAAAAAATGAATTATATCTTTAAATTGGTAATAAATTTTATATTTAATATGGATTTAGTTTGATAGATGTCAATTAGTTCGGTAAGACAATGTCTTCAAAATTACATAAAACATAATAAATTAAAAAATATATAATGAATTAAAAAATGACACGAATTCTCAAAAAGTACTATTAAATCCGGGCAGAGAGTAGAATGGTTCTTCCTACATATGCAATGATTTGCCATGAACTTGCAGATTCTTACTTGATTATGCTGTGTCCGAATCTATGTCCATGCCCAATGTTACTTTTTATTGCGCATGCATATCTACCTAATAAAACACAAAGGTGTGAGGATCAAACAAATATAAGTTGAAAGGAGGGCTGAGACTCATTTGATTCAAGAGCTGATGTGTGCTTTCCAACTCTTTTAAGAAACCATCCACACTCTTACAAACATATTACAAAAATGTCATTGGTTCTTTTTACCAAAATCAGATTATGTCTGAAGCATTAAAAAAAAAACCCTGCTTCTATTGGCGTTTGGGTCTCTCTCTCTCTCTCTCTCTCTCTCTCTCTCTCTCTCTCTCTGGCGAAATCTTTCAAATCCAGGCCAACAAAGCTGCGTGGAATATTCCTTACCTTGCGAAATCTTTCAAATCTGTCGAGTTTCGTGGACGGTGGGAACTGGGCCAAGAAAGCTTCGTGAAAGCAAATGTATTTGAAATTTATTGGGATTTTTTTTTGATTTTTGGTCTCTATTTTTTTTAAGTTTTGCTGTTAGCAAAGGGGGTCTAAAAAAGAAACCATATCAATTTGGAAGAAAGCCAAGGAGATGCGTGGACGGTGGGTAAAGAGAGTTCCCTAAAAGCAAAGGCATTTGGAAATTTTTGGAGTTTGTTGGGCTTGGGATTTTTTTGGATTTTTTGTCTCTGTTTTTTTTTTTGGAGTTTTGGTGTCTATTAGCAAAGGCAGTGCTCTGTTGGGACCATTGTTGGCAGTTTTTGGTGTCAGAAATGTTCTTTGTAGCTAGCTTAAAATTTTAGTTTGGGGAGTGCCATAGGCACGGGTAATTCTCTTTCGTGCCACTAAGAAGAAGATCACATACTCTTTCGAAATATTTCAAATCTGTCGAGTTTCGTGGACGGTGGGAACTGGGCCAAGAAAGCTTCGTGAAAGCAAATGTATTTGAAATTTATTGGGATTTTTTTTGGATTTTTGGTCTCTGTTTTTTTTAAGTTTTGGTGTTAGCAAAGGGAGTCTAAAAAAGAAACCATATCAATTTGGAAGAAAGCCAAGGAGATGCGTGGACGGTGGGTAAAGAAAGTTATCTAAAAGCAAAGGCATTTGGAAATTTTTGGAGTTTATTGGGCTTGGGTTTTTTTTGGATTTTTTGTCTCTGTTTTTTTTTTTTTTTTTGGAGTTTTGGTGTCTATTAGCAAAGGCAATGCTCTGTTGGGATCATCGTTGGCAGTTTTTGGTGTCAGAAATGTTCTTTGTAGCTAGCTTAAAATTTTAGTTTGGGGAGTGCCGTAAACACGGGTAATTCTCTTTCGTGCCACTAAGAAGAGGATCACATACTACACACTAATGAATCGATTTAGTGTTTGAGCTACTAGCTAACAAGTGTCGTAGGCACGGACAATTCCAACTGGGGTTCGTAGATATACACTTACAAAATGTTGTTGTAATTATAAAGTAGATATACACTTACAAAATGTATTTTTGCTTTATAATTAACTGGTCCCAATGACTACATCTTGAAAACGATGCATTTTAGGCCCAGCTATTACTTGGTACATGTGAGACAAAAAATAATAAATAAATGGGGACCAAATAGACGGGCAGAATGATCTCATACACTTACATTAGCTTAGGAAGACAAAAATGAAAAAAGGTAGAAAAGACTACTCCAAGAAGTATGTGTAGAGTCTTTGGATCAAAATCATGCATGCCCAAGTCAATGGAATATGAAGGCCATATCATCGACATCGACCAGGACAATTGGCCGAACCATCCAATATCCAAGACTTAGCATTTAAGTTCGTGGAACACATGATGACTCCGATTTAATTGGGCAAATTGGTCTAAAGGACATATTTAAAGATCGAGTTTCTCAAGTAATAAGGACATCAAATATTTTCATAGTTAGGGGAAGGACAAAGGGTTTTTCATCACTGGAGATTTGACTGGCATTTACCGGCGGTATTCTTACCGGCATTAAATAAATGCCATTGAAAGACACTTTTAGTGGCATTAATAAGACCGCCAGGAATAATTACCCAAAAATGGCAATTTTCCTAAGACTGCCATTTTCGGTGACTTTTACTGGCGGTTTTTCAATTACTGCCGGGAAAGTAGAATATACGATTGTTTTTAATACCGGTGGTAATACTTATAATAAAATCGACCCAGATAATATAAATAATATTATTTATCCTATTTGACCCAAAATGCTGGTTAGCCCAATTGGTCACACCGTGTGCATAGATCCGGAGGTTACGGGTTTGACTCACAGGGAGAGCGAAAAAAATTTACCACCCATTTTATTGCCGGCGGTAATATTTCTGATGGTTTTGTAATGCCATTTTTAGTATTACAGGCGATTTGTTACCACCGTGCGGTTTTTTGACTATTACCAATAGTTGTTAGTATTACTGGCGGTTTTTGAACTATTTCCGACGGTTTTCTAATGCCGCTAAAGGAAAAATTTGGCGTAGTTTAATGGTTCCTCCTGTGCAGATTAATTAGAATGGTGAAATTCCTACGAGATACTCCAATCCAAAAATAACCACAAATACGAAAAGACATAATACGAGGAACACACGGATGTACATGGTAAACCCCAAAAATGGGTAAAAACCACGGGAAGGAATCAAATACTAGTTTCAAGACGACTCCCCCTTAAGAAGTCAAACCAAGCTAGGTCCGCAATGTGGATCAGCTAGACTAGAAAGCAATGCTCCCCCTCAAGAACAGACTCCCCCTCTTTATTATAATAAAGTTTCTTTTGCTTTTGATTTTTCTTTTACCCCATTTTTTTTTATAATCAAACAAAGGAATTCTTTCTTACCCACTGCCGTTTGACGCGAACATTCAGAGAAAGAGTACCTCACCGCAATTGTCCGGTTACTATGCAAGTGGTCCAACAAACATACCTTCACAAAGTCTATCCATCTTTTTACGCGAACGCTTAGAGGGAGAATACCTCACTCCAATTGCTCGGTTACTAAATGAACGCCCGGATAGGTAGGTAGTGAATAAGCTAATACTCGAAAGGAGTTTTTAGGAGAGAAGAGCAAATACAACGATAACAGCACAGAGGGAATGATAGCCATAGGTCAATCTCAAAGAGGGATGAACACGAGAACATAGCCACGTACATGAGACTAACCGCATGTGAAAAGGGGCAATCTAGCATTTCTGTGAGATGGTGTAAAACACACATCCATGTAGTATGCAACACTCACCATCTAAATGTATCTAAGATAGAGAAAACACATTGGATGCTCATGCCTTATCCTGAATGTCTAAGCTCATGGAAAATTAATGAAAGCAATTTGATAGATAGTGCAGTCCAAAACACACACAAAAAAATTTAATATATGATTTTTTTTAAAGATAAAAGAAATACTGACAAGACAAACAAAAATATGCCAAAGAATTCAATCAATACAACAGACCCCAACTAATTTGCGAAGATAGTCGAAGCGGAGATAATCAAGGGGTTTGGTGAAAAGGTCAGCTTTTTTATTAGTAGTGTCTAGATACTCTAGAGAGACAATGCCCTCATCAACAAGATCACGAATAAAGTGGTGTCGGATATCAATGTGTTTTGTTCGTGAATGTTGTACTGGATTCTTAGAGATATTTTGCACTCGTATTGTCACAATAAAGGGTGAGGATATCTTGAGGTAGACCGTAATCTTCTAGCATTTGTTTCATCCAGAGTAATTGAGTAGGCACAGACAATTCCAACTGGGGGGCGTAGTACCGTAGGCATAGGCAAGCACTAGTAAAAAGGCCTAATTGCCCAAATCCATAAAATCAGCTCCAACTGGGAAGGGCCAGCCCAATGGCCCAACCCAAAACCAACGCCAAACCCTAGCCATTCTGCCATCCCTGCCATACAGCCGAGCAACATCCAAACCCAGGCGCTTCAACCACCACCCTCACCGATTAACAGCGGCAGGCAGTGGCCGATTCGTACGGACCGGCCGTCGCCCAAAAACCCACGCCGCCGCCACCGTTGCACAGCACCACCCAAAATCAAGACGGACCCAAAAACAACCAGATCTCAGTAATATAAGCTAAGTTAACCTAGTTAATGGTCAATGACTTGAACATTTAACGACTTCCAGAAGTGGTCAAGTTTTACTTGTTATTCCAACTAATTATTAATCTCACAAGAAATTACATCTAAGTCGAGTTTAATTTGAGCAATTTGATTTCTTGTTTTACATAATCTTACCGCGTTAATCAAGTAGAACTCAGCAAACTTGAATTACACGGTCGATGTAATCGTCCACATAATCTCAAGCAAATATTTAACATATACTGTATTCATCAAGAGTACTCGAGTTCAAATTTTTGATATTCTCGCTAGGCTGACACCGCTCAAATCATGCCCACCATGCACTTGATTTGTGGTTTAGGGGCACCCAAATTTCTGTTCCACAAATTACAACCCGGATGAGTCACTCTCATAATAAATGCACCACTTGAATTCTAGTCTTGTTTTAAAAATTTGAATGGCTGTATATATTCCCCGCCCTCTCGGTTCTGACTTGTCTTATTAGCTTAATTTCCTTCTCTTGCTTTCATTGCTTTCCACTTGTACATTTAGGCTACATTCTTATGAACTTAACTTAAATTTGAGAATTTTATTCTTATTTGAATTTTTTTTGCATTTATTAATTTTGCGCCAAACTTATTAGCTTAATCTTGTCGAGACGAATCAATAACCCACAAATTTTTGGCGCAAAACTAATAAATGAAAAAAAAAATTTAAATAAGGACAAGATTCTCAAATTCAAGTTAAGTTCATAAGATCGCAGCCTTAACTAGTGGAGTATTTTTTGGTATTTTAGTACGTAGTGTAAATGTATGTGTGTGTGTGTGTGTGTGTGTATATATATATGAGTTAAATTCCGATGAGGGATCCCTCATTTTTTTAAAATGAGGGACTTCCATTTCCGATTGAATTTCGATAATCCGAGCCGCTCAAAGTGATCAGAACGTGATTTTAAGGGTCCTCACGATAAATCAGCAAAAAAAATGACCGGGAAGGGCTTCATCCGAGCAGTTTTCATTGAACGGTTCAAAAAAAACTGCTCGGATGAAGCCCTTCCAGGTCATTTTTTTTTGCTGATTTCTCGCGGGTATATATAGAGGAATTTTCAAGTGAGGGATCCCTCATTTTTTTAAAATGAGGGACTTTCATTTCCCGATCAAATTTTGAAAATCCGAGCCGCTCAATGTGTGCAGAACGTGATTTTAGGGATACCCGCGAGAAATCAGCAAAAAAAAATGACCTGGAAGGGCTTCATCCGAGCAGTTTTTTTTGAACCGTTCAATGAAAACTGCTCGGATGAAGCCCTTCCCGGTCATTTTTTTTGCTGATTTATCGTGAGAACCCTTAAAATCACGTTCTGATCACTTTGAGCGGCTCGGATCATCGAAATTCAATCGGGAATGGGAGTCCCTCATTTTAAAAAAATGAGGGATCCCTCACAAGAACCTAACTCTATATATATATATATATATATATATATGTATATCCTTAAACATCCAAGTTCCAACACTAAAAATCCATCCTTAAACATGTATCTGCATGTACTGATCCTCTTGTTTTTTTCAAGGCTCCTATTAGCACAACCCACAGTAGGAAAAAACATAACCGCCAGCATTGCCCATTTAACCTCCAGCAGCTTCCTCGGCACCAAGCTACCCAGCTGCCAACCTATATGCGGAAACCTAAGCATCCCTTACCCGTTCGGCATAGGGGCTGCCTGTTCCTTCGATCGGCCCTTTGAAATCAACTGCAGCACTTCAAAGCCCTTCTTAGGCGCCGACAGGTTCGAGGTCCTATCCATCTCACCAACCCAAGTCCGGATCCGAAACTTTGCCGCTTCTATGTGCTACAACAAGACCGGGGCCGTCACCCATGGTTCTGGCCTGGCCTGGGCTCAGTTGTTCTTTGACTGGCCATACACGTTTTCGGACACCGCGAATAAGTTGATGGTCGTCGGCTGCGATGACATTGGCCAACTCTGGGTGAATATTCAAGATGGAGGGAGCCTCGTTAGTTCATGTTGGTCTACATGCGCCGACAAATCGGACATGACTGGTGCAAATTGTCGCGGTATTGGTTGCTGCCAAACCGATATTCCGAAGGGGCAGAAGAATTTCGCCGTTTCCCTTTCGAGCTTTAACAATCATACCCAGGTTTGGACTTGTGTATTCTTTTTTTGTCCTTTTTGACAACCGACACGTGAAAAAATAATTAGGGAAATCATTAGAAGAAATCACTAAATTACCTCAAGTTATTGGGTACACTACAAGAAAAAGTATGTTTAGTGACGAAAAAGTGGCGACAAAATTTAATTTCGTCACTAAATGAGTATATTTGGCGACGAAAAAATAGTGACAAAAATCAGGAAACGTGACACGGACACCTAAATTGAAACCATTAAATTTCTAAAGATCACGAATACACAAAGGAGGAGGGAAAAGTATACTCAGATAAGGGGTTCAGAAAGCTCCATTTCATTCGAACTTTGTAGTTGTGTGTCTGACAGTCGGAACCAACAAAGTTCAACCCAGGCCATTCCCGTTCAATTAACCATGATTTAGTTGAATTTTGTCAATCGGATGTTGATATCTAGTAAGTGTGTTGTTTCTTATAGGTTGAATGTTGATTTGCCAAAATTTGTCATGAATACGTATTGTAAAATTATCCCAATAAAATTGAAACACACATACTGAAATCATGACAAAATTTGTGCAAATCACCATCAAACGGAAAAAAATCATGAATAAATATCGCGAAATCGGGCCAAAAAAACTACAATAAACCGAAATTATGACAAATTTTGGAGAAACAAAAACACACCTACCGAAATCATGGCAAAATTTGTGAAATCACCACAAAAACCAAACAAACAAATTTGAACATACCGAAATCATGACAAAAAAATTGGTAAAATCGCCACAAAACAAACAAATTCTTAACGGGGTGGTTCTTGAGACCCTTAAAAAAACCTCTAAAAAACCCTCCAAATCTTAATCTCATAGTTCCTGGTCAAATTTTGATGATACGAGCCGCTCAATGTGTTCAGAACGTGATTTTAAGAGTGCTCGTGAGAAATTGGCAAAAAAAAAACCGGATAGGGCTTGATTTGAGCAGTTTTTTATTGAACCATTCAATAAAGTTCAATAAAAAACAGTTCGGATGAAGCTATTCCATGTCATTTTTTTTTGCTGATTTCTCGCGGGTATCTTTAGAATCACGTTCTGATTACATTGAGTGCCTCGAATCATCAAAAATCGATCGGAAACTTGGGGAGGGGAGGGGGTGCGTTTAGATGTTTTTTTAAGGGTCTCCGGAACCGCCCCGAATTCGTAATTGTGGGTTAGAAATTGCAACTTACTTAGTCTAGCCATTGTTGATCACTTAAATATGTCACCGCCGAGGGTTTTCCAACTAAGTTCAACAGAAGAAATGGATTCCGATTCATTGGGTTTTGGTAGTTTTGGGATTTACGGGCTGACTGACTCACGAAAGGGGATTTTTGTATAGCCCTTGCCAAAACTGAATGTAGATTGCCGACGGAGGACGGAACAGGACCTGCCGTTTCAGTTCCCCCTTTCTTGGTTTTTCCTGTTTTGAACGATAAGGAAGGTGGGCCTCGTTTTTTTTTGGGCCGCGTTTTTTTTTTTTTGAGAACGGTTTTTTTCGTTTTTTTTTCATGTATAATGGGATCAGATTATGAATGAAACTAGAGAACATAAAAGATTCACGAGATGATTAATGAGAGCTAGTATACTATACTATTAGAAAAAAGATGGAGAGGGAGAGAGAGTGGGAGAAACTGGGCGAGAGGAAGAGATGATGGTGGGTGGATTCCGGTGACACAGGGTTTCGCCAAGGAATAGGACAAGGTATGGGGAGATCTTTACGCTGTACGTGGACAACATTCCTAAAGGGAAGGACCAGCAGTGGCTTCAGAGCACATTTAATAAGTTGGGAGTGGTTAAGGATGCATTTATTCCACGGAAGCGAAGCAAATTGTTTATACCCGTTTTTGGCACTTAGTCCTGGACAAGCGTTGGATGATCATTTAATTATTATTTGATTAAATTGAGCCAAGAAATAAAGGTATTTTGAATTGAAAAATTAATAGGCCAAGACAATGTTGATTGGGCCCAAATAATTTTTCATTTGATCACAGGCTTAAGGTGTTTTTGGATTTCGTCGTTATAGTAATTTGGAGCCCATGATCCATGGAGAATGAGAGTATTCTAGAAAGAAAGAAGTTGAGCCCCTGGACATAAGGAAAGACTATTTAATTTAATTAAATGGCCCACGTTTCTCATATTCTGTGCGTGCCCGAGAGAAAAGGAGGTGGGCAAGCAATTAATTATTTTTTAAAAGGCTATATGACTTGTCAAAATGGCCCACTTTCATTGATTCCCCCACAAAAAAGGGGAATAATGGGGCCCATTATTCTTGTTAACTACCCATGACCGAGAAAGGTTGATAAGTCATTTGATTTTATTGGATTTTTTAGACACGTGGCAGCCCATAGAGAAAATGTTGGTCGATGATCTCAAGGTTATGCAGTAAAAGGAAAATGGGCAGTTGGAGCATTTTTCCCATAATCTTTCATAATTGCCAAGAACTACCCATTAGCCCACAATATGCAGTTGCATGGGACACTTGGCACAATGGAGTGAAGTCAGGAGATATTCACATGCAACAAATCGTAGAACACCTTGCCTATAAATACTAGAAGACAAGAAGAAAAAAAGGTTCACACATCAATCAAGCTCAACGCTTAAAACCAAAGCCTTCCCGGTGAAGCAATTATCTCATTTCTCTCACACTATCTCAATTACTTCTTCAAGTAATTCGGGTTTCTATCTCTCTTGTACCCCAATCTTTGTTATTACGACATAATAAAGTTGTTTCATCTCTCTTGTACCCCCAACTTTGTTATTACGACATAATAAAGTTATCAATTCTACCTTGTTACTTCTTTTCCTACACGGTTAGAAAATTATTAAGTCCTCGCTTAGAGGCAAAACCACGAACTAACACTACAATCCAGCCCTTACGTTTGCAGCATGATCGCTCTTACAGATTTGAAGTCAGAAAAGGGACGCTCTGCCTTACGTTAGACGTGACAAGTCTTGGCACGCCTGCGCACTCATTCCTTGAGCCATTTCGGAGCCGAACATCTTTTTTGGCACGCCTGGTGGAACTCTAATCGTCTAAGGGTCCTATTATGGCAAGGAAGCAACAACAGCAACAATTGGATCCACCCATCCCGGATCCACCACAGAGTCTTGAAGGAGTGGCGGCCGATGTGCCTTTACTCCAGGAGGTTGGCCCTCAGATCAGTGCTCAAGATCTTAGTGACGCTACGGATAGCGTAAAAAATTATATGTTTTGGCAGGACATGAGATCTCCCATGACGTGACACACTCAATCTCACAATTGTTCTCGCAATCCTTGGAACCTCTGACCATAGCAGTCAACAAAATGCTTGCTACACTTACAGAGAGGCTACCGCTCGCTCCTCAGCAGCAGGGCTTTCCACAGTTTGGTGTTTACGGCAACGGTCAAGACCAAGACAAATCTGATAAGATGGATAAGCGACCTCCACCTGGAGGCCAGAGCTCTAGAAAGGACAAAGGAGTTGCTCACACTTCTCAAAGCTCTGATGCTCGGGGGGCAAATCCAGTCCAGGACCAGCATGCATAAGAGGCATGCCCCCAGCCGCCTCCTATGCCAAACATGTTCTTGGGAAGGGATCAAATCCTAAACTTGCTCCAGGAGCAGTTAAGCCTGGTTTCAAACCTTTGGGAAGGCCAATTTATAGGAAGCCTCATACAGAAAAGGTAGACAATACACCTTTCCCAAAAAGCTATAGAGTCCAAGAATTCCAGACCTTCAATGGAGAGAGCATGCAGTCAACAGTGGAGCACATTGCCAGGTTTCAAGTTCAATGTGGAAAAATTGGGACCATTGATGCTTTGAAGCTGAGGCTTTTTCCCAATTCTCTGACTGGGACAGCCTTTACTTGGTATATCAATCTACCACCCAATTCAGTGCAGACCTGAGCACAGTTGGAAGAAATGTTCCACCAACAGTTCTATATGGTAGAACTAGAAGTGACGTTGGCAGACTTGTCATGCTATCGTTAAACTCATCTCGAATCTATGGAATCCTATCTTGCAAGGTTTAAAACTGCTCGATTTAAGTGCAAGATTGTCCTTCTAGAGGCCCAATATGTGCGCATAGCATTAAACGGCTTGGGTTTTGAAATGAAGAAGAATCTCTATGGGACAGAATTCAGAGACTTGTTTGAATTATCTTCTAAAGCTTCTCATTACGAAAGGCTCTTGGCAGAGGAAAAAGACAGGAAGACAGCATCTAAAGGGATGTACTATCGTGACCCTAACTATGAGGTTACTGCAGTGGAAACAGAGGCAGACCCAGATGTGGCGGTGGCTGAGATCATCAACAAGAAGCCATACGCTTGCAAGGCCTTTGTCAAGATGGAGCCAACAAAGCAGCCTGTCCAGAACACTTTCAATAGGCTGACCAAGGCTTACACTTTTGACGTTAGGGCTGAGACTATCTACGATCAACTCCTTACCGACAAGCTGCTCAAACTACCATTTGGTCACAAGATTCCAACTCCGGAAGAACTAAAAGGCAAAGAGTATTGTAAGTACCCCAACTCTTGGAGTCATACAATTAATAACTGCATAGTATTTAGAAATGATATCCATTACAAAATTGAGCGGGGAGAGTTCAAGTTCCCTAAGAAAGACAAGCAGCCATGGGGGTTGATGGTAATCCCTTTCCCTCAGGATTGAGTACAAATATGGTTTCTATCAACATGAGAGGCACACCTAGGGCCGCCTTTAGGCAGAAGATAAGTTTGGGAGCTCCTTCCAGAGAAGTCTACAAGTCCAGACCAGGCAGTTACTGGGATCCTTATTATGAGGAAAGGGATTTTAGGACTAAACGAGGCAAGAAGTTTGAGAAGCAGAATTCTTGGTGGTCCAGACTTGCAAGAGTAAAGAAGCCAAAGAGACCAACTTGTTCCATGATATGCACAGAGTGTTGACATCATGCCGGTCCTAGCAAGCCAGCCCTGAAGAGCATTATCATGGGAAGGGCTGAACCCAGTCCTGAGAGGCCACACAGATCTAAGTGGAGAAAGGTTGTACGAGAATGTGTCTTCAACCAAATTCAGCCAGGGATGGTTGAAGTTGAAGACCACCTAGAGAACTTAAGGATTTCTGCCCTTTCCAAGGACAGGCCAAGGGCTGTGATATCTCCGGTCACTCTTCCAGATGAGTGGCATAGGGTTGAGCATCCTAAGTTTCCTTCTGAACCCCCACCTTTATCCAGATCTCAGAAGAGGCGCCACCAACGATTCAGACAGGTGGCTAGAAAGGCTGAGGAAGAGACAAATTTACTAGACAACCTAATGACTGAAGACGAACCTAAGGGGAATATGAAGATAGAAGTCCCAGTAGAAGAGCCTATGGTTGAAAAACCTAAGGCTAAGTAATTACACAATCTCTTGGAAAGGACTGTGGAAGAGGCTATCATTGAGCCTCCTCCAAGGACTTTACCTAAGAACCAAGGTCCTTCAGGGAAGACGTATAAGGAGGTAGTTACCAAACCACTTCCAAAGCAAGCTATTTTGCCCAAGAAACAACCTCTCTTGGAAAAGACTCTCAAGGAGGCTAGAATTGAGCCTCCTCCAAGGCAAGTGATTTTACTCAAGAGGACAGCCCTTGAACCAAGGAAGCTAGACTCAGGGGGCAAGTCAAAGTTGAATCCACAGGCTAAGGAGTTCAGGCCTGGACAGGGTCCCAATATGCAATGCAACATGGTTGTGATCCTACCAGCAGATCTGGAGGCCAAAGACAATGCTCCAACAGCTATGGAAGGGGATGTTGTGGAGATGGGGCAGACAGTTGAAATTCTAAAGGAGTCCTTTTCTGTAGGACATCAAGCCCTTGTGCATCACTAGTTGTCTTGATGGGATGCCAGTCAACCATATTCAGGTGGATAATCAATCAGCAACCAACCTCATTCCTGGGTTCATGATGCAAAAGCTTGGGAAAACTGATCAAGACTTGGTGTCATGCACTGCAACCTTGACGGATTTCACTTGAAAGGAGACAACTTGTCAAGGTATTCTAACCATGAACTTAATAGTAGGGTCCAAGATCTCAACAACACCTTTCTTTATTGTTAATTTACACTCTTCCTTCAATGTTCTATTGGGGAGAGATTGGATACACTCCTGTTTGGCAGTTCCCTCAACCTTTCACCAATGTCTTATCTTCTAAAATCAAGACAACGTGGAGGTAATATAGGCCGACCGCAGACCCTTCCAGGCCTCTACTAATCATGCAGAGGCCCATCTATATGATGAAGGGGTTGGTCCAATGAAGGTGGCAAATCTTGATAAATATGGCCACCACAAAATAGCCCCTATTCACAAAAATAAATCAGTGGAAAAAGTGAAGGCACTTTTCTAAGAGTTAATCAGTCCTATTATCACAGAGTCAAGTAGGCCAATTACAGCTTCATTCAAACGCCCTTCTTAATGTCAGTAAGGCCTTTAGAAATAGAGAAACATGTGGCCCTTCAAGCCACATTGTCAAAATTTGAAGCTTATTTAGTAGAGAAGAGGCTGATGCGAAATCAAGAATTAGAAGAAGATTATCTGGTTTGTGCAGCTGAAGTAATCAATGAAGATGACAAATTGGTTAAAGATCTAGACGAAATCCGAATGAAAGATCTTAAAGCAGCTCCTGCCAAGCTGAATGATCTGAAGGCTGACATGCAAGATCCTTTGGAAAAAGTTAATTTGGGAGACTCAGAGAATCCCAAACCTGTATATATTAGCCAATTTCTGCCAGATGATGTGAAAAAGAAGTTCATTCAGCTATTAAAGGTGTTTAAGTCCTGTTTCGCTTGGTCTTACAAAGAACTTCCAAGTCTGTCCAGAGACCTAGTAGAACATAAGCTATCCATTCAACCAGGATTAATTCAGACCTTTCAAGCAACCGCCTAGGAGGATGTCCAATGAGGTCTATCTGCAGGTCAAAGATGAGATCGAACGCCTTTTCAATGTTGGGTTCATTCGCACAGCCAAGTACGTTACTTGGCTCTCTAATATTATGCTAGTCCTTAAGAAAAACGGCAAGGTCAGAATATGCGTGGACTTTAGAAACTTGAATTTGGCATCCCCAAAAGACGAGTACCTAATGCAAGTCGTATATCAGTTAGTGGATGGAGCTTCTGGTCATAAGGTTTTGTCCTTCATGGATGGACATTCTGGCTGCAATAAAATCTTCATCGATGAGGCCGATACGGCTAAGACTACCTTTAGGTGTCCCGGAGCCCTAGGAACCTTTGAGTGGGTTGTAATGCCCTTCGGCCTAAAATATACAAGTGCTTCATTCCAACGAGCAATGAACTCCATATTTCATGATTTCATTGGCTGTTTCATGGAGATTTACATCGATGATATCATGGCCAAGTCTCAGTCCTATGATGAACATTTGAAACACTTGAGGAGGTCATTCATGAGAATGCAATACTTTAATTTGAAGGTAAACCCCTTAAAATGTGCCTTCGGAGTCTCGGCAAGCAAATTCCTTGGATTTTTGGTCCACAACAGAGGGATTGAGGTTGACAAGAACAAGGCCAAAACAATTATGGAAGCAAAGCCTCCTACTACCAAGAAGGAGTTGCAAAAGCTCTTGGGTTCATTCAATTTCTTGAGAAGGTTTATCTCAAACCTAGCTGGAAGGGTTCAGGTTTTCTCTCCACTCTTGAAGCTGAAGGATCATGAAACTTTCGTTTGGGAGGCAAGCCATCAGAAGGCCTTTGATGAGATCAAAGGCTATTTAGCAACGACTCCAGTTCTTATGCCTCCCATCAAGAACAAGCCTTTGAAGCTCTACATCTTAGCAGCTGAAGGCTCTATTAGAGGCCTTTTAGCTCAAGACAACGCTCAAGGAAAGGAACATGCAGTTTATTATTTAGGTAGGTTGTTGACTCTTTGTGAAAGGAGATACACTCCTATTGAAAAGATTTGTCTTCCCTTGTACTTCTCAACAATAAAATTGAGGCATTATATGCTTCCCATTTTGGTTTACATTATGAGTAAAACAGACCTAGTTAAATACTTGCTCTCTCGACCAATCATGAGGGGCTGAATTGGCAAATGGTCTTTAGCTCTAATGGAATTCAATTTTCAATACATTCTTCAAAAAGCTGTGAAGGGCCAGGCCTTAGCAGATTTACTTGTTGATCATCCATGTTTGGACATCGGTGTTGAATTTGAGATAGGACTGAGCGCGCTTGAAATATCACTCACTTCTTGGACATTGCTTTTTGATGGATCAAGGACTCAAGAGGTCTCAAGCTGTGGAATAATTAATATTTCTCCCCAGGGCTTGAGCACTGAATTATCCTTTCAATTTGATTTCCCATGTACCAATAATCAAGCTGAATATGAAGCAGTCGTTATAGGCCTTGAAATCCTTAGGGATCTAGAGGCTAGGGATGTTAGGGTTATTGGGGATTCAAACCTTATAATCAATCATTCGGCAGGAACATTAAAATGTTATAGTGACGACTTAGCTCCTTATTATATGGCAGTCGTACAATTAATGCAAAATTTTGACATTGTGACTGTCAAGCACGTTTCAAGGAGTATGAACACTGAGGCAAACAGCTTGGCTCAGGCCTCAATAGGCCTAAAGTTGGCTCTAGAAACAATCCACAAGATTATCACAGTTCAAAAGAGATTGTTACCTTCTGTTAAGAGAAGGGGTTTAGGACTGGAAGTATTTATTTCAGACTTCACAGGAGAAGAGTCATATGACAAGCCCGAGAATGATTGGCGTACACCTATTATTTCTTTCCTCAAGAGGCCCCATCATAGAGCCTCTAGAAAAGAAAGAAGGAGAGCTATATGCTACATCCTCATAGGAGATGAGTTATACAAGAAAAGCCCTGAAGATGACTTACTTTTAAGGTGTTTAGGGCATCCTGAGGCAATGAGGGTCATGAGTGAAGTCCATGAAGGAGTTTGTGGAGCCCATCAATCACGGGTAAAGATGAGATGGCTAATCAGAAGGTATAGTTACTATTGGCCAACTATTTTAGAAGATTGTATTCATTTTTCCAAAGGATGTCAGCCCTGTCAAGCCCATGGCCAATTCAGCTTGTTCCTGTAGCTGATTATCATGCTATGGTCAAACCCTGACCATTTAGAGGCTGGGCTCTTGACGTAATTGGAAAATTTTATCCGCCTTCATCTAGAAATCATACTTATATCTTGGTAGCTACAGACTATTTTACCAAATGGGTGGAAGCAGTGCCACTAAAGTCCATGGATTAACAAGAAGTGATCAAGGTGATCAAGGAGAAAATCATTCATTGGTTTGGACTGCCTGAGCACCTGGTTGCAGATAGAGGTACAATATTCATGGGAGAACAGGTGGTTAATTTTGCTTCACAGCAAAATATTATTATCTCCAATTCCACTCCTTATTATGCACAAGGGAATGGCCAAGCTGAATTCACTAATAGGACTTTGGTCAATATTATTGAGAAAATGGTGGAGAACAATCCAAGGGATTGGCATGAGTTGCTGTCTGAAGCCTTATAGGCCAAGAGAACTTCAAAGAAAGAAGCTACCAACGTGATTCCTTATATGTTGGTGTATGGACACGATCCAGTCCTACCAACGGAGGTAGCAGTAAAGTCAGCAAGGATAGCATATCAACATGGCCTCATTCCTACAGATTATACTCATTCCATGCTGATTGAGCTTGAGGACTTGGATGAAGTCATGCTCACAGCCTTTGACCACATGCTAGTCCAGAAGAGAAGAGTTGTTAGATCCTATGACAAACGTGTGAGAAAGAGGAGCTTCTCTGAAGGTGACTTGGTTTGGAAGGCTATGTTTCCTCTAGGGGAAAAGAATTCAATGTATAACAAGTGGTCTTCAACATGGGATGGGCCGTACCAGATTTCCAAAGTCCTTAGAGGTAACACCTATCTTCTTTTGGATTTAGATGGGGGTTTACATAAACATTGAATAAATGGAAAGTACCTGAAACATCATTATCCTACCATGTGGGAAATGAGAGATTTTGGGGAAAATCACTCTAACAAACCATAGAAGAATTCGCCAGCAAGGCCTAAGCGGAGGCCATGATATCTGTCATGCAAAAGTTTATAAGGGCCTTAAGCTTAGGCCGCAAATTACCAAACTAAACCAGTGCCTATGGCCATTTAAAGGAAAGTCTAGGCCAGGCACGAAAACACGAATGTAAAGTTATTACAGGCCCAAATCAAAGGAAAGAGTAAGTTCTCGGAGATCAAAACCTACAGAAGGCCTTCGAGACTATTTTTGAGATTCTCCCAGGAGATGTCAAGACTGGCAAGCTGGGCTTCATGTGTTTCCCGCTGCCCACGGAGACTTGGAACTTCCTTAACCAAGAGGTTCAATTTCATCTTCTGGCTTTTGGATCCAGCCTTCAGCTCATCATGGTGTTTGGCCAGGTCTTTAGATTCCTTTCGAAGATCATCCAGAAGACCTTTAGCTTGTGCAAATTTGCCCTTGAGGTCTTGGATTTTTGTCGAAGTAGCAGTGATGTTTGCTTCATTCATCTTGATGTCTTCCTTCAACTGGTTCCATTCAGTGTTAAATCTGGTAAGTTCCATGTCAACGGCCTCTAGGTCTGACAACTTGGCATTTATCTTGTTTAGCTCGTGGGTAGAGGAGTCATGGGAATTAATCATGTTGGGGAATTCATTTTGAAAATACTGGAGAGAGGTCTCATTTGTTCCCAAGGCTTGAGACTTTACCAACACGTCCATGGCCTTTTTAACATTTAAAGCTCTGGCAGGATGAACGATTACCTTGAAATTCTGGGAAAAGAGCCATTTAGGGCTGTTTTGGCCTTAGCAACATCTTCTGAAGTGAACTGGGATTGAGAAGTTGAGCCAAGGCCACTACCTGATGTTCTAGAAGTGGCCGCCTTTAGCAAGTCTTGGGCAGATTTAACCAAGGAATCCAGATCTTCGTCTTCTTCCTCATTAGGCATATTGACAAATTCAGGCTCAACTGGAGGATCGACCATTGGAGTGGGATCAAGAACTGGAGACCTAGGTTTCTCTGGAGTCTAGGAAGACGCTTCATGCTTGGGTTCTTGTTCAGGCATCTCTGGCTCTTTGTCTTCTGCTTCTGCTTCTTCTTCAAACTAATCATCAAGATCCTTAGGATTAAGAACAAAGGGAATTAGATGATGGTATGGAGCCATAAATGCTGTGAAACACATGTCACAATATATCCTTACAATGGAACTATGCTCCGTGGCAGACATGGTATTCTCGGAGTCAGTAGGTGTAGGGGTTTTCTTTCTTAGCCTCTTATTTATGGGGGTAGAGTCAGCTTACCCTCCTTCGGTCCTGGAGGTGACTTGTGAGAAAGAAAGTTAATAGGACCTCTAGATAGGGCAGGGGGCAGAGCCAAGAAAGGTACAAACCTTCCCCGATGGTTCAGATTTTAGAGAACTTATTTTTGCACTACTTCTTGTCCTACCAGCAACTACTTTCTTAGAGGCCTACAGAAGAGATAAAGGCATAATTACCTTATTCTGAGGGACTAAACAAAAGGCTAAAGAGTTTATACCTTTGGCCATTGCCTTTTGGCAGTAGTCTTCAACCTCTTTGATCTTTGAGGAGGGGGGATCGCAGAAGCTTCCTTTGGTACGTTTTCTGAACATGCAGAAGAAGAGAAAAAATTAGTCCAGATTTTAGAAGCTTAAAGAGATCAAAGCATTAAAAAAAAGCCTCTTAATTACCTTTTCTCTTGACGCTTGAGACCGGGGAAGGACTAATTTGCTGCAGAGGCACAGTAATGCCAGGTTCGGGAACCCCACCGGGTTGAGGTAAAAGCTTGGGCAAGCTTCAAAGTATGGAGTCAAGAAATGCATCTTTGTGTAACCTCCCCACCAGCTATCAAATTTGACTCCCTTATCTGTGCGCTCAACATAAGCATGAAGGGCAAAATTCTTCCTAAGTTCATGTAGGAGGTTCCTAACTCTTTCCAATTCTCTCGGTTGGATCACGGGCCTATTAGTAAAGTCCTCATTTAGGGATTGATATGGGGGCACAGGAGTGAGTTGACACAGGCCAAACTGTCTGGCAAATTGTGTTGTGTTGTAATATTCAACCCCACATTTGTAGTTAGTTGGAGTGAAGGTCATCCCATACATGAGGTCCCTTGAGATCAGAAAGCTTGTCCAGATTTCGAAGTGGTCATCGAAATCATCTTCTGGGTCTGATCCCCCTCTCTTCAGCCACCAAGGTACCGTATCTTTAACAATCGGCATCTAGTTTTGCCCATCCCCACAAGTTCATGATAGAAAAACTTAAAATAGACACCGAAGGCACATCTAGGGCCACGAGCATCGACGTAATGGAGACCATAATAGGTGTTTTCTGGATTTTTATTCATGGGTGGGGCAAACTTAGGAAAATAGGACCATAACCACAGGGTTATGATCCACAGTGGACTAGGGGCAAAAATAAACTTGTTGCTTATCAATTCTTTCATGCCACGATAGAGATGTGCCAAGACTAAAGGGCCTAGTGCCAGCTTCTTCCCTGAAGCTAAGGCACAGGCCAGATCAATGAAGTCTTTGGTTACCCTATTTGCATAAACACAGAAAATAAACTTGTTCAGCCAGTAAAGGTGGAAAGCTACGTGTTCACTATCTTCTACAGGACCTTTTTTGGCATAGTGATTTATGAAGGGGGAGAAGGACAGGGGTTCTTTGTACTCAAAGTAGGGGGTCTTTTGAGATAGAAAGTAATTGGTCTCAATCCCGTGAGGACGGAGGCCTATCAAGAAGGCAATATCCGAAAGAGTAGGACTCATAGGGCCTACCTTGAAGTGAAAGGAGTTCTTTGTAACTGATCAGAACTGAGAGGTAGCAAGGAATAGGTTCTTGTCCATGTCAATTAGGGATCGACTGAGTAGGATGGCGTCTAAGATCCCTATTTGTCTCCACAGGTCACCTTTGGCCGCTAACATTCGATCGAGCCATTCCACGTACTTTGCATCAGGCCTATGCCAAAGTCGGTTGGGAATATCTGTAGAGAATCAATTCCAATCAAGGCATGGGGACTCGAAGGGAAGGACCTCTTCCGCTAGTGGGTACATTGGGGCAAGTTAAGGAGGAAATCCCAACTGGAATACAGGGCCTAGCCCAACCCTTTCAGCGTTAGCAACCACTAAAACGTCGTTGGTGATTGCAATATGATCCTTGGTCAAGATTTTTTGAATCTGTACGGCGAAGCTGTTAGGGTTTGGAGGTGGTGTATGGGCTTTATGAATGGCCATCTTCTCCAAGGTTCAGAGGCTTGATGATGGGTCAATGGCGACTTAGGGTTTTTACTGGTTTTAAGAAGAAGGAGAAACAGAGGAGGCGTAGAGAGAGAAAATAAGAGTCCAAATGAGTTTTGTAGGGGACCAAGGGATAATGGTGAGATTCAAATGTTGTTTATCCTTCTTTCTCTCTCTTTTATCTCATTAATAGGTTGGGCTCGTAATGATGATAAAGGGCCTAGGGAATTTGCATGGCGGCTGAAGCATGGTTTCTTTAAGAGACACGTATGTGTCACCCTAGGCCTATGGTGAAGCAGAATCCTGCAACGGATGGGACTCCTCAGCCCCCTTTTCACGTTCTACTTCTGTTGGGATTTGGTTCGGTTGGAGTGGAAGAGTCCGATTGTAATTGGGAAAAAATACTTCGAAATTTGAAAAGCTATTAGGCTGAAGTAAAGCTTGATTATCTTTTTAAATTCAAAACATTTGAAAGTTCAAAAGTTGTTAGGCTAAATATCAAGCCTAACCATCTTTTATTTTGGTATATTAAGGACTCGTTTGGTCTGCCAAAACTACGTTCTATCCTAATCTGCAGACCTAGATCTGGAACAAGATCAAGGCCTGGGAGCATTGTTTACACCCGTTTTTGGCACCTAGTCCTAGGCAAGCGTTGGATGGCCATTTAATTATTATTTGATTAAATTGGGCCAAGAAATAAAGGTATTTTAGGTTGAAAAATTAATGGGCCAAGACAATGTTGATTGGGCCCAATTAATTTTTCATTTGATCACGGGCTTAAGGTGTTTTTGGATTTCGTCATTATAATAATTTGGAGTACATGGTCCCTGGAGAATGAGAGTATTATAGAAAGAAAGAAGTTGAGCCCCTAAATATAAGGAAAGTCTATTTAATTTAATTAAATGGCCCACGTTTCCCATATTTTGTGCGTGCCCGAGAGTAAAGGAGGTGGGCAAGCAATTATTTATTTTTTAAAAGGCTATTTGACATGTCAAAATGGCCCACTTTCATTGATTCCCCACAAAAAATCGGAATAATGGGGCCCATTATTCTTGTTAATTGCCCATGATCGAGAAAGGTTGAGAAGTCATTTGATTTAACTGCCCATAGGGAAAATGTTGGTCAATGATCTCAAGATTATGCAGTAAAAGGAAAATGGGCAGTTGGAGCATTTGGCCCATAATCTTTCATAACTGCCAATAACCACCCATTAGCTCACAATATGCAGTTGCATGGGACACTTGGCACAATGGAGTGAAGTCAGGAGATATTCACATGCAACAAACCGTGGAACACCTTGCCTATAAATATTAGAAGGCAAGAAGAAAAAAAGGTTCACACACCAATCAAGCTCAACGCTTAAAACCAAAGCCTTCCCAGTGAAGCAATTATCTCATTTCTCCCACACTACCTCAATTACTTCTTCAAATAATTCAAGTTTCTATCTCTCTTGTACCCCAAACTTTGTTATTACGACATAACAAAGTTGTTCCATCTCTCTTGTACCCCCAACTTTGTTATTACAACATACTAAAGTTATTCTACGTTGTTACTTCTTTTTCTACACGGTTAGAAAATTATTAAGTCATCGCTCGTAGAGGCAAAACCATGAACCAACACTGCAATCTAGCCCTTAGGTTTGTAGCATGATCACTCTTACAGATTCGAAGTCAGAAAAGGGACGCTCAGCCATTACGTTAGACACAAGAAGTCTTGGCACACCCGCACGCTCAGTCTTTGAGCCATTTCGGAGCCGAACACAAACGTACGGGGAATAAGTTTGAATTTGTTCGATACGACTGTAATGTATTTGTTGGCATGGTTGTCTCACGGATGAATGGAGTGTGGGTGGAGAACAACCAGTTATTTGTCAAGGAGGCGTGCTTTGGCCACAAGACAGAGCGTAAAGTTTAGTCGGTGCCTCGGTTCCGGGTGAGCTCCAGCCATAAATCGGAGGCTAAGGAGGGTTTCAAGGAGAGTCCTTTTCAAGTTTGGGCTAAAAGGGGCCATGGTGTTTCGTATGCTCATGTTCTAAAAGGTGAAACCTCTAACCCTAGGAGGCTGAGGAACAGAGTATCACACTTCAGGTGATTCCTGAGGGCAATGGGTGTTATTCTGGAGTGCGGTGGCTATCACAACTAGACTCATATCTATGAGGACCTTGGAAGTCAGCTTTAGCCTGGAGACTGATTTGATGGCTCAGTTTTGATGCAGGGAAGCGAATAAGAAAGCTGATGATCAAGCAACGAGGACAATCACAAACACAATAGTTTAGAGAAACTCTCTTTGACTTTTTTCTTTATCAATAATCAACTGCCCAGCCCTAAGGTGTAAAACGGAATAAATAGGTAGCAAACCTAACCCTAGAAAACATAAAGGAAACAATACCAAAATTATTACAAACCCACAAAAATAGAGGAAAAAACAAGACTTCAGAAAAAAGAATGGGCTGAACCGAACTTCCTCCGAAAAGTTATAAGAGCATAAAGAATGGCCCAAAACGGAATGAAGGCCCGTTAGGAGGCCTAAACGACCTCGAAAGGCTAAAATCCACGCGGCACATGGCTCTGACCATTGGGCCGTTTCGGATCGAACATAGGTGGGCCCGTCGACTAAATCCACGGTCAGGTATATTACGAAAAAATCGGTTAGCAGAAATAATTTTTGGAATGCTTAAGATGGTACTCCTCCTCTTTGGCCACTGCATCATCCTCCCCTTCTAAAAAGAAATTCGCCCTCGAATTTGGCTCATCATCAGACGAATTGTCACCCTTGAACGATAGTAAGTGCTTCACGTTAAATACGTCAGCAGTACGTATATGACTTGGAATCTTCAAACGGTAGGCATTGGGGTTGATCTTCTCAGTGATTTCAACGGGACCAATTTTGCGAGCAACAAGCTTGTTATAATCATGCGCAGAATAATGGTCCTTTGTGAGGACGGCATACACGAAATCACCAACTTCAAATTCCACAAACCTTCGCCTTTTGTCGGCCGCGTGCTTAGACCTTGCAGTAGAGTCACGCAAGTGCTGTTCAGTCTCCTTATGAATGAGCTGCAACTGTTGAACAAAATCCTCAGCTTTACCATGAATCCGCTTTAAGTCCGGGATTGGAGCTAAATCAATGGGTGAACGAGGGTTGAACCCATAGACCACTTGAAAAAGGAGAAAAACTGGTGCTACGGTTAACAAAGTGGTTAAAGGCAAACTCGGCTTGGTTCAACTTCTGGTCCCAACTCCTGAGATATTCCCCCACCAAACTACGAAGAAGGTTGCCCATAGATCGATTCACCACCTCAGTCTGCCCATCGGTCTGCGGGTGATAAGCCGTGCTGAAGTCAAGCTTAGTGTTGGCCAACCTCCACAGGCTGCGCCAGAAGTGACTCAAGAACCGGGTATCCCAGTCAGAAACAACAGAATTAGGAAGCCCATGCAAACGATACACTCCAAAAAAATAAAGCTCAGCAACCTTTACCGCGTCCGTGGTCTTCTTGCAAGGAATAAAGTGGGACATTTTGGAAAAACAGTCTACCACCACATAAATAGAATCGTTACCCCATTGAGTACGAGGTAGGCCGAGCACAAAATCCATACTCACATCAGTCCATGGCTGTGATGGAACAAGCAATGGCATGTATAATCCAGCGTTGGTTGCTGTTCCTTTAGACACCTGACAAATATGGCAACTCTCCACGAACCGATAAACATCCCGCCGCAACGTAGGCCAAAAATAAGCCTCTGACACCAAAGCAAAAGTCTTGTCCCGACCTACATGGCCCTCGTTGTGCAATTCCTTAATAATTTTTAACCGGAGGCTAAAATCCGGAACGCATAACCGGTTTCCTTTGAAAAGGTAACCATCCTGCACATGAAAGTCTGACTCGACCCCACTCGCAACAACTGCTAACACCTCAGAAAAATAAGAATCTTCAGCTAATAATTCACGGAACGCATCAAAACCCATTACCGTCGCACGCATCATCATGAGGAAGCACACCAGACTTGTGTTTAATAACAAAGGAGAACTGCTGAATGTAACCTGCCCACTTTGCATGCCAGTCAAACAACTTATCTTGTGTATGAAGATGTTTCAACGCCTCGTGGTCAGAATACAAGACAAAGTCGCTGTGAATAAGATAGTGGTACCAATGTTTAAGCGCTTGTACCAGGGCATAGAATTCCACATCATAAGTGATGTACTTCACCTTTGCCCCATTCAATTTCTCGCTAAAAAATGCCACCGGTTTCGACTGTTGACTGCGGACAGCCCCAATTCCCACCTTAGACGCATCATAATGCAACTCGAAGGGTTGAGAGAAGTTTGGTAAAGTTAAGACCGGTGCAGATGTTAATTTCTGCTTCACCAACTGAAATATCTCGGTTGCCGCATCTGTCCACATAAAGTGGACACCGTTCATACAATCCGTAATTGGCGCCATAATAGTGTTGAAGTGGGGAATAAAGCGCCGATAGAAAGCCACCAACCCATGAAAACTACAAACGTCAAAGAGGGCCTTTGGTTGAGGCCAGCTCCGAATAGCCTCAATTTTCGATTCATCAACTGAAATCCCATCCTTGGACACGTCATACCCCAAAAATAACACTGAATCTGTCAAGAACACACACTTTTTGACTGCCCCAAATAACTTCTCTCTCTGAAGGACAGTGAGAATGTCTCGTAAATGCAGTAAATGTAACTCAGGCGCGGCACTATATATCAAGATATCATCGAAATATACCACAACAAACTTACCGATAAAAGGACGCAATGCCTGATTCATCATCCACATAAAGGTGCTTGGTGCATTTGATAATCCGAACGGCATGACTAGCCATTCGTACAGACCTTCTCTCATTTTGAAGGCTGTCTTCCATTCATCACCGGGCCGAATACGAAGCTCGTGATAGCCACTTTTCAAGTCCAGCTTTGTAAAAACCTGTGCTCCCACCAATTGATCCAATAGATCATCCAGACGCGGAATTGAAAAGCAATAGTTTACTGTTATTTTGTTGATTGCTCTGCTATCAACACACATTCGCCACGTGCCATCTTTCTTGGGAATCAATAACGCTGGTACTGCACAAGGACTAAGGCTCTCTCTAATAAAGCCTTTGGACGCAGCTCTTCCACTTGCCTTCGCAACTCTTCATGCTCTTTCGGGCTCATCCGATAATGGGGCCGGTTTGGCAAGCTTGAACTCGGCACTAAGTCAATCTGATGTTGGATATCTCGCAAGGGTGGAAGCCCATCCGGTAACTCCATTGGAAACACATCCCGAAACTCTGACAGTAGGGGCTGGATAATAGCTGGAACATTCTGATTAGGCACTACCCGCGAGCTCGCTTTACTCACAAGTACAAATATCACTTTCGTTGCCAAAAACTCCTCCTCAAACTGCACCCTTATCAGCAGATTGGTACCCTCCCCAACTGGTGGTTTGGGTACAATCTCCTTTGAAGGTAGCAACACCACCTTCGTACCCCTAAACATGAAAGAATATGTATTAGCGCCCCCGTCATGCATAACCCTGTGATCAAATTGCCATGGCCTCCCCAACAGGAGATGGCAAACATCCATCGCCACCACATCACACCAAACCTGTTCCTTATATGTAGAGCCAACAGAAAATGATACTAAACATCTTTTAGAAATTTTGACTTCGTTACCTCTTTTTAATCATGCCAGCTTATAAAGATTAGGATGGGGCTCTGTCTTCAACCCAAGCTTCTAAACTGCCTCCTCTGAGACCACATTTTCACAACTCCCCGAATCAATCACAAATCGGCACACCTTTTCTCCAATTGTGCAGGTAGACTGGAATACATTGCTTCGCAGCCACGAATTCCCGTCAGCTTCACGAGGAGCATAGCATGCCCGCTGAACCACCAACAACGGTCCAATATCCCCCGCAATTTCTTCCATATTCTCATCCGTTAATTCAGCATCATACACTGGGTCGCGCTCATACATACCCGTTGGATTTTCTTTCCCCTCTTCATACTCTAGCAACAAGGCCTTGCCTTCACGCTCACCTTTGCGACATTCAACGGCGCGGTGGCCCAACTCGCCACACTTGAAACACCTGAACCCAGAGCCACCCATAGCACGACTGATTGGGGGTGCAACCGGTGGTGGAAGAGCAGCTAGCTTGGCGGGGGTAGGCGTTGTGGTCCTACCAGCACCACCCCAAGATGTCACATGCTTATGGCTAGCCTGTTTTTCCAACTGTATTGCCCGTTGATGGGTGTCCGATACAGAATACAAATCTAGCACATTCAAAGCATATTGAAAAGATTGACGCAAACCCCCAACATACCTCGATATCAATTGTCATCTGTCTCGGCTATATCGTTTCACGCTACCAACTGATAGAACTCCGTGGTGTAGTCATCCACAGAGCATGTATTTTGCCGGAGATTCTGAAGGCGTTGATACAGCGTACGACTATAGTTGTGTGGGAGGAAAGCCAACCCGCAACTTCTTTTTCATCTTTTCCCACGAGGCAATCTTCTCTTTTCTTTGTCTCGATCGAGTCAGCTTTAATTGCTGCCACCAGGCCGAAGCCCTACCCCGAAACCTTGTGGCAACCAATGGAACCCATCTGTTTTCTAGAACCTCTTTCAAATCCATGGTTTCCTTAATAGCAGCAATCCAATCCAAGAAATCCTCTGGCGTCAAACCCCCGTGGAACTCAGGAAGTTTGACCTTTCGACTTGCCTCCCAGCGGCGAGAATCATGACATTCAGCCACAATCTCCCGGCCCCTTGGTCGGTAGTGACCAGTTCGGCCACCATCGACAAAAGGGTTAACATCAAACTCATCATCCGAAAAACCGTCCTCCTCCTGAGGATGGTGGTTCACATGACGATGGCGAGGGGAATTACCGACGGCCATGGCAACGATCTGTTCAGTCAGCGACCCTAGCATATCCTCCACTCGCTGTTCAAGGCGTTGAAATCTCTCCTCTGTTCGTGCTTCTCGCGCAACGTCATCACACTCATAAACGTCGTCCACATGAGCCGTACGACCACCACGCAATCCTCGACCTCCAGCACGTCTTCTGGCCATAGTCTGGATTGAGCGTTGGCTCTGATACCAACTGATGCAGGGAAGTGAATAAGAAAGCTGATGATCAAGCAATGAGGACAATCACAAACACAATAGTTTAGAGAAACTCTCTCTGACTCTTTTCTTTATCAATAATCAACTGTTTAGCCCTAAGGCGTAAAAGGGAATAAATACGTAGCAAACCTAACCCTAGAAAACATAAAGGAAACAATACCAAAATTATTACAAACCCACAAAATAGAGGAAAAAACAAGACTTCAGAAAAAAGAATGGGCTGAAACCGAACTTCCTACGAAAAGTTATAAGAGCGTAAAGAATGGCCCAAAACGGAACGAAGACTCGTTAGGAGGCCTAAACGGCCTTGAAAGGCTAAAATCCACGCGGCACATGGCCAAAGGCCATGTGTTCTGACCGTTGGGCCGTTTCAGATCGAACCCAGGTGGGCCCGTCGACTAAATCCACGGTCAAGTATATTACGAAAAAACCGGTTAGTAGAAATAGTTTTTGGACTGCTTAAGATGGTACTCCTCCTCTTTGGCCACTACATCAAGTTTGGAGCTTTGGGTGGTCGTTCGATTCTGATTACATTCCAAAGTCAGGAAGTAAGGGATGGGCTTATTAAGGGACCGTGGATGAAAAGGTGGTTTAGTGAGGTTAAACCGTGGAGGAATGAACCAATGAGGCTTGAAAGATTTACGTGGTTGAGTTGTCAAGGTATGCCTTTCAACGCATGGAATGCTAAGGTCTTCAAAAGAATTGGAGACCTATGGGGTTCTTTCGTTAAGTTAGATGAGGATACCCTGAAAGATAAATGTTAATAGCAAAGGAGGTCATCTCAAAAATTGATAAGTGGATTAAGTTGGAGGTGCAAGGTGTAGTGTATGATGTTAAAGTTTTGGAGGAATCTTCATTCTCCAATCCGGATGAGATACACTTGGTGCAAAGCATGGAAGGAAGGAAGTTGTTGCAGAGCAGTGTAGGTGTGGAGGAGGAAGAGGAAGAAGATGTGGATCGCGTCGTATAGTTCACTAAGGCAGCAGCAGCCAATGGAAAGATAGTGGTAGGTGAAAACCTACGACTAAGCACTGCAGTTGAGTTGGCAGCAAGGCATGGGGAGAATAAAGCGTATGATGGGGTTGGGGGCCCTAAGCTTAATGAGGTAGACATGCATTTAATGTTGGACAAGGGCGGTGATTAGGTTGAGCCAGAGGATTTTGAATCTGCTGTGGGGGACTCGGTGGGCCTTGGAGAAGGCATGCATAGTGGGCCTGGGCTTCTGGCCCAACCTGAGGTGGATCCGTCTCCTAATCATATTGATTTGGGCCTTGCTTCAAAATCCCAACATCCCATGGTGAGGGAGCTGGGCCGGGTGAGTGAAGTTTCCGAACCCAATTTAAGAGACAGTATCACAATTGGGGATCTGAACGAGATGGGAGTGTGTTCATCCCAGATCCCTAGCATCAATCTCTTGGTGGGTTTGTCTGATGCAGCGTGCAGAAAAAGGAGGAGAAGATAGCTAACAAACCTCCTTTAGATTCGTGAGGAGATATCAAAGGAGCCTAGCTTGCTGGACGACTCCTCGTCATCCTCGAGAGCGGCGACTCAATCTGATTCGATTCAAGCTGATTCGGACATTGTCGAGGAGGTCCGGGCTACTATGGCAATTGGAGGTGAGTTGAATATTCAATTTTTACCTAATGATGATGTGGTGTTAAAGAAAATGATTAAACTTGAAATTAAGGAGTATGCCCTCATGCCAGAAGGTGTAGGTGGGAATTAGTCTGTGTGACTGATTTTATGGTGGCTTAGAAGGGTTGTTGTGTCTTAATGCAGATTATTTCCTCGAACATTAGAGGATTAGGGAGTTTTGTGAAGAAGAAATTTTTGTCTAAATTGATAAAGAGAAGGAAACCTGATATGTTTTTTGTGCAAAAAACAAAACTGGAGCTGTTGGAGAGGATTGTAGTCCAAAAAATGTGGGGTGGCTCTAACATAGAGTTTACGACCTCCAATTCAGTTGGAGCTTTTGAGGGTCTAATTACTATATGGAATAAAGACTTCTTCAAAGTTACCAATGTTATTACCCCTAGATCATTCATTATTTTGGAAGGCGTGCTTCATAACTCTTTCTCGTGTGCTCTTGTCAATGTGTATGCAGCTAATGAGGTGGGTAATAGGAGAGAGTTGTGGGAGTTGCTCCTGGGTCTCAAAGTACGTTCTCAAGTTCCTTTGTGTGTAGGGGGGATTTTAATGAGATTAGAGAGGTGAATGAAATGGTTGGATGTACCAGAATAGAAAGGGCAATGAGGGATTCTTTAGAGTTTTGTGGGAATATGGAATTGGTTGACTTACCGATGATAGGTAGGAAATTTACTGAGACCAATTTTCAAAATCATGCTATTCACAACCGTCTAGACAGATTTTTGGTGTCCCCATAGTGGTTGGAGAGGTTTAAGATTATTCAATGGGGCTTACCGCGACCAATTTCATATCACTGTCCTGTGGTACTACTAGATGATGTTAGAGATTTGGGTCCTCGGCCTTTTCGGTTTATGGATATTTGGTTGTTCAATCCTAACTGTATGAGGATTGCCAAAGAAGCATGGGATGCTGTTCAGGTGCAAGGGTGGTCGGGATTCATCCTTCTATAGAAGTTCAGGGCTATCAAAGTCAAACTAAGGGTGTGGAACAAGGAAGAGTTTGGTGATATAAATTGTGCTCTTCAGAAATGTGAGTCTGATCTACATTACCTTGATGTTGTAGCTAAAGAACGACTCCTCGCTGAGGAAGAGACAGCTCTAAGATGTAAATCGAGAACCGAATTTTGGCGACTGTCAAGACTATCCGAATCCTTATGGAGGCAAAAATCTAGGGTGAATTGATTGAAATTGGGCGACAAGAATACTCAATTTTTTCAAGTCATAGCCAATTATAGATTCAAACGAAACATGGTGGGCTCTGTGAAGGTGAATGGCAGAGTAGTAGAGGAGCCTGGAGATATTACAGAAGCAGTGGTGGAATATTTCAATACTAACTTTACAGAGGAGAGGAGGCATCGAACTAGTTTAGGTGGACATTTTTTCTAGGCGTGTGACACCACCAAATGTAGCTATACAACTTGAGAAGCAATTTGAGGAAGGAGAAATTGAAGATGCACTCAAAAACTGTAATAGTCTCAAGGCTTCTGGGCCGGATGGCTTTAAGTTCTCATTCGTTAAGAAAGGGTGGGGCTTTTTGAAGGACTTGGTCCTACAGTTTTTTGCTGAATTTCATGAGAATGGTAGGCTTACCAAAGATATCAACTCAACTTTCATATCCCAAATTCCCAAGGTTGACTGCCCTACAACCTTCAAAGATTACAGACCCATAAGCATGGTGGGTTGCATCTACAAAATCTTATCTAAGGTGCTGGCCAACAGAATAAAACAGCATCTTCCAAGTGTAATTGGGGAGGCTCAAGCTACTTTTGTAGGAGGAAAACAGATTCTTGATGGTGTCCTTATTGCTAATGAGGCCATTCACAGTTGGAAACAAAATACTCGGGGAGGACTCATCCTAAAACTAGACTTTAAGAGGGTGCATGATTGCATTAATTGGGGCTTCCTATTAGATATGTTGGGGAAGTTAGGCTATGGAGGGAAGTGGTGTGGTTGGATTAAAGAGTGTATCTCTTCTGTATCCTTGTCAGTCTTGATTAATGGTTCAGCGACGAAGGAATTCGAAACTCAAAAAGGAATCCGACAAGGTGATCCCCTATCCCCCTTTCTTTTCAATATAGTAGCTGAGGCTGGATGATACAATTATTTTCTATAACAACGATATGCAGAAAATACACAATATCAAGAGAATTTTAAGGTGTTTCCAGTTAATGTCAGGCCTAAAGATAAAATTTTCCAAAAGCTCTCTTTGTGGTGTCAAGATCCCTCCTATTGATGTGGCTGCCCTTGCGATGGGTGCTTTGCGGTAAGATCAGCATACAAACAGGGGGAGTTAGTGATGGGTCAATCAAGGAATACCATTTTGGGTTCCCCATGGAAGAACTTAATCCTTCCAAAGGTCAAAATTTTTTCGTGGCTGGCTGTCCAAGAACGAGTGGCAACGAGATTAGTTCTACGAAGCTGAAACATTCTAACGGATCCCCAAGTTCTTGTATGTCCCCTTTGCTTTTTGCACCTGGAAACTCCCCAACACTTGTTCCTTCATTGTCAATTCTCATGGGCTATTTGGTCATTGATTTTGGATTGGTGGCATTTTAAATGGATGTGCCCCTCATCTGTCGAGACTTTGGCAAACTGGTGGTTTGGAAGTAGGTTTCGAAACTTGGAGAAAGAAATTTGGGATTCTTGTTTCTATGCAACACTTTGGTCACTTTGGCTAGTGCGGAATGATTATATTTTCAACAATGCTTCCACGTTGGTTTGGGATGTGGCGGATCATGTTAAAACAAGGCCGTAGCCATGTGGATGAGGATCAAACGTGATATGAAGATATATTTGATTGAGGACTTTAAGGGGTATTTGAACGGGATTCGGAAACTGAAATTTTAACCTACCTTTGAGGTGTTTGTATCCAACCTTTGGTTGGATGTCGGGGTGTTTACTTGTTTTTTCATTTTGTCTCCTTGAGTTGCTCTTTGTGCTCTCTCTCTCTCTCTCTCTCTCTCTCTCTCTCTCTCTCTCTCTCTCTCTCTCTCTCTCTTCCTCAATGTACCACTTCGAACTTAATAAAAATCTTCGTTTGCCGAGCAAAAAAAAGTAAACTATACTATTGTTGGAGTAGACAGTTAGCTAACTTTACTGGAAGAAAGTTAGAAGGACTTTTATGTATATTTTTTTGAGTGAAAATATTATAAAAATATATAGTTTAGGGATTAATACTAATTTAATATAATAAGCTATATTAATAAATCAACGATTTCGATTGTCCCTGGCCCAAAATTGGGTAAAATTGGAGGTTCCATCCCTTGGAAGAGAAGTTGCACCATTTTCTCCTTTTTCCAGTCTTGTAACCACCTGAAAAGTCATTCTCTTCTATCTTGTTCTTATGCTTGTTACAGGTTTCATCAGATGACAACTGTGGCTATGCGTTTATGGGAGAGCAAGATAGCTTTAATTTCAGCAGCCTATCAGATTTTCCGGACCCCACTTTCATGTACCGAGTATCCACAGTACTTGATTTTGCGATTGGAAACCAGAATTGTGCTATAGCCAATAACTCAAATGCATATTTGTGCAACCCCAATAATACTTTGTGTATTGATAATACCGAGAGTGGCTTAGGAGGATATCTTTGCAGTTGCGAATATGGTTATAAGGGCAATCCTTATCTCAGTCCTGGATGCACAGGTTTGTTGTTGGCTCTGCTGCTTTTGTTTTTTCAACTCATAATGCTATGTGCTAAACTCATAATTAAAAAAAGAAGACCCAGAGATTAGCGTACCAACATATTTCTTAATGATTGATCGGCAGATATTGATGAATGCAAAGATCCCAACCTTAATGACTGCGATGGAAACGCAACTTGCACGAATACTCCAGGAAGTTTTAATTGTTCTTGTAATCCTCATTACTTTGGCGATGGAAGAAGCGACGGAAGTGGATGCACTCCTGATCAGGCCTCACAAATCTCAGTGATCAAGTTATCTTTAGGTACGTACATACGTAATTGCCTAGTAGTACATAAAACGAGCTTCAGATCCAATTATCTATTGGTAAACTCATGCATAATATGGTTGCTAGTAGCAGTTATCATAAGTATTTTGGATAGAGCTATCATGCAATCTTGATTGTTACATAAGAATGAGTGGTGTATTGGACAATCTCGGCCAATATCAGGTAAACTAAGGTATTGAAAGTCCAACATCGATCTTCATCTATCACCCACTACAACACGAAAAGCTTGTAGCGAGGATTTAATTTCCTCGCTAAAAGGCTGATTTCCTCGCAAAATGTATTTGCGAGGAAATTTTTCCTCGCCCGTTTTCCTCGCAAAAAGCTTGTCGCAAAAAGAATTTGCGAGGAAAAAAATTTCCTCGCAAATTCTGACCCAATTAGCGAGGAATTTTTTCCTCGCTAGACTAATTTTTTCCTCGCCAATTATATAGTTTCAGCGAGGAAATTTTTCCTCGCTAAAACTCTTGAAACTAAAAAATAGAGAGTTCTCCAGCTCTTTTGCTTCCGCGCGAACTCGAACCGTGGCCTCCTGTATGAAGGCATTCACTCCATCTATCACACCAACTTCCTTTTCAGTTCAAACCTTTGCCTTTTTTATATATAAACCTTTTGTTCATTCTTTCACCTCTCTAAATTTGTTTCTTTAAATCTTTCTCTCTAATTTTAGTCCCTTCGTAGTGTTTCTTTAAACTTGTTTCTTAAATCATTAACATTATTCGCTTTTATTGAATTTTTTTTTATAATTTAATGTTTTGTTATATATCTTTAATAAATCTTTATACCTTTCTAAATTTGTTTATTTTATACTTCGTTTTAATTCTCTCTAAGTTTAGTAACCTTTTGTAGTGTCTAAATTAGTTTGAGCACTTTAAATTTCTGCAAATACGATATTTTTTTTGCTGGGTCAATATGTTCTTACTGTGTATATGCGCCCATAACAATTTTAACTCAACTACAATATTATATACAATAGTAATAATTTGTTAATGTTTTTTTAAATGGGGTTAACCTTACATATTTTGAAAATAGATTAGTGATATTTTGAAAATACATTTCGCAATTATTAAGTACTTTATTTTTTGTTTAGCTTTTCATTAATTTTTTTTGTATGAATTAATAATTAGTTATCTCTACGAAAAGCAATCCATATATCCCCTGCATTCTTTTTCTGAAAAGCACATCATTCATCCACAAACTTATAATCCCTATGTCCAGTCCTTTTTTTGGATTTATAACAGTCAAAGGAACAATACGATAGAATTGATGAACGCACTCTGTTACCTAGAGTGTTCCATTCCTTGGGTATTTATATACAAATACGATTACAAGTGATCAGCTTTACGAAAGCTATTGCAAATGATAAAATATAACCACTGAAATGGCTAACATTATTAGGATTTCTTTTCTTGATCAACTGATCATTTGCACGGATTGGTTGACAATAACTATGGGATGAACTTTTTTTTAGCATGTCCTTAAAATTTTTTGTATTCAAACAATAAATTTTAGTACAATTTGAATATACTGACATTGTTAATAATTAATTTTAGTTGGGAAAAAGTGAATTCATATAATTCGTGTGAAACATATTTTTGATTTCATCAATTTAATGCGATTGGCAATGAAACTATTTTTTTTCCATTTATCACTTTTTTATTTTAATAAATTTGCTTATGATATTGAACTATGTAGTTGATTATCCCTTACCACGTGATATTAAATATACATGAACATAATTAATAATGACTTACATATAAAAAATTTAATGAGTCCAAAAAAAGGTGACAAAATATTTTTTGCCAAAAGGGTTACATTTAGCGAGGAAATTATTATTTCCTCGCTAAATATAACCCTTTTGCGAGGAAATAATAATTTCCTCGCTAAATGTAACCCTTTTGGCGAGGAAATTTAATTTCCTCGCTAAATGTAACTTTTTAGCGACGAATTTTAATTTCCTCGCAGATTGTGTACTTTTAGCGACGAAATCTCTTTTCCTCGCCATATTTCCTCGCAATAGGCGTTCCGTGTTGTAGTGACCCTACGGTAAAGATAATAACCACCCTTGAGGTTTTAATTAACAAATGCAAAGACCTCGCATGCAGTGGCAGAGCCAAGAATTTCCTTCACCGGGGGCATCGAGTGGCGAAACCACTGATCATTCATGCGGTTCTGCTATTGATTGTTCAACTTTATTTTGCAAAGCTAGAAAATGAGTTGGATAGATTAAATATGTCAAACGAAGTAGCAATTTGCTATTTACCTCCCAAAAACAAGTATTTAATTCTTTAACAAACAGAAAATTAAGATAAAGGGACCAACAATCCCCATACTGACTAGGTACCTACAATCACGCGGGGCCTACTATGGGACCCACACAAAAAATTCAAGCCGTTCAATAATTTAAAAAACAAAACAAAACAAAAACCAAATGCGTGTCGCTGAAAATTAGCTCAATATATACAATATGTGAAAGTTCTCGATTCAATCTTCTCATATTTTAAAAATCGGCAAAAATGGAAAGATTGGATGAAAAATGGGGAGATTGGATCGAACACTTACACATATCGGATTGAGCTAATTTTCTACAATGCTCACTCGGTTTTTTGTTTTAAAATTACTCAACGGCTCGAATTTTCCATGCCGGGACCCGTAATGGCCCCGCATGGCTATTGATACCCCGTCAGCATGGGTGCCATTAGTACCTATAGCAACGTTGATTAACAAAATTCATATAGGCCCGCTCCCCTTAAAATTCTATCACACGTATAAGAATGTGTACGTACCAATCAAGAACAATTTGTTATGTCAACTCACTTACATGAGGTAACAACAACATTTCAAAGCCACGTTGATGGGCTTTACCTAAAGCTGATAACACTTAATTCTTTTTTCAAATTTGTCACATTATTCTTACGTTGTAGTACATTATTACGGTTTCTATTCGAATTTCGTCATTGACAGAGTGTAGCACAGTCAATGAAATTTTCTTAGAATTGGGGAAGTTTCATCCATTTTCGAGGGAAAAAAAACGAAGAATAATACGGTATCCAGTGCCACTAATCCATTGGAATCATAACCAATTTCCTCCGCGCGAAACACAAAAAGTCTGGCCAAAACTAATTACAACGTACTGCGAAATAGCTTTTATTTCTCTTTACTTTTTAGTAGAGATTACCTAATGACGGAATCTATACCTATATTTCATGTAGGATTGAGCTTTGGCTTCGTGTCATTACTGATTGGTGTAATTTGGATATACTCCTGCATCAATAGAAGGAAGCTAATCAAACTAAGAGAGCAATTCTTCCAACAAAACGGTGGCTTATTAATGAAACAAAAAATTTCTTCAATTGAAGGAACAAGTGCGGAGTCATCAAAAATCTTTACTGCTGAAGAGCTAAAGAAAGCCACAAACAACTATGCCGAGAACCGAATACTTGGGCGTGGTGGATACGGTGTGGTTTACAAAGGAATTTTACCAGACCAACGCATAGTTGCCATCAAGAAGTCCAAAGTAATGGATGGGAACCAAGTAGAGCAGTTTATCAATGAGTTATTGATAGTAACACAAGTTAACCATAGGAATGTTGTGAAGCTCTTGGGGTGTTGTTTCGAATCAGAGGTTCCCGAGCTTGTTTACGAGTATATACCAAATGGCACGCTATCTGAACATATTCATAAGACATTATCCAGGTTAACATTGGAGAATCGATTGAGAATAGCCGCAGAAGCAGCTGGTGCACTTTCCTATCTTCACTCTGCCGCATCCATTCCGATCATTCATAGAGATGTTAAGTCTACCAATATATTGCTAGACAGTAATTACGTGGCAAAAATGGCAGATTTCGGTGCTTCAAGATTAGTCCCCTTGGACCAAACTCAAGTGACTACATTAGTACAAGGGACTTTAGGTTATTTGGATCCCGAGTACTTCCACACTGGCCAATTAAACGAGAAGAGTGATGTTTATAGTTTCGGAGTGGTTTTAGCAGAACTACTAACCGGAAAAAAGCCTATTTGTCTTGAGAGGACTCCAAGGGAAAGGAATTTGGCGACCTACTTCCTTGTGTCAATGAAGGAAAATAGGTTGTACCAAATTTTAGAGCCTCAGGTGGTGAAAGAAGGGACCTTGGAGCAACTCCAAGCAATTGCGGAGCTTGTGAAGAGGTGTCTTTATGTGAACAATGAAGAGAGGCCTACAATGAAAGCAGTGGCTATGGAATTAGAAAGTTTAAGGAAGTATAGAAATCATCCATGGGTTAATCAACAAAGTCATGAAGAGAGTGACGAAGCACCAACAGACCTTTACGCTTTGTCAATAGGTCCTTCCACTGGTGACATATCTGGGCAGTATAGTTTCGGTAGCAGCACGACATTTCCGCTTATTTAGTCGTTCAACTAGTGCTGGTGACATCGGGCTTTCAAATAGCATTGTGAAAGTAGATTTTTCTTCGTTTGGATCTTGATCGTTTGTAATAAGGTGAAGATCTTGTGTGTTCATGTTGTGATTTGTGAATTCATTATGATGTGGGTCTGTCTCATGACATAATATTTTTCAAGTTGTGCGACCTTGTAGTAGTAGAGAAATCGAAGCAGTGAACTCGATCGATCCTAAGCCAATCCCAAAAGTCTCTTTGAAAATCCGAAAATGGACCAAAAACAAGCAACCATGCAACCACGATTTTAAATTGGGATCGCATTTCGATTTTATATGTAACAGATAGAACAAGTGAATGAGCAGTTATTTTATGTTTCAAAAATATTAATCTTTAATGGACGAATCCATAAAAGATAATAATGCTCAAATCACCGATATGTTATAGTACATGGGATTTTAAACTAGGGACCGCTATGTTATAGTACATGGCCAAAATGTATGAGTGTACGGCCGCGAGATTGGGCCAGGTCGTTGACTGTTTTTCGCTGGAACTCCGTAACATGTGTTCTATGGTCCAATAACAATAGCGGAAGAGCCAATCCACCAAAGATTAAGCCGCGGAAGATCAAGTTGGCGGGAAAAAATGGCGGTTTGTCGTGGCGGCATGGAGCTCGCGATCCAACGGTGGGTGGTTGGGCTGCCTTCTTCTTCTTCTTCTTCTTCTTCTTCTTCTTCTCCTCTCTCTCTCTCTCTCTCTCTCTCTCTCTCTAGAGAGAGAGAGAGAGAGAGAAACTTTTATATATCCCAGGTATAGGAGGGGTCTCAGTATCCCCTCCGCTCCGTTTCAATTTTTCAGTCATTTTTCAAGTACATTTTGATAATCGGCTTCACTCATTTTGTAGAGTTTGGCGAGAACAATAATCTAGTCAAAAATTTATGACCATAGGACTTTAGTAAATACATGATCAGCACACGTGAAAAATGCAAGAAAATAAAATTTGGGTTCCGATTCAGTGTGTTTTTTGATCCAATTTTTGTTTTTCTTCAATTTTCACGTGTATTGATCATGTATCTACTAAAGTACGATGAGCATGATTTTTTTCAAATTAATTGCCAACCTTTACAAAATGAACGAAGCCAATCTTCAAAGTGTGCTCAAAAAATTGCCGAAAAATTGAAAATGAACCGAAAGGGGATACCAAGACCCCTCCTGTACCTGGGACTTACAAATTATATACTATTATGGAACCCTAATTGTGGACAATTTAAGATTCACCTAATGTCTGTAAAAAGTTATTATTTTGATTTAACTCTAGAACCACCTCCTTGGATCCCGAACTCAAATTTCTCCTCCCAAAAATTTAAATAGAACGTAATCCAAAAAATATAGTAGTAATTTGCTAAGTTTGTTTAGCCTGAAAATGTTTTTGGACTAGCCTCTAAACAAATAACATGCACTTAGGACACCTTTTTAGGGGAAAATTGATATAGAAAGACTTCAAATCTGTAAGTCCCAAAAAGCTGCGTCCTATTTGCTTGGCAATTAATTTCATTTACAAAACACATTTTTGTTTATATCCCATTTTTATCGAGTCAATATATTTTTATTTTAAGCTAGCGAGTCTGTATAAGATTCGAGTGAAAGGAATTTTGTTATGTAATTGAGAGTGAGCGTATCAGCCGGATAAAATAGAAAAGATTTACATGATCTTCCCAACTTGCTGACCAATTTGAGCTAGGTCAATTAGCCGACCTCTTACATCACACTAGGAGGTCAGGAATCGAGTCTTTCTACATGCATTTGGGTGTTCTTTTCTATGTATTTGTTGGGGTTATTTCTCTTTTTAATGGGGCTTGTAATTAAGTTTGGCGTATAGTGATTGTGGTCCTTTTGATGGACTTATTTATTCTGTTGGTTCAGTTGTTGAACTTGGTTATCTCGTAAACTCTCACACAATGAATGTAGTGTCTCGTGATTTATACTTTGTTCTTTATACATGACGTAATGATCTCTCCTCCCGGTTAGAAAAAAAAACTTTCCAATTCGTTGGGCGACTATCAAATTCACGAAATTAACTTTCCAATTGATCGGGCCATTTAGTGGCAGCTAGCCTCTCAATTTACTTGATAAATAGAGTGCAAGACTTCATATAAAAGGAAAGTGGTTGTGCTCTCCAAAGTTGTCAACAGAGAGAGGAAAAAAAAGAAAAAACTGTAGTGTTTTTCCTTTTTTGTTGATGATATTGGTGTGTGAAACATGAGAAGGAAAAGTACCCATTTATGTTTTGCTTGAGTGATATATATTGGAAGTGGTCTTTGCTTTGTTTGAGTCTTGGAGTACAGCATGACAACTCCAAGAAGTTTACACATTTTTTATTCAACTATTTGAATTGTTTTTTCGTGGGATTTCTGGAAGCATCTTGAAAGGCTTGTGGATTCAGGGCAATAGTAGTCAAGTACTGAATGTAGTGAACGAGCGATTCAACAAGTAGGTCTTAAGCAATTGTGGGGATTCAAATCGTAGGTTAGATTATTTGTAACTGCACATTGAGTATAGTGTTTTGATTCATCTCCGTGGTTTTACCCATTTGGAGTTTTCTACGTATATCTTGGTCTTGGTGTTCGATATTTATTTGCTTTCTGTTTGTGAAATTGGTTTACTTTTCAGTTTGCGGTTGATTAATTGAAGATATAAAACATCTTTGAACCTAGGCGATCTAGAATTTTTCAAAATCTATTTTCCGTTAGTTTAATTTTGACCAAAAATTAACATTCTCCCTCGACTTGATAATTTTGGGATGCGAGCCAGTCTGTAATTAACGGGGTGTCTTTAAAATCTTTTATAATAAATTAGAAAAGAGTGTAAGTTTAGCTTGTACAATAAAAACTTTACTCCCCGGGGAGTGTCAAGTATCGAACCTGAGATCATATGCTTCATCCCACACGCAACTTGCCACTCCACCACCGTTGTACTTTGTTTTCTTTTCGATAATAAATATGCTTATACCATTCGATTTCGTTTGTTTTACGCTTATATTTTAAATTTACTTATTTTTTGATAAGCTTTTAAATTTACTTTCTTAAAATACAAAATAACTTGTAGCACTAAATTTTTTTTTTTAGTACCTACACACTAAAAGAGAATATTGCAATCACATTCATAGACAAAACCTATTTCTCCAAATACACAAATTAGAACCATTATCATCCGAGCCCCACTTGAGGTCTTTTTGCCCAGTTAGAACCATCTATGTTCGTTTTATTACTGGGTTAAAGATCATTCTTTACCGGAGATTATAGTTTGATCGTTTTTCATTAGACAATTGTTTGAACAAAAATATTATTTTATTATGAGTTCATGTTTCGATAAAGTGGTTTTCTAAACGTGATCGAGTCGCAAATTTACGAGGGTGAATTATTCAACAAGTTAAACTTGAGCATTATTGTATTATTTGGGCTTTTTAGGCCTTTAGATGCTTTGTGCATTATTTGTATTATCTGGGCATTTCTGTGGCCCTGAGGTGTTTCGGGCTTAGCCCGTTAGATGTTTGTCCAACCTTGGTTGGATTCCCCTCCCCTTCCCCCTTACTTGTTGTAACCTTTGACAAGTATTCTTAATAATTATTTTGCCGATCAAAAAAAAAAAACAAGTTAACAAAATGAACAGTCTTGATCGTAGTGATTTTCTCGCAATCGTGTGACTTCTGCAACAATAAGTGCAACATAAGACCTATTTGACTATCAAGTAAATCAAAGGTATAAATTGTAAAACATAACTCTCAAGTAATTTTTTATAATGCTTGATCTGAACCGTTAGGATTTCACTTATTACCAATTATAGCATTTTCACCAAAATCGAAGATCACTCGATATCGGCGACCACATGATATACTTAGAGGAAGAAAATGAGACTCGGGTGAAACTAGGAGGACCATTTATATAAATTTTCTAAAAATATATGTCTATTAAGCCGGTCCTTTCGGGTCAAAATCCCTGCCCGCCACTGATGACCATGGCGTTCGCTTATACATTTCCAGCCAATGTTGCGTCTCACCCACAGAGATGTATAAGTTCATAAACCTTTGTCATTTTGCTTACTGTTGTAGTGTGGGCCATAATGATAATGTTTTTCTGAGTAGTACCATTTGAGGTTCAATTGATAACGCTTGTGGGGATAGAAGTGACAGTAGGTTTTATGTTAGAATTAGAATTATTAATTTTGCTTATGTTCTATGACAAAATTGATTTCTTAAAAGTATAGGTAAAATGCTTTTATTAAAAAGTCATTTTGAAAACAAGGAAATGCTTTCCTGTAATCCTAAATAAAATTAATGTTTTGCTATGAGTTTATAGCTAATTGCCTTCGTGCAAAAAGGGTTCTTTAGTGGGCAATAGTTATTAACCTTTTTGTTATCTAAAGCCCGCAAATGAACTACACATGATCAATAATACATAATTTCATTTTTCTTCACACAAATAACGATACTGCCAATGAGTCGCCTATTAGATTGATTCATTGCACCTAGGGGTGGAGTAAGAAATTTTGTTTGCTATGGCCAAAAGTTAGATTCACATATTAGATACTTTTCATTTACAAATCCAAACAATAACTAAATTGAGAGGTTAATTATAAAATAGATATACACTTATAAAATGTATTTCTGCTTTATAATTAATTGGTCCCAAAGACTAGATACATTTTGAAAATGATGCATGACTGGTTTAGTCTCAGCGATTATCTAGTACACGTGAGACAAAAAAACAGTAAACAAATAGGGACCAAAATAGATGGGCAGAGTGACCTTGTACACTTACATTAGGCTAGGAGGACAAAAATGAAAAAGGCAGAAAAGACTACTCCAAGAAGTATGTGTGAAGTCTTTGGATCAAAGACAAGCATGCCCTAAGTCAATGGGAATATGAAGGGCTTACCATCGACATCGACCAAGACAATGGGCAGAACCATCCAATGACCACGACTTAGCATCTAACTCCGTGGAACCCATGATGACTCTGATAGGATGTTTATTTAATATTTTTTTTCTAAAATATATAACGGGGCTAGGGTTCTTACATTATTTTTTTTTGGGTCAAACTTTAGAGATACTTTCATTGATATGAAAAACATTTATCGAGAACGGCCAAATGGGTACCACCTCCAAGGAGAGAGGAAAGCAACCACAAAAGAGGCCTAAACTCACAAACGAATTGAACATTCAGGACAAGACTCGTTTCTGACCTCGAAAAGCCATCAAGACGACATAAAAAACCCACCAAAACAATACACACAAGGAGTGAGAGAAAGTCTCATGCAGGGGAAGAAAACCAACCAAAAAAAAAAAACAATAAACAAAAACTAAAGCAAAACCTACAAGCAAACAACAGATCCACACTCGCCCCTAAGTTCAGCGGCCCAAAAACGCCGATCAAGACCCTCATTGCCGCCATGTCAAGGGCAGCTGAGAGACAGCAAAGACCATGGAACGGAACCTTGATCAGCACAACAACCACACCACTCCGCACAACACCAACTACTATCTCTTTCCCAAGAAACGTGACTACATTCGGTTTGAGATTAGTGATCCAGCCCTTTCTTTTTGCGCACAGTCCTTAATTATTTTTTTCCTTAATTATTACTTCCTCAATTCTAATTTTTTAGTCATTTTTGAGAGTCCGCGCAACTTTTCAATTAATTAAGATCGAAAGATATTTAATGTGTTCGGAGACTTTTAAGTGTTATAGTGCACTAATCAAGCCTTGCTTGAGGTATTTTTTTGGTAAAATTCAAATCATCTCTTTTGACGTAATACAAATTAGATCATTCGTACCAAGAATGAAGTTAACCACCTATGGATAAAGACTTGATCTAACAACAAAATTCTTTGTATTTAAGAATTGGCATGTTGATGGACAGCTTTTCTTAACCCGATCGAGCCAAAAATTTACGAAAAATCTTATGATTAAAGAAGGGAAAAAAAATGAATGGCTTAGATCGGGAAAGGTTGCATCATGATCAATGTCAGTCGGAACAAATATTTCCTTTCTTGAAATTTGTGTAAAAGGGGAAAAAAAAATTGATATTCGCCGACCAAATGTAATTTTAGTCGGCAAATATTACCTATTCCCTACTAAATTATATAGTCAGTATATGTTTTTTCACTTATTGATTTTTTTTTAAAATTAGGGGGAAATTGATATTCGCCAACCAAATTTAATTTTAGTAGGCAAATATTACCTATTCCCTATACTAAATTTTTTAGTCAGAAAATGTTTTTTATTTATTGTTTTTTCAAGTAGGGAAAAAGTTTTATTTTCTGACTACATTTATTTTTTGGTCGGCAAACATTATTATTTCCCAACTAAAATTTGTTTTACTCGGCAAAGATTATTATTTTTCGACTAAATAATTTTAGTCGGTAATTATCCAACAATAGGCGACTAAATTTATTTTAGTCGACAATGGTGGAATTTCTTGTAGTACTCTAATATGCTCAATGGAATGAAACTAGAGAGAACATGTAAGATTCATGAGATGATAAATGGGAGCTAGTATACGTATTGTTGGATTAGACAGCAAGCCAATCTTATTGAAAGAAAGTCAGAAGAACTTTTATGAATATTTTTTGAGTGAAAAATCTTATAAAAACACATAATTTACGGATTCATATTAATTTAATATATTAAGCAACATTAATAAATCAACAAATTGTCCCCGGCCGAAAATTGGGTAAAATTGGAGGTTCCACCCCTTCGAAGAGAAGTTGCACCGTTTTCTCCTTTTTCCAGACTTGTTCTTAAAATCATGATAACCACCTCATGAAAAGTCATGCTCTTCCTTCTTGTGTTCTTATGCTTGTTACAAATTATGTCAACCGGCAAACGTGGCTATGCGTTTGTGGGAGAGCAGGATGGCTTTCATTTCCCCAATCAATCAGATTTTCTGGACCCCAATTTCAGGAACCGGATACCCATAGTACTTGATTATGCGATTGGAAACCAGAGTTGTGTTGTAGTCAATAACTCAAATGCATATTTGTGCAACCCGAATAATACTTTGTGTATTGATAATACAGAGAGTGGCTTAGGAGGATATATTTGCAGATGCGAATATGGTTACAAGGGCAATCCTTATCTCAGTCCTGGATGCACAGGTTTGTTGTTGGCTATGCTGTTTTTGTTTTTCCAACTCATAATGCTATGTGGTAAACTCATAAGTAAAAAACAAGAAGACCCAGAGATTAGCATACCAATTAATATATTTCTTAATGATTGATTGGCAGATATTGACGAATGCGAAGATCCCAACCTTAATGACTGTGATGGAAATGCAACTTGCACGAATACTCCAGGAAATTTTGCTTGTTCTTGCAATGATCGTTACTCTGGCGATGGAAGAAGCGACGGACGTGGGACTGGGTGCACTCCTGATCAGGCCTCACAAATCTCAGTGATCAAGTTATCTCTAGGTACGTACGTAATTTTATTATCATTTTTTTTATCTTTAGCTACGTACGTAACTGCCTAGCTAGTACATAAAAACGTGCTTCAAATCCAATTCTCTGTTGGTAAAGTCATGCACAATATGGTTGCTAAGATAGGTATTGAAATTCCAACATCTTCATCCATCACCATACGTACGGTTAAGAAGTCACTATGTTATGACTTATAATATTATGAGAATACCTTCTTTACACCGCCGGTATAAACATTTGTTTCTTTCAAATCAATTATATTGTGCCACATTGCAAAACAGTGGTCACAATCAATAAAATATAGCAACGTAGCGCAATATAATTGATTTGGAGGAAACAAATGATAAAGAATTTAAATTCACATTAATCAAGATAAAAAAACAATGTCAATTTTATTAAAATTTTTGCACCTGCGATCCGAAGAAGACTCTGGAAAACATTCGTAGACAACGGAAATAGAATGATCAAAATGATGACAAGACAATCATTGTCTTACCAGCTACAAACACCTTTTTTCCTCACTTAGAGAGTTTGTAGGGTTACTTTGTAGTAGTAATTACATCTGATCAAAAAATATTCGCCTACTTTAATAAATTGACCACATTCTAATTAACCCCCATCTAATTCAATTTTTTTTACACTATCATATAAATAATATATTGTATTTTTTAAAAAGAATGATTTTAAAAAATGGCATAGCGGGGCACGGCACGAGAATATGCTTTTTGGGAAGATTTTTTTTTGGATGAAAATCGGTTGGCGATGTGCCAACACAGGCACGATACGATTAAGTAAATAGGCCGGCACGACACGATTTAAAAAAGGCACAGCACGACACTACATGATCGATAAAATAAACGGGCCAGCACGGCAGGCTTAAATAACGGCACAGCACGGCGTGGCACGATTATTAAGTAAACGTGCTCGGCACGGTACGTTTGACACCTCTAATTAAGATATTACTGGATTTTTTGGCTTATTGGTCACTATTGAAATTTAAGGCTCGATTTGATTAGATTTGGTTTGGATACGATTGCTATTTCTTGATCTTAACAAGTAGTGGCAATGGTGTTGTTTTCCTTTGATGACCTGGGTTTCACAATTAATCTAGACAAAATACGCGTTATGCTTTTCTTTTCGGGGTAAATTTCTTTAACCTCCCTTGAGGTTTCAATTAACAAATGCAAAGACCCCGGATGCAGTGGTTGAGCCAAGAATTTCCTTCAGCGGGGGCACCCAGTGGCGAAACCACTAATCATTCATGTGGTTCTGCAATTGATTGTTCAACTTCTATTTTGCAAAGCTAAAAAATGAGTTGGATAGACTAAACATGTCAAACAAAATAGCAATTTATAATTTGCCTCCTTGAAATAAGCATTTAATTCTTTAATGAATAGAAAAGATAACGGGACTGATGGTCCCCATACCGACAGCTACGTGGGGCCCACTATGGGTCCCACACGGAAAATTCGAGCTATTCAATGGAGTATAATTTGAAAAAAAAACGAGTGCGCATCGCTGACAATTATCTCAATTCGATATGTGTAGGTGCTCAATCCAATCTTCTCATTTTTTAAATATCGGCAAAAATGGAAAGATGGGATGAAAATTTGAGAGATTAGATCGAGCACCTACACATATCGGATTAAGCTAATTATCCATAATGCCCAATCGATTTTTTGTTTTAAAATTATTGAACGATTCGAATTTTTCGTGCGGGGACCCATAGTGGCCCCACGTTGCCAATATTGGCCCCATCGGTACCATAGCAACATTCAGGGACGAAGGGAAAGGGGGCACATGAGGGCACGTGCTCCCGCTCGAAACTAAAATAATTTTGTTATATTTTCATATATTTTGCATAACTATGAAATTAAGTATGCTACTATACATAAACACATACATATATCCTGAAAATATACATATAAAACTAGTTTTATGTTTCAATTTTGTCATATGGTGCATTTATACTTGTTGATTTCCGAACTATTTGTCTATTTGGATCGATTCTTTCTTAATTATATTTATTTTTAACCGTCTAAGAGCAATATTTTAAAATAATATCATTAATAAAAGTATATCTATCATTCTAAAATTTGTCGATATTCATGTAAAATATACTCTCAAATTTTGTCTGAAATTTTGTGCTTATTTTTATATAATTTATTAAGTGAAAGTATGTGTTATATATTAGAAAACTAACCCCAACATTTTGGTATATAATAAATGTGTTTTAAAAGTAATACGGAGTAGTTTAATTGTATTGGAAACTATTAAAAAAATTCCAACAAAATCTTGTGTTTTTTGTAGGACTGATTTTGAGAGAAATCTAATTTCTAGTGGAAAAGTTAGAGATACAAGTCTTATGACTTTCTTACTAATTAATTGAACACCCAAAATATGCAATTTTACGGGGCCTTCGTGCAGGCGTTTTGATAATTACTTCTACTTTTTGCCTAGTTGAAATTCGGTGTTCGGGTTGAATATTATGCGATGTGATGTACTACTAAATATGGTACCAATCAAGAACGATTGGTTATGTCAACGCGGTGATTTCAGGTTTCAAAGCAGTACGCCACGTTGACGCGCTTTAGCTAAAGCTGAGAAGACTTAATTCTGTTTTCAAATTTGTCACATCATTCCAGGTGGTTGTACATTATTACGGTTTATATTCAATTTCATCATTGACGTAGTACAAGCACAGTACGTCAATAAAATTTTCTTAGAATTCTTCCACTTTAAATGGAGAGGAATTTTCATCCTTTTTCAAGGGGCAAAAAAAAAAAAAAGAATCATATGGGTATGTAGCGCCACTAATCCATTGGAATCATAACCAATTTCCTCCCGAGAAACACAAAGTTTAGGCAAAGCTCATTACAACATACTGCGAAATAGCTTTTATTTCCTTGTAGTAGAGAAACTACTTCTCTTTTTATTGAAATCCTTTTTTTTTTTTTTTGGTTGATATTATAAGATCATCGACTACTTCTCTTTGAAACGTTGTTAGCATGACAACATATTAGTTGTTATAGTTTCTCATTTGATCATAAAGCACGTTGGATTTGAATCTATACCTTTGTTTTGTGTAGGATTGAGCTTTGGCTTCCTGTCATTACTGACAACATATTACTCATTTGATAATAAACTCCTAGATTAATAGAAAGAAGCTAATCAAACTAAGAGAGCAATTCTTCCAACAAAACGGTGGCTTATTAATGAAACAAAAAATTTCCTCAATCGAAGGAACAAGTGCAGATTCGTCGAAATTCTTTACAACTCAACAATTGAAGAAAGCCACTAACAACTATGCTGAGAACCAAATAATTGGGCATGGTGGATACGGTGCGGTTTACAAGGGAATTTTATCAACCCAACGTGTAGCCGCCATCAAGAAGTTCAAAATAATGGATGCGAACCAAGCAGAGCAGTTTATCAATGAGTTGTTGATAGTAACACAAGTTAACCATAGGAACGTTGTGAAGCTCTTGGGGTGTTGTTTCAAATCAAAGGTTCCCAAGCTTGTTTATTAGTATATACCAAATGGCACACTATTCGAACATATTCATAAGACATTATCTAGGTTCACATTGGAGCATCGATTGAGAATAGCCGCAGAAGCAGCTGGTGCACTATCCTATCTTCACTCTGCCGCATCCCTTCTAATCATTCATAGAGATGTCAAGTCTATCAACATATTGCTAGACGCTAATTACGTGGTAAAAAAGGCAGATTTTGGTGCTTCGAGATTAGTCCCCTTGGACCAAACTCAAGTGACTACATTAGTACAAGGGACTTTAGGTTATTTGGATCCTAAGTACTTCCAAACTGGCCAATTAAATGAGAAGAGTGATGTTTATAGTTTCGGAGTGGTTCTAGCAGAATTACTGACCGGAAAAATGCCTATTTGTCTTGAGAGGTCTCAAGAGGAAAGGAATTTGGTGACCTACTTCCATGTGTCAATGAAGGAAAATAGGTTGTACCAAATTTTAGAGCCTTAGGTGGTGAAGGAAGGGACCTTGGAGCAACTCCAAGCAATTGCGGAGCTTGTGAAGAGGTGTCTTTATGTGAAAAATGAAGATAGGCCTACAATGAAAGTAGTGGCATGGCTATGGAATTAGAAAGTTTAAGAAAGTATAGAAAGCATCCATGGGTTAATCAACAAAGTCATGGAGAGAGTGAAAGCTTGCTGCTGAGAGACGAAGCACCAACAGACCTTTACGCTTTGTCAATAGGTCCTTCTATTGGTGACATATCTGGGCAATGTAGTTTCAGTAGCAGCACGACATTTCCGTTTAGTAAGTCGTTCTACTAGTGCTGGTGACATCTTGCTCAATAGTTATACGGAGGTAATGTGTCGGGCTTTCTAAAAGCATTGTGGGGTCCTACAGACAAAAACACTTAGCAAATATGGAGTAGTCAATTGTGAAAGTAGATTGTTCTTCGTTTGGGTCTGAATCGTTTGTAATAAGGTGAAGATCTTGTGTGTTCAACCGTTCATGTTGTGATTTGTGAATTCACTATGATGTGGCCGGGTCTGTCTCATGACATCATATTTTTCAAGTCATGCAACCTTGTAGTAGTAGAGAAATTCGAAGCAGTGAACTCGATCCTATACCAATCCCAAATGTCTCTTCAAAAATCCGGAAACGGACCAAAAACAACCAACCACCCACGATTTAGTTAAGACAGTGCAAATGGAAATGTTTGTGAGTGCGACCGCTATGTTATAGTACATGGCCGAAATGAGTGAGTGAGTGGCTACGAGATCAGACCTGGTCCTTGACTTTTTTTTTGCTGAAACTCCATAACATGTGTTCTATGGTCCAATAACAATGGCGGAAGAGCAAATCCACCAATGATTAAGCCGTGGAAGATCAAGTTTGCTGGAAAAAATGACGGTTTGTCAAGGCGGCATGGAGCTTGCTATCCAACGGTGGGTGGTTGGGCTACATTCTTCTTCTTCTTCTTCTTCTCTCTCTCTCCCTCTCTCTCTCTCTCTCTAGAAACTTTTATGTGTTCCAGGTATAGGAGGGGTCTTGGTATCCCCTCCGCTCCATTTCAATTTTTCGGCCATTTTTGTAGTACATTTTGATGATCGGCTTAATTCATTTTGTAGAGTTCAGCAAGAACAATAAACCATGATCATAAGACTTTAGTAAATACATCATCGGCACACGTGAAAAATACAAGAAAATGAAATTTGAGTTATGATTCAGTGTGTCTTTGGATCTAATTTTTGTTTTTCTTCAATTTTCACGTGTGTTAATCATGTATTTACTAAATTCCGATGAACATGATTTATTTGAAATTAATTTTTCTTTCCGAGTTCTACAAAACGAACAAAGCCAATCTTCAAAGTGTGCTCGAAAAATTGCAGAAAACTTGAAAAAGAACTAGATGGGGATACCAAGACCCTTCCTATTTCTGGGGCATACAAATTTTTTATATATATATTATGGGACCCTAATTGTGGACAATTTACGATTCACCTAATGTCTGTAAAAAGTTATTATTTTGATTTAACTCTAAAACCACCTCCTTGGATCCCGAACTCAAATTTCTGCTCCCGAAATTTTAAATAGAACGTAATCCAAAAAATAAGCTAATTTGTTTAGCCTGAATAATATATTGAGATAAAATGTTTTTGGACTAGCCTCCAAACAAATTGCATGCACTTAGGATACCTTTTTAGGGGGAAATTGATATAGAAAGACTTCAAATCTGTAACAAAACACACTTTTGTTTGTATCCCATTTTTATGGAGTCAGTATTTCTTTATTTTAAGCTAGCGAGTCTATATAAGATTCGAGCGAACGGAATCTTGTTATGTAATTGAGAGTGAGCCTATCAACCGGATAAAATAGGAAAGATTTACGTGATTAACTTTCCAACTTGCATGCAAACCAACTTGGCTAGCTCAGTTAGCCGACCTCTTACATCACACTAGGAGTTCAGGAATCCAGTCTTTCTACCTGCATTTGGGTGTTCTTTCCTATGTATTTGTTAGGGTTATTTCTCCCTTTAATGGGGCTTGTAGTTTAGTTTAGCTTATAGTGATTGGGCCCCTTTGATGGACGTATTTATCCTGTTGGCTCAGTTGTTGGACTTAGTTGTCTCATGAACTCTCACACAATGGATATAATATCTTATGATTTGTACTTTGTCCTTTATACATGATGTAATGATCTCTCCTCCCGGTAAAATAAAAAACTTTCCAATTCGTTGGGCGACTAACAAATTCACGAAATCAACTTTCCAATTGAACGGGCCATTTAGTGGCAGCTAGCCTCTCAATTTACTTGATAAAAAAGATTGCAAGACTTCATATAAAAGGAAAGGGGTTGTGCTCTCCAAAGTTGTCAAGAGATTGAGAGGGAAAAAAAAAACTGTACTGTTTTTCCCTTTTTGTTGATGATTGGTGTGTGAAACATGAGAAGGAAAAGTACCCATTTATGTTGCCGCCACTGTTGAGGGATATATAATGGAAGTGGTCTTTGCTTTGTTTTGGTCTTGGAGTACAGTGACAACTCCAAGAAGTTTACACACCTTCGGTGGATTTCTGAAAGTATCTTGGAAGGCTTGTGGATTCAAGGCAATTGTGGTCAAGCACTGAATGTGTTAAACGAGCGATTCGACAAGTAGGTCTTAGCCAATTGTGAGGATTCAAATCGTAGGTTGGATTACTTGTAACTCCACATTGAGTCTAGTGTTTTGATTCCTTTATGTGGTTTTACCCATTTAGAGTTTTCTACGTATATCTTGGTTTTCGTTATTTGTTTGCTTTCCGTATGTGAAATTGGTTTACTTTTCAGTTTGGGGGTTGATTAATTGAAGATATAAAACATCTTTGAACCTAGGCGATCAAGGATTTTTCAAAATCTATTTTCCGTCAGTTTAATTTTGACCAAAAATTAACATTCTCCCTCGACTTGATAATTTTGGGATGCGAGCCAGTGTGTAAACGGGGTGGCCTTAAAATCTTTTATATAAATTACAAAAGAGTGTAAGTTTAGCTTGTACATGCAATAAAAACTTTATAAAGGCAATCAGAAGGGAAGTGATTTTGCCACTCCCAAATTGTTAACGACACTTCCTGGGGGGGAGTGCCAAAATCAACTCATATTGATTTTGCCACTCCCCAAAAGCTAACAATTTGGAGAGTGACAAAATCAACCTATAATATTACAACACGCTGAAGTAGCAGTGTCTCACAATTGGGCAAATTTTGCTAATTAGAATGGTTCCTCCTGTGCAATGATTTGTCATGAACTTGCAGATTAATTAGAATGGTTTCACAATTCGGCAGATTCTTACTCCCTCCGTTCCAAATTGAAGGTCCGGTTCGGTCTTCAATGCAAAATTTAAATTGTAAATATCTTTCAATCTACAATGATTTTTATGTGCAATATGGATCTTATATGATAGATCTCAATTAGTTCTATTATACAAAGTTTTTAAAATCTTTAATGACATTGTAGATTAGGAGATATTAACAATTTAAATTTCGTCTTGGAGACCGAACTGGACCATCAATATGGAACGGAGGAAGTACTTGATTATGCCGTGTCCGAATCTGTGTCCTTGCCCCCATCAGATCCCAAAGTCAATGTTACTTTGTATTGCACATACTGGTCAAAACAGACAATAGAAAACCAAGCTCTCTCAAACGACCAGAGACACCATCTTTTCTTTTCTGGAAGTTGCATGAGAAAGCAACATGACCACTTTATTCCAGTTAAAGAGTCAACTATTTCTTAAAACTGAGGTGACCCAATGTTTGCTTCATAACTGTGATTTTCTTTTTACCCATCGATTGATTGACACGTGACAAGAGTAAAATTAGGAAGGTGAAGGGTGACGTTAGATCACCGTAATAAAGTAAGCTAGGTACTGATTGAACTTTGTAAAACTATAGTAAAGTTTTAAAGGAATAGTTACCCATCGAGTGGCCAATAAATTGCTTGACGATTTCCTAGTCCTAAATTAATGGGTTGCCCCAAGCGTAGGGCAGAGACCGACGTAGCACAATATCCGGTAAATCCGGAGTCGAATCCATAGAGACAGTGATGTGTTGACTAAAAATTCAGGCTAAACTAATTTAACAGGTTTTTAGGTAGCCACCCCTTGTTGGTTGATTGAGATTAACTAAAACTAAGAAATTGTTTGATTTTTTCAAATAATTAAAAATAAGGTACGATCGTAGGATTTATAACACTCGCAACTAGTCCGGATTAACTTGTTCCATTCATTGTTTTCAAAACGTTCAATTAGTGAGAAAAAGATACCCCGAAAGTTGCAAATCCTTATGGTCGCCGTTCCACCTTGCGCAGCGAAGAATGGGTTTTAGACTGCCGTTCACATGGGATCCGACAATGCCCGGGTTCGTCTAACGAATGTTCTTCATTAACCTAAAATTGCTTTTTCTTTATTGTTTGAAAATAGGAGCCGTACTCGAACTGATCACGGCGTGCTAATCATCCCCCGACCCTACCTATACGACTACTCACTCATTATGAAGCAGGAAATAAAAAAAACCCTAATTTGATTCATGCTTCTAGTAGTGGAGAAAGAAAATAAACACAGGATCTAAGTTAAACAAGAACTAACGAACAACTTTTATAAAGAACAGAAATTAAAAATGAGTTACCGAAATACGAGTACTTGAACAAAGCTTCAAAACTTGAAAGAAAAACCCTAAAATTAAGAATGTCTAAAAGCTGCAGTAATAAAAACCGAACCATAGAACGGCAATCCTGTTCTTCGTTCGCAGCCCTCCTGTAAAAAGTGCTGTCGAAAAGCCAAAAGTCGTGTGTCTGTTCCTGGGAATCAGTCCTGAAAAAGAGCAAGGCTACAGTTCCCGACCTGGAACTCCAAACAAAAATTCCGACGCCGGGCCGGGCCCACTCTGGCCACCGGACGACTGATCGAATCCGACCAAAAATTCTAAAAAAAAAAACCGAGTGAGTTTTTGCGGAAATCAACGGCATCCGATGTGTGTAGGTGGCCGATCCAAACACTAGTCGGGATCCCTCTGTCGGGATGCTCAGACTTGCTGCCTGAAAAAGAAAAAGAAGGTGATTTCTTGAAAGTTGAAACCCTTCTTTTCCCTTATATATTGAACCGCCACCGTGTACCTCATGGGCCCATCTAGTTAAAACTGCCAATTCAATTTTCTCTTCCACGTTTTGGTCCAAGCCCGGCCAATTAAGTCATAACCCAATTAAATTAGGGGGTTGCAAACCCATCACTAAAGTCATGTGTCGACAACATGTGCTCGTGCCCATTAGATTTGTCTTTGCTTAATTGCCTCATCAAATCTCGTACTCTTCAATTCCGGACTAGCTTGGCATCAATTAAATTTCAGCTGCCGAAGTATCAAACACCATTTAATATTTTCATTTTGTACTTTTCGTACGAAATCCTCCAAATACCTACAATACACAAATTAAGCATTAAGATCCGAATAATAATATAAATGGGACTTAACAAAGAAAAATTAAGGGCGTTAATGTGAACAATTACTCGCCTATCACACCCCCCAACTTACACTTTGCTAGTCCCGAGCAAAGAAAACAAAACGCAACTAAATAAAACAAATTAAAACCGATAGTTCTTTTAAAGCCCCAGGCGGCCCCGATAGGACGAGTGAAGTCTCGTGAGGGTTTTCAGCAGTGATCACCCACAAAACACCGCGAATCCTCTTCACATGAAACCCAAAAACCTGTAAGACAGCTCAATGATATCTCAAGTAAATATTATGAAGCCATCGCAAAGAGATAATGACATCAGCAGTTCTAGATACTATCAAGTCATAAAAACGAGTCACGGCACCTATACTCAGCGTGTGTGAACAAGGGCTTCGGTCACAAGTGAAAAATAACCAAAATTTCTCTCCAGACTGAGTTTCGAGTTCAAATCTCACCGTGTCATGCACTCAACAAATGAAATCACTCGAAACAAAGGTTCATATTACTCTCAATATGTGCAGGCAGACATTATGTAAATGAAAGCAAGATACTTCCGCACATAATGACACGAAAAGAACGCTTTATAATGTGGACACACGATCTCATGAACAGAATGTCAAGTATTGGAAACTTTCTTTATCCACCAATCCACAACCCATTGCCCCTAAGATCAAATAGGGTTTCAATTCCGGTGATAACGTTAGATAAGGGAAAGCATTTCAAGGTTAGGGTAAAACATTCAAGTATCCAAGAATAGGCTAACAACAACTTACATATGGTAAATAAAACAATCCATGCCCCTTTTCTTTGATATTTTTCTTTTTTTCAACTCCATCACATCTCTCTTTCCTACCTTTAACACAATCCTACATTAAGAACAAATATTTCTCCTTTCCCCAATAATTTGGTGTCTTCCCTTTTTGCTTTTTTTGCCTCTTTTTTTTTATTTTCTTTTCCTATGGGAAAGACCACTAATCAATAAAACTCAATTCTCATTACATTTACTCTCTCTTCTAAAAAAAATATACCTTCACACAATTATCCAAGTCTTCTCAAGACACAATATAGATGGAGAATAAAGCTCAACAAGAAAAAGGTATCATGCAAGAGGCTCAAATGGGCTCACAAGAGATAAATGTATGAAAGAAAGATACGAACCGGCACAAAACAGCAAAGATGGCCTATAATCCTCTCTAAGGGGCAATACAACCATGCGATTTCCAATCCCAAGAGATAAGTAGGTACTTGACCGATTTCTAGACCTAAAATAATGGGTTGCCCCAAGCGTAGGGCTGAGACCGACGTAGCACAATATTCGGTAAATCCGGAGTCGAATCCACTAAGGACGGTGAAGTGTGTGCTGTGAAAACTCGGGTTGTTATAATTTAATCGGGCTCTTAGGTAGCCACCCCTTGTCAATTGATGAATGATTAACTAAAATCTAGGAGATAAACTAAAATCTAGAAGATAACTATTCTTTTCAAATAATTAAAAAAAGAGGTATGGTCGTAGGGTTCATAGATCTCATAACCAGTTTGGATTAACCTGTTCTGTTTGGAGTTCTTAAAAACGTTTAATTTTAGATTGAAAAAGTTACCCCGTAAGATGCGAGACCCTATGGTCGCCGTATACCCATGCGCAGCGAATAATAAGTTTTGGACCCCCATTTCCCCATTCACATGGGCTCCGACGATGCCCGGGTTCGTCTGCAGAAAGTATTTTTCCAATCTAAAATTGTTATTTGAAATTAAGAGCAGTGCCCGAACTGATCATGGTGTGCTAATCACCCCGCGACCCTACCTGAACGACTACTCACTAATCATCATGCATAAAATAAAAGAAACCCTAACTTGAAACATGCTTCTATTGCGCGAGATGAAAAATAAACCGAAAAATATCAACTAATCAGAACCAGCAAATAACTTTTAAAAAGAACAAAAATTAAAACGAATTACCAGAGTGCGAATTTTTAAGCAAACTTGAAATAACAGGAAGGAAGAAAAACGCAGAAGAAAAACTTAACAATATTCCGAAGAAAGATCGCAGTCCCTTTCTTTGTTTTCTGTCGATTTCTGCGTGTTACCCAAGAAGGTACCACCGCAGCTTCTGTTCTTTTTTTCGTCCCTCAAAGAAAGCTATATACTGAAAAAAAACACCTAAAAAATTCCTCTATTTCGTCCGTCCAGAACTCTCGTCCCAAAAGCTGCTGAAATCCAAAACAGTAGGGTGGTAATGTTGGTTTTATAGGGATTGAAAGCCTTAATTACATAGTGGCCCTTGGACTTTGTCTAATATTGAATTAACCATCTAAAATTTCAAGCACTTTGCACTTTGACCCAAAACTTCTTTAAAATCTTCTTTTTATCCAAAGTCTCGGACAACGGACTCGAGCAACCTATAAACATAAAAACACATAACAAAAATCAGTTAACAAATATAAAAGACTAATAAATGTAGATTGGAGGGCCAAAATATGTATATTTTGGCATTTATCACACCCCCAACTTACACTTTGCTAGTCCTCGAGCAAAGAAAATAAAGAAAACAAATTAAAACTGATAGTTCTTTTAAACCCCCAGGCGGCCCCGGTAGGACGAGTGAAGTCTCGTGAGGGTTTTCAGCAGTGATCACCCACAAAACACTGCGGATCCTTTTATTTGAAATTCGAAAAACCGTAAGACTGCTCAATGATATCCAAACAAAGAACATGAAGCCATCGTAAAGAGATAACGGGCATAAGCAGTTCTAGATACTATCAAGTCAGAAAAATAAGTCACGGTACCTATACTCAGCGTGTGTGAACAAGGGCTTCGGTTACAAGTGAAAAATAACCAAAAGTTCTCTCTAGACCGAGTTTCAATTTCAAATCTCACCGTGTCATGCACTCAACAAATAAAATCACTCGAAACAAGGTGCATATTACTCTCAATATGTGCAGGCAGAAATTATGTAAATGAAAGCAAAGTATCCTGCATAAGTTGACACGAAAAGAAAGCTTTATAAAGTGGACACACAATCTCATGAACGGAATGCCAAGTATTAGAAACTCTCTCTATCCACCAATTCACAACCCATTGCCCCTAGGATCAAATATGACTTCAATTCCGGTGATAAGGTTAGGTAAGGGAAAGCATTTCTCAAGGTTAGGGTAGAACATTCAAGTGTCCGAGAATAGGCTAACAACAACTCACATAGGGCAAATAAAACAATGCGTGCCCCTTTTCTTTAATATTTTCCTTCTTTTCAACTCCACCACATCTCTCTTTCCTATCTTTAACACAATCCTACATTAAGAACAAATATTTCTCTTTTCCACAATATTTGGTGTCTTCCCTCTTTGGCTTTTTTTTTTTTGAATGTGACAGATCACCAACAATCAGAGCTCAATTCTCACAACTTTACCCTCTCTCTTCCGAATAATTCACCTCTACATAATTACTTAGCCTTCTCAAGACACAATATAGATGGTGGAGCTTAACAAGAAAAAAGTCTGTAAGAATGAGGCTCAAATTGGCTCACGAGAGATAAAATGTATGAATGAAACAAACGAACTGGTTCAAAATAGCGAAGATGACCTATAATCCTCTCCAAGGGGCAAAACAACCATGTAATTTCCAAACTCAAGAGATAAGATAATGAGATCAACAACGAATTTGCTTTTTTGTGACAAGAATAGTTTATGTGACACCACTCCAAGAAAAGTAAGGCTCTAAACTCACATGGGGCATAAGTCTCCACTAAACTAGCCATCTAGAATAATCAGTTACAACTCACAAGCAACCAAAGTCCAAACACACATGAAGTGTAAATGTGCTAAAAATAAATGCAATGACAAATTTTTCGCGACAAGTTAGCAAAAAGAACTACTATGCCACCACAATATCAAAACACTGACTATTGAATCTCCAACTCAATCAATCATAAGCCAATCTCAACAGCCTTCAAGTCTCAAGCAAAAAGAATCCCACTATTTTTTCAATTTTTTTTTTTAAAAATAAACTACCAAAGTAATTGCTCACCCCAACTTGAATCATTCAATGTCCTCATTGAATGCAAGAACAAAAATAGGACATAAAAGAAAAAGAATGGAAAGGTATCAACTCGTAACGGAGAACTATGCAAGAAATAATATTGCGGGAATAAGACCCCCCCAACTTGAACGAAGCATCCTGCAATGTTAGTCCTCACAAAAATAAAATAAAATAAAATAAAATAAAGGTATCTAATCCAAGGAAGAGAAGAAAAGAAACAAAAAAAACTATACAAAAAATTAATGACATTCACTCCCATCACGTGAAATCCAACTGTTCATCACACTACGAAAAGCAATCAAAATCAACATCTCAACCCACTTCAAGCATTCCGTTAAAAATTGTACGCGACCATGCCACAAAACTAAATACTTAGAATATTTTAATTGCCTTAGCCGCGTTTGAAATTTATATTCCACTAATTGCATATTCCAAACAAAATTACCTTTCAAGTTGTTGATGAGTGTTAGAAAAAATGGATGGTAAACCATATTAAAATTATCAACACCAAGAAAGTCAATTTGTTCAAACGTGATAATCTCTTGCAATGGTGGATGCTCAATAGAAGTGATGACATCAATATTTATGGCTGAGGATATTTGATCATCAAGAATAAGTGGACTTTGCACAATTATTGGCAACGACTACTCAAGAGTCGCATCATGAAAATCCATTTCAAGTGTACGAGAATGCTCTTGAGAAGACTGTTGCACTTCAGGTAAACTAACTATTTTTTTAGTTACAAGTGACTTTGTTGTTTCATCTTCCAATACACAAGAATTATCCACTTGAAAATTTTCAACTTGATTGCAAAATAGAGAATCAGTTAATTGATCAAAATGAAGCGGCTCTATTTCCTCTTTTTCCCTCCCATTAGAATTGGTATCCTCAGAACTTTCAGTCAACTCACAAAATTGGAGCTTTTGGGTCAAGTCATCGAGGTAATCCCAAGCCTCTTCAGGATTTTTATCTAGAAATTCATCAGTGGAACTAAAATTCACCTGGCATGCCTTAGGATTTAAACTACGGCAAAAGATAACCAAAAGACTGCCAAGCTCACAATTATAACTCGACCAAGAGAATACGGAATTTTTAAATCGCTCCCAACACTGTGACAAAGACTCATCATCTTGTTGAGAGAAATGTGACAATTCTTCTAAAAGCATATGAGTCTCATATGAGGGATTGAAAGTTTTGAAACACTGTATCACAATCTCATTCTATGTCAATCTTGGACTCAAAAAATTAAACCAATCATGAGCACTATCACGTAAAGATGCTGGGAATACATGTAAAAGTGTCACTTTATCGCTATCAAAAGCTTCCTCAAGGTTATGAACATGTGAAAAAGGATTTTCTGATGCCATACCATAAAATATTGGAAGTGATACTGAACAATCAAATTGTTTTATATAACATCCAAACCACCTTGCAAAATCGGCCTTTTTTTTTTTTTTTTGCTTTTTGACAATAAAAATAAATAAAAATAAATAAAGAACTAAAAAGAAAACAAAATAAAAAATAACTATCTGAATTCTTAACACACGTTACCGTCCCCAGCAACGCCGCAAAAAATGCTTGACCGATTTCTAGACCTAAAATAATGGGTTGCCCTAAGCGTAGGGCTGATACCGACGTAGCATAATATCCGGTAAGTCCGGAGTCGAATCCACTAAGGACGGTGAAGTGTGTGCTGTGAAAACTCGGGTTGTTATAATTTAATCGGGCTCTTAGGTAGCCAACCCTTGTCGATTGATGAATGATTAACTAAAATCTAGGAGATAAACTAAAATCTAGAAGATAACTATTCTTTTCAAATAATTAAAAATAGAGTTATGGTCGTAGGGTTCATAGATCTCATAACCAGTTTGGATTAACCTGCTCTGTTTAGAGTTCTTAAAAACGTTTAATTTTAGATTGGAAAAGTTACCCCGCAAGATGCGAGACCCTACGGTCGCCGTATACCCATGCGCAGTAAATAATAAGTTTTGGACCCCCATTCCCCCATTCACATGGGCTCCGACGATGCCCGGGTTCGTCCGCAGAAAGTATTTTTCCAATCTAAAATTGTTTTTCCATTATTTGAAATTAAGAGCAGTGCCTGAACTGATCACGGTGTGCTAATCACCCCGCGACCCTACCTGAACGACTACTCACTAATCATCATGCATAAAATAAAAGAAATCCTAACTTGAAACATGCTTCTATTGCGCGAGATGAAAAATAAACCGAAAAATATCAACTAATCATAACCAACAAATAACTTTTATAAAGAACAAAAATTAAAACGAATTACCAAAGTGCGAATATTTAAGCTAACTTGAAATAACAGAAAGGAAGAAAAACGCAGAAGAAAAACTTAACAATATTCAGAAGAAAGATCGCAGTCTCTTTCTTTGTTTTCTATCGATTTCTGCGTCCCTCAAAGAAAGCTATATACTAAAAAAAATACCTAAAAAATTCCTCTATTTCGTCCGTCCAGAACTCTCGTCCCAAAAGCTGCTGAAATCCAAAACAGTAGGGTAGTAATGTTGGTTTTATAGGGATTGAAAGCCTTAATTACATAGTGGCCCTTGGACTTTGTCTAATATTGAATTAACCATCTAAAATTTCAAGCACTTTGCACTTTGACCCAAAACTTCTTTAAAATCTTCTTTTTATCCAAAGTCTCGGACAACGGGCTCGAGCAACCTATAAACATAAAAACACATAATAAAAATCAGTTAACAAATATAAAATACTAATAAATGTAGATTGGAGGGCCAAAATATGTATATTTTAGCACTTATCAGTAGGCAATATTCCCAACACTCGACGACAAAAATAATGAGATCAAGAACGAATTTGCTCTTTTGTGACAATAAGATTTTATTTAACACCACTCCAAGAACAAGTAAGGCTCTATACTCACATGGGGTATAAGTCTCCACTAAACTAGCTATCGAGAATAATCAAGTCACAACTCACACGTAACCAAGGCCCAAACAGACGTGAAGTACAAATGTGCTAAAAATAAATGTCATGACAAATTTTTCGCGACAAGTTAGTAAAAAGAACTACAATGCCACCACAAATATAATCCAACAATGACTATCACATCTCAAACTCAATCAATCACGAGCCAATCTCATTGTAGAGATCCGAATAATTTTGATTTTTGAAATATTTATTAAATGACTAATTGGAAAATTATGATTTATTGGGTGATTAATTGAATTGACGACCAAAGTGAAAGAATAGAGAGTTGAGAGAGTGTAGGTGCAGTAAAAAGATACATGGGTATATAAGGGGTGTTTGTGTGGTAGAGGATGATATTTCATCCCCTAGCTCTCTCTCTCATCCGTCCCCCTCCCTCTCTCATCCGGCTATCTCTCTCTCTCTTCTCCTCTCACTCAAAACTCCACCTCATCTCCCAAAATCTTCAAGAAACAACCTCCCTCTGGCCTTACAATCACATTCTTGCGCTTGGAATTCCTTGAGTCGAGCTTAAATCGAAGTTTCGAAGTTCAAAAAGCTATGGCTCGTTCAAAAACACTTGAATCTCGACCATTATTGCGAGGTAGGGACTTCTTTACTTCTTTTATATGTTTATACGTTGATTTGGTGTAGAATCGTGCCCTTGATTGTCGGATTTTGGTTGTAGAGCATGTCTGAAAATCTGCTGAAAATTCTACCCAAAGCCCCGTGGTATCGATAGGGATTAAGTGCGTATCGATACAGTGAGCTTATCTTTTTGGACAGTTAAATGTGTATCGATACGAATTAAGCGCGTATCGATACAGTGAGCTTAACTCCAGTTTTGCACCTTTTGCTTCTTCGTTAATTGTTTTGATCTCCAATCACTTCTAAACCCTTTTGGACACCTCCTCAACTATCTCAAGCTTGTCTAATTGACTTCCTATGATGGCTCGATGTACTCCGTGGTCCGTTGGTATTTCGTTAGCAATAACCGGATAAGAATTGACTTAGTTAAACGTTGTAATGTACTTTCTATAGATTGTTGGTATTGTGTGATCATTCATGGTGCATTTGTGATGACTTTGGCATAATGTAGGGTGTGCCATCTATGAATGGGTTCATGGGGGAGTCTTAGCTTGTATGTTATATGAGGAAATAGTTGATTTTAGGTCGAATGTTGGTTTAGGGAGTCCCGTAACGCAAGTGGTGGTAATACGGAGACTTAGAGGGTTTCGTAACACAAGTGGTGGTAATACGGTAACCCGAGTCGTTAGGGATCACCGTGACGTAAGTGGTGGTAACACGGTAATCCTTATGGTGTTATTCCGGTAACGCAAGTGGTGGAAATACCGATGGTAAAGTTTGGGTTAGCGAGTCGAGTAGGGGTTATTTGAGGGATTAGTGTCACATAGTTTATGCATTCATTTTCGATACGGGTTCCTTCGCAAATAGATTGGTTATCATCTATCGGACTATATTTCCATAACCTCTTCGTTTGCACTTATCTTCATATTTGCATATAAATTTGGTAAAGATTTTCCTACTGGGCTAGTGTATCTCAACAAAATCCTTCTTTTCAGGTTCGAATGTTGGACAGTAGGCTGAATGCGATGGTGTGCTTGTACATGAAGACTTTTGGAGACTAAATTTTATTTATTTACTTATTCATCTTTGTAATAGATTTTCTTTTGGCCAAAGATGGTTTTGTAACTAATTAACTCTTGAATTGTCTTTTAACTAAAGTTTGTAGTGTTCTGAACGTGTTGTAGTTGTATCTAAGTTAATTTCGGCCATAGTGCCAAGGTTGTATTTCTGTAACTATGGGGATTTGTTTGTAAAATTTAAACAATTGGAAACCTTTTGGGTATTATTAAGTTATACGAGGATCTTTTATCAAATTAGATTATTTATTTATATTGAAAATCGAGGGCGTGACACTCACAGCCTTCAAGTCTCATGCAAAAAGAAAAAAAATTCCACCACTTTTTTTTCAAAAGTTCAAAAAGAAAAGTGAACAATTGATCCCTCCCCCCTACTTGAACTACTCAATGTCCGCATTGAAAGCATGAAAAATAAAGATAGGACGGAAACATAAAAGAGAGGAGAGATAGCACCTCAAAAAGGAGGGCAAAGTAGAGTAAACTATAGAGAGAGGGAGACCCCCCAACTTGGATCGAACAACCTGCAAAATGTTAGCCTCCAAGACAGCAAGAAAAATAACTAAAAGAAATAAATAAGGCAAGAAATAAAATGAAAGACAAAAAATTAAACCATCCACTTTCTTCACCCGAAAGACACGGGTACTACTTTTCCCCCTAGCTAAAGACTGTGTTTCTCTATTTGTTGGAAGGACAGTATGCATAGGATTCAACGATATCTTAAGAAGTGGTGCCATCATCTAATAGGCTATCACTCCCTCTAGGCTGCCAGATTCCTTACCCACCACTCCATTTATGAAGCAATCTCCACATTGTTTAGACATTAAAGTCGGAGGTTCAGACAGAATTCTCGCTCCTAACTACGCATCTGCCGTCAGACCCAACCTCCTAAGTACTACATACATAGTTTTGATCAAGTGGCTATACCAGACCATTATTCTAATTGTTTTTCCTTTACGCACTTAATTGTCTCATCAAATCTCGTACTCTTCAATTCCGGACTAGCTTGGCACCAATTAAATTTCAACTACCGAAGTATCAAACACCATTTAATATTTTCATTTTGCACTTTTCGTACGAAACCCTCCAAATACATACAATACACAAATTAAGCATTAAGCTCCGAATAATAATATAAATGACATTTAACAAAGATAAATTAGAGGCGTTAATGTGAACATTTACGCACCTATCATAAATGGCGTGACATATTTATTAAATGAATATTATGTGAGTTGTTTCTTCCGTCGATCAAGTGATAGGTGTTAGAAGGGAGTATACCCATCCAACTCTCCCATGATCAAAGGAGCAGTTAACCAAGATAGAGAGGCAGTTTTTTTTCCAGACGTGGATGATTCATCATTGATGAAAGTTATTTGCCAACATTCATGGGGGAGTTCAACTGCAACATTGGAGGGAAGATTCAAATTTGAACTCAAGAAGGCCTCTATTTATAATCAAGATCGATCAAAATAGTTAGAGGGACACAAAAACAACGCCAAAAGGCCTTTATCTTTTTTCTTCTAGGAGTAGTTATAACTTGTAATTGTTCACTCGATTATCTTAATCGATTGTTCTTCTACTTTGGGGATTAATAAAGTACATTTGTTAATCTTCTTTCATATTTCACCAACTTCATTATTTGTTTCCAAAGAAGTCATGAAATGCAATAGGGAACCAAACTTCACTTTTCACACTCACATTCCAGCAAACTACAACACAATTTCCCGTCGATTCCTCGTCGATTGGAAAGAAATCAGAAAATTTGGTAAAACCCCATCCCATGGATATCTATCCACCTACTACGTACCATAGGCTAGATGTAAAGACCCGGTATTTTTAATAAATAATAGTAATTTCCAAAACAAAAATATTATTTTGCTCGTTAGTTTATTTAATGCAAAAAATTATTTATGTCATCACACCAATTTTATTTCCGTAATCGACAGTGTGCGTACGTACCCAACGAGTAAATTCCTTATTGTGTGTATGTGTGTACATTGGATCATTTTACCCTTTCTCATTTCATACTTTAGGTTTAAAAATAAAGAAAACAAATTACTCATCCTCCCAATTTTCAACAACTCACCCTATGGCTAAGCCTACTACAATTTTCTTACCCAGTGAGCCAGTGTTTTTTTTTTTTTTGGCCATCTCTCATACACTCAATTAACCACCAGATTTTTACCCAACCATTTCCCATTCTTTTATTTCGGCAGCCAAGGGAGCAAGATCCCTTAATCTTTTCCTCCGTTCCCTCAAAATGAGACACATCATCTATACCCATGGGTTAATATCCCCCATGCAAGAAACGAAAACCCATCTTTATACTCCCCCTCTTCCATTTCTTTTCTTATTTCCCAGCAACTATTTTCTCGGCAGAGAGAGAGAGAGAGAGAAGGTAGCCCGGCCCGAACTCCTCCATCAACTGGTTCATCACCACCGGAGCACCTCCCACCATCTCCAACCGTGTACACCATAACCACCACCACCGTAGCCCCACACCGCCGAGCATCTCACCGCCGGAGCCATCACCACCCTAGATCACCATCTCCACCGTAGCACCTCCACTGCCGTGCTCACCCTCAGCCAAGCTCATTCCCAGCCAAGCTCCATCGCCGTTCCAAACCACCGCCAAAATAACTCCGTAAACCGTTTTGCCGGACGAGAGGTAGTCCGAATTTACCTCCCTAAATATATATTATGTTCCATATTGATTGTTTCGTGTTTCAGTATGAATATAATCGAACCGACGTCGCCGGTCGTAATCCGGACGAAACCCATGGAAAATCTGAACCCACTGTTTTCCGTAAAACAGCCACTGTAAATGTTTGGAAATGGTTTTGGTATATTACAGTTTAGCCCTCGTGATTTAAGAGCTTATAAATTTGACTCTTGATGTAGTAAAAATTAATATTAAGTCCTGAAGTTAATTAGTTTTAATTTGATCCTATTTTTGTTGCAAATACAAACTTTTCCAATATTGTCAACACTTTGAGGTGATGTAGATTAAACATAGACTATAGTTTGGAAAAGAAAAGAGAAAATAGTAAGAATCACTTAGTTTGTTATAATCGCGTCATTAATTTAGTCGCGTGATTAATTCCATGACATGATTAATTTTCTCGCATAATTAGTTTATCGCATGAAATTGTGTTGTTAAACATGTTAGTATTTTTAGTTGAAATGTTGAATTGTGTGATATTTTATTGTGGTTGTAGATTGGACAAATAGGTTCCCGGGGTGATATACGATTAGAGGATCACTTAGACGATGATAAGTAAAGGATAAAATGGTAAAAGAGATTGAAGTGTTGGGGGACGGTGAAAACCCTGGGTACAGCATTTGGGGAATGGTAAAGGGCCTCAAATACGGTACAGTACACGGTGTGAGATGATTGAAGTGTTGGGGGATGGTGAAGGACCCCGGGTACAGTACTTGGGGAACGGTAAAAGGCCTCAAAATACGGTACAGTACCCTATGTGAGATGTTTGAAGTGTTGGGCAAGCGGAGATTGCTTGGGTACAGTATCTGAGGAACGGTAAAGGGCCTCGGATACAGTACAGTACCCTGTGAGATGGAGGCAAAGTTATCAAATCCGTTCCGTACCGGTGCGTAAACGGAACGCAAAGAGTCATGTTCCGTTCCGGTTGAAATACCGGCCTGTTCCGGCCAATACAGGGTGTACCGGACAATAGTGGTCTGTTCCGGCCATTTTTCGGTGTTTCCGCCGGTACAAAATTACCCTCTCTCTTTTCTTTTTCTTTTTTTTTTTACATTTTATTGATGTTTATACTTAAAATATGGTAGATATATATTAAATATATATATATATATAAAATATTAATTGTGGTAAATTCGGAACGGTACCGGGATACAGCCCGGTACCGGTACGTACCATTCCAGTAGTGAAAACGGTACATTGGCCAGCACGGTATTGACAACTTTGGATGGAGGTAGTGCTGCATGAACCCTAGTTATGGAACGGCATGGTAAGCTGCCCTCTTGTTCTGGTTGTAGGTGAATCCAGACAAGGTACATAACTGAGGTGTATTCACTTAGGACCCACCCCAGTGCAGGACGAACAAGAGGGAGTGAACCCATGAGACATTCATGATTAGTGTTTGGGGAGGAAAAGATCTTGTGGAGAAGATCTTATATCACACATAGGATTAATGGATAGTAAGAAAAGATGACGTGTTATTCTTCGGTGCTACTATGTATATCAAATATTATATTGTTCAATTTAACTGCTAGCTGTAAAGTAAGGAGTCGGTAGGATTGAGATTATTCTACTGGGTGAATTATCACTCACAGATACATTTGTATCCTGGCAAATCATTTGCTTCGGCAATCAATTTGCCAGAGCATGCAGGATTCTACAGTGGAGCAGTTGATACAGGTGAGACCCCCTGGAACGGAACCTGGGCCAACGTCGCTTGGAATCCGTGTTAAAACTAGAGTCGTTCAGAAGTTGTTTTTGTTAAATAAAATGTACGTACATAGATTTTTGTACTATTTTAAAATTGTAATTTTTGTATAAGGATAAATAGGGGCCTAAAAGTTTGTAAAATTCAGCATATTTTAAGAATAATGCGTTCGAAATTCATTGGAAAATCGAGGCGTTACGCTAGAGCTAGTTTCAGACCTTGAAAATCAGGTTCACTCGTGAGCTTCAAAATTGTAGATAAAGATAAAGACAAACAAAGGATTCCGCTGAAAAGGGCGATGTTCACCGGTTCGAAATACAGAGAGACAGTTTTCTCCACACGTGAATACACTACCATACACGATGATAAATTAAACAAAGAGGCTACTAAGAAGTAAAAAGTACTGGTATCGATTGGAGTTATAGCTCATGCTAGTTGATAAGTAGAGGTGCCAGCAAGGGCACAAAACTAAAGTTGGTCTTGATTCTCGCAAGTCTCCCGAACAGGAAACCTGCAAAAACAAACAGACCCACTAGACTACACAATCAACTCATCTTATTTAGTCAATTAAACTAACCACATCTAATATCAATTAAACTAACCACAAAAAAAAAAAAACTAACCACAAAAAATCCGCAATTTCTTAATGGATCACAAACCCTAATTTTTGGGGGCTCCAAATCTTAGAACCCTAAGATGGAGAATAATCTAGGGCTCCGAGAGAGAGAGAGAGAGAGAGAGAGAGAGAGAGAGAGAGAGATTTAGTCAATTAAATTGACCACAAAAAATCCTCAATTTTATAATGGATCACAAAACCTAATTTTTAGGGGTCTCTAAATATTAGAACCCTAAGATGGAGAATTAAGAGAGAGAGAGACCTTGGTCGAAGTTCGACTTTGTCGTAAGTGTCGGTGCGGTGGTGGTGGTCGCTAGAAGCCCAGGAGTGGTAGCCGGGGTGGGGAAGGCAGTTGATAGGTGCGTAAATATTCACATACGCACCCCCTGAATTATCCTTGCTAAATGTATTTATATGTTATTACTTGGAGATTTATGCTTTTGCTTTTGTTATAGGTATTTGGAGGGTTTGATCCAAAAAGTGCAAAGTTGAAATATTAAACGATGTCCGAAGTCCGAATGGCAATACGAAGTCAGGAGTCTGGACTTAACCGAAGTTAATTGGCCAAGGAATTGGACTTTTAAATGAGAAATTGGACTTGTACTGCTTTGACCACGGATGGGCCCATGATATACTAATATCTTATTAGGGCTTTTCAAATAAAGAGGAGGAAGTCGGCTACAGGATGGTTATAAGTAAAAGAGAGGACTTTTTGGACGCTATCAGAGAACGGGTTTCGGACTTCTGGACGCACTGCAGAGGAAAAGACGAGGTGACGTCGGAAGAAAAGAGAACAGAGGGCTGCGCGTACGTTCCGAACCACGGCGCTGCAGGTCACGGCTGGAGGCAGTTCCTTGCATGGACAGAACAAGAACAGTGTGATAATTTCTCTTCCGATGTCCGGCTAAACTCTTTTCTAGGGTATAGATGAAGCTTGATCTCTGAGTAACGATTTTTATGTATTGATTTAGTGTTTTATTATTCGAATCGTGGTTGTATGATATAAGGATTTATTTGCGATATTAATTTTTCCAATCACATCTTGTGTATGAATTCCTGGGTTTCATGCACGTTCATAGAACGGTTTTTAATTGTTTTGTGATAATTGAGTAAGATGGGTTATGCACCGTAAGACGTGCCGTGCTATTAGACGATTCGTGCCATAGAGACGGGTCGTACTAGTAAGACGGTTCGTGCTAGGCGGCGATACCCCATGCTATTTGGTTATTCATAAATATATTTAGGCGATACCGTGAGGGCCCATGAACCCTAACGATATCCGGATTGATTCGAATAATAGACCTTTATCATCGTATAGAAATTGTTACAATGGGTCGAGTGGATTCGAAACCCTAGATCTTTTCTCTTATAAACTCTCTTTACTTTTAATTGCTTTGCGTTAATTTAGTTTGCATAATTTTAAAAATCCAACAATCGAATCTTTTCCTGAATTAATTTAGAAATTAATTAGAACAACTGCAATTTAGCCTTCGTAGTCCCTGAGGACAAAACTCGGAGTACTTACCACTATCTTTTAGATAGTAGTAATTATTCTATTTTATTAATTATTTTTGATACGGAAACGACACGATCAAATTTTGGCGCCGTTGCCGGGGACTACAAGCACGATTGCGTTGTTTTAGTTGATTTTTATTTTAATTCCTAGTATAGGTATTTTTAGTTGTTTTTTTTATTTAATTTTATTATTCATCTTATTTGTTTAATTGCATTCTTTCTTTGTTAGAATTTTTAATGTGTCAGGGCAGGAATTGAGAAATTATAGCGCACAGGAGTGAGAAGTAAGCGGCAACACTGCAGCTTAACCATAAATTCAGTTGACTCTTCCTGGCGCTGTGAGTTTTCTTATTTTTCTGAGTTTTAGTGTTTTGTTTATTTGTTTTTATTTTTATTTGAGTTAGGGGCATTTTGCATTGTATGTTTGGTCGTCGATCATTGGACCCATTACTTGATAATTTTGACCCAGAGATCGAACGGACCTTTAGAGCTAATCGAGCAGCCTCTCGTAACCCGTGGACTCCACCCACTTCACTAGTTACAATGACTGAGAGAATAGAGGCTGCAGATCCACCAGCAATTGGGGAGTACTTTCTCCCATCTGCCTACACCTCACCATCATGCATAACATTGCCTGCCACTGCCTCAACACAATTTGAAATCAAGTCCAGTTTGTTACAAACACTTCCATCATTCTATGGACTTGATAATGAGGACCCATATCGGCATTTAGGGGACTTTGAAGAGATTTGCTCCACCGTTAAAATTCAGCACTTCACTGATAATGCCCTTAGGTTGAAGTTATTCCCATTCTCACTTAAAGATAAAGCCAAATACTGGCTTAATACTTTGGCACCGAATAGCATCACCTCTTGGGATCAAATGAAAAATGAGTTTTTGAAAAAGTACTTTTCCATAGGCAAAACAAAAGAAATTCGCCAAGAACTCACTAGTTTCTATCAAAAAGAGGGCGAACAATTTCACCAAGCATGGGAGAGACTCAATGATATCATTAGGAGTTGTCCACACCACCAAGTTCCTAAATGGCAATTAGTCCAATGTTTCTACGATGGACTATGCGAACAACACCGATATATGGTGGATGCCTCATGTGGAGGCACATTTATGCTTAAGAACGAGAATCAGGGGTGGGATTTGTTTGGGCAGTTAGCGGAAAATTCACGACACCGAGCTGCATCATCTCGCACAAATAGGACAGCCTCTACCTCTTCAAAACAGAGTGGCCTTTATGAGGTGGGCCGCTCTGATGATCTTTCCTATAAGGTAGATGCATTGACCCGAAAGTTTGACACTTTCTTATCTTTGGGTCATGGTCCTTTACATTCTTCACCTCCTGCTGCTGTTGCGGAGGTCTGTCAATTGTGCTCCAGTCCGTGCCATCAAATAAATGAGTGCCACATGGCATCTCAATTTCCAGAATTTCTTCAAGAGCACGTGAATGCGGCCCAGGGGTTTGGTAGGCCAGCAAATGACCCCTATTCTCATACTTACAACCCCGGTTGGAAGAAGCATCCCAACTTTGGATGGCGACAGCCAGACCAAGGGCAACCATTTGCCCAACCTATGAGGCCTTCATTTCCTAATACTTCCAACACTCAGGCCTATTGTCCACCACCTGCACCACCCCAGTACCAACAACCTCCTGCTCCTCATGCGTCCTCCCAAAGGACACCATCTTTTGAGGAGCAAATGTTGAAGGCCATGGCTGAAATGAGAGCCGATTGCCAACAAATGAAAGCTGACTCCCAATTGCTTCATTCCCACTCTCAATCCATTGCTAAGATGGAGACCCAAGTGGGTCAGCTAGCTAATGCTCTTAACCATCGGGATGAGGGTAGATTACCAAGTCAGCCAGTGGCTAACCCACGAGGGATGCACCATATTGACAATTCGCAAGGTCACGAACAAGCGAAGTTAGTTGTCACCCTCAGAAATGGGAGAGACGTAGAGACCCGACCGGAGGAGGTCAAAGCGAAGGAGAAAGTGTCTCCACCTGTCGCTGAGAGGTCTAAGGTTGATAAGAGGTCTACGGAAAAGGAGACCGATCCAGTGTCCACAGTTGTTCCGGGGTCAACTGAGACCCCATCTTATATCCCAAAGGCACCTTTCCCGACTTGCCTGAATGCACCTTCACCCTTTCGCAAGAAGGGAGTATCCACTGATAATATCATGGAAGTGTTTAAGCAAGTTAAGATGAACATCCCATTGCTCGATGCCATTGAGCAGATCCCTTCTTATGCCAAGTTCCTCAAAGACTTGTGCACTCACAAGCGGAAGGCTCGAGCCAAGTTTTTAGAGCCCATCCCCATTCCTCACCAAGTTAGCTCTGTTCTTCAATCTAACACTGCCCCCAAGCTTGCTGATCCTGGTGTGCCCACAATTTCTTGTGTCATAGGTAATCACTTTATTAGTAGGGCACTCTTAGATTTAGGGGCAAGTGTCAATCTCTTACCATACTCTGTGTATGAGAAGTTAGGGCTAGGTGAGTTGAAGCCCACATCGGTTACTCTGCAGTTGGCCGATCGTTCTGTGAAAGCCCCACGGGGCATGTTAGAGGATGTCCTTGTCAAGGTGAATAATTTCTATTTTCCTGCTGATTTCATTGTCCTTGACACAGAGCCAGTCCATCCCACAGCCCTTAAGTCTCAAACACCTGTCATCTTGGGTCGTCCTTTTCTAGCCACGGCTAATGCACAGATTTCCGTGAGGAGTGGACTGATGGAGGTATCATTCGGTAATATGAAACTGAGTCTGAATATGTATTCGGCCGCTCGACAGCCTCACGAGGAGGAAGATTGCTTCGCAGTCGATGTCGTTCATGAGGTAGTAGAAGAGGCGTTGCCGTACATTTTGGTTGAGGATCCTCTTGAGGCATGTCTTGCCCATTTTGGCTATGAGGATTTCGATATTGACCAATCCATTGCTGAGGTCAATTCTTTGTTAGACCTCGCACCTTGTGTGGCCAAACCTACCTGGCAAACTCCTTTCGAGCCTTTACCTGCTCTGTCTAGTACTCCAGCTCTTCCCTCCATAGAAGCCCCACCGAAGCTTGAGTTGAAGCCTCTCCCGGCTTCTCTGAAGTATGTTTTTCTTGGTCATGATGACACCTTGCCCGTGATCATTGCCTCTGACCTTTCTTCTGAGAAAGAGGGTCGATTACTTGAGGTGCTTAAAAAGCACAAAGGTGCGATAGGGTGGTCAGTGGCCGACCTCAAGGGTATTGATCCCTCCGTTTGCATGCACCGCATTCATTGCGAGGAAAATGCAAAACCATCAAGAGAGATGCAAAGGAGGTTGAACCCTAACATGAAGGAGGTTGTTATGAAGGAGGTGGTCAAATTGCTAGATGCGGGTATCATATACCCCATCTCTGATAGCAAGTGGGTGAGTCCCACTCAAGTTGTGCCCAAGAAGTCAGGCATTACTGTCGTTGAGAATGACAAGGGTGAGCTTGTGCCCACACGCATGACGACTGGTTGGCGTGTTTGCATTGACTATAGAAAGCTCAATTCCATGACTAGGAAAGATCATTTTCCACTTCCGTTTATTGATCAAATCCTAGAGAGGTTGGCGGGCCAGAGCTATTATTGTTTTCTGGATGGCTATTCCGGATATAACCAAGTGGCCGTTGACCCAGCGGATCAAGAGAAGACTACCTTCACTTGTCCTTATGGTATTTATGCTTATCGGCGCATGCCTTTTGGCTTGTGCAATGCACCTGCGACTTTTCAAAGGTGTATGATGGCTATCTTCTATGATATGGTGGAGGAATTTCTAGAAGTATTCATGGATGACTTCTCGGTCTTTGGGGCCTCCTTTGATTCATGTCTCCAAAATCTTGCAAAGGTGCTTAAACGCTGCGAGGAGACTAACCTGGTCCTAAGTTGGGAAAAGAGCCACTTTATGGTTCAGGAGGGGATTGTTTTGGGCCATGTAGTGTCCAAGAGGGGGATTGAAGTTGACAAGGCAAAAGTTGACTTAATTTCTCGACTTCCTCCCCCCTCATCAGTCAAGCAAATTCGCTCTTTCTTGGGACATGCTGGGTTTTATAGGCGTTTTATCAAGGATTTTTCTAAAATCGCCAAGCCCTTGTGTGATCTTTTGGCTAAGGATGCTCCTTTCATTTTCGATGCGGCATGTATGAGAGCTTTTGAGAAGCTCCGTGAGGCGTTGTCCACAGCACCTATCATGCAGTCTCCCAATTGGTCCCAGCCCTTTGAAATTATGTGTGATGCATCCGACTATGCAGTCGGTACTGTTTTGGGCCAGCGGGTTGACAAGGTCCCCCATGCCATTTATTATGCGAGTAAGACCCTCTCTGATGCACAGTTGAACTATACCACTACGGAGAAGGAATTACTCGCTGTGGTCTTTTCCCTTGACAAGTTCCGGTCCTATCTTTTAGGGTCAAAGGTCATAGTATATACTGATCATGCCGCTTTGCGGCATTTGCTTTCTAAGAAGGAGACCAAACCTAGGCTGATTAGGTGGATTCTGCTCCTCCAAGAGTTTGATGTGGAGATTCGAGACAAGAAAGGCTCTGAAAATTCTGTAGCAGACCACTTATCGAGGATCCTCGTGGATGCCTCTGGTGACACCTTGCCCCTCAAGGATTCATTTCCCGATGAGCAACTCTTTGAGGTGTCACAAGTGCGACCCCCATGGTATGCACACATAGTCAACTACCTAGCCACAGGCGCGCTTCCCCCTCATTGGTTCAAGCACGACAAGGACCGTTTCTTTGCGCAGGTTAGACACTATTTTTGGGAGGATCCGGAACTCTTTAAGTTGTGTTCAGACCAGGTGATTAGGAGGTGTGTTCCTGAGACTGAGTTCCATAGCATTCTCACTTTCTGTCATTCACTTGAGTGCGGAGGGCATTTTAGTGGGAAAAAGACGGCTGCGAAGGTCTTACAAAGCGGTTTTTACTGGCCCACTCTGTTTAAGGATGCATATGTGTTTTGCAAGGCATGTCTTAAGTGCCAGAGAACCGGCAATATTTCGCGCCGTGATATGATGCCATTGTCCTCCATCCTTGTTGTGGAGATGTTTGATATTTGGGGGATAGACTTCATGGGTCCGTTTCCGTGTTCGCATGGGAACACGTATATTCTTGTGGCAGTGGACTACGTGTCCAAGTGGGTGGAAGCGGTGGCCACCAAGACCAATGACCACAAAGTTGTGGTCAAGTTTCTTCAAAGTAATATTTTTACTCGTTTTGGCTATCCGCGGGCGATAATTAGTGACGAGGGCACCCATTTTCTCAATAAACACTTCGCCGCCCTTGTGCGCAAGTATTCTATCACTCATAAGGTGGCGACACCTTATCATCCTCAGACTAGTGGGCAGGTTGAAGTGTCAAATAGGGAGATTAAACGCATACTTGAAAAGACGGTAAGGCCCGATCGAAAAGATTGGTCTTTAAGGCTCGATGATGCTTTATGGGCCTACCGTACAGCTTATAAGACTCCTATTGGCATGTCTCCTTACAGGTTAGTTTTTGGTAAGGCGTGTCATTTGCCCGTTGAGTTGGAGCACAGAGCTATGTGGGCCATTAAGAAGTTTAACTTCGATATGGCTGCTGCTGGGTTAAATCGTAAGCTCCAACTCGCTGAATTAGAAGAGTTGCGCAATGAAGCGTATGAGAGTGCACGTATATATAAGGATAGGACTAAGGCATTTCATGATAAACACATTGTTAGAAAGTCCTTTGAAGTTGGTCAAAAAGTGTGGCTCTTTAATTCTAGACTTAAACTTTTTCCGGGCAAGTTGAGGTCACGGTGGGATGGTCCATATGTTGTCATCCGTGTTTACCCCCACGGAGCTGTAGAGATTAAGGATCCACGTGTTGGTAATGTTTTCAAGATCAATGGCCAATTGCTTAAACCTTACGTGGAAGGAATTGGTGATGGCGTGGTGGATGGTGCCACGGTGGAGTCCATTACTTTGATGGACCCAATTTATATAGATTAGTGCTTTCATTGGAAGTCTAGGAGACTTAAAATCCATGGAGTTTGTGATAACTCCAGTGTTTGCCGTGCTCGAACGGTTTTCAATGGTCTGGTATAGCCACCTTGTCAAAGCTATGTATGTAGTACTTAGGAGGTTGGGTTTGGCGGCAGGCGCGTAGTTAGCAGCGAGAAATCTGTCTGAACCATCCGACTTTAGTGTCCAGCTTGGCGGAGATTGCTTCATAAGCCGAGTGGTGGGTAAGGAATCTGGCAGCCCCAGAGGGAGTGACAGCCTATTAGATGATGGCACCACTTCTCAAGATATCGTTGAATCCTACGCATATTGCTCTTCCAACAAGTAAGGGACCACAGTCTTTGGCAAGGGAGAAAAGTAGTACTCGTGTCTTTCGCGTGAAGAAAGTGGATGGATTTTTATTTTATTTTCTTTTTATTTCTTGTCTTTGTTTATTTTATTTAGTTGCTTTTCTTTCATATATTTTGTTGTGGTGGAGGCTAACATGTTACAGGTTGTTCGATCCAAGTTGGGGGGTCCCCCTCTTGCTATAATAATCTGCTATGTCCTCCTTTTCGAGGTGATACCTTTCCTCTCTTTTACGTTTTTGTCCTATCTTTTTTTTTTTATGCTTTCAATGTGGACATTGAATGGTTCAAGTTGGGGGGAGCGACTACTTCGTAGTTTGTTCTTAAAAATCCAAAAATTAAAAATTGGAAAATTAAAAATAGTGGGACCCTTTTGCATGCAGTTTGACACTTGTGTGCTCGCTTGTTGATTACTTGAGTATAGGCATGTTGCTACCATTTCGATATCTCTTTGGCAGAGTAGTGTCACTTGCTAGACTGTTGGCGCTTTTGTTTTAGTTGATTTTTGCACATTGCACGTTGGGCTTTGATTGCTTGTGGGCTGTGATTTGACTGGTCTTAAAGGCTATGATTAGTGGAGACTTATGCCCTAGTGAGATTTCGTGCCTTAAGCTTTTTGTTGGAGTGGTGTCGCATAAACTCTTTGTTTGTCATGGAAAGGGACACATTTGTTGTCAATCTCATTATCTTTGGTCGCCAAGTGTTGGACTTGAATGCATAACAGTATCTCTTGGTTTTGGTTTGTCACATGGATGTTACACCCCTGTGAGAGGATTATAGGCATTTTCTTGATGTTTGGGCCGGTTCGTTCCTTTGTTTTCACATTTATCCCTTGCAAGCCACTTTGAGCCTTTTATGCGTAGCCTTTTCTTGGTTAGCTCCACCTTCCATATTGTTTGGAGAAAGGTGAAAAACATAAAGGTGTAATTTTTAGATGGACTGTGAAGTATTTTGCTTGAATTGGTGGTTCCCTTAAAAAAAAAGAAAAAAGAAACACAAAAAAAAAAAAAAAGCAAGAAAACAAAGGAAGCAAGGGACACCAATAAGTTGGAAAAAGGAGGAATGGTTGCTTTGTAATTGAAAGATGTTGAAGGGTTCGAAGGAGAGATAAGGTGGAGTTGAATTAAAATATTCACCTATTCTCTCACACTCAAATCTATTTTTACCCTGGCCTTGATACATTATCCCATCCTTAATGCTATGACCTTGAATAAAGTCCTATTTGATCTTTGGGGGTGTTGGGTTGAGGATTGATTGGTGGAGAGTTCTAATACTCGGCGTTTTGTTCATGAGATTGTGTGTCCACTATATAAAGCATTTTTTTTCGTGTCTCGTGTGCGAGGTACTTTGCTTTCCATTTACATATCTTCTAACCGCACACTTGAGAGTTTATAATGCACCTTGTTTCGAGTTATTTCATTTGTGAGTGTATGACATGGTGAGAATTGAAGTCGAGGCTCGGTCCAGAGAGAACGGTTGGTTATTGTTCATAGGTGATTGAGGCCCGTATTCACACACGCTAAGCTTAAGTGCCACAGTTTATTTGTTGAAGTGATAGCTTTTGGAACTATGTTTGCCTTGCTATATCTTTGTGGTAGCTTTGTTTCGTCTGCTTGATATGTCAATAAGTTGTATGACAGATTTTGGATTCCATGTGAAAGGGTTCCCTGTGTTTTGTGGGTAATCACTGCTGAAAACCCTCACGAGACTTCACTCGTCCTACCAGGGCCGCCTGGGGGTTTAAAAGAATTATCGGTCTTAATTTGTTTTCTTTAGTTGCATTTTGTTTTCTTTGCTCGGGACTAGCAAAGTGTAAGTTGAGGGGTGTGATAGGTGCGTAAATATTCACATACGCACCCCCTGAATTATCCTTGCTAAATGTATTTATATGTTATTACTTGGAGATTTATGCTTTTGCTTTTGTTATAGGTATTTGGAGGGTTTGATCCAAAAAGTGCAAAGTTGAAATATTAAACGATGTCCGAAGTCCGAATGGCAATACGAAGTCAGGAGTCTGGACTTAACCGAAGTTAATTGGCCAAGGAATTGGACTTTTAAATGAGAAATTGGACTTGTACTGCTTTGACCAAGGATGGGCCCATGATATACTAATATCTTATTAGGGCTTTTCAAATAAAGAGGAGGAAGTCGGCTACAGGATGGTTATAAGTAAAAGAGAGGACTTTTTGGACGCTATCAGAGAACGGGTTTCGGACTTCTGGACGCACTGCAGAGGAAAAGACGAGGTGACGTCGGAAGAAAAGAGAACAGAGGGCTGCGCGTACGTTCCGAACCACGGCGCTGCAGGTCACGGCTGGAGGCAGTTCCTTGCATGGACAGAACAAGAACAGTGTGATAATTTCTCTTCCGATGTCCGGCTAAACTCTTTTCTAGGGTATAGATGAAGCTTGATCTCTGAGTAACGATTTTTATGTATTGATTTAGTGTTTTATTATTCGAATCGTGGTTGTATGATATAAGGATTTATTTGCGATATTAATTTTTCCAATCACATCTTGTGTATGAATTCCTGGGTTTCATGCACGTTCATACAACGGTTTTTAATTGTTTTGTGATAATTGAGTAAGATGGGTTATGCACCGTAAGACGTGCCGTGCTATTAGACGATTCGTGCCATAGAGACGGGTCGTACTAGTAAGACGGTTCGTGCTAGGCGGCGATACCCCATGCTATTTGGTTATTCATAAATATATTTAGGCGATACCGTGAGGGCCCATGAACCCTAACGATATCCGGATTGATTCGAATAATAGACCTTTATCATCGTATAGAAATTGTTACAATGGGTCGAGTGGATTCGAAACCCTAGATCTTTTCTCTTATAAACTCTCTTTACTTTTAATTGCTTTGCGTTAATTTAGTTTGCATAATTTTAAAAATCCAACAATCGAATCTTTTCCTGAATTAATTTAGAAATTAATTAGAACAACTGCAATTTAGCCTTCGTAGTCCCTGAGGACAAAACTCGGAGTACTTACCACTATCTTTTAGATAGTAGTAATTATTCTATTTTATTAATTATTTTTGATACGGAAACGACACGATCAGCAGTGGTGGGGATGGTGCCTGGGTGCGTCGCCCCTCGCTCTCTCCTTGGTCTGGAGGCTGCGTTCTCGTATACTTGTAAGTCTAGAATTTATTTCGGTATTTTTTACTTTTCGTAATTTTCTGTTAAGCTTTTCGTCGTAAAACGAAATAAATAATAAAGTTTACAAGAATGAGGTCGAAATTTATCAAACGAACCAGGTGGAGGAAAAAAGTCGTGTTTTTTTATTTTTGATTTTCCACTTCTTTTTATTTTTGGGCTGTGTTAAATCAGTGGGTCCTGGTGCTGACGTGGCATGCCACATCAGCGTGTTGTGACCATGTTGTAAACGGATGTCGTAATTAAGCGTAGCATTTCTACAAGTTGATCAATTCTTGTTTAGAAAATTCGAAAATGGCTGTATTCCACGCCCCCCTATTATGACTTTTTCTTATGGTATTAGCTTAATCTCCTTCTCTCGCTTTCCACTTTGTACATTTAAATAGTACCTCCGCGCACCTAACTTCATTTCATTTGTGGAAGTTCATTAACATCCTAAGTTCCAACACTACTCTATATGTGTCCATCCTTAAACATGTATCTCCATGCAGTACTACTCTTGTTTCTTTCATGGCTCCTCCTCCTCCTATTACCACAACCCACGGTAGTACTAGCAAAAAACATAACCGCCAACATCGCCATCGTAACCTACGAAAGCTTCTTCGTCACCAAGCAGCCCAGTTGCCCACTCGAATGTGGAAACATAAGGGTCCCTTACCCGTTCGGCATAGGGGTTAACTGCTCCTTGGATCCAAACTTCGAAATCAATTGCAGCACTGATTCAGAGCCCTTCTTGGACCGCCTCAAGGTCCTATCCATCTCTCCAACCCAAGTCCGGGCCCAAAATTTTGTCGCTTCTAGGTGCGACGACCAGGCCGGGAATGTGACCAATCCTACTATGGCCTGGGCTCGATTGCCGCCGATGTACACGATTTCGGACACGGCGAATAAGTTTATGGTCTTCAGCTGCGATGACTATGGCCAACTCTTGGGCTATAGTCAAGCTGGGTACCACAGAAGAGAATGTGGGTCTCTATGCTCCAACAGTGTGGACATGACTGATTTAAATTGTCCCGGTATTCGTTGCTGCCAAATTGATATTCCGAAGGGGCTGAAGTCGGTCAACGTTTCCCTTAAAAGCTTTGAAAAACGTACCCAGGTTTGGACTTCTGTATTCTTTCTTCTTTTTTTTTCTTTTTTCTTCTTTTGGACACACTTGAAAAATAATTAAGGACTACAAACTTGTGTACTCCAATTTCATCCACGTACAAGTTAGAACTACAAACTTGTGTATGAATGCGAAGAGTATCATGGCAGTGCCCCATACCACAGGAGCACTGCACAACTGACCAAAATGTAACAGTCATGTTAGATTTTCAAATTAGTTTTGGATTGAAATTTTTTATCTTTTTTTTTTTTGCCAAAACGACAACAAGTGATATTATAGATCTAAGAAATAGTATATTCAAGAGAAAATTACATCCTTAAACAAGAGATCAAGAAACCAAACAGGGGGGAGACTCAATCCAACGTCTACACCCAACTCAAACTAAATCCACTACTTCAAACAGACGGAGAAAAAACACCCAAATGGGTAATCGAAGCCCCACAAACGGGGAGAAATACACACGGGACACCAAAGAAGAGAATCAGAAAAAACAAAAAAAAGAAGAGAAAAATCAGTAACAGAACAATCCACCATCCTGGAGATCCACCGACCTAGATCTCCCACTCCGGCGGGGGAGGACGCCTCTGGCGACCACAATTTGCAAGGTACTACCTCCAAAAGCCGTCGGACTACACAGCAGAAAAGGTGGAGGAGGAGCAGTGGATGGTGGTTTGGAAAAGATGAGGATGGAGGTGAAAGGAGAAGGTGAGAAAACTTTTGAGATCTGGAATCGGGAGGTGGAAAACCCCCTCTAGGGGGAGAAATCCCTTCCCTCCTATCACCCATTAGGCCATAAAATCCTTTCGGGAAGGTGAAGGAGGGAGATGGGGCAGTGCTTCATTAGGGGTTAGAGAGAGAGAGAGCGCAGAGGGTTAATATCTATTCTTAATTTAGGCTTGGTGTTCCGTGTTTAATTACTCTAATATATATGCTCAATGGATTGAAACTATAGAGAACATGTAAGACTCACGAGATGATAAATGAGAGCTAGTATACGTATAGTTGGATTAGACAGCTCGCCAATCTTATTGAAAGAAAGTTAGAAGAACTTTTATGAATATTTTTTGAGTGAAAAATCTTATAAAAACACATAATTTACGGATTTATATTAATTTAATATATTAAGCAACATTAATAAATCAACGAATTGTCCCCGGCCGAAAATTGGGTGAAATTGGAGGTTCCACCCCTTCGAAGAGAAGTTGCATCGTTTTCTCCTTTTTCCAGACTTGTTCTTAAAATCAACACCACCTAAAAACTCATTCTCTTATGTCTTATTCTTATGCTTGTTACAGGTTTGGTAATATGACAATGTAGCTATGCGTTTGTGGGAGAGCAGGATAGATTTAATTTCAGCAGCCCATCAGATTTTTCGGACTCCAATATCAAGAACCGAGTAACCATAGTACTTGATTATGCGATTGGAAACCAGAGTTGTGTCGAAGCCCAAAACTCAAGTGCATATTTGTGCAACCCCAATAATACTTTGTGTACTGATAATATGGAGAGTGGCTATGGAGGATATCTTTGTAGTTGCGAAAATGGTTACGAGGGCAATCCTTATCTGAGTCCTGGATGCACAGGTTTGTTGTTGGCTATACTGTTTTTGTTTTTCCAACTCATAATGCTATGTGGTAAACTCATAAGTAAAAAGAAGAAGACCCAGCAGAGATTCGCGTACCAATTAATATATTTCTTAATGATTGATTGGCAGATATTAACGAATGCAATAATCCGAACCTTAATGACAGTGATGTAATGATCATTACTTTGGCGATGGAAGAAGCGACGGACGTGGGTGCACTCGTCAGGCCTCACAAATCTCAGTGATCAAGTTATCTCTAGGTACGTACATAACCTGAAGCACGTTTTTTGCCCAATATAGTACATAAAACGTGCTTTAGATCCAATTCTCTGTTGTCATGCACAATATAGTTGCTATTAGCAGGTAAACTTAGGTATTGAAATTCTAACATCTTTATCTATCACCCTGCGTACGGTTAAGAAGTCGCTATGTTATGACTTATAATGTCATTAATCAAGATAAAAAAAAAAATAATAATGTTGTTTGTAGGGTTACTTTGTAGTAGTAATTACATCTGATCAAAAAATATTCGCCTACTTTAATTAATTGACCACATTCTAATTAACCCCCATCAAAAAATTGTACAATTACATCTGATAAAAAAATAATTTTGTTATATTTTCGTATATTTTGCATAATTCTGAAATTAAGTGTGCTACTACACATAAACACGTGCATATATCTTGAAAATATACATATAAAACTAGTTTTATGTTTCAATTTTGTCATATGACACATTTATACTTATTGATTTCCGAACTATTTGTTTATTTGGGTCTATTCTTTCTTAATTGTACTTATTTTTAACCGTCTAAGAGCAATATTTTAAAATAATATAATTAATAAAAGTATATCGATCATTATAAAACTTGTCAATGTTCATGTAAAACATACTCTCAAATTTTGTCTAAGATTTTATACTTATTTTTATATAATTTATTAAGTGAAAGTATGTGTTATATATTAGAAAAATAACCCTAACATTTTGGTATATAATAAATGTGTTTTAAAAGTAATACGGAGTAGTTTAATTGAAATTTTGTTTTGCCGAGCAAAAAAAAAAAAAACTATTAAAAAAATTCCAACAAAATCTTGTGTTTTTTGTAGGACGGATTTTGAGAAAAATCTAATTTCTAGTGGAAAAGTTAGAGATACAAGTCTTATGACATTCTTACTAATTAATTGAACACCCAAAATGTGCAGAAAACTCAAACATTCTCATGCCTTCTTTTTGCAATTTTACGGGGGCTTCGTGCAGGCCTTTCGATAATTACTTCTACTATTTGCCTAGTTGAAGTATAGTGTTCGGGTTAAATACTATGCGATGTGATGTACTACTACATATGGTGCCAATCTAGAACGTACGATTGGTTATGTCAACTCGGTAATTAATTTCTGGTTTCAAAAAGTAAGAAGAAACTCACTTACATGAAAATTTATTGTGTCAAAATATAGTGATCGAAGAGCCACATATATATAAATATGAGAGGTAACAACAATATTTCAAAGCAGTATGCTACGTTGACGGGCGCCTTAGCTAAAGCTGAGAAGACTTAATTTTGTTTTCAAATTTGTCACATCATTCTATATTGATTACGTGGTTGTACATTATTACGGTTTATATTCAATTTCACCATTGAGGTACTACAAGCACAGTAAGTCAATAAAATTCTTTTAGAATTCTTCCACTTTAAATGGAGATCGAGGAAGTTTCATCCTTTTTCAAGGGAAAAACCTACTCGAAACACAAAGTTTCGGCAAAGCTCATTGCAACATACTGCGAAATAGCTTTTATTTCCTTTTAGTAGAGAAGATTACCTCAGGACGGAATCTATACCTTTGTTTTGTGTAGGATTGAGCTTTGGCTTCCCGTCATTACTGATTGGTGTAACTTCGATAAACTCCTATATTAATAGAAGGAAGCTAATCAAACTAAGAGAGCAATTCTTCCAACAAAACGGTGGCTTATTAATGAAACAAAAATTTCTTCAATCGAGGGAACAAGTGCAAATTCGTCGAAGTTCTTTACAGCTGAACAACTAAAGAAAGCCACTAACAACTATGCTGAGAACCAAATAATTGGGCATGGTGGATACGGTGTGGTTTACAAGGAAATTTTACCGGACCAACGTGTAGTTGCCATCAAGAAGTCCAAAGTAATGGATGCAAACCAAGTAGAGCAGTTTATCAATGAGTTCTTGATAGTAACACAAGTTAATCATAGGAATGTTGTGAAGCTCTTGGGGTGTTGTTTCGAATCAGAGGTGCCTGAGCTTGTTTATGAGTATATACCAAATGGCACGCTATTCCAACATATTCATAAGCCATTATCTAGGTTAACATTGGAGCATCGATTGAGAATAGCCGCAGAAGCAGTTGGTGCACTTTCCTATCTTCACTCTGCCGCATCCATTCCGATCATTCACAGAGATGTTAAGTCTGCCAACATATTGTTAGACGCTAATTACGTGGCAAAAATTGCAGATTTCGGTGCTTTGAGATTAGTCCCCTTGGACCAAACTCAAGTGACTACATTAGTACAAGGGACTTTAGGTTATTTGGATCCTAAGTACTTCCACACTGGCCAATTAAACGAGAAGAGTGATGTTTACAGTTTCGGAGTTGTTTTAGCAGAACTACTAACCGGAAAAAAGCCTATTTGTCTTGAGAGGACTCCAGGGGAAAGGAATTTGGCGACTTACTTCCTTGTGTCAATGAAGGAAAATAGGTTGTACCAAATTTTAGAGCCTTAGGTGGTGAAGGAAGGGACCTTGGAGCAACTCCAAGCAATTGCGGAGCTTGTGAAGAGGTGTCTTTATGTGAAAAGTGAAAAGAGGCCTACAATGAAAGTAGTGGCTATGGAATTAGAAAGTTTAAGGAAGTATAGAAAGGATCCATGGGTTAATCAACAAAGTCATGAAGAGAGTGAAAGCTTGCTGAGTGACGAAGCGCCAACAGACCTTTACGCTTTGTCAATAGGTCCTTCCACTGGGGACATATCTAGGCTGTTTAGTTTCGGTAGCAACACGACATTTTCGCTTTGTATACGAAACTAATGTGTCGGGCTTTCAAATAGCATTGTGGGGTCCTATGTACAGACAAAAACACTTTGCAAATATGTAGTCAATTGTGAAAGTAGATTTTTCTTCGTTTGGGTCTGAATCGTTTGTAATAAGGTGAAGATCTTGTGTGTTCATGTTGTGATTTGTGAATTCATTATGATGTGGGTCTGTCTCATGACATAATATTTTTCAAGTTGTGCAACCTTGTAGTAGTAGAGAAATCGAAGCAGTGAACTCGATCGATCCTAAGCCAATCCCAAAAGTCTCTTTGAAAATCCGAAAATGGACCAAAAACAAGCAACCATGCAACCACGATTTTAAATTGGGATCGCATTTCGATTTTATATGTAACAGATAGAACAAGTGAATGAGCAGTTATTTTATGTTTCAAAAATATTAATCTTTAATGGACGAATCCATAAGAGATAATAATGCTCAAATCACCGATATGTTATAGTACATGGCCAAAATGTATGAGTGTACGGCCGCAAGATTGGACCTGGTCGTTGACTGTTTTTCGCTTGAACTCCATAACATGTGTTCTATGGTCCAATAACAATGGCGGAAGAGCAAATCCACCAAAGATTAAGCCGCGGAAGATCAAGTTGGAGGGAAAAAAAGGCAGTTTGTCGTGGCGGCATGGAGCTCGCGATCCAACGATGGGTGGTTGGGCTGCCTTCTTCTTCTTCTTCTTCTTCTTCATCTTCTTCTTCTTCTTCTTCTCTCTCTCTCTCTCTCTCTCTCTCTCTCTCTCTCTCTCTCTCTCTCTCTCTCTCTCGAGAAACTTTTATATATCCCAGGTATAGGAGGGGTCTCGATATCCCCTCCGCTCCGCTTCAATTTTTCAGCCATTTTTCAAGTACATTTTGATGATCGGCTTCACTCATTTTGTAGAGTTTGGCGAGAACAATAATCTCGCCAAAATTTATGATCATAGGACTTTAGTAAATACATGATCGGCACACGTGAAAAATGCAAGAAAATAAAATTTGGGTTCCGATTCAGTGTGTTTTTGGATCCAAATTTTGTTTTCCTTCAATTTTCATGTGTCTTGATCATGTATCTGCTAAAGTACGATGAGAATAATTTTTGTCAAATTAATTTTCTAGCCGACCTCTACAAAATGAACGAAGCCAATCTTCAAAGTGTGCTCAAAAAATTGCCGAAAAATTGAAAATGAACCGGAAGGGGATACCAAGACCCTTCCTATACCTGGGACATACGAGTTATATATTATGGGACCCTAATTGTGGACAATTTAAGATTCACCTAATGTCTGTAAAAAATTATTATTTTGATTTAACTCTAGAACCACCTCCTTGGATCCCGAACTCAAATTTCTGCTCCAAAAAATTTAAATAGAACGTAATCCAAAAAAATATAGTAATTTGCTAAGTTTGTTTAGCCTGAATAATATATTGAGATATACAGCTCAAAGAAAATGTTTTTGGACTAGCCTCTAAACAAATAACATGCACTTAGGATACCTTTTTAGGGGGAAATTGATATAGAAAGACTTCAAATCTGTAAGTCCCAAAAAGCTGCGTCCTATTTGCTTGGCAATTAATTTCATTTACAAAACACGTTTTTGTTTGTCTCCCATTTTTATCGAGTCAGTATTTTTTTATTTTAAGCTAGTGAGTCTGCATAAAATTCGAGTGAAAGGAATTTTGTTATGTAATTGAGAGTAAGAGTATCAGCCGGATAAAATAGAAAAGATTTACATGATTAACTTTCCAACTTGCTGACCAGCTTGGACTAGCTCAATTAGCCGACCTCTTGCATCACACTATGAGGTTAGGAATCGAGTCTTTCTACATGCATGTGGGTGTTCTTTTCTATGTATTTGTCAGGGTTATTTCTCTTTTTAATGGGGTTTGTAATTAAGTTTGGCTCATAGTAATTGTCGTCCTTTTGATGGACTTATTTATCCTGTTGGTTCAGTTGTTAAACTTGGTTATTTCGTAAACTCTCACACAATGAATGTAGTATCTTATGATTTGTACTTTCTTCTTTATACATGATGTAATGATCTCTCCTCCGCGCTAGAAAAAAAAAAAACTTTCCAATTCGTTGGGCGACTAACAAATTCACGAAATTAACTTTCCAATTGATCGGGCCATTTATGTTTTACCGCCACTCTTTAGGGATATATATTGGAAGTGCTCTTTGCTTTGTTTGAGTCTTGGAGTACAGCATGACAACTCCAAGAAGTTTACACATCTTTGATTCAACTATTTGAATTGTTTTTTGGTGGAATTTCCGGAAGCATCTTGAAAGGCTTGTGGATTTAAGGCAATAGTGGTCAAGCACTGAGTGTGGTGAATGAGCGATTCGACAAGTAGGTCTTAGGCAATTGTGAGGATTCAAATCGTAGGTTAGATTATTTGTAACTGCACATCAAGTATAGCGTTTTGATTCATTCCCGTGGTATTACCCATTTGGAGTTTTCTACGTATATCTTGGTCTTGGTGTTCGTTATTTATTTGCTTTCTGTTTGTGAAATTGGTTTGCTTTTCATTTTGGGGTTGATTAATTGAAGATATAAAACATCTTTGAACCTAGGCGATCTAGAATTTTTCAAAATCTATTTCCCGTTAGTTACTTGTGACCAAAAATTAACATTCTCCCTCGACTTGATAATTTTGGAATGCGAGCCAGTGTGTAATTAACGGGGTGTCTTTAAAATCTTTTATAAATTAGAAAGAGTGTATGTAAGTTTAGCTTGTACAATAAAAACTTTATAAAGCGAATCAGAATGGGAGTGATTTTGTCACTCTCAAATTGTTAACGGCACTTCCTGGGGGAGTGCCAAAATCAACTTATATTGATTTTGCCACTCTCCAAAAGTTAACAATTTGGAGAGTGGCAAAATCAACCTATAATATTACAACACACTGACATGGCAGTGTCCCACAATTGGGCAGATTTTGCTAATTAGAGCGCCCATACTCGTAATAATTGGAGACTAAATGGGTTTTCCTGTTATTGTTGTTGTAATTATAAAGTAGATATACACTTACAAAATGTATTTTGGCTTTATAATTAATTGGTCCCAATGACATCTTGAAAACGATGCATTTTAGGCCCAGCTATTACCTGGCACATGTGAGACACAAAATAATAAATAAATGGGGACCAAAATAGACAGGCAGAATGATCTCGTACACTTACATTAGCCTAGGAGGACAAAAATGAAAAAGGTAGAAAAGACTACTCCAAGAAGTATGTGTGGAGTCTTTGGATCAAAGTCACGCATGCCCAAGTCAATGGAATATGAAGACCATATCATCGACATTGACCAAGACAATTGGCAGAACCATCCAATGACCAAGACTTAGCATTTAAGTCCGTGAAACCCATGATGACTCCGATAGGGTGTTCATTTAATTGGGCAAATTGGTCTAAAGGACATATTTAAAGAGTTTCTCAAGTAATAAGGACATCAAAATATTGTCATGTTAGGGGAAGGACACAAAGGGTTTTTCATCCGCCACATCATCACCGGAGAGTTGACTGTTGACCGGTGTTGACCATTCAATAAAGGCTTTACCGGCGGTAGTATTACCAACATTAAATAAATGCCATTAAAAGACACTTTTAGCGGCATTAATAAGATCGCCAGAAATAATTACCCTAAAATGGCAGTTTTCCGAAGACTGCCGTTTTCAATGACTTTTACCGATAGTTTTTTAAATTACTGCGTGGAAAGTAGAATATACAATTGTTTTTAATACAGGCGGTAATACTTATAGTAAAACCGACCCGTATAATATAAATAATACTCTCTCCGTCCCTTTTTTATAGTCCGATTGGTTAAATACTATGCGATGTGATGTACTACTACATATGGTACCAATCTAGAACGTACGATTGGTTATGTCAACTCGGTAATTAATTTCTGGTTTCAAAAAGTAAGAAGAAACTCACTTACATGAAAATTTATTGTGTCAAAATATAGTGATCGAAGAGCCACATATATATAAATATGAGAGGTAACAACAATATTTCAAAGCAGTATGCTACGTTGACGGGCGCCTTAGCTAAAGCTGAGAAGAGTTAATTCTGTTTTCAAATTTGTCACATCATTCTATATTGATTACGTGGTTGTACATTATTACGGTTTATATTCAATTTCACCATTGAGGTACTACAAGCACAGTAAGTCAATAAAATTCTTTTAGAATTCTTCCACTTTAAATGGAGATCGAGGAAGTTTCATCCTTTTTCAAGGGAAAAACCTACTCGAAACACAAAGTTTAGGCAAAGCTCATTGCAACATACTGCGAAATAGCTTTTATTTCTTTTTAGTAGAGAAGATTACCTCGGGACTGAATCTATACCTTTGTTTTGTGTAGGATTGAGCTTTGGCTTCCTGTCATTACTGATTGGTGTAACTTCGATAAACTCGTATATTAATAGAAGGAAACTAATCAAACTAAGAGAGCAATTCTTCCAACAAAACGGTGGCTTATTAATGAAACAAAAAATTTCTTCAATCGAGGGAACAAGTGCAGATTCGTCGAAGTTCTTTACAGCTGAACAACTAAAGAAAGCCACTAACAACTATGCAGAGAACCAAATAATTGGGCACGGTGGATACGGTGTGGTTTACAAGGGAATTTTACCAGACCAATGCATAGTCGCCATCAAGAAGTCCAAAGTAATGGATGCAAACCAAGTAGAGCAATTTATCAATGAGTTGTTGATAGTAACACAAGTTAATCATAGGAATGTTGTGAAGCTCTTGGGGTGTTGTTTCGAATCAGAGGTTCCCGAGCTTGTTTATGAGTATATACCAAATGGCACGCTATTCCAACATATTCATAAGCCATTATCTAGGTTAACATTGGAGCATTGATTGAGAATAGCCGCAGAAGCAGCTGGTGCACTTTCCTATCTTCACTCTGCCGCATCCATTCCGATCATTCATAGAGATGTTAAGTCTGCCAATATATTGCTAGATGGTAATTACGTGGCAAAAATTGCAGATTTTGGTGCTTCAAGATTAGTCCCCTTGGACCAAACTCAGGTGACTACATTAGTACAAGGGACTTTAGGTTATTTGGATCCTGAGTACTTCCACACTGGCCAGTTAAACGAGAAGAGTGATGTTTACAGTTTCGGAGTGGTTCTAGTAGAACTACTGACTCGAAAAATGCCTATTTGCCTTGAGAGGTCTCCAGCAGAAAGGAATTTAGCAACCTACATCCTTGTGTCAATGAAAGAAAATAGGTTGTACCAAATTTTAGAGCCTCGGGTGGTGAAGGAAGGGACCTTGGAGCAACTCCAAGCAATTGCAGAGCTTGTGAAGAGGTGTCTTTATCTGAAAAGTGAAGAGAGGCCTACAATGAAAGAAGTGGCTATGGAGTTAGAAAGTTTAAGGAAGTATAGAAAGGATCCATGGGTTAATCAACAAAGTCATGAAGAGAGTGAAAGCTTAAAGAGTGACGGAGCACCAACAGACCTTTACCCTTTGTCAATAGGTCCTTCTTCTTGTGACATATCTAGGCAATATAGTTTCGGTAGCAGCACGACATTTCCATTTAGTAAGTAGTTCTACTAGTGCTGGTGACATATTGCGCAATAGGTATACGAAGGTAATGTGTCGGGCTTTCTAATAGCATTGTGGGGTCCCACAGACAAAAATGCTTTGCAAATATGCAGTAGTCAATTGTGAAAGTAGATTTTTCCGCGTTTGGGTCTGAATCTTTCGTAATAAGGTGAAGATTTTGTTTGTTCATGTTGTTAATTATTTGTGAATTCATAATCTGGGTCTGTCTCATAAACTTTTCTTGTTTTCTACTGTAGTAAATTATGTTCTTGTGATGGTGTTTTATAGAACGTAGTCTTTTTTGTTGCATCCCAACTCCCATCATAATTGTATAGTTTGTTGAATTTGAATAATACAAAGAGCCGGGGGAGGGAGCTAGATCCATTCCGAAAGAAAAATATCTTATTGAGGAAAACTTTAAGTTGGAAGAGGGGAGAGTAATCCAACCAACGGTTGAATAAAAACAGCAAAAGGGACAAAGCCCAAACACCCTAGGCGTCTATTTGTGTTCTAGAGAGAAGGAGGAGAGTTTGAATCCTGAGGGGAGATAAAACTTTGCCATTCTTAAATCCTGAGCGGAGATAAAACTTTGCCATTCTTTTTGTGCATGAGTGAGGTCTCGAAAGCAAATACTAAGAATCAATTTCAATTATTCATTAGATTTCTTTCATATATAATGAAAGTGTGTCAGCAGCAATAACATGGTGTAGACCAAATTCCCATCAAGAAATCATTGATGTCTTGGATGTTCGTTCCACCACTACTCGTCGAGGAACCTATACACAATATCTGGTTCATCGGACGGGAATAGCACATTGTGAAGATGCTTGTGTTTCAGCTCAAAAGCTTAAGAAGTTTGATGAAAGGCTTTGGGAAGATTTAGTTGCAAATTCCGGGAAGGCATCTTGGACGGGAAAAACACATTGTGAAGATGCATGGGTTTCAGCTCAAGAGCTTAGGAAGTTTGATGAAAGGCTTTGGGAAGATTTAGTTGTGCAAATTCCGGGAAGGCTTCTTTTCCAGCGGAGGAGAATGATGCAGCAACATGCTAGGGAAATGAAAAGTCTATTTAATACAGATCGAGTGGAAACAAACGATACAAAAGTGAACATAGTAAAAGTTGAACTGAATTTAGACAGTAACAAAAAACAACAATAGCAATAGCAATATCCACGTGATCCCCAATCGATGGGTTATGGGCCAGGGAGGACCGAGTTGGACGTGATTTTTGACAATATATGAACAAAGTAGCTACTCTCAGAAAGCTTTACTACTGAAATATCGTCCCCCCTTATCTCCAAAATTTGAGAAACTCAATGGACATTATGATGCGAAACCATGGCTCCAAATCAAAACCGTAAAGCACCAGAGAGGGCAGGGAAAGAGACCCAATTCAATTTATGTGCTCATTATCTTGCTTCCTTCCTTCAAAATTTAGATAATCAATACACAAACAAAATCTAGACAGTAACAACGGTGGCAATAGAAGTCGAGGGAGTCTATTCAAATGCTTCTTCATTGGCTCTTATACTAGACATAAGCTCCCCCGTGAGTATACCGACTTTTAGGCTGTAGGTATTACAGGTGTAGTGGCATTGCTAAAGGTCATTGGATTTGCATTCTACAATCTCTCATTTACTGAGGAATCGCAAACCGGCAAACTGGGCATCGACTGCTGCTCTTCACCCATGGCAAGATACATTCTCCATGGAAAACATGACTGCATGGAGTGACCATAACCTCCTGTCTAGGTTCAAAATCTTCCAAGCAAATGGCACACCTGTAATAATCGTTGTCGTCCTCTTTTTTATCCTTCGATCTCATTGAGAATATTTCGGGCATTGTCTCTATAGTACAGATTCAGTGATCTCCATCTTCTCCGTGGGGGGATGTAAATTCCTTTCCTCAGCTTGTTCGAGGCTTTCTTTTGCTTGTCATGCATGATTGATTGGCCCGGACTAGGGTTGAAATTCGTAAGAGCCATAGAGAAAGATTCAAAAAAAAAACACGTGCAAAATTTCATGTACTCATTCTCAAATAACCACTAATATAATATTTGCATGCCGCATGGTATTTTCTCAATTGTAGTTGTTTGACAAAAGTTCCTTCTGTTCTCCAAGCAAAGCTCATCGCATCTCAATCCATCGTAAGTGGAAATAAATAAAGACGCTTACTATTTGCCCTTGATTCCAATAGATACTGTTACCAACTCTCAAACCATAGTAAAGTTAAAGGAAAGGCAAGACCTTGGCATCCTGGTTTGGATTTTGAATATATGGAGAGAAGAACCAAGATGAAAAATATATAAATAAAAAGATAACGAAGTGAAAGAAGCAAATAAATGGAGAAGAAGCAAAAAATATTTTTCACTTTTCTTACTGGGCTTAGGAAAACGAGAAGAGAGCAAAATTATATCTTTCTTTTTCTTTTTTCTTTTTCTTTTTTCATTAACTGAAAAAACTGGGTTTAAGTCTGCCGAAAAGAGAACAACTTTTCTTTCTGTTGTAAGATGGATTAGGTCTTTGCCTTTGGAAGTAGAAGGACCTATTTGTGGAGTCTCGATCTAAGTGATTCAGTGTTCTTTAGGTTTGATGCTCTGTCGTCGATAGTTCCTAGCGCACGAATGTCTTTAGAGGTTAGACTTTTAGGCCAGTGCCTAGACCTTCAATGAAATATCTCTGGTTTTAAGGTAATAAAATCAATTACTTACCAAACAATAATGAAAATAAGCGTCTGTAAGACATGTTGTGGCCATTTTCCTTTCCTTATCCTATACAAAACAAAGATCCAAATATAGCCTTATTGATAGATGTAGAACGGTTTAGCTATCACCTGGTTAAGCCCGAAGATCCTGTCTTCACTCTTTCCTCCACAGGCAAAGTTCCACTGACATTCTGCAAAATACACATGCCAAAAATTGTCAACTATCAGTAAATTATAAAGTTTTACAACCTTGGTCAAACTTCAAAGTCGATACTGACAGGAGGAGCCCCCGAAGGAGGCAAATCTTGCATCAAGTTCCAGTAGTTATTATTATTCCAATCACAGGCTCCATATCCCTGTCCAGATTGCCAGTTTCCTGGTGCTTGCATCGATGGAACATTGGCGGTGTTGCGACTCATACTATCTATCCGTTCTCTTGGTTGCCAAAATTTTGGTTCTTGTCGCCAGAGAAGATGATGGTGACTTCGACTCTGGAGTCTTGTAGGTTTTATTCCTTGTTTGAATGTCACTCACTAAGAATAGCATCTTTTTGTTTTTTCTTTGTTCCCTTATTCTTCTATGCTGACATGAAGTGTTATTCTGAGCTTACTTAAAGAGATGCCCTTTCATGAATTTAAAGACTGATAAAAGAACAGATTCAATCAGTGAATTTGAAGAAAGCATCCCATTCTTTCACACAGCAGTAACATATGATCTTACTTTCCAAAGCAAAGATATGCCCAACTATGACCTTGAGTTTTTTCAGCAAATATTTTTGTTTTCGTTTCCTTTCCCCCAAGGAAACAAGAAAAAAGAGAACATAAAAATAAGTTCTTTCACTAATGTGCTTTTCCCATGAATTCTTTTCCCTCAGCGAATCAAGTACCCAAACTCACACATTATAATGAAGTGATTACGGCTCTTCAGCTCCATGCGTAAATAGGGATGTGTAACATGTGTTAGTCGCATGTGACCCAAGTGGCTGTAATTATGAAACTAAAATCAAAGAACATAGCCTAATCATCCAAAAATAGGTAACTTTAAAAGATAAAACTCCTAATTTAATCTAAGCTACGTCACATGGTCAGGGTGGTTAACAATCCCTCTTCAGAAACTGTAGTCATGGCTCCTTGTACACGCTGTTTTTTAAGGTTAAAACCTAGAAGGTTCAATGTGAGGGCTCCCATCCAAATATTTCTACAATACTCATTGCTCACGTCACATGGTCAATGAACAAGCAGCTCAATCAGAACAATTGCCAGAAATTCTGCTTAAGAAGCAGCTCAACATACCATTGTGCCAGAATAAACTGAAAGAGTAATACTCCTATGTCCTCGTTGATAGGCGCGCGAAATACATGGATTTTAGCGCCTAAGTAGGGAAATTAGCGCGTTAGACGTGCATTTAAATCTCATTTTCCATTTAATGCGTGCACATGGTTGGATTTTGTGTTTGTGCTTAATGTGCAGGAAATTGAGTTGTTTTGGCGCCTATGATGCACCGACACCGACACAGACACGGACACGGACACCGAAACCGACACCGGGACACGGGAATTCTAAAAATATGGGGATACGGACACCGCGGGGGACACGCCACGTGTATATTTATTTATTTATTTATATATATAAATAAATAAATAATTATAGTTTAACACCCAGAAATTTAAAAAAATTATAATTTGGCACCAATTTTTTTTAAAAAATTACAGTTTCACCCCCAATTTTTTCAAAAATTTCAGTTTGGCCCCCAAAATTTTAAAAAAATTGCAATTTGGCCCCTGCGGTGTCCCCATCAGTGTCCCCGCCGTGTCCCCAGCGGTGTCCCTCCGTGTCCCCAGCGGTGTCCCCCTCAAAATTTAATATTAAAATATGGGACACCCCACGTGGCGTGTCCCGGACGTATCTCCGCGGTATCCCGCGGTGTCCCCGTGTCCCCGTGTCCTGACACTGCGATTCTTCGACTTCTAGAGGTATCGGTGCTTCATAGTTTGGCGCTAATGAGAGGTATCCGGAAAGGCCGCGATGAAGCTTGAGAGCGAGAAGGGCTGTAGAGACTAAGTGTTGGACACAAATTCGTGAGAAGGTGAACAGAGTCTTAGTGAGCGCTACAGAATATTTGGTGTAGCGCTACCTAAGGCATTAATGGTCAACGGCGGCTAGAGGCGAGTCAACTCGGTCAACACGCCCGAAGGAGCTCGCGTGCGCTACACCAAAAATGGTGTAGCACTACCGAGGGCTTAAAGGCCAGGAACGGCGCCGTGTTGGTCGTCCGGTGTCCGATTTCGATTTGTTTTAGGATTTTTAATTGTAATTAATAGGGGTTAGTATAAATACCCCGTTTTAACTCAGAGTTAGGGTACGTACGTTTTACTTAGGTTTTTAGCAGCTTTTCATAACAACATTTTGTTTATTTTGCATCGCTCTTAACTTTTTGGCTGCAGTTTTTCTAGTTCTAGTACGAGATTCAAGTTTTCTTTAGTTCTGTTCCGGATTTCCAGCATCGGATTGGTGTTTTTGCTTCATTAATCAATAGTTTCTTCAGTTTAATTGCGGTATCCGTTCTTCTTGCTATTTCGATTATTTCAATATGTTTAGATTTAGGTTTTCTCTTATTTTTGTTATTGCGTTCGTTATAATCATGTGTGAGTAGTCGCATAGGGTGCGGCCGCGGAATGGAAGCGTCACGTGGCTAGTCCAATCATTGTTTTACCTCGTGGCTGAATAAATTCAATTTTGAGCAGTTTTAGGAAACGAAATCTTTCTAACGAACGAACCCAGGCATTGCCAGATTTCGAATGCGCACGGAAATTGGTGACAGGTGGTGCGCATTCGTTAGGGAATATTTTCCAATTCTAAAATCAGTAAATCGAATCATTGTGGCCCGAGTAAACATTGGTTAGGCTAGTTGCAGACGCTGGGTTCCCACGGCTGCGCTCTCCTTTTTAATTCATTAGAGGTCAATTTCTTCAGTAATTAGTTAATCAAACCAATCAAACAAGGGGTGGCTACCTAAGAGCCAATTAAAACTAGAATTCAACACTTTTGAGTCAGCACCGTCCGTCCGTCTCTGTGGTTCGACTCCGGTACTTCCGGAATTATTGTGCTACACTGGTCGAGAGCCCTACGCTTGGGACGCGTTTTTAGTTTAATTTTATTAACACCCGATTGGTCAAGCATTTTTGGCGCCGTTGCCGGGGACGGCGACGTGTGTTCTAGATTGTGCGTTTTCGTGTCTTTTGTCTTTTAGTTGAGTCACCATAGGTAGAGAGAGGAAGGTGTCCTTTAAACAGGACCCTCTTTATTATCGCGACCCGACACATCGTTTAGTTCGAAAAGAACTAGAGTCAAGTCAGTCTGTGTTTTCAAGTTCTTCATCTTCTAGTTTAGAGTCAAACTCAGCTGAGTACCAGTCAGAGTCTATTCCCATTAGTGGTCTTTATATAGATTTACCTTTTGAGTCAGTTAGTGTCAGCAATCCACTTTTCCAGTCAGTTTTAGAGTCAGAATCAGAATCAGTCGAGATGGGAGATAGACAAGTAGCTATTCAGCCGTCCTTGAGGCAGCACATGCATCCCGAGAGGACCACTCCTCTCGGACCCATTGTGTTCCCTCAAGAGACACAAGAGGCACGAAATGCCTTTACAGTCAAACCTGGTGTCCTAAATAGTCTCCCTAGTTTCCACGGGAGAGAGTGCGATGATCCGTACGAGCATGTGCGGACATTTGAGGGATTGGTGCGCAATCTTGCGTCTAATACCCAATATGAGAATGCGTGCCTCAAGCTATTTGAGGCGACATTGAGGGATGGCGCACTTCTGTGGTTCCGAATGCAAAAGTCTCAGTCTTTCACCACTTGGGCACAAGTGCGTGACGCATTTTATAGGAAGTACTTTTCTGAGGCTAAGACTAAGAGTTTCAGGCGTCAAATCCAAGGCTTTAGGCAGGAGAGGGATGAGTCATTTCTCAAGGCTTGGGAGCGCTTCAAGGAATTGCTCCTAAGGTTGCCACATCATGGCTTTGAGAGAATTCAGTTAATTGGTTTCTTTCATCTTGGTCTCAACGCAGAGTCAGTCCAACACATAGAATATTCTTGTAAAGGGGACGATTTTTTGTCTAAAACAGCAGACCAGGCTTGGGATTTCTTAGATGACCTAGCTGATAGGCAGAGGGCTTTAGAACCATCCGATTTTGAGCGATCCGGACCTTCTGGGTCCAATGTTGTCCCGGTTACCATTCGTGACCAGCGACTTCAGGCTCAGGTTGAGAAAATGGCACAGAGATTAGAGGAGTTAGAGGTGAGGCAGACTCGTCCAGTTAATGAGGTGTCAATTGAGGAAGTATGCGTGTGGTGTGAATGTAAAGGGCACACCGCGACCGTTTGCCCTGGGTTTATTGCCGCCAAGGGGGCAAGTCATTTTACCCAAGAGGAAGTTAATGCAGTTAGGACCTGGGATCCTTATTCTAACACGTATAATTCGGGATGGAGGGATCACCCCAATTTTGGGTGGTCAGACTCCAGACCCGCGGGTGGAGGCCAAGCTCAACCACTTGCGCTACCTCCGCCGCAGCAGTTTCAACAGGCCCAATCGTCCAGGCCTCCTCAAGGCCAGGTCATTCCATTTCACTACCAGCCACAACTTGGTAGGAGGGCAGGTCCATCCACTCGTGGTCCTCCCCCAGGTTATTCACAGATGACCGCGCATGATCATAAGTTAGATGATACTGTCAATTCCCTGATGCAGTCACAGATGACATTTCAGACGGAAACGAGACAGCAAATTGGGGCCCTTACAACCCAAATGTCACAACTCACTGCGGTTATCGGTCAACTGCAGCAGGAGAAAGGTAGGTTTCCGGCCCAGGGTAGTACAGCGGGGGCCCATTATTTGGAAAATTCTTCAGGTTCTAATATTCATAACCCAAATCAGGAGGAGGCTAAGTCGGTCACCATTCTCAGGAGTGGGAAGGAGATCGATAAGTCCATCCAGCCAAAGCAAAAACCAGATCCACCCCCGGAGCCGGTTGATGCACCAAGAGCAACTCCTGATGTTGATGATGTCCCTAGGAAAGAGGTAGAGGATGATGAGGAGTCACCTGAGGTGGTGGTGCCTGCAGCTGCAGCCCCCACGACTCCAACAACACCAGCAGTGCCAGTAGCTCCATATCCCCAAAGGCTAGCAGTGAAACCTAAGCAGAACATGAACCACAAGATGGTAGAACTTTTCAAGAAGGTGCAATTCCCTATCTCTTTGATGGAGGCAATTGAGTCTTTTCCCCAGTGTGCGAAGGTATTGAAAAACCTTTGCACGAAAAAGCACAAGAATCCAAACAATATAGTTCTGACTGAGCAGGTGAGCTCCATTCTGCAAACTGAGATTCCTGCAAAGTGCAAGGATCCTGGGTGTCCCACCGTTACCATAGATATCGCAGGCCAGACATTCGATAAGGCATTGCTGGACTTAGGAGCGAGTGTTAATTTGCTCCCCTATTCAGTATACCTGAGGCTAGGTCTAGGCGATCTGAGAGCTACTCCGGTCATGCTACAGTTGGCAGACAGGAGTGTGAGAGTACCTAAGGGACTTGTAGAGGATGTGATGGTTCAAGTAGGTGAGTTCCGATTTCCTGCGGATTTCATTGTTCTGGATACTTGCCAGAATCCTGAGATTTTAGAGAAGACCCCCATCATTCTAGGTCGACCTTTTCTAGCCACCTCCAATGCCATCATGAATTGCAAAACTGGCAGAGTCCAGTTATCTGTTGGCAAGGAGATGATGGAGGTGGATGTCTATAATGTTAACACTCTTGAGGAGGATGATGAGGAGGTAGAAGAGGTGAGTTTGATCAATGCGCTCGTTCAGGAGCATATAGATACAGTGTTGTATAAGGATCCTCTGGAGATTGCTGTTACCACCGAGGAGGCGTCATTTTTAGATTCTCCAGAGGTAGGAGGTTTGTTAGAGATATTAAATGTCGAAGATTCAGTGGAGGAAGTATGTGGGGTCTCTTATGACCCAATGTTCGAGCCTTTGGGCGACCCTCTGCCCAAGGTTCTTCCGTCATCGTTTCAGCCGCCTAAACCAGAGTTAAAGCCTCTGCCGGACACTCTCAAGTACACCTTTTTCAGTGTTCTAAATGGCGGCCTAGGCGGCCGCCTAGGCGGCGCCTAGGCGCTAGGCGGAGGGTCAGCGCCACGAAAACCCCCTTGGCGTTTTGTTTGGCGGCCAGGAAGGCTAGGCGGGCCTTTGGCGGACCTTGGCGGAGCTTGGCGGCCGCCTAGGCGGCTAGGCGGAGCTTGGCGGCTAGGAGAGAGAGAGAGAGAGAACAGAAAAACAGAGACAGAGACGGAGATGAAAGAGTGAGAGAGACGCGAGAGAGAGAGAGAGACGCGAGAGAGAGAGACGAGACGAGAGAGAGACGAGACGAGAGAGAGACATACCGGACGGCGACCGACGACGGCGGCCGGCGACGACGATCGGCGTGAAGCAGGCGAACTCCAAGGCGACGATCGGCGTGGGTCTCGATCAGATCTGGAAATGTTATACACTGCTGTGTATAGCAGTGTATATATGTGTGTGCAGCTATGGCAAATTACACAAGAGGTCCCTTTAGTATTTATTAATATCATAATATGCACTAAAAGTATAAAAAAATATCAAAAAAATACCAAAAAAAAAAAAAAAAAACGCCAAACTCCTTGGCGCCGCCTAGGCGGCCTAAGCGCTTGGAGGTGGGTCACCGCCCTACTAGCGCCGAGCGCCATTTAGAACACTGCCTTTTTGAAGGGCCATAATACTTATCCGGTTGTGATCTCCTCATCCCTTGAGGAGAATCAAGAGAGGAAGCTGCTTGATTTGTTGAGAGAGCACATAGGCGCGCTTGGCTGGACTATAGCTGATTTGCATGGTATAAGCCCAACGGTGTGTACACACCGAATCGATCTTGAGGATAGTGTGAAGCCTTCTAGGCAGCCTCAGCGGCGTTTGAATCCCCACATGAAAGAGGTGGTTCGAGCTGAGGTTTTGAAGCTCTTAGATGCTGGTATCATTTACCCAATTGCCCATAGTGAGTGGGTGAGCCCAGTTCAGGTAGTGCCTAAGAAGGCTGGGGTGACGGTTGTTACCAATGAGCGAGGTGAGTCCGTACCAACCCGAGTTCCTACAGGATGGAGAGTATGCATAGACTACCGGAAGCTCAATGCGAGCACCCGGAAAGATCACTTCCCTCTCCCTTTCATTGACCAAATTTTGGAGAGGGTGGCGGGTCGGGCTTTTTATTGTTTCCTGGATGGGTATTCGGGATACAATCAGATAGAGGTTGCGTTAGAAGACCAGGAAAAAACCACTTTCACGTGTCCGTATGGCACTTATGCTTACCGTCGCATGCCCTTTGGGTTGTGCAATGCACCTGGTACTTTTTCCAGGTGTATGATGGGGATTTTTAGTGACATGGTAGAAAGGATTGTGGAGGTGTTTATGGACGACTTTTCGGTCTTCGGGGACTCATTTGATGGATGCCTCGAGAATTTAGGTAACGTGTTGAAGAGATGTGAGGAGAAGCACTTGGTACTGAATTGGGAAAAGTGCCACTTTATGGTTACCCAAGGGATTGTGTTGGGACACATTGTGTCCTCCAAGGGTATCAAGGTGGACAAGGCTAAGATAGACTTAATTCGTAAACTTCCTACTCCTAAGTTTGTCAGGGATGTGCGTTCATTTCTTGGACACGCTGGTTTTTACCGGCGGTTCATTAAAGATTTCAGTGCTATCTCCCGTCCATTGTGTCAGTTGTTAGCTAAGGACGCACCCTTTGTGTGGTCCGATAAGTGTGAGGAGGCATTTCAAAAGTTGAAGCGGAGTCTCACGACTCCGCCTATTGTGCAGTCTCCTGATTGGAGTCTTCCCTTCGAGTTAATGTGTGATGCATCTGACTATGCAGTCGGAGCTGTTTTAGGACAGAGGAGAGGGAAGGACCCATTTGTGATTTACTATGCGAGCAAGACGCTCAATGAGGCACAAATGAATTACACCACTACCGAGAAAGAGTTGTTAGCCGTGGTGTTTGCCTTAGATAAGTTTCGATCCTATTTGGTGGGTTCGCAGATCACGGTGTTCACCGATCATGCGGCCCTTAAGTATTTGATGACCAAGCAGGATGCGAAAGCTCGCCTTATTCGGTGGATTCTGTTGCTGCAAGAATTCCATCTCATTGTTAAGGATAAGAAAGGGGTAGAGAATGTAGTAGCTGATCATCTGTCCCGTCTGGAGTTCGAGGATCCCACCTCGAATCTTCCCATTAGAGATTCTTTCCCAGATGAGCAGTTATTCGCTGCTAATGAGTGCCCGTGGTATGCTGATATTGCCAACTATTTGGTAACTGGGCAGATTCCTTCCCATTGGTCTACCCAGCAGAAGCAGCGTTTCTTGAGGAGTGTCCGACAGTACATCTTCGACGACCCTTATTTGTTTAAGTACTGTGCGGACCAAATTGTGCGTAGATGTGTCCCTGAGTCTGATCAGCAGGGGGTCATAGAGTTTTGTCATGGGGAGGCGTGTGGGGGTCACTTCTCTGCGAAGAAGACCACCGCGAAATACATAGATTTTAGCGCCTAAGTAGGGAAATTAGCGCGTTAGACGTGCATTTAAATCTCATTTTCCATTTAATGCGTGCATGTGGTTGGATTTTGTGTTTGTGCTTAATGTGCAGGAAATTGAGTTGTTTTGGCGCTAATGAGAGGTATCCGGAAAGGCCGCGATGAAGCTTGAGAGCGAGAAGGGCTGTGGAGACTAAGTGTTGGACACAAATTCGTGAGAAGGTGAACAGAGCCTTAGTGAGCGCTACAGAATATTTGGTGTAGCGCTACCTAAGGCATTAATGGTCAACGGCGGCGAGAGGCGAGTCAACTCGGTCAACACGCCCGAAGGAGCTCGCGTGCGCTATACCAAAAATGGTGTAGCGCTACCGAGGGCTTAAAGGCCAGGAACGGCGCCGTGTTGGTCGTCCGGTGTCCGATTTCGATTTGTTTTAGGATTTTTAATTGTAATTAATAGGGGTTAGTATAAATACCCCGTTTTAACTCAGAGTTAGGGTACGTACGTTTTTACTTAGGTTTTTAGCAGCTTTTCATAACAACGTTTTGTTTATTTTGCATCGCTCTTAACTTTTTGGCTGCAGTTTTTCTAGTTCTAGTACGAGATTCAAGTTTTCTTCAGTTCTGTTCCGGATTTCCAGCATCGGATTGGTGTTTTTGCTTCATTAATCAATAGTTTCTTCAGTTTAATTGCGGTATCCGTTCTTCTTGCTATTTCGATTATTTCAATATGTTTAGATTTAGGTTTTCTCTTATTTTTGTTATTGCGTTCGTTATAATCATGTGTGAGTAGTCACATAGGGTGCAGCCGCGGGATGGAAGCGTCACGTGGCTAGTCCAATCATTGTTTTAACTCGTGGCTGAATAAATTCAATTTTGAGCAGTTTTAGGAAACGAAATCTTTCTAACGAACGAACCCAGGCATTGCCAGATTTCGAATGCGCACGGAAATTGGTGACAGGTGGTGCGCATTCGTTAGGGAATATTTTCCAATTCTAAAATCAGTAAATCGAATCATTGTGGCCCGAGTAAACATTGGTTAGGATAGTTGCAGACGCTGGGTTCCCACGGCTGCGCTCTCCTTTTTAATTCATTAGAGGTCAATTTCTTCAGTAATTAGTTAATCAAACCAGTCAAACAAGGGGTGGCTACCTAAGAGCCAATTAAAACTAGAATTCAACACTTTTGAGTAAGCACCGTCCGTCCGTCTCTGTGGTTCGACTCCGGTACTTCCGGAATTATTGTGCTACACTGGTCGAGAGTCCTACGCTTGGGACGCGTTTTTAGTTTAATTTTATTAACACCCGGTTGGTCAAGCACTCGTCACAACAACAGGCAGTTTATTTTGTCCAATGGGTAGTAATGTCGGGATCCATAATTCAGCTCTAAATCTAGTTAATCAAGAGCTAACAAGTTTGTAGTGATATGGCAATGGAAAAAGCACAACAGGTGTGTTAATCTATGTCCCAAAAGGGGGAAAAAGTTACCTTCGTCATGCTGCATCCGTAAAGCTCCCAGGAGAGACAGAGCATATCCATTGCATGACAAGAACCATTGAATCGTGTGATTTCAACTCCCTTCTCTTTTCACCAGAAATCTCCACAGTAGCAAATTCCATCCTTGAAATGATGAAATCGACTGGCATCTCTCACAGTTATTTCTCTCCTTGTAATGATCGTGATATACTTTAGGGCTTCATGGCAGTCTCCACAAATTCTCAAATTCTTAGTTACAAGAATAGGCTTGTCAGAGCCCAGAGTAAGAATCCCAAATGTAACAGCCAGCTTCTCACTATGATAAAGGAGAATGCTTTCCTTCTCCTCCTCTTCAACATCTTGGAAAACAAAACTAGATTCCGATTGATAACCCAACCTCTTCATCTCCATTAGCAGATCTGCTAATTTATTGTATATTTCTGCTGAATGAGGTTGTGACTGATCTCCACGCACAAATGCATGGATAACCCCGTTTATCTCCATCCAACTGCATCCGGGTCTTTTCTTGAACCCCTGATCCCTTTGTTTGATTCTAACATGTGCTGTATCATCCCACCCCCCAGCGACATTGTACATATTGGACAAGAAAAAAAAAATTCCACTACTTTCATGTCCCATGTTCTGGATCTTATTGGACACTTCTTCCCCTAGTTCAATATTTCTATGGGTCCTACAAGCAGCAAGCAAGGCACTCCATACACAAAAATCAGGGTCACATGGCATCTTTTCAATGAATCCCAGGGCCTCGTACAAGAGTCCGGCCCGGCCCAAAAGATCGACCATGCATACGTAGTGTTCCATCCTTGGTGTTATGTAGAAATATTGACTCATTGCAAAAAACCATTTTTTCCTTTCATCGACAAGCCCAGAATGGCTACAAGCAGATAAGAGACAAATAAAGGTCACATCATCTGGGCAAAAGCCTGCAATCTCCATATCATGGAACAGCAAAACTGCTTTCTTCCCTAGCCCATGAATGCCATAACCAAAAATCATAGCATTCCACAAATCGATATCCCTTGTATGCATCCTATCAAAAACTAGTCTGGCTGTATCAAGTCATCAACCTTTCCACACTTGGAGTACATGTCGATCAGTGCATTACAAATTGAGGTATCCGTTGAAAAACCACCAACAATAGAGTAACAGTGGCCGCAAGCTCCAGGTTGAAGAGCAGCCAAATGCGAACAAGCAGGAAAGAAGCTAACCAAGGTTGTCGAATCTGGCTCTAACCCAGGCAACTTCATCTCTTGGAAAGTAACCAGAGCCTCCTTTGCCTTCCCATTCTGTGCGCACCCTGAGATAATAGCATTGTGAGAAACCAAATCTTTTGATTCCATTTCACCAAATAGTCTCACCACATCCTCTATAATCCCACACTTGGCATACATTGACAGCAGTGTGTTACCCACCATTAAATCAACCAAATACCCAGACTTAACTACGCTACCAAGCATCTGTCTTCCTCTTCTCAGATCAGTCATATTTGAGCAAGCACGCAGTATAGTCCCAAGTATAACTGGTGACAGGCGCAAACCATCCCTGAGCATTTGGTCATACATTTCCAATGACTGGCTTGTAAAATCACATGGCACATATGCTCCAATCATAGCGCCCCAAGTTACCTCATTTTTCATACCCATTAGGTCAAAAATCCTACTTGCATAAACTAGGCAACCACACTTTCCATACATGTCCAAAAGCCCAGTTGCCACCATTACGTCACTATGAAAGCTCCTCCTCACACAATAACCGTGGCCTGCTTCCCCACACTCAACCCATTCACTTCGCCAATTGCAGGAAGAACTGCTAGTACTGTAGTAGGATTAGAGCATAACCCCTCTTCCTGCATCTGAACAACCAATCTCATCGTGTCACTGTACAACCCATGAAGAGACAAACCCGGAACCATCGCATTCCAAGCCACAACATCTCTTTCAGGCATAATATCAAAAACCTTCCGCGCTTCAACTAAACACCCACATTTGGCAAAAAAATCAACCAAAGCAGTACTTATATACACATCAGACACCAACCCATTTCGCCTCGCCTGATCATGAACCATCTTGCCATCTTCCACGGCCTGTAAACCAGAACAAGCTTTAAGCACAAATGGGTACGTGTATTTATTGGGTATTACCCCAGAATCGACCATTTCGTAGTACAAATCAATGGCTCTACCAAAGGGTCCTTTCCACGCATAAGCCCTGATCAGTTGGTTCCACAATATTACATTGTTTTTCCTTTCTGGGTTCGGAATTTCGTCGAAGACCCGGCGAGCAACTTCGAGTTCATTGAATGAAATGTAAAGACGAGTTAATTTGTCCAGTACAATTGGGCTATTGTAGCTATTTTTTAGGAGATGTTGGTGGACTGTCTTGGCTTCTTTGAGTGATTTTGATTCAATGCAGCGACCAAGAATACTCACGTAGAGATCATAAAATGGGTTATAGTTGTACGACCGGGAATAGTGGTGCGTGAGAGCAGAGGTGTCTGTGGTCTTCTGACTAGGTTGGGAATTTTTTATCAAAGTAATCCCTTTTTTAGAACTATTGGCTGGAATACTCTCGTTTTCAAACTATTTTTAAAACTGCTCGGTAGAGCCACTTCAACAAGCGCTACTGAGGAAGCGCTATTCCGAGTGGCGCTATGGGATATGCCTTGTGCCACGCAGCAGTATGACGTGGACTAACGACATTTGTAATAGCTCTACCTAATTAAGTAGAGCCACCCGAAGTGGCTCTAGTCCTTTTAGAATAGCGTTTTCCCCAATGGGGCTAGGGCTTGTATACCGCTAATCCCAACGACACTTCTTCTCCCTGTCTCCTCTGCTCTGCTCTCCTTGCCCCCCCCCCCCCCCCCCCCCCCCCCCCCCCCCCCCCGCGCTAGCTGAGACCGCTCAACGGACGCCGTCAAACACCGGCCACAATCCGTCGCTGCCATTCACCGTATGTATCTCTCTCTCTCTGTGCTTTCTTCGCATTCTCTACCCTCTACTATTCTGATTACAAGCATTTATGGAGAGGAGTAAGGATGAAAATCCAAGGGCATTAATCCCCAGTCCACACGTGAGATATGGCTTTGGTGAAAGGGAAAAATACATGCTACAGACAAATGTAAGCTACGGAGGAGTTTTTTTTTTTTTTTTTTTGGACATAGTCTAACCTGCTATAGATTGGTGAAAGCTACGGAGGGAATTTTTGTTTTTTTGGCCATAGTCAAACCAATTCCAATTTGAATGATAAACTTAGGGAGAATTAGCTACCTTGGTAGATTGGGTTAGGGAGAATTAGCTACCTCATTGTCATGATTTTGTCACACACCATGTGTTCGAAAAAATAGGCCAATGAGGAGACAAATGGTTACGGTATTACAGGAAGCATGTTACAAAATTGCCTATGGAAACACACACACACAAAAAATAGTATGACTTGCGCATGCTCTTCTGGCATTATTTATTATTGTTAACTACTTCTAAGTCCATGATGCATAGGAATAATTGTAAGTTGTAAATCGTGCATAGGTGTAGTTAGGCTACAAGCACAATGGTGGTCAAAGAGGCGTATGATACCTGAATGATATCCTGTAAAATGTTAAAACGTTGATTTCTTCAATAAGCAAGTTAGACTTTTATTCACTTAATTATTCCAACATCTTTCTTCATGGGTAAATAAGCTATCCCAAGTTCCTAACATTGTATTGTGCATTACACGATGACGATGTGCCTTCTATTTATTTTTGTTGGGGAATAGGTTCCGATTCTAAGTTATTCTTTTTCGGTTTTCATTTCTCTTTCCCTTTTATGAATGGTTGAGAAAAGTTTTTTGCACCTTAAATTGAGTAGGCGCAAAACCCCTTGTTCATGTCTTTGTAAATTTGCCTGTATATTGTTTAGCAATAATGTGTCGAAATTGACAATTAATCTAAAATATAGGTCATACTATGGACCTCAACCTTAATGAGCTTCGTAGTCCCGACCCGGGGCCCAGAGATGGGTCGATTCTATGTTTACAACAGCAGCACCGCTCTCAAGCAGTTTGGGAAGATGATGTAAGTGACATTTGGATAATGTACGTACTTCATAAACTTTAGTGTAAATTTGTCAATCTAACCCATGAATTACCAATTTATTTTAGCGCACGCGGCCTGTGGATTCAAAAAAAGTCAGAGTTCGTAGTGCCAAGAAAGCTATACGAGCATTGCCATGGCCGTCACCCCCTGTTTTAGAGTTCATACGGCGTGCCCGTTTAGAGGGCCTTTGTTCATTGCCGTTTGTGTCCGTGGATTGGGGTCTCATTACGGCACTTTTGGAGCGATGGCGGCCTGAGTCCACGTCATACACATGGCAGAATGCCACATGGCAAATAGCGTCAATTGTAATGGCGCTACTTAGGTAGCGCTTTTTCAAGTGGCTCTACCGAGTAGTTTTAAAAATAGTTTGAAAATGAGATTATTCCGGCCAATAGTTTAAAAAAAGGGATTACTTTGATAAAAAACTCCTAGGTTGGCGCATGACATCCCGCCATTTCAGTTAGCCCCCTTTCTAACGAGGTTGTTGCTATTTGGGAATACAACAATTAGTAGCTTGGTGGGTTTCTTCTGATGCCGGATTGTGCAAACGGGAAGGAAGAAAACGTAAAAAGGGATAAAAGGGGATAACAGGGATAATCGGATGAAGGGGTAACGGGGATAATCGCTCACCACCCAAGTTAGAAAACCAACGGGATACAGATATCACCACCCGAGGATTTAACTAGGGATACAGAACGTAGGGATCGCTCACCACTCAAAGGAATCCACCTAAGAGATACAGAAACGAAATAAGAAGAATTAACTTCTCACAAGCCAAAGGCTATTTTAATCAACACTCAAAACTCTCCGATTTCATTCATTAGATCAACTATTTATAAGCACACTTGGAACATCCCTCCAAGCATAGGAAAAGAAAACAAATAACATTTCCAAGATGATCATTAATAAGACTAAGACTTTGACTACTAAAAACTAGGGTGACTCTTGAAACTTAAAAAACACTTAGAAACTTTAAAAGGACTCTTTGATCGACGCAATGACTTCTTGAATAATTTCTTGGACTTTGACCGACATCATTCTCCCCCGGTTGAGAAAACTCGTCCTCGAGTTTAACTTCCCACGGTCCACGGGTTGACCAATGAGCCTTTCCATCCTTTGCTTTTGCCTAAGATATTGCTTGAATTTTGGTTTGTGACCAACTCGCAAATAGAACACTTTCCTGACTCCTGAAAATTGGCCATCAACTATTTGCAATGGAAATTGTTGAGATGGTTCGGTTGCATGGAACTCCAAGTTATCAATCATATCATGACTACCTTCAACTCCATCAATTTTTCTTTTTCCCGAAATGGAATTTGGTTTCGATAGAAAAGTGTGTGAGACTTTTGGAGCAAATAACTTTATTTTCTCCTCATGCATGTCCATCATAGTTGAAACGTTTGGAATGGTCATTCCAGTTGTTGTCAAACCAAAGTATTGATGTCTTTTGATAATCACGAATCCTTCTTCGGTGTACTCATCATAAACTGGAGGCAAATTCCAATCCACAATTCGTAGTGAAGAAGAAGAATCCTTGTCTGAAAAAATTTCATCCGGCATGGTTTGAAATTGCAAGCAACAATAACTTGCCATTGAACCCAAAGCTCTGATACCAATTTGATGCCGGATTGTGCAAACGGGAAGGAAGAAAACGTAAAAAGGGATAAAAGGGGATAACAGGGATAATCGGATGAAGGGGTAACGGGGATAATCGCTCACCACCCAAGTTAGAAAACCAACGGGATACAGATATCACCACCCGAGGATTTAACTAGGGATACAGAACGTAGGGATCGCTCACCACTCAAAGGAATCCACCTAAGAGATACAGAAACGAAATAAGAAGAATTAACTTCTCACAAGCCAAAGGCTATTTTAATCAACACTCAAAACTCTCCGATTTCATTCATTAGATCAACTATTTATAAGCACACTTGGAACATCCCTCCAAGCATAGGAAAAGAAAACAAATAACATTTCCAAGATGATCATTAATAAGACTAAGACTTTGACTACTAAAAACTAGGGTGACTCTTGAAACTTAAAAAACACTTAGAAACTTTAAAAGGACTCTTTGATCGACGCAATGACTTCTTGAATAATTTCTTGGACTTTGACCGACATCATCTTCAAACTGCCATAGTTCTTCGTTCCTTAGCTGGACAGAAAGAAAAGTTCCGGTCTTCGGAAAATTTCCATAATCAAGGAGCATAATCTCGTTCACCCCTACGCCCGTGATGGGTGAAAATTGTGTAGATTTCATGAAATTAATAACTCCTGCTTTTTGTAATACAGTAATCTATTCTGCTAACGTTCTTATTTGTTAAGTAATTATTTCTTATTTCACATGACATATCATTCACTTATCATATATTATCTTTAATTAAAAAAACAAATACTTATTTTTGTTAGCAAAATGGGACTGTGAATTTATGGTAGAATCCACACAATTTTCATCAATCACAAAAAGAATAATTTTTTTTAAACCAGTAAATAGGCAAATATTACATCGCAAAATACAAGAGTACACCAAATTACCTAATCCGGGATTATAGGACACCATGCAAAAACAAATCAATATGAGGAGTCGATATAAGAATCCCGTCCGGAACTAGGCAAAAAGATAGAAATTGAAATCCCAGTATAAACCATTACACAAATAAGGCACATATGTAAACGAAACAACAATATAATACAAGCAAAAAGGATGAGTCTACTCCCATGGTCATACCAGAAGGGCCGCTGACCAGACTGGAACAGGATTCCAAGCTGAAGAGACTCTGAGGAGACTCCATGGCAAGCCTTTGCTGTCATGCGAGACTCAGGGCACAGGGACCAAGGCAACGTTGAGACCCAAGCAACCACGACGGCCGAAGACCAAACCCTCCTTCACACCAGATCTGCTATTGATGGCCCAAAATAGAGGAATACGCAGTCGAACGAAACCATACCAGATCTGTTCCCAAAATCTTCCAAAATAGGCACCACTGCCGCTGCCGGAGAACCCCAAAAACACCACCAAATATCCGCCGATCACAGAAACCTCAAATCCGACCAACCACCTAAACCCTAACTAACTTACTCCATCCACCACCCAACCGCTGGACCTGGCGAAACCTAGACAAGCACAATCCGAATCTAGGAAGACCTAGATCGGAAGTTACCCGGACTGAGACAACCAGTAAGAATGGAAAAATTAAAGAAAAAGAGAAATCCACCCCCAACCGCACACCTTATAAAACTCACTGGCAGCCAAGAAAACTAGAATAACCAGAATTGAACTGACTGGAACTTGTGAAGAGGTGTCTTTATATGAAAAGTGAAGAGAGGCCTACAATGAAAGAAGTGGCTACGGAATTAGAAAGTTTAAGGAAGTACAGAAAGGATCCATGGGTTAATCAACAAAGTCATGAAGAGAGTGAAAGCTTGCTGAGTGAGGAAGCACCAACAGACATTTACGCTTTGTCAATAGGTCCTTCTACTGGTGACATATCTGGGCAATATAGTTTCAGTAACAGCACGACATTTCCGCTTAGTAAGTCGTTCTATTAGCGCTGGTGACATATTGCGCAATAGGTATACGAAGGTAATGTCTCGGGCTTTCTAATAGCATTGTGGGGTCCTACGTATAGACAAAAACACTTAGCAAATGTAAATTGCTTTTCTCCCCTCCCCTGACACCACACCCCCCTGACCCCACACCCATTTTCCCATATTACCCCCGCCCCCCTCCCTTCCTTAAAGTACCTCTTTAATTTATTTCTTTATTTAATTACTTTTACCTTATTTATTTAATTTCTGTAAATACATCCTTTCTTTATTAAAAAATAAAATTCAAAAAATAAGTGCTCCAATTTTTGATTCAGTTGAACCGGGGCAAAGATTGATTTTTTTGATCATTTTACTCTAAATAGTCATAATGAATTTTTTACTCTAAAACCTTTCAACGAGCACCCTAAGACTTATTATTTAGTTTCAGGACTCTCTTAGAGTGTTCATTGAAAGGCCTTGGAGCCAAAACTTTATTACGACCATTTCGGATGAAAGGATAAAAAAAAAACATCTTTGCACCGATTCAAACGTATTGAAAATTGATAAACTTATTCTTTTAACTATATTTTTTAATATATATATATAGGGAGAAAAAAAAGGAAAAAAACTGTCAGATTAATTTTTAACTATATTTTTTAATATATAAACGGTGTTAAAAAATAAGAGTTTCAATTTTGAATCCGTTTGAACCGGTACAAAGATGTTATTTTTCTAATTATTTCATCCTAAATGGTCGTAATAAATTTTTGAGTCCAAGGTCTTTCAATGGACATCCTAAAAGAGCCCTGAAACTAAATAATGAGTCTTAGGGTGCTCGTTGAAATGCCTTAGAGCCAAAAATTTACTGCAACTATTTAGGATTAAATGATCAGAAAAATAATATTTTCGTATCAGTTCAAATGGATTGAAAATTGAAACTTTTATTTTTTTTACATCGTTTATATATTAAAAAATATAGTTAAAAATTACTCCAACTGTTTTTTTTCCTTTTTTCCTATATATTTAAATATATAAATATAGTTAAAAAAATAAGTCTTCAATTTTCAATCCGTTTGAATCGGTGCAAAGATATTATTTTTCTGATCATTTCATCCTAACTGGTCGTAATAAATTTTTAGCTCCAAGACCTTTCAATGGATACTCTAAGAGAAACTTAAAACTAAATAATAAGTCTTATGGTGCTCGTTGAAAGAAAAAAATTGAAAATTAACAAAAAAGAATGAAAGAAAAGGAAGAAAGAAAGAAAGAAAGATTAACCGGAAAGAAGGAAGGCGGGAGAGTTGTTGGGGTTAAAATGGGAAAGGAGGGGTGGGGTCGGGAGGGGAGTGTGTCAGGGGAGGGGGGAAAAGCACCTCTCTTAGCAAATATGCAGTAGTCAATTGTGAAAGTAGATTTTTCTTCGTTTGGGTCGGAATCGATCGTTTGTAATAAGGTGAAGACCTTGTGTGTTCATGTTGTGATTTGTGAATTCATTATGATGTGGGTCTGTCTCATGACATAATATTTTTCAAGTCGAGCAACCTTGTAGTAGTACAGAAATCGAAGCAGTGAACTCGATCCTAAGCCAATCCCAAATGTCTCTTCAAAAATCCGGAAATGGACCAAAAACAACCACCCACAATTTTAAATTGGGATTGTATTTTGATTTTATATGTAACAGATAGAACAAGTGAATGAGCAGTTATATATTTTATGTTTCAAAAATATTAATCTTTAATGGACAAATCTATAAGACATAATAATGCTCAAATCACCGATATGTACAGGGGATTTTAAATGAGGGATACTATTATAAATTATCAAATCTTTTTTTTAAGTAAGTTAATCTTAGTTTGAAAAATCTATACCATGTAAAAATAGTCATGGCTAGAGCATCCACAGTGGAATAAGCAAAAGTGAATAATCAAAACATGCCACATTAGATTTTGATTATCCATTGAGAGGTTGCTAAAGTTAGTAATGTTAAGTCTCACATTGGTTATTTTTTGCTCATAATCAAAACCAATGGGATCATTGCTTTCTTCCATGAGTTTTCTCCAAATTTTCTCCCTTTATTTCACGTAAATCTTTTGAAAAACTAGTTTATGTTAAAAGCAATTTTTATAAAAAAAAATATTTGTTCTTGAAAAAAAAAGTTAATTTACAGTTTTTGGAAAAAAAAAATCAATTTGAGTTAAAAACAGTTGGATAAAAAAATAGTTAATGAAAAAAAAATGTGTAAAAAAATAGCTTTGTGTAAATACAATTTTTTTAAAAAAATAGTTTTAACAGTTTTTATAAAAAAAAATTAGAAACAAGAATTCATATAAAGACAGTTTTTTGTTTTTTTTAGAAAATGTTTCTGAAAAGAATAGTTTTTTATAATTATTTTTTGAAAACATTGTTGGGAGAGAGAGAAAGATTTTTGTACAATGATAGTTGTACTTGATTGAGAAATATGAGAATCACTAAATTTGATTATTGGTTAAAGGTTACTAGTTTTGATTATTCAAAAGGCAAAATTTGATTAGTTGCTAAGAGATTATTAAGTTTGGTTATTCCAATGTGAGCACTTTTTTGAACAAATATTCCTAACTTTAGCAACGTTTTATTTGTTTATTCCACTGTGGATGCTCTTGCCGGCCAATCTCAATATCTATGCTCCATGTGGTTAGGAAAAGAGGGTATTGGATGACTAAGCCGGTGCAGTTTACCCAAGACGCTATTAGCTTTGTACTCAGTGTTATGAGTTAATGAATCTGTCTTTTTGACATTCCAAAAAATATTTATGCTCCATCTATCTTCTTCCCCATTGTGGGACTTCAAGATGCCCAGAAAATCACCGGCCTTGGAATAATTTCGTTAAGACTGTTCAAATGGCAATGTTTTTTAGTGCGACCGCTATGTTATAGTACATGGCCGAAATAAGTGAATGAGTGGCTGCGAGATCGGACCTGATCCTTGAGACCCCGTTCGTTTAAGAATTTTGGATTTTAGATTGTAATCATTATCCTATTTCTTTCTGATCATTACTCTCATTTTTCTCTTAATCTCTCTTTAATCATTATTCTTATTTTTAATCATTACTCTATTTTTCTCTACACGCATTACCTAGAAATCCAAAATCCCAAAACGAATGGGGTCTCACTATTTTTTGCTGGAACTCCATAACTTATGTTCTATGGTCCAATTAACAATGGCAGAAGAGCAAATCCACCAAAGATTAAGCCGAGGAAGATTAAGTTTGCGGGAGAAAATGGTGGTTTGTCGTGGTGGCATGGAGCTCGCTATCCAACGGTGGGTAGTTGGGCTGCCTCCTCCTCGTCCTCCTTCTTCCCACACCACCGCCCCTACAAACTTTTATATATCCCAAGTATAGGATGGGTCTTGGTATCCCCTCCACTTTGTTTCAATTTTTTGGCCATTTTTCGAGCATATTTTGATGATCGGCTTCATTCATTGTATAGAATTCGGCAAGAATATTAATCCTGTCAAAAATTATGATCATAGGACTTTAGTAAATACATGATCGGCACACATGAAAAACACAAGAAAACAAAAATTGGTTTCCTATTCAATGTGTTTTTGGATCCAATTTTTGTTTTTTTTTTTTTTTCAATTTTCATGTGTTGTGATCATGTATTTACTAAAATCCAATGAGCATGACTTTTTTGAAATTAATTTTCTAGTCGAGCTCTAAAAATGAACGAAGCCGATCATCAAATTGTGCTCGAAAAATTGAAAATGAACTGGAAGGAAATACCAAGACCCTTCCTATACGTGGGACATACAAATTTTATATTATTGAACCCTAATTGTGGACAATTTAAGATTCACCTATTGTCTGTAAAAAGTTATTATTTTGATTTAACTCTAGAACCACCTCCTTGGATCCCGAACTCAAATTTCTGCTCCCAAAAATTTAAATAGAACGTAATCCAAAAAATATAATTTGCTAAGTTTGTTTAGCCTGAATAATTTATTGAGATATACAGCTCAAAGAATATGTTTTTGGACTAGCCTCTAAACAAATTGCGTGCACTTAGGATACCTTTTAAGGGAAAATTGGTATAGAAAGACTTGAAATCTGTAAGTCCCAGAAAGCTGCGTCCTATTTGGTTGGCAATTTCATTTACAAACACACTTTTGTTTGTATCCCATTTTTATCGAGTCAATTTTTTTTTTTTTTAAGCTAGCGAGTCTGTATAAGATTCGAGTGGAAGGAAACTTGTTATGTAATTGAGAGTGAGCGTATCAGCCGGATAAAATAGGAAAGATTTACGTGATTAACTTTCCGACTTGCTAAACAACTTGGGTTAGCTCAGTTAGCCAGTACTCTTACATCTCACTAGGAGGTTAGGAATACAGTCTAGCTTTCTGCCTGTGTGTGGCTGTTCTTTCTTTTATATTTATTGGAGTTATTTCTCCCCTTAATGAGGCTTGTAATTGAGTTAGGCTAATAATGATTGTGGTCCCTTAATCGAGTCTTTCCAGTTGATCGGGCCATTTAGTGGCAGCTAGCCTCTCAATATACGTGATAAGAAAGATTGCAATACTTCATATAATTGGAAGGGGTTGTGCTCTCCAAAGTTGTCAAGAGATTGAGGGAAAAAAAAACAGTAGTGTTTTTCCCATTTTGTTGATGATATTGCCGTGTGAAAATGAGAAGGAAAAATACCCATTTTATGTTTAGCCGCCACTCTTGAGGGATATATTGGAAATGGTCTTTGTTTTGTTTTGTCTTGGAGTACAGTGACAACTCCAAGAAGTTTACATGCACATCTTTGATTCAACTATTTGATCAAATTGTTTTTCAATGTATTTTTGGAAGTATTTTGGAAGACTTATGGATATAAGGCAATGGTGGTCAAGCATTGCGGCATTGGGTGTGGTGAACGAGTGATTCGACAAGTAGATCTTAAGGCGATTGTGAGGATTCAAATCGTAGGTAAGATTACTTCACTATAAGAAATTACACAATTTCCGACTCATTTTCCGGACTAAAAAAAATTTAGTCGGAAATATTTACACCATTGCTGACTAATTATTATTTAATCGGAAAATAGTAAAACTATCACCGACTAATTATTTTTGGTCGCCAAAACACTATTTTTCCCGACTAAAATTAATTTTTAGTCGCTACGCATGTGGCGCAAAAAAAGAAATTTCGCGTGTGATGGGGGGAATTTTTGGCCGACTAAAAATTAGTCGGTAATTGATAAAATAATGCCGACTAAACTAAATTTAGTCGGTAATTATTTTGTTTGCCGACTAAAAGTAAATTTAGTCGGGAAATATCATTTTTTCCAATTTAATTTAGTTTTCTCGCTGTTGAACTTTTTATTATTTTGCGCTCTAGGGTTTGGATATGATATGTTTGATGCTATGTACACTTTTCATGGTACAATTTTTTGTTTTTTTGTATTCTGCGAATTCGGATACCGTTTGTTAAGTATTTGGTGAACACCCTTTATTTATGGAAGTTATGAATGAATTGTTATTGAATTTCAATACTTGATTACAATAGATTGGTGAATAAATGTTGGTCAATTTAATTTTTTGTGAATCACCAAAAATAAAAAATCTAAAGCAGATTTTAGAATTAGTATTAAAATTTGTAATATTAAATTTGCCGACTAAAGTAGTTGGTAAAAGATGCCCTACTACTGCAAATTCTTTTCACATTTACCGACTAATTTAGTTGGTAATTTATCCAAATATTTTCAGTAATTTACCAAATATTTCCCGACTAAATTATTAGTCGGTAATTTATCAAATATTTGCCGACTAAATAATTAGTCGGTAATTTATTAAATTTTTTCGACTAAATAATTAGTCGATAATTACTTAAATATTTGCCGACTAAAAATTAGTCGGTAATTAATTAAATATTTTCCGACTAAATAATTTTTCCGACTAAATACTTTGTCGAGAATAATTCACATTAGCCAACTAAATAATTAGTCGGCAAAAACAACAATTTTCCGACTAAATATGTTTTAGCCGGTGATTACCTTTGCCGACCGTAATACCCCGACTAAATTGCCGACTAAATTTTTTAGTCAGGAATGACTATTGCCGACTAAATTCCTACCTTTTGCCGACTAAACTGTTAGTCGGGAATGGTGTTTTTTCTTGTAGTGCTTGTAACTACACATGGAGTATTGTGTTTTGATTCCTTCCCCTTTTATTTTTACCCATTTGGGGTTTTCCACATGTATCTCGACGTTCGTTGTTTGTTTGCTTTCTGTTTGTGAAATTGTTTTACTTTTCGGTTGATGGGTTGATTAATTGAAGAGATAAAACATAGTGAATTTAAACCCAGGCAATTTAGGATTTTTCGGAAATTAACATTTTCACTCGACTTGATAATTCAAATATTTTACAACCACACTCAAAATCATACACCCAAATACACACACATAGTGTGTGTGGGACCCTTGTGTTTTGTGAAAGGGTTTGTATTTGGATGTGTAATTTTGGGTGTAGTTGTAGCCTCTCTCTTGATAATTTTGGGATGCAAGCCAGTGTGTAAATTAACTGGGTGTCTCTAAAGTCTCGAGACCTATTTGCCGAGAAATGCTACACTTAACAACATCCCGTTACACTCTGACGTGGCAGTGTCTCACAATTGGGCAGATTTTGCTAATTTGGTACTCCCTCCGTCTAGATTTAATAGTCACTCGTTCAATTCTAACAGAATAAAAAATAAGTTATATCTTTGAACTAGTACTCCCTCGTTCCACAATGACAGTCCCACTTTCTCTCTCTTACCTCTTTTCAAATCAAAAACTTAACTAGTTCCGTGCATAATTTTTCAAATTTTTTCGCACCGTATTAAAGATCTCGATTAGTACTTTAATTTGGTGTGAAAAAATTCAAAAAATTATATGCTGAAGTAGTTGATTTTTTTATTTGAAAAATGACACGACTTTTCATGGTGGACTCTCAATATGGAACGGAGGGAATAATAAATTTTATATCCAATATGGATCTTGTTTGATAGATTTGAATTAGTTTTATAAGACAATGTTTTCAAAATTACATAAAACATAATAAATTAAAAAATATAATCGGTTGAAAAATGGCACGAACTACCAAAAAGGAATATTAAATCCGCATGGAGAGAGTAGAATGGTTCTTCCTGTGCAATGATTTGCCAGGTCTTGCAGATTCTTACTTGATTAATTATGCCGTGCTTGAATCTCTGTCCATGCCCAATGTTACTACTTTTAATTTATTGCACATGCATATATACTCCAAGTCAAAACAGAAAACTAAGCTCTCTCAAAAGACCAAATTAAGACACCATCTTTAATTCCTGAAAGTTGCATGAGAAAGCAACATGACCATTTTAGTACAAGTTACAATATTCATCTCCCTACATGTGGGAATTAAAAAAAACTTCTAAAGTACTACATGACTATTCGTCCAATTATAATATTATATACTCCTACATCACTATCGTCTTGCACTGTCCAAGGAAAGGCCATCTACTACCACAAAATAGGGCAAACACCGTAGAAAGGCAGAAAGAGTCCACCATTTCTTAAAACTCAGGAGACCCCAATCCCATAGATATCTATCCACCTACTACCATACACTAGAACAAGTTTGAGTGAACCTGCTAACCACACATACATCTATGCACAGATTTTGTTATGGGGCACATCACGGGTCCCACATAAATGATCAAAGCCGTTCATTAAAATGTAAAATATTTTTTCAAGAGTTCTCGTAAAAAATTTGCTCAATCTAATACCTATAAGTGCTCGAACCAACCATCTAAATTTTCATTCAGATTTTCGGGTAATGAAAAATTAGATAATTAGATCAAGTACCTATAAGTATTGGATTGAGCTTATTTTTTACGGGGACATTTGAAAACATATTTTACATTTAATGAACAGCTCAGATCATTTGTGTGGGACCCATGATGGGCCCCACAATAAAATTTGTGCACATATTGTCTGTGTAGACAGATTTATCGAGTTTGAGTCCTTCAAAATCATGTTCACTTGTGAGCTTCAAAATTGCAGATACAAATAAAGACAAACAAATGATTCCGCTGAAAAAGGTTATAATCACCGGTTCAAAATGCGGAAACAGTTTTCTCCACACGCGAATATATTCTCATGCGCAACGATAAAGTAAACAAAGAGGATACTAGAAAGTAAAAATACCGGTACGGATCGGAGTTATAGCTCATGCTAGTTAATTACCAGAGCCAGCAAGGGCAAAAAACTAAAGTTGGTCATGCATTCTCGCAAATCTCCCAAACAGAAAATCAACAAAAGCAAACAGATGGGATACGCAAAGGCTTTTGAGTTGAGGAAATCTACAGTCTTCGTGGATAATCTTCCAGATGAGATACGCAAAGGCTTCGTTTATAACTTATTCTCAAGATTTGGTAAGATTAGAGATTGCTACATCCCTGATAAGAAAAGCAAAAGGTCGGGACAAAGCTTCGGTTTTGTTAGGTTTGAATCCATCAGAAGTGCGATTCTAGCGGTGGGATCTACAAATAGATCTTGGATCTGGGGTCGGGAGCTAATCGCAAATGTGGCAAAATTTGTGAAGAAGCAAAAGTGGGATCGCACATCAGATCTACAATCAGCATCAACAGAAAAACCTAGAAGTTGAAGATGGTCTCAAAAATAGACGGGGATGCAACAATCAACACTCAAAACCAAACCCTCAAACAAAAAGTGGCAACACTATCGGAAATGGGAAGGAGTTAGTGTTCTACCAACAGAATACTCGATTCCAGCGGAATGCCCCGATTCTGGAGGGTTTTCGAAAAATGGGGCAGAGAGGCATGGAGAAAGAAGGGGGTTCCAGAGTCCAGCAACCAGGGAGGTGATGGGAACTCGAGAAATCAAGATGATGCGGTTGAGGATGGAAGAAAAACCATAAGTGTGCAATCAGTTGGTAATGGCTGGCTAGCTCGGAGTGCAGTAGGGAAAGTGAGACGTCTGACAGCAGCTCAGGATTTGGAAACTCTATTTAAAAAAAGAGAAGATGGGAATGTACAGATCAAACCAATGGGAGGGAGATATATGGTTATAACATTTCCAAGTGAAGATCGGAGAAACGAGATGTTGAAAGAGAAGTGGCTTGAACTGTGGTTTGAGGAGATTAAACCTTGGAGCGGAGAAGCAGCGAAGGATGAGAGATTCGTTTGGATTGCATGTTATGGAATGCCCCTCAATGCATGGAACGTTCCATCTTTCAGAGCAATTGGAAGCTCGTGGGGCTGTTTTATCGAAGTAGACAATGATACTCTCAAGGAAGTTTCTTATACTAAAGGCAGGATTCTTATTGCAACTGAGAATCCCAACAGAATAGAGGGGGAAGTTCAATTGGTTGTTGATGGAATAAATTATACAGTCAGAGTCAAAGAAGAGGAATCCTTCAGAACGATCCCGTCGATAAACCTGGTTCCTATCTTTGAAGTAACCTCTGAGAATGAGGAAAAAGACGATGAGGTGGACAGGGTAGGGAATGAGTTGGATGCCAACAAGATCAAAAATAAGAGTTCAGTGGATGGAAAGGGTTTGGATGACGGGGCAAGGATAAATGAAGAGGAAGCTGAAAAGGTTGAGACAAATTGCTTTAATAGTAGCCACCAAGCTGGTTTGGAAAAAGAACAAGGTCATGAAGAGTCACCTGCCCAAAGGAAGAGTATAGGGGGGGTGTATACCGAGAAGCCTAATAGCAGTGAGAACAATGCTGAGGATAGCTTTAACTCTGATCTTGGGTTGGACTCTATTGTTCAAGATTCTCAAAGTCCAATAATTGAAGAGTGTTTCGAATCTATTCACAAGAACCAGGAAGAATTAAATGAGGCTATCAATGTAGGGGAGTATGAATCCAATATTTCACTAAGAGCTTCTCAATTACCGGTCATTAACCTCCACGTTGAGCTCAATCCAAGTGCTGCAAGGAGAAACATCAGGAGTCAGCAGTTTGAAGCCTCGGAAAGCATTGAAGGGGATGATATTGATAGCTATATTATGGGCTCTCAAGAACAGGAGCAGGATGCAATAGAAAAGGAGCTGCAGCATACTATTTCAGCAGGTAACACTCTTGGCATTAAGATGGGTAACTCTGGCATTTTGAGAATGAAAAAGATGATTGAAGACGAATCAAGAGCAATGAAAGCATCGATCAAAAATAACCCTTTTGCCCCTCTTAAGAAGGACTAAATTTCGTTGAACTGTCAAAATAAAGTAGATGCCTAAATGAAGATTATTTCTTGGAACATAAGATGGTTAGGTAGTTCAACTAAAAAGAAATTCGCTTCTAAGCTAATTAAGGATAGAAATCCAGATGTTTTATGTTTGCTAGAAACCAAGACAGAGAGTTTTGAGATGTCTGGTGTCCATAGATTGTGGGGTTCTGCTGGTGTGGAGTATGCTGAACTTGGATCCATGGAATATCTGGGGGAATTTTGACCGTATGGAATCCTGTCAAATTTAAACCAAGGAATGTCACTGTTCATAGACACTTTATTATGGTGACAGAGGAAAGGCTTCTATCATCTGGAAGGATATATGTTCAGTTGGAAGTTTGTGTGCTGATATGGGAGAGTGTGCAGTCCAGGGCTTCACTTTCAAGGTAAACTCAGGAAATAGGATCAGATTTTGGGAAGATAAGTGGTTGGGGGAGGAGTCTCTAAAGGCTGTATTTCCAAGACCATACATGATATCAGCTCAGGAAGAAGCTGTGATTGCTGACATGGTAGATAAACAGAATCAGGATAACAGTGAAATCTGCTTACTCAAAATGGAAGAACAGAAGTTCAGAGAGGATAAGGAATTGTTTGTTGTCTGGAAAAACATTTGTCCGCCAAAAGTAGAACTGTTTGCTTGGATGGCTATGCAGGAATGTCTCAACTAGATCAGCTTTGTGTTGCTAGGAGTGTATGGAATGGAGTGTTGGTATGGTGGAAGTTAATCCGGATAAGCCCTTCAAATGTGAAAAATCTAATCTTTTTCGGGGTAAGCCCTGCTAGGAGTGTATGGAATGGAGTGTTGGTATGGATTCAATTTTAAACATCTACAAAAAGTATGCTGGCAAGCCTCTTTCTATGCAACCTTATGGACTTTATGGTTGTGTAGAAATGATACAGTTTTAATAATAAGGAGTGGGAGGTGGATGATATTTTGGACTTGGTAAAAACCAGAGTGACACTATGGATAAAGGGCAAGTTTAATCTACATTACTACTCTGTGGAAGATTTCAAGTGGAACCTAGAGGGGATCAGAAAAGTGAAGGTGTGAGCTGTGTGTGGGCTGCCGGCTGCCTCGTCTATGGATTTGGAGCTTTGGTTTGGAATGCTGTGGGGTCTAGAGTCAGGGGGTTCTGATTGTGGGCCTCCGTGGTCCTAGGCTCTTTCAATTAATGTTGAATGTAATCGTTTTCCTTTTCTTTCCTTCTGGAGGCCTATTACGTCACTTCACTCTCTGCGGTCCGTAATTGGTCTCCCCTCGATGTACCCTTTGTCGAGTTTTAATAAAATTATGTTGCCTATCAAAAAAAAAAAAACAAAAACAAACAGATTACTGGACTACACAATCAACTCATCGAATTTAGTCAATCAAACTATCCACAAAATTCTCAATTTCGTAGTGGATCACAAACCCTAATATTTTGGAGCATTTTACCTCTACATCTCCCACCAAGTTTTCCCTAATTAATGAAACACTAAAACCTTATAAAGTTCCTAAAATCCTAAACACTGAAAGTGCCTAACCCCTAGGGCACCATATGAAAGTGTCTAAACTCTAGAGTACCCGATAAAAATGACTAAACCCCTAGGGTACCCTATAAAAGTGCCTAAACCACTAAAACCTTATAATAGGAAAATGCATCCTAAATATGAAAGTGCCCAAACCTAAATCTTAGGGCTCTATAAAAGCGCCTAAACTTAAACCCTATGGTATTCTAAAACCTAAAATATTAAGGTACCCTAAAATCCTTGGGTACCCTAAGATTTTAAGGTACCATAAAACCATAGCATACCCTAAAACTCTAGGGTGACACTTCCATTAATAGTAAATGTATTTTTGTAAAAGTGGATCTAGTGATAATTAAGCATTCCATCTCTCCTTAATGGGAATTAAGTGTCACTTTTCTATACTTAGAGGTAAAAATCTCAATTTTTGGGTGTTCCCAAATTTTAGAACCCTAAGAGAATATAAGGCTCATAGAGAGAGAGAGACCTTGGTCGAAGTTTGAGCTCGTTGTCGATGTCGGTGCGTTGGTGGTGGTCGACAAAGGCCCAGAAGTGGTCGTTGGAATGGGGAAGGCAGTGGTGATGGTCAGTGGTGGTGGGGATGGAGCCTGGGTGGGTCGCCCCTCACTCTCTCTGGTCTGGAGGTTGCATTCTTGTGAGTTTATAAGTCTGAAACTTATTTCGGTATTCTTTACTTTTCGTAATTTTTGTTTAGCTTTTCATTATAATTTCGGGGTTAATCGTTCGTTTCGACAATATAAATCGCAAAAGTATAGAAACATGGGCAGGTATTGAAAAAAAATTAAATAAGACAGCACTTTAGACAAATAAAACAATTGTTTGATACTTATTTCGAGTTTAGTGAACTTTTGTTTGCTTCCGGTTATAATTTTTTACTTTTTAGACTCTTCTCTTCGAAACGGATGATTAATTCAAAAAAATCAATTCAATCTAACAAAAATTAAAAAAAAACAACAAAAAAATACATATAACGGAAAAAATAATCAAGTTTTCAAGAATGGGGTCGGAATTTTTCGAAGAAACAGGCGGCGGAAAAAAGCCGAGTTTTTTATTTGGAAATTGAATTCTACACTCTCTTTTTTGATATCTACACTCTTTTTTTGTCTTCTAACAAAAAAAATACATACACTTTCAATACTAAAATAAATAAAAAAGAGTGAAGATGTTAAAAAAGGAAGTGTAGAATTCAATTTCCTAATTTTCCACAATTTTTTTTGGCTGGGTTAAATCAATAGGTTCCGGAGCTGACATAGCATGTCACATCAGCGTGTTGTAATCATGTTTGTAAAGGAATGTTGTAAGCCCCGTTTCAGAAACCTTTTTAAAAAATAAGCAGCTTATTTTACATTTTCAAACACAAAAATAAAGTAAATGAAAAATAATTTTTAATTTTTTTTTGCATCATATAAAAGATCTCATCGTTATCTACCAAATAAGATCCATATTGCATATTTTTAGATTTCAATAAGTTCATAATTTTTGAATTTGAAATTGTCTTATTAAAAAATAAGGGTTTCTTTTTTTGCTCCGGAAGGGAGCCTAAGTGTAACATTCAAGTTGATCAACCTCTTACATTTGTCACATCATTGTCTTAAATTATTACAACTGGAAAAAGCAAGTTTATTTATTTTAAAGAGGAAATTTCACTGACCTCCCCTGAGGTTTCTAACACCGACAGATACCTCCCCTGAGGTATCTGAAATTTCACTGCTCTCCCCTCCTTTGGCTGACAATGCCAAAGGACCCCCCTCCGTTAGTCTGCAACTCGAACTTGGATGGAAAAAATGATGTCATGATACACTAACTTATAATATACCCATTCTACCCTCACGCTTACTCTCCTTTGCCATAAATACATCCCCTCAGCAAAATCTTTTCAGAGGCAATAAAATGGAAATAAGAATGCAAAACAGAGGAAAAAATATTGAGGTAAGAAACCTGTTGTACAAAAATACAGAGGCAAAAACTTCATTTCTAAAAAACATTTCTAACATTTTCTCATCTCTCATCATTTTTCTTCCTCCTCCTAAAACCTGTCGTTCTCAAGAAACTATTGTTTCTTCAGCTTCGACTAAAAGATACAAGAATATGTACTACATTTACAACCTAAAAGCAATTATCAAGGTAACAGGTTCAAAGCCAAACAAAGGCAAACTAACTTCTTTAGCATCATATGCAAATTCCATACATCCAAGTAGCAGTCAAAAGACATAAGTTTGAAGTTTACAGTCATCAAGATTACAAAAGAGGGCTAAGTCACAGCATAATTAGGGCTATACATAAATTTGTATCCAACAAAAGATCACAAATGTACTGAATTGCCCTATACAAAAAAGTGGAATACAAAAAGTGGTATCTAAATATACTACCACATTAGCCCTATAGTATCATATACGTACAAAAAGTTAGTCTTCAATATGTTCAATCAGCTCACAAAAAAGTCTCAAACTTCATGTCATCTGCAAGGCAAAGTGTGACTGGACTGTTACGAGATGAATTGCAAAAAAAATACATGCAATAAGCGATTGAAATACTTGCTACTCACTTAGAAAAGAGACCACTCTAATGGGTGGCTTTGAGTGACACACTGTGAAGGTTGTGTCTGTGATGTACCCACTTGATTATTATACATTCAAACTTATTTCTAAGGAATTCAAGCAAGATATGTGAAGTCTAGTACCAGTACATGAACTATTCACATGCAACCATTTGTTACAAACAGAATCATACTGAGCTTCGAACCCAAACACATATAAATCACACTTAGAGCAAGCCCACCATCATGCCAAATGCCATGTCAAAGCCAAATTTTGTCATCAATGGCAAAACTCTATCTGCCCTGGTGCCAAATGCAATGTCAAATTTTGGCAATTACCAAACATTTCATAGTACCTTCAAAGCAATTTTTGAGTGCCTAAAGTGTCATATATTTTGCCCAAAAAAAGAAGAAGCAAGATTGCTCCACCAGTTCAAATAGTGACAAAAAGACCTGACATCGCCCCAGAATCATAACTTCACACCCAACAAATATCTAGATTGCTCTTCCTGTTTTCTTTTGAATCAATCAACAAGTAAACAACAAATGATTGCATCTTAGAATCAAGTTAGCCATTATTGCTTCATTAGCACAAATGCATGCAGTTAAAATGCTGTTCAAAAAAATCAGTAACAAAAAAAGTCAAGAAACAAATGTATATTGTTACTGGATTAATGTATATCTTTTAGCGTTTTTTTTTCTCTTTTTTTTTTCCCCTACTAAAGAGTGAAGAATACTTGAAAAATCTGGTTAAACAGAAAAAGAAAAAGAAAAAAAATACAAGAAAAAAATCAAACATGCAGGAGCAATTTTTTTTTTTTTGGATCCGCTCAGGAGCAAGTTTGTTGCTGTCTTTTCCTGTTCTACCAATAGGATCTAGTGTTTTTGGGTCAGTTAAGTATAAGTAAAGTATCGCCGTAAAGCCCCAAATTTCTAAAAGAGAAAGGCTAGGAGCGATATAGGCTAAAGACGGAAATCAATTCGTCTTTCGTCCGTATTGTGTCCCATGTCAGGATGAAGAAATCCAAGGATTTATACTAATGCTCATGGAAGTGTTGACTGGTTTAACACTCATACCAATATGGCAGAACATTTGAACATTTTTTTAACTATTGGAAAAGCTCTTTATTTTTTCGGTGTTTAAGGAAAGCCTTCCTTCCCTAACTTACAGAAGTCATACTCAAATTAACCCGCAAATTTTTTCAAACCCTAACTAATCGGATAAACCAAAACAAATTGCAGGACAATAATAAAAAAAAAAAAAACCCTAAGAAAAACCCCAAATTGATTTCACAGGATGCATTGCATTATAGGACACATTACACAAAAATACAACAACACTAAACCAAAAAAACATGGATTACGGCCATATCTAGGGAACAGAAAAGCCCTAAATTTGAAACCCAAACTCACAATTCAGATTTCACTACAAAACCCAAAAAAAACTGCAAAAAAAGAAGCAAAATCTAACAAACATACCCACACTATTTAGGGTTAACATTATTACCTGTATTAGCTTAAAGGATGAATTGTCCTTAGAGAGTTGGAGTCCCACGATCTTTTTCTTCAAAAACGACACACCTTCTTCAAGTGTTGGAGAAGAATCGCGAGCATCATAGTGTAATCGTCTTCTTACGTGATCTGATCGTCATTCCTCATCGTTTCATCGTCTTCTCCTTCTTCTTCTTCTTCTTCTTCTTCTTCTCTGGAGCTCTGTCGATGTCTCTCTCTCTCTCTCTCTCTCTCTCTCTATATATATATATATCGTCGTGCGTCATATCAAATGGAGAGAAAATATCTCCAACTGTGACTTTATATACATAAGGGTAATTTCATCTTTTCAGGCTCATTTAACGCTTAACTTAACACCGTCTCTATTAAATTGGCAGGAAGGGGGTCCTTTGGCATTGTCAGCCAAAGGAGGGGAGGGCAGTGAAATTTCAGATACCGCTGTCGGTGTCAGAAATCTCAAGGGAGGTCAGTGAAATTTGCCCTATTTTAAAAGCTAACCATTCCCAGTAATATCTCATCTTTTTGAAATATGCTTAAAATCGTAGATAAGCTAAGTTGACGTTTTTTTTTTTTTTAAAGGCTAAAATTTTTATTGATGTCTGAAAATAAAGATCAACAGGACAAGGGATGATGAATTAAATTCCTAACCTGCTACCCAAACGAGGGATAACAAAAGCTAAGAATTATCCAATACCCATCCGAGACCCAAAGCCTAAGTAGTTTGGCAAGAAACCAAGCAAAGGAGCATCCAAAGGGACAAAGCCCACACCTAAAACTATTTAAAAATTCAAATAATACAATCAGCACCCAACACCGAAATGGGTCTAAAATCCCAAATCTATACAATTCGGAGCGTAAAAAGGCCTAATTGCCCAAATCCATAAAATCAGCTCCAACTGGGAAGGGCTAGCCCAATGGCTCAACCCAAAACCAACGCCAAACCCTAGCCATTCCGCCATCCCTGCCATACCGCCGAGCAACATCCAAACCCACACGCTTCAACCACGACCCATCACCGATTAACAGCGGCACGCAGTGACCGGTTCGTACGGACCGGCCGTCGCCCAAAAACCCACGCCACCACCGCCACCGTTGCAGAGCACCACCCCAAACCAGGTCGGACCCAAAAACAACCAGATCTGAGTAATATAAGCTAAGTTGACCTAGTAACCGGTCGATGACTTGAACATTTAACGACTTGCAGAAGTGATCAAGTATATATTACTTATTATTCCAACTAATTAATCTCACAAGAAATTACATCTAAGTCGAGTTTAATTTGAGCAATTTGATTTCTTGTTTTACATAATCTTACCGCGTTAATCAAGTAGAACTTAGCAATTAAACTTGAATTACATGTTCGATGCAATCGTCCACATAATCTCAAGCAAATATTTAACATATATATATTGATCAAGAGTCGAGTTCAAATATTTGATATTCTAGCTAGGCTGACACCGCTCAAATCATGCCCACCATGCACTTGATTTGTGGTTTAGGGGCACCCAAATTTCTGTTCAACAAATTGCAACCTGAAGGCTGGATGAGTCACTCTCATAGCAAATGCACCACTTGAATTCTTGTCTTCTTGTTTTAAAATTTTGAATGGCTGTAATCCACGCCCTCCGATTATGACTTTTCTTATATTAGCTTAATTTCCTTCTCTCGCTTTCATTGCTTTCCACTTGTACATTTAGGCTGCATTCTTATGAACTTAACTTCAATCTGAAAATTTTGTTCTTATTTGAATTTTTTTCGCATTTATTTGTTTTGCGCCAAACTTATTAGCTTAATCTCGTCGAGACGAATCAAAAACTTATAAAATTTTAACACAAAATTAACAAATGCAAAAAAAATTCAAATAAAGACAAAATTGTCAGATTTAAGTTAAGTTCATAAGAACGCGGCCTTATCTAGTGGAGTATTTTTTAGTATTTTAGTATGCAGTGTAAATGTATATATATGTACATCCTTAAACATCCAAGTTCCAACACCAAGATTGAAATGATTTGGTATACCATAACTAATTGAGGTGCTCAACAAAACAAACTTCCAAAAACTAAGAGCTTGATTGTTTTGAGTTTTGGGATTTTGAATTCTCTCTTAGTATACGATCTTTAATAAATTTTCTCTCAATCATTACTCTCGTTTATTTTCTATCTCTCTCCACTGAAAATCCAAATACCAAAACAAACAAACCCTAACTATTTTTCACCCAAAAACTCAATTGGGTTATGACTTATCATACAAGGGGGGTAACTCCTGTTGGGAATAATTATTTGATTTTGGAATCGCATTTTTGTTAGTCAAGTGGAATTCTTGCGTTGAAGTTTACTTAAAACTGTGTAGTCGGAGTAGCCTGGCTAACTGTCTAAGTTCGGTCCATTTAACTTTTGCTTGTTTTTACATGCATACACAGCATTAAATGTGCTTGACATTCCAAAAATTAAAAATATATATCACTGTTGAATCCAAATCTGAAATAAATAAAAAATTCACTCAACCAACCGTTTTCTTTATGAGTGGCAGTTTTTAGGGCATATCAACCGTACCCTCTCTTTTTATTTATACAAAATAGTATACACCAACATATACACCAAAAGGAGGCTATGGTATTGTGGTTAGAGATTCTAGAGGTCTTTTTGTTGCTGCTTCTATGGGTTTTTCACAGTGGTGTGCAAGTTCATCAGTTGCTGAAGCTCTGGCAGTTCGACAAGGTGTTCATCTTGGCTTCCAACTTGGTTTGGGGTCTATTTTCGTGGAAAGTGATGCTCAATTGCTAATGAAGATGCTCAATGGCCAATTTGCAACCAATCACGAGGTGGAAGTGGTCATTCATGATATTCAAGCTTTGAGCAAAAATTTCCAGTGCTGCGGCTTTTCTTTTATTTGTAGGACTTGTAATTCTGTTGCTCATGTGTTGGCAAGCAAGGGTTTGAGTGGTTCGGAGTATAGTCTTTGGACTGAATCCACACCGTTGTGGTTACTTGGTACCCTTTCGATGGATGGGTGATAGGTGCTGAAAAGCACTCGTTTATTCCCATTAACTTAGGTTTTGTCGGTCCTATCTAATGTTATTTAATGAGATTTAATTGGTTTGTAGTGTTTTAGGGCTTACGGAGCATTCAAACATGTTTTGGAGTAATAATCGTGAGTTAAGGATGTTCCGGAGGGGTCCACGGCGAAAAGAGGAGCGAAAAGGTGCATGGTGAAAATCTGATCCGGACCAAGGCTATACTGGTCCAGACGACCAAAACTAGAGCACGATCTGGACAATCTGTTTTTCTGGTCCGGACAAAGGAACTGCTAGTCCGGACCAGCGGGCAACAACATGTCAATTTTACGTTTCGATCGTTTTTAACTCTTCTTTTGTTTTCAGCTGAGACTGTATAAGGGAGGCTTTAGTTTATTCCTTGGGTTACTGTTACTTTTCTAGAGACAACAGAAAAGAGGCGTGAAAGGGAGGCTTTAGTTTTATGACGGAGATGACGTTATTTTATTCCGAGCAGCTATTGGGAGAGAAGGAATACAACGACAAAGGGGATTTGTCCATGACTTCGATGATTCCTTCAATTCCAAGCGCATCTTTCTTCTCCATGGCCGGTTAAACCTCTTGTCTAGGGGGAAGATGAAACTTCGTACCAAGTAACTCTATTTTATGTATGGATTTTAGGTTTATTATTCGGATCGATTGTATAAGTAAGAACTCTTTCCGTTTCAATTGAATGGAATGATTTTGATGTTTTTGATCTATTGAGTATTTGTATGCATGCTTTCAAATACGAGTTATATAATGACTTTCATCGATTGTGGTTGGAGTTCTGAGATAGATTATACTCGTAAGACGGGCCGTGCCGTTAGGCGGCCAGACCGTACTTCTGAGACGGTCCGTGCTATGGGATAATCTATACCTTTTAACAACTCAATTATTTTCTAGATGATTATTGCTAGGGTTTGCAAGCCCTAGTATTATCCCTTCTGATTCGAATAATTAATCCTGCCTATGCATGTTGAGCTTACGAGGTCGATGCGAATTCGAACCCTAGATTTTCTCTCCAATCGTTACAAACTTTCCATTTAATTATTTCCCTTAGTTTAATAAATTCTCCAAATTCAAACAACCAAACTTCCTTTGCCCGAATTAATCTAAAAATTAATCGAATTTAACGTAACCCAGCCATACTGTCTCCGTTGGAACGATACTCGGTCTTGACCATTATTCTACGAAGTAGTAGTTAATTCCAAGGTTTTATAAATATATTTTTGACACGGAACGACGCGGTCAAATTTTGGCGCCGTTGCCGGGGACAGTTTGCACGGTTGCGATAATTTAATTAGTTTTTTTAGTTTAGTTCATTGTTTTCGATTTTTATTTTGTTTGTTAGTTTTGGTGCTCTTAGGTACAGGTTACGAGGCGATAAAACAAGCAAAGATCACTATGGAGAAGCAGTGCCATGATATAAAGCGATTTCGTTGACTCACTGTGAGTTTGTTCTTCTTTTTGGCAAATTAGTGTCTGTGTCTGGAATACCCCGTTCTTACAATTGAGGGGTATTGAACTTGCATGCTTGGTCTTAGATCTTTGGAACCCGAACTTATTCCTCTTAATCTAGACTTATAAAGGAGACGTAGGGTTAAGAAAAAGACCAACTTAGTCACAATGGCAGATGATGCTGATGGAGCCCTTGTGGTACCTGACCCCCTCCCTCTCAAATCACACTTCGCCCCCACGGCTTACACTACACCATCGTGTGTACAGTTACCCGCAATCGCGGCTAATCAGTATGAGATTAAGCCTGGTACACTCCAAATGCTCCCTAAGTTTCAAGGGCAAGCACAAGAGGATCCATATCAACACATCACTGAATTTGAATCCCTCAGCTCCACGCTTTTAATTCATAATTTTCCGAGGGATACATTGAGATTGATTTTGTTTCAATTCACTTTGACAGGGAACGCCAAAAATTGGCTTAGTACTTTGCCAACTAATTCTATAACATCTTGGGTGCAAATGAGTGCGACATTCCTCAGGAAATTCTTCCCCATAGGAAAAACACTCAGACTTCGGCAGGAGATTACCACTTCCAACAAGCTGAGAATGAACAATTCTATGAGGCTTGGGAGAGATATGGGGATCTCATTCGTAAGTGTCCGCACCATGACATACCTAAGTGGCAACTAGTACAGAGTTTTTAGTCTGGGCTACTTCTGTCGCATTGTGTGATGGTTGATGCCTCATGTGGAGGCTCTGTGATGGTTAAGAGTGAACAGGAAGCCTGGCAGTTGTTCGAAACTATGAGTGAAGGGTCCCTACAAAATGTTTCTTTTGAGAGGAGAGGTAAGTCAGTCACTACTGGTTCTGATAAGCCTCGAGGTATGTATGAGATTAAACCATCTCATGACCTCAATTCCAAAGTCGAAATACTAACTGAAAAGGTTGAAAAGCTTCTTTGTATGGGACCGGCCACCTCACAGCCTCCAATTTCTCAAGAGGCATGTTCTTTATGTGCTAGTCCGGCTCATTTCATCATTGATTGTCCTGCGGCTCCACAATTCCCTATTTTTGTGAAGGAGCAGGTTAATGCTGCACAAGCGTACGCTAATGCGCGGGGTTTCTCCCAACTAGGTAATGATCCGTATTCTAATACTTACAACACGGGTTGGGCCAAGCATCCTAATTTCCCGTGGAGATAGCAAGAGCAGGGTAGTTCCTCTACCCAGCAGCCTAGGCCTTTTAATACTCCATTTAAGCTGGCTGCTTATCGCTCACAAAATCGCCAAGCACCCACCCCATCCTTGCGGGATCCATCCTTCGAGGACAAGGTGCTTCAAGCGCTTGACCATTTAAATGATACCCAGTAGCAAGTGCGTTCTAATACCCAGTCCATCTCGCGGCTCGAGACCCAAGTGGGTTAAATCACCAATGCACTCAATCGTAGGGAAGAAGGTAAGTTGCCCAGTCAGCCTTTCCAACCCCCTGGAGGACAGTTTGTGGTTCACGATGCACCCCCTGCTGATGCTAAGTTAGTCATGCCTTTGCGCAATAAGAGAGAGGTCGAAACCCGACCAAAGAAAGAAAAGCCGAAGGAGCATTTGGCTCCCTCCGACCCCGATAAAGTTGGGGAGGAGAGTTCACAGAGTAAGGAGGGAACCCCTCCAGTCATACCTACTTCCGTGTCAGCAGGTCCTAAGGTGCCACCCTACATGCCTAAAGCCCCGTTTCCAACATGTTTGAATGCACCATCTCCTTTTCCTAAGAGGGGAGCATCTATGGAGGATACCTTTGAGGTATTCAAGCAAGTGAACGTTAACATCCCACTCCTAGATGCCATCAAACAAATCCCAACATATGCGAAATTTTTGAAGGACCTCTGCACTCAAAAGAGGAAAAGACGAACCAATGTGTCTAAAAAGGTCATTCTCATCGAGCAAGTGAGCTCTATTTTTTGGTCTAATGCTCCCCTTAAGCTGCAAGATCCTGGTACCCCAACTATTGATATAGTCATTAGGCGTCAACTTGCTATCTTGGAACAAAAAATAGTAACAGCTTAAAAAAATGACATGGAGGAAGGATATACCTATGGATTGTTGAAATATTAAACTTAATTTTTTTTTTGGGTACGTTGGAATTTAAATATTAAACTTAATTATTATTGGTCATGTGTGAGAGAAAAGGACAAAGTGAGGGAGCTAGCTGGTACATGAGAGTGGGGTTGGCTTGTGATGGGCTGTGAGACAAAGAGACAAGATGACAGTGCAAGAATGAAGAGAGGGGCCTAGCCCATCAATATATTTCGGTGAGTTAAAGATGGCAGTTGAGAGAATGAGTGGATGAGACTGTGCTTTGGTTTTTGTATGTATGTGTGCAATAGAGTTGTGGGAAGTGTTGGGAAACCGAATCCCCAAGACCCAGTAATGACGCGTACAGATTAGACAACAAAAAATAAAAAACCCTACAAGGCGGAATTAGGGTTTTACCACAACTCCCTGCGACACGAACGCTGGTTGAACTTGTTATAGCACGCCTTGCTATAAACCACGAATATTGCTCGATCGTACCTTACAATCTTCTATCGTATTCCCTGCACGTCTAGAACACGAACTGAGTGTGGACTCTTTCGCAATCTGTTTGCTCTCTCTAAGTCTGCCTCTATTTCGTGAATAATAGAAAAACGTTAATCTGACCTAGAGAGCATAACGTATATATATAGGGCTACGATAGGGACCTAAGGAGTAATAAGTCTGGGCTCCCAGTGTAAATAAGAAAACCTAATCCCACCAGGATTCTACTTCTTATTTCACTAATTATAATTCACCCCACTACAGAATTATAATTGCACTCCCGTCCTTATCTCAATTATATTACGAGCTCCATGATATTAAATACTTATTAATCTCCCCACGTTAAGATTACAGATACCCGTTGATTAAAATAAATTACTAACAATCTCCCACTTAATCAACATCTTAACTTGAGACTATCCGCTTAACTTATTCGATATGTCGGATACAAATATCCACCTGCAGGGTTTAACATAATCGAAACTTATAAGCTTACTCAAGGGGTATCATCAATCCCTATTGGGACGTGGATTCCATTAATAATTAATAGTTGCCATATACATAATGTTGCGACCCAATCCACCGAGACTATTGACCGTATAAAGATCTCACTCTTTAATGAATCAAAGTCAACAACATTAAATATACACCTCTAATAATTATTTTTGGATTAAGAGCATAAGCATTCATAATAACCATGAGATTCCAATTGTCTTATAAAGTTAGTATAAACACAATTACCTCAATGCGGTCCCTGTTCAATACACACAAAGTGTACTAGCACAATGAGTTAGAACTAGACCGTTCCCTGTAGTCAAGACAGACCTACTAAACATTGTACTACAGTTCTACCGATGGTGTGTCCAGTTCCATCTAAGACTGCGAACCAGTACTTGTATTTCACAAGAACTGATGATCTGATCTTCTGTGTGTAAGCCTAACTCTACACACCAAATCATCTACTTTGTAAAATAAAAGACACACATGCACAACATACAATAATATTATGCAAACATTGCCCATAAAAGATTCTCATCAAAAATGGATAAAACTGATTAATAAATAGCAATCAAATATTAATCCATTACACAAAAGCATAACTTTTAGTGTAATTTTCTAACAAACTCCCACTAAGACTCAAAACCATACTGCCATGCATCTCACTCCCATTCCCTCTACGTGACTGTCAAAAGTCTTAGCCGGTAAGCTCTTCGTAAAAGGATCGGCCAGGTTGTTCGCCGATGCAATCTTGGTCACAGCAACATCACCTCTTTGTACGATCTCTCGAATCAGATGATACTTACGCTCAATGTGTTTGCCTTTCTTGTGAGTCCTTGGCTCCTTCGAATTAGCAACTGCACCGCTATTGTCACAATAGAGTGTAATGGCTGATTGCACTGAAGGGACCACTTCCAGATCCAACAAAAAGTTTCTAAGCCAAACAGCCTCCTTGGCAGCTTCAGAAGCTGCCACATACTCTGCCTCCATGGTAGAATCAGCAATGCAAGATTGTTTGATACTCCTCCAACTTATGGCTCCACCTCCCAAGGTAAACACATATCCAGAGGTAGACTTTCTGGAATCCCTATCTGACATAAAGTCTGAGTCTGTATACCCATGAGGTACCAGACTATCTGACTGGAACACCAACATATAATCTCTAGTCCTTTTTAGATACTTGAGTATATGTTTCACTGCAGTCCAATGTTCTTGCCCTGGATTAGACTGAAATCTGCTAACCATGCCCACGGCAAAACAAATATCAGGTCTAGTACACAACATAGCATACATAAGGCTTCCTACTGCCGAGGCATAAGGAACTGCCTTCATTTTCTCCATCTCCTCAGGTGTTTTAGGACACTGATCCTTGGATAGGTTGATTCCATGTCTAAAAGGGAGGAACCCTTTCTTGGAATCTTGCATGCTAAAACGGGCAAGAATTGCATCGATATAAGTAGCTTGTGATAAACCCAACATCCTATTCTTGCGATCTCGTATAAGCTTAATCCCTAGGATGTGACCGGCTTCTCCCAAGTCCTTCATTTCGAATTGGCCTGATAACCACAGTTTCACTGAAGATAACACTCCCACATCGTTTCCGATGAGTAGGATATCGTCAACATATAGAACTAGAAACACCACAACTTTTCCGTTGCGCTTCTTATACACACATGACTCATCCGGACATTGATCAAAACCAAAAGACTTGATTGCTTGATCAAAACGGATGTTCCAAGATCTAGATGCCTGCTTAAGCCCATAAATGGACTTTTTGAGCTTGCACAACATGTGCTCATGACCTTTTGCTATAAATCCATCTGGTTGCACCATATAGATACACTCATCTAGATTTCCATTAAGAAACGCAGTCTTGACATCCATTTGCCAAATCTCGTAATCGAGATGAGCCGCAATGGATAAGAGAATCCGGATGGACTTAAGCATGGCTACTGGCGAAAAAGTTTCCTCATAGTCGATCCCTTCTTTCTGAGTATACCCTTTCGCAACAAGCCTAGCTTTGAAGGTATGCACCTTCCCGTCCGCCCCTCTCTTCTTCTTGTAGATCCACTTGCATCCAATGGGTTTAATCCCTTCAGGTGGTTCTACAAGATCCCAGACTTGATTAGAGTACATAGACTCCATCTCTGATTTCATAGCCTTTTGCCAAAGTTTCACATCTTTATCTTGAAGTGCCTCATTGTAGTTACAGGGTTCGGCATGTTGATCATCAGGGATCATTTCAAAAGACTCTCCCAACAACGTATACCGACTGGGTGGAACAATAACCCTCCCACTACGACGAGGTACCAGTGTGTCAATAGGTGCCTCTACAGATATCTCTTGTGGCGTTTCCTCCTGCACTATTGGTAGTAAAGAAGTATGTGCCGTTCTCTCTCCTCTCAATTCCTCTAGAACAATTTTACTTCTGGGCTTGTGGTCTACCACATAGTCCTCTTCTAAGAACCGGGCATTAGTGCTAACAATGACCTTCTTATCCGTAGGACTATAAAACAGTCCACCTCTCGTTCCTCTAGGGTACCCTACAAACAAGCAAACTTCTGTCCTTGATTCCAATTTATCTGCGTTCCCATTCAGCACATGTGCTGGACTACCCCAAACCCGAACATGCTGCAGACTAGGTTTGCGCCCAGTCCATAGTTCTGTGGGTGTAGATGGTACTGACTTAGATGGTACCAAGTTAAGAATATACGCTGCTGTTTCTAGTGCATGTCCCCAAAACGAAATTGGTAAGTCTGAATAACTCATCATTGACCTTACCATATCCATAAGAGTCCTATTCCTCCTCTCTGCTACTCCATTTTGTTGTGGCATACCTGGAGCTGACAACTGGGATGTAATCCCTTCAGCTAACAAGTAGTCTCTAAACTCTCCCAAGAGGTATTCACCACCACGATCAGATCGCAATGTCTTGAGACATTTACCCAAACGTTTTTCCGTTTCCGCCCGATACTCCCTGAATTTCTCAAAGCATTCGGACTTACGGCGCATCAAGTAAATGTATCCATACCTTGAGTAATCGTCAATAAAAGTGACAAAGTACTCAAAACCACCTCTAGCTTGGATATTCATAGGTCCACACAAATCAGAGTGAACCAATTCCAACGGCTCTTTGGCTCTATATCCCTTTGCTGAAAAAGGCCTTTTGGTCATCTTACCTTCCAAACAGGATTCACACACTGGAAGTTCCTCAACTTCTAATGAACCTAAAGGTCCATCTCTAACCAGTCTAGAAATCCTATTCAGATTAATATGACCAAGACGTAAGTGCCAAAGATACGTTTGGTTCAATTTGGAAGGCTCTTTTCTCTTACATGGTAAATTATTAGTGTTATTCAATTCATGCAGTTGCACTGTAGGAAATATAGGATTAATAATGTAGAGATCATCCACCAATGAACCAGAACAGATAAAACGTTTATTTAACTTAATAACTATAGAGTCAATAAAATAAACCAAATATCCATCCTTTATTAACTTAGAAACTGAAACCAAGTTTCTTCTAATAGTAGGAACATAAAGACAATCTCTTAAAATTAAAATCCTATTACTATTAAAATTTAAAAACACATTTCCTACTGCAACTGCTGCCACTCTCGTAGCATTTCCCATATGTAGATAAATCTCCCCATCACTAAGTCTTCTGGTTTCCTGGAACCCCTGCAATGAATTGCAAACATGATTAGTGGCTCCCGTATCTACACACCAGGTGCTGGTAGATAACACCGCTAAACATGATTCAACAACTAGTGAATAAAATTTACCTTGTTTGTTCACTTTATTGAGAAAAATTGGACATTCCTTCTTCCAGTGTCCTTTCTGCTTGCAGTGAAAACACTTACCCGCAGGCTTTTTCACTCCACCTCGAGGCGCATGAACTACCTCCACAACCTTTTTCTGAGATTTGTTCTGCTTCTTCTGGCCTTTCGGCTTAGAAGTAGAAGCCTTCTCTGCCACTAACACTGATGGTGGTTTCTTCACAACCAAAAGACCCTCAGCTGCTTGGAGTTCCTTAAGAAGTTCCGCCAAAGATAAATGCATTTTGTTCATAGAATAAGTCAGGCGAAACTGCTTAAAACTCTCAGACTGCAATGAGTTAAGAACGAAATCGATCTGGGTTTCCCCATCAATTTCAGCTCCAAGGATCTCTAGTTCATTAAGAAGAGCTATCATCTTTAGAACATGATCCCTAATTGGGGTCCCTTCAACATGGGTGATGCTCACCAATTCTTTCATAGCAACTAGCCTTGCTGCCCGATTCTGATCCCCAAACATTTCTTTGAGGTTCAGCATCATATCGGAAGCAGTTTCCATAGCTTGATGCTGATGTTGCAATATATTTGACATAGAAGCCAAAATATAACACCGCGCCATCTCATCAGCCTTAACCCAATCTTTATAAGGCTTTGCTTCCTGTTCTGTGGCATTCTCTTCAGGTCTAGGAGGGCAGGCCGTAGATAGCACATATTTGTGGCCCTCAGCAGTTAACACAATATTCAAGTTTCTTTTCCAGTCAACATAGTTTGGTCCAGTAAGTTTATTTTCTTTGAGAATAATTGCAAGTGGATTGAAAGAGCCCATTTTTGAATCTGAGAATCAAATAACATAACAATCAATTATGAAGGGCAATAAAAATTTTGAATTTCATTTTAATATTGGTTCCCTCTACCACATGTTAAAAGAAAAACATTGGCAACCCTACACACCGTAAAAAGCATGCTTCGATGGGAAGTCTCTACTCCTTATCATTTGTATAGATAGGCACAACCTTTTAATTTTACTATCTAGACACTATACCGTGCCAAGCAAAATTAAATAGCCAATATAGCTTCGGTCCTATAAATAATAATAGTGACTCAGATGGTGAGGATACTATTATTTACAGCTAAGTGTATACCATTACCTAGCCCTATGACTCATTGTTCCGTTATGAATTACCTCAGATGGTGAAGTAATTCACACAACAATTATCATAGATCTATCCTTTAAGGAAGTTTGTACCGATGAGGCCATAATTAATTTTGCCCGATGGGGGGGAAGGTTCTAAAACCATCACATAAAATTAATTACATCATCTACATACTAGTAATGGAGACCGTGGGATTTATAAAAAATAAACTCCCTCTCCCACTTAGTTATTTAAAAAAAATTTGTGAGGGTTATCAAAATTTTCGAGTTTGCAAAACCGTGATCTAGGTCAAAGCCAATTATCACCATGTTGTCCCAATATGGTAAACTATCACATATGCAAACAATATAGAAACACAAATAGTAAGAAACACAAGATAAAGAATCCAGCTATTATGGTCAAAGATGAAATCCTTGAGCAATAAGGAATTCTTCCAAACTTGAAATCCTTAAGCAATAAGGAGTCCTTCCAAACTTGAAATCCTTAAGCAATCCTTCATCTATACTTGTGTAGATGGTTTAGATACTTTGAATCAATCAAGGAAACCAAAATCCAACCGTGCTTAAGCAAGAAAATTCGGATTTGACATATTCCCGCGTAAACTGCACAGCCTTCAGTATTTTGACCATATCTTCCTCATCCGACCTCCAAATGAAGTGATTCAACTTGGGTTGGATTCAAAATTCAATTATCTACAACTTTCGTGAAGAACAGATTTCCTAATTCGAACGTTTACTGGATCGAAACAGCCCTGCAATCAGACCCTACGAATCTGGAAAAAATCTGTTGCAAGCCAAACAACTTGTATCTTTTGTATCTACCATCTTCGATCTCCGAATAACCGTCGAATGCTATTACAATCGAAGAAACATACAAACATTGATCTTATGCCTCCATTGGAGTTCACATGCTATGTTAATTATTACAACCACGAAAAATAATCGTGGCACCCAATAAATAACACATGCTATGTTAATTATTACAACCACGAAAAATAATCGTGGTACCCAATAAATAACAATAACCACGAAATAAATTATCGTGGGATCCAATCACATAAAATCAACAAAAATCATATGACCATAATAGCTGGGTAAGAACGCTGCAAAACAGGGTTAGCACAGTTCTACGTTCTACCCTCTATAACCGATGGACAACATGGCCTGTTTAATCCATACGCGTGATTACAGCCGGCTTTGATACCACTGTTGGGAAACCGAATCCCCAAGACCCAGTAATGACGCGTACAGATTAGACAACAAAAAATAAAAAACCCTACAAGGCGGAATTAGGGTTTTACCACAACTCCCTGCGACACGAACGCTGGTTGAACTTGTTATAGCACGCCTTGCTATAAACCACGAATATTGCTCGATCGTACCTTACAATCTTCTATCGTATTCCCTGCACGTCTAGAACACGAACTGAGTGTGGACTCTTTCGCAATCTGTTTGCTCTCTCTAAGTCTGCCTCTATTTCGTGAATAATAGAAAAACGTTAATCTGACCTAGAGAGCATAACGTATATATATAGGGCTACGATAGGGACCTAAGGAGTAATAAGTCTGGGCTCCCAGTGTAAATAAGAAAACCTAATCCCACCAGGATTCTACTTCTTATTTCACTAATTATAATTCACCCCACTACAGAATTATAATTGCACTCCCGTCCTTATCTCAATTATATTACGAGCTCCATGATATTAAATACTTATTAATCTCCCCACGTTAAGATTACAGATACCCGTTGATTAAAATAAATTACTAACAGGAAGAAGAGTGGGAAAAGAGAGAGAGAACAGAGAAGTGAGAGATCGAGACGTAGGGAGCCCCTAAGGGGGTCATCCCCCACCAGATTATTTGTATGTTTTGTTTGAGAAATAAATAAAAGTCGTGTGTATGATTGTATGAATTCTCTCTTTATTCCCAACATGGATGGATCCGTTCATGGACTTTCAAAGTTCTAGGTTAATTTATTTGGTGGGGAAGAGAATGGAATGAATAAATAATGGATTTTCCTTCCAAGTCCTTAAATTATGGAATTGTAATTGACCTTTTAAAATGTTTTAGGAATGATAAATCACTGGACCCATTCAAGGGAAAAAAGAATATTCAGGCTTATCAATATTTCCAAATCCGTTTGGACTGACATAAGGATAAAGCTATCTCTAAAAAGGACACAATCATTTGCATCTAGTTGTTGGGGTGCTAGGTTAGATTTTGTAGTAAATTAGACAAGAGAGTGGGAAATGATGGTTGAGAGGTGTTATAAGGACAAGTTGTGTAAGGCTTTAATTGAATTTTCATTGCAACAAAATGAGTACAACATGGCTCTATTTATAGAGCAATTCCACCTACATAGAATCCTCTAGAACTAGATAGAGATAAGCACATGTGCATTACAAAAATCTCCTAATTTCTAGATTTTTCTAGCTTTAACCCATGTGCTTAATTACAAGACATCTTTCATGCTTCTTCTAGAATTATCTACTCCTACCCATACAAATATCTTCTAATGTAATTATTACTTCTACACATTTCTAATAATTTTGTACTTAGATATTTAAATACACCTTCTACATTATTCTAGAAGATTACAAATTACATTTTTTAACACTCCTCCTTAATTTGTAATCTTCATGATCTCTTGAAACTGAGAGAATTTATCTGCTGCTACTGCTTTGGTCATTATGATGGCTAGCTGCTCCTTTGTATTGACAAATTTCAAGCTGAATTTCTCCATTCTGCACTAAGTCTCTGATAAAGTGATGTCGGAGCTCAATGTGCTTTGTCCTGCCATGAAAGACTGGATTTTTGCTCATTGCTATGACTGACATATTATCGCAGTAGATGACTGTAGGGCCTTCTTCTTTATGCTCCATACCAGAAAGTATTCTTCTAAGCCATACAACTTCACATGCTACATCTGTTGCTGCAATATATTCTGCTTCTGCAGAAGACAAGGCAATTGTCCTTTGCTTTTTGGAACTTCAAGATATAATTTTAGTTCCCAAGCAAAATACTTGGCCAGATGTGCTTTTTCGATCATCGATTGATCCAACCCAATCACTATCGGTGTAGCCAATAAGTTTGCAGTCATTTTCTTTTGTGTACCTGATGCCGAATTTCTTCGTCCCTTGGAGATAACGGAGGATCCGTTTGGCTGCTGCATAGTGTAGCTTGCTCGGCTCGTGCATAAATCTAGAGATAAGATTTACAGAATACACAATATCAGGCCGTGTATGAGTGAGATAGTTTAGCGATCCAACCAATCTTCGATAGGCCATAGCTTCGACCTTCTCCGCTCCATCATTTAATTGCAACTTCTCGCTTAAAGAGAGTGGAGTAGAGACTGGTTTGCAGTTGCTCATGCGGAATTTCTTTAATAAGTCTTCAAGATATTTTTCTTGAGAGATAAAAATCTCTCCTTCGGATTGCCTCACTTGAATGCCGAGAAAATATCTCATAAGGCCTAGATCTGTCATCTCATATGCCTTCAGCATAGCATTTTTAAATTCATCGAGCATTGCTACATTGGTGCATGTGTAGATTAAATCATCGACATAGAGGCAAACAATGAGAAAATCTTGCGTACGTCCTTTTTTGACATATAGGGATGGTTCGCTTTGGCTTCTTTCAAATCCGCTTTGACAGAAGTACTTGTCAATATTGCTATTCCAGGCTCGCGGTGGTTGCTTCAAGCTGTAGAGGGCCTTTCGAAGTCGATACACCTTGCCTTCCTCTCCTTTGACTTTATAGCCTTGTGGTTACTCCACATAAACCTCATCTTCTAGTTCACCATTGAGAAAGGCAGATTTGACATCAAGCTAATATACTGGAAGCTCGTTTTGTGCAGCTAAGGCCAAGACTGCCCGTATTGTCTCCATTCTTGCGACTGGAGCAAATGTTTCATTGAAATCCACTCCAGGCTGCTGTGAGTAGCCTTTTGCTACTAAGCATGCTTTGTGCTTCTGGATTGATCCATCTTCTTTGTATTTTGTCTTATAGACCCATTTGAGTCCAATTACGTCATTTCCTTTTGGTAGCTCCACAAGATCCCACATGTGATTTTTCTCGATAGTTGCAATTTCTTCATTCATTGCTTTTAGCCAAATTTCTTCTTTTGCAGCTTCCTCAAAATTATGTGGTTCGCAAGTGAAGAAGGCAAAATCACACGAGTCATATATATCCCTTAAAGAACATACCTTTCTTGTTGGATTGAGATCATCCGATGATGAGCTCTCTGGACTGGTCTGTGGGCTTTGATTTGGACTTGGGTCCGGAGTCAAGGTTTCTCGCTCATGTCCTGCATCATCAGGCTCAAAAAACTTTGGGTCTTGGAATGAATTGTCCTCCCATTTCCACACAGCAGCTTCATCAAATATTACATCTCAAGAAACCATAAATTTATTTTTGTTTGGATTATAGAGACGATAACCCTTAGACTCGTCACTATATCCGATGAAAATATATTTTTCTCCTTTTTCGTCAAATTTTTCCCTTTTTTCTGAGGGAACTAATGCATATGCAATGCATCCGAAAATCTTTAGAAAATTTACCTGTGGCTTCTCTTTGTTCCACGCCTAATATGGTGTCTTGTTTCTAACTGCCTTAGTGGGAGAACGGTTGAGGATGAAAACAGCAATGTTGACAGCTTCGGCCCAGAATGAGTTAGGAAGCCCTTGACCTTTAAGCATGCTTCGTGCCATCTCTGCAATTGTCCTGTTCTTCCGTTCTGCCACTCCATTTTGTTGAGGTGTTTTCTGGACTGTAAGTTACCTCTTGATTCCTTTTTCCTTGCAATAGTCCATGAATGGAGTGTAGATGAATTCACCACCACGATCTGTCCGAAGTGTCTTTATTTGTCTTCCGCTTTGTCTCTCCACCAAGGCTTGAAATTTGAGGAATACAGAGAAAGCTTCTGATTTTTTGTCAAGGATGTATAGCCACATCATCCTCGTATAGTCGTCAACAAAGAGGAGAAAATATCTTTTTCCACCAAGAGATGGTATTCTGGTAGGGCCAAAAATATCAGAATGCACCAATTCCAAAGGCGCTTTAGCTCTCCAAGCGAACTTTGGAAATGGGAGTCTGTGCATTTTTCCATATATACATCCCTCACAAACTTTATCAATTTTATCAATATTTGGTAGCCCTTTCACCATATTTTTCTCCTTTAGCAATCTCATGCCCTTGTAATTTAAGTGGCCATATCTTAGATGCCACAAATATGAGTCATCAATTTTTTCTCCTTTAAGGGCAAAATTTTCATTAAGTGGCATTATTAATGGAAAAACTTTATTTGGAGTCATTTTGACATTTGCCACTTTTAAATTTTTCTTCTTGTCAATGATAGTGCACTCATCTTTGTCAAAGTTTAGTGCATATCCTTTTTGAAGTAATTGCCCCACACTTAATAAGTTTTGAGTAAGCCCAGGAACATAAAGAACATCTTAAATTAATTTTTTGTTACCTCCCTTTGTGTAGACAGCGATAACTCCTTTTCCTTTCGCATTTTGCAGCTTCCCATCTCCCAGCTTTACTTGTGAAGAGATTTTATCGTCAAGCCGCACGAACTTTTTACGATCGCCTGTCATATGATTACTGCATCCACTATCCAGATACCAAATGTTATCTGACTCTTGCTGAGCATTCATGCAAGAGAATATGTGTTCAGCTTCATTTTCTTCTGAAAAATTAGCTTTATTTTTTTCTTGATTGAACCAGCAATCTCGATCAGAATGATTAGAAACCTTGCATCTCTTGCATTTAAATCTACAATCTTTGGATGCATGATTAGATTTTTTGCAAATAATGCAAGAAGAGTTAGAGTTACCGCCATTAGGATTCCTCTGATTGTCGTATCCTTTGACTTTGTTCCGGGCTTGAAATGCATTTTGGCCTCCACGTCTTTGTCCGTTCATGCCTTCTCCTCGACATGCACCCTTCTCTTGATCTTCTTGGTTCTTTTCTCCAAAATTGATTTTGCTTTGAAATGCTTGCTCCAAGGATTGATTTGTGAACCTACTCATTCTTTGTTCATGGGCCTCGAGAGAACTCATTAGTTCTTGTCGAGTAAGTTTAGACAAATCCTTGGATTATTCGATAGCAGCTACAACATGATCAAACTTTGGAGGCAAACTCCTAAGAACTTTTTCGACGATTATTTTATCCGGAAGGGTATCTCCATAACTTCGAATTTGATTGATAATTTCTGCAACTCAGGAAAAGAACGTTTGAATGGATTCATTTTCCTTCATTGCTAGATTATCAAAGTCTCTACATAGTGTTTGAAGTTTAATGGAGATAACCTTATCATAACCTTGATATTCAATTTTTAATATTTCCCATGCTTCTTTTGAAGTTTTTGCACCCATAATTCTTGGAAAGATAGATTTGCATACCCCAAGTTGAATGTTGAAGAGAGCCAAAGCATCTTTCTTCTTGTTCTCCCTGAACTTCTTCTTCCTTGCTTCCGTCCAAGTTACTTCTTCTTCGGCATTTGCCGGTGCCTCGTATCCGCTTTCAACAAGATCCCATAATTCTTGTGAGACAAATAAAGTTTGCATTTGGATGCTCCAATAGCCATAGTTCTCTCCCTCAAATATAGGGATGAGATTTTGTACATAGTTGAAAGTGGAAGAGTTGGTCTCCATGGTGGATAAAAGAAGGACAAGGATGATCAGTTAACTTAGCTCTGATACCAAAATTGTTGGGGTGCTAGGTTAGATTTTGTAGTAAATTAGACAAGAGAGTGGGAAAGGATGGTTGAGAGGTGTTATAAGGACAAGTTGTGTAAGGCTTTAATTGAATTTTCATTGCAACAAAATGAGTACAACATGGCTCTATTTATAGATCAATTCCACCAACATAGAATTCTCTAGAACTAGCTAGAGATAAGCACATGTGCATTACAAAAATCTCCTAATTTCTAGATTTTTCTAGCTTTAACCCATGTGCTTAATTACAAGACATCTTTCATGCTTGTTCTAGAATTATCTACTCCTACCCATACAAATATCTTCTAATGTAATTATTACTTCTACACACTTCTAATAATTTTATACTTGCATATTTAAATACACCTTCTACATTTATTCTAGAAGATTACAAATTACATTTTTTAACACTAGCTACCTTCCCTGTTTTCCTCGGGCCAATTTAAGTCCCATTGAGAGTGATTTCGTCAAAATTGTTTAGAATTAATGATCTCTACCATAATTGCATTGTTAGATTCAAATAATTGTTTCAATACCCATAAGGAATACATATTGGTTTGCTATCCAAAATCCCGATTTTGCTTTGCCTTGCCGTTTCAATACCCAATACCCATATACTGCTTTGCCGCTTTCGATTAATTGCTAGGGTCTTGGAATGGAAATGAATAAAGGGTGGAGATTTATATAGAAAAATGTGTTACAAATCCAACAGTGGAGAAAATTTATGTGGGCCGCCACACCGTCGCCTTCCTTCCAAAGAATGACATTGAAACGAAATTAAAAGTCAAAGTATTTATATACCGAAATTAAAAGGGGAAGGACTAAATTGAATTTTTGGTGAAAGTTGAAGGAATATAAAAGAAATTTACCCTAGTGTAAATGTATATAAATATACACACACATCCCTAACATCCAAGTTCCAATTAACTCTCTTATGTGTCCATCCTTAAACATGCATCTACATGTACTCCTCTTGTTTTTTTCAAGGCTCCTCCTTTTAGCACAACCCACGCTAGGGAAAAACATAACTGCCAACGTCGCCAATGTAACCTCCAATAGCTTCCTCGGCACCAAGCAGCCCAGCTGCATACTTATATGCGGAAACCTAAACGTCCCTTACCCGTTCGGCATAGGGGCTGACTGCTCCTTTGATTCGCACTTCCACCACATCAACTGTACCACTGATTCAGAGCCCTTCTTGGGCGGCCTCAAGGTCCTATCCATCTCACCAACCCTAGTCCGGGTCCAAAACGTTGTCGCTTTTGGGTGCTACGACCAGGTCGGGAACGTGATCAGTAGTTTTGAGGCCTCGGCCTGGCTCTCGTTGTCTGGGCCATACACTTTTTCAGACACGGCGAATAAGTTGATGGTCGTCGGCTGCGACGACTTTGGCACAATCGAGGGGTTAAGTCAAGATTTATGGATCCTCTTAACTGGATGCGGGTCCACATGCTCCGCCATTACGGACAGGATTGATAGGATTGATGCGAATTGTAACGGTGTTGGTTGCTGCCAAACCGACGTTCCACAGGGGCTGAAAGAGTACAACGTTTCCCTTTTTAGCTTTTCCAATCATACCCAGGTTTGGACTTGTGCATTCTCTCTTCTTGTGTTTTTCTTTTTGACAACCGACGCGTGAAAAACAATTAAGGAAATCATTATATTAAGGGAAAATTACAGTTACCCCCCTCTAACTATGCCTCGGGAACACTTACCCTCCTCTAACTTTTTTTTTTGGCACTTAACCCCCTCAAACTAACGAAAATTCACACGGTCATAACTTCAAACGGTCATAACTTCTTCGTCGGAAATCGAAAATATGCAAATTATATATCGATTTCGAGGTCTTGAAGTCAGCTTTCTAATGACACCAAAATCACATCACGATTCAAAGCACACAAAAAGTTATGATCAAAACGGCCTTTCTGTCTACCAACCCTTACTCTTTTGATCATAACTTTCTGTGTGCTTTGAATTATGATGTGATTTTAATGTCATTAGAAAGCTGACTTCAAGACCTCGAAATCGATATATAATTTGCATATTTTCGATTTCCGACGAAGAAGTTATGACCGTTTGAAGTTATGACCGTGTGAATTTTTGTTAGTTTGAGGGGGTTAAGTGCCAAAAAAAAAAGTTAGAGGGGGGTAAGTGTTCCTGAGGCATAGTTAGAGGGGGTAATTGTAATTTGCCCTTATATTAAAAAGTTCACTTAATTACCACAAGCATTGGGTAGTTCAACCGCCACGCACTACTCCAATATCATCCACCTACAACCAGTGTGTAGCCTGGAATCCATATAAGTGGGCCACCTTTTAAACATATTTCCACCAAAATAATTCGTATTAAGGGTGGGTTTGGATTGAAAAGTTAAAGTAATTTTTTTTTTTTGTCTTTATTTGAATTTTTTTTGCATTTGTTTGTTTTACATTAAACTTTTGTGGCTTATTAATTTGTCTCGACGAAAGAAATCAGAAAAGTTTTTGCTCGAAACTCATAATTTTTTGAATAAAGACAAATAAGTCAATAAGTCAACTTATTTTTACTTATTCTTGTCTTTTTTTTAAAAAAAATTATGAGTTTTGATCAAAAAAAAAATTTTTTTTTCGATTCTTCTCGCCGAGGCGAATCAATAAGTTACAAAAGTTTGATCCAAAATTATCATGACAGTGCCCCCGCTTGTCCCATACTACCTCTGCTACTGCGTACAACTACACACTTGTGTATGAATGCGGAGAGTATCATGACAGTGCCCCATACCAAAGGAGAATTACTGACCAAAACGTAACAATCATGTTAGATTTTCAAATTAGTTTTGGATTGAATTTAAAATGATGAGATTATGAATGAAACTAGAGAGAACATGTAAGATTCACGAGATGATAAATGGAAGTATACGTATTGTTGGATTAGATAGTTATCTAACTTTCCCGAAAGAAAGGTATTTGACTTCCTAAAAGATTTGTTTCCTTGTTAGTTTAGACTTTGGGTGCAAAGAATTTTGTTTGGCAAGTATTGATTTCAGAAAGGATTTTGTGGCTATAATATAGTATTGGGAAAATTTCTTATATATCCCTTCGATTTTGATCAAAAATTCAATTTGGTCATTCACCTTTAAATTGGGACATATAAATACTTCTACTTTTCAATTGATTTCAAACCTTTAGATGGATGCCGTTAAGTTTTTGGACAGAAAAAAATCACATGCCCAGCATGTGACCCCTTTTGAGGGGTATAATTGCCCATTCCCCTCATCCCCTTCTCTCTCAATATATTTGCACGCTCATCTCTTACCATTTTTTATTTTTTATCCGCATCCCATACCATTTCACCACTATTTATTCCACCCAAACGAATCAAATCGATTTCATGCACTCGAACCCTTTCTACACTCTAGTCATAATCTATCTCCCGTCATGATTAAAAAATAAATAAAATTCTATTCCTTCACTTTTTCTCAAAATCCTTTTCTCCCATGTTCTCATTTCCACTGCCATTCTTCTTCTTCTCACCCTTAAAATACAAAAAGGAGAATATTCAATTCCACGGAAGACTAACGTCGCGGAAACTGAAATGGGTTTAGATTCAGACCCGATCGATTTTTGCACCTAATCGTTCATCGAGTGGGACGTGAGGGCCCCACTGGAGGTGATACATGAAGAGTACGAAGGGGAAGGACGAGACCGCCCCTGTTTCATCGATAGAAAGGTACGCGTCCTTGTCGCTTTACTAGTTGGAGTCGGACTCCGATGGCTCGTCGGAATGCAGAGACTTTGCCAGCATCGAGGGTGGGATTTGTCGGAGAGCACGTGCTTTAGATGAAGAAGAGAAGGGAGAAAACTTGATCGAGATTGCATAACTGCATTTGATGAGAAGGGAAGAAGTGGAGTGGTTCAATTTGCAGAAGAAGGAGAATCTGATTGAGATTAATATGAGTATATCTCCGGCAAGATTTGATGATGTCGTTGGCAAGGGTTAGGTTCATTTAACCATGACTAGATAGGGGGATTGGTGTCTTTTGGATAGAGGAAAACAGATTTTGGGTTTTGGATTAATTGAGGGATTGCCGTTGTTTTAAGTCAATGTGCTTGTATATTTTACTAGTTACTGAACCTGAAGATTTAGAGAGGGGGAGGAGGGGAATGGGCAATAATAGCCCTCAAAAGGGGTCACATGCCGGGCATGTGATTTTTTTCCATCTAAAAACTTAACGGCATCTATCTAAAGGTTGACATTGCAACCAATTGGAAAGTTGAAGTATTTATTTGTTCAAATTAAAAAGTGAAGGACCAAATTAAAGGGTTATTTACCGAGACACCCCTCCAACGTTATCCGTTTTTCATGGTCACCCCCTCCCCCGAAATTCGCTACAGCTAGACCCCCTCCGTTATCTCTACTTTACCCGTACACCCCTTCCGTTAGAGTTCTGTTAAGTTCTGTTAATTTTTTTATTGAAATTAATTCAAAAATAATAAAATGTTCCAATACTACCCTCAACCATTTTTCTCTCTTCCCTCAATCCTTCCTTCCTCCCAGCAAACCATAGCAGCACCACAGACCACCACAGACCACTCCTTGACCGTCGTTGACAACCGGCAACCACCTCCTGACCTAACAAGCTTTGTTTGTCTCCACATCCTCTGCCATCAACTCAGCAAATTTGTGTCTGAGATCAAGAGAAATCAAGCAGAAATCAACCCAATCTAGGGAAATCTCCCTCCGTCGGCCCACCTTCCTCTCCATCTCCGACCCCTCCGTCACCGCCACCCTCCTACCCCCCGGCAACCTCCCCTCCCTACCCCCAACTCCTCCTTCCTCGGCGTCCACGACGACCACCACACCCGCCGCCTCCTCGCTGTCCTCCGCTCCCCCTCCCTCAATCAACGCCCTTACCGCCTTTGATCTCCACTCCCCCTACTCCTCCCCCTCATTTTCCTAACCCCCCTCCCCTCCTCCTCCCCCAACGACATCGCCACCGACTGCCGACCATCACCACAGACAAGCACCACCGCCAGTTGTTTAATCAACTACAAATCAGCAAAAAAATCCACAACTTTGTATTCTAAAGTTTTCACCCAAGTTTTAATTCACTGCAATAGACTCAAAGTAAGGCAAAACTCTGGTGAATAGTACGCTCGAGACACCATCGCCCACACATCGATTTGGGCCCAATAATGCTCAGATCTGTCACTGTTACCTTCTAGATATCGTCAAGAAAAAAAAGAACAGATTACATGAGAGAGAGAGAGAGAGAGAGAGAGAGAGAGAGAGAGAGAGAGAGAGAGAGAGATGGCTTCTGTGGTGGCTGGTGCCGGCATTGGTGGTGGCTGGAATGTGAATGGGATTTGGGGCTTCCATTTGCACAGAGGTGCCGGCGTTGGTGGTGGCTGGAATGTAAATGGGATTTGGGGCTTCCTGAGAGAGTTGCGGAATGATTTGGTGTGTTTGGTTTGTTGTGGGTATATATATGGGGGGTAAAATGGTCTTTTCATTTATTCCATCCAACGGAGTTAGGTCCTCCAAATGAAAACTTTAATGAGGGGGTCTCGCCGTAGCGAAAATTCGTAGAGGGGGTGATCGTGAAAAACGGATAAAGTTGGAGGGGTGTATAGGTAATCACCCCAAATTAAATTTTAGACCAAAACCTAGTGAATCTCTTTAGAGAGGCCCCTAGGGGGTCTCTCATGTTGAAGATTAGATATTAGGGTTTCGATTTATGCTCTATTGGGATCCACCTAGGGTTTTAGTATCCCTATTGGATTCCGCCAGAGATTTGTCCCTAGATATTTGTAATTGGATACTTCAACGAGAGTTACGGATATAGCCAGCTCTGTGTGTTATCTCCCTGTTTACAGTGAATCCTCTCACTCTTCTCACCCGTGGATGTACCCATCTTGGAGAACCACGTAAATCCTTGTGTATCGTTTATCACTTGTTGATTTATTATATTCTTAATTTCGTTTTAGGGCACAACAAGACTTTTATGTATAAACTCAGTTCTTATGCTTGTTACAGGTTTGGTCATACGACAAATGTGGCTATGCGTTTGTGGGAGCGCAGGATAGCTTTCATTTCCACAAACTATCAGATTTTTTGGACCCCACTTTCATGAACTGAGTACCCATAGTAGTTGATATGCGATTGGAAATCAGAGTTGTGTTGAAGCCCAAAACTCAACTGCATATTTGTGCAACCCGAATAATACTCTGTGTATTGATAATATGGATAGTGGCCCTAGAGGATATCTTTGCAGTTGCAAAGATGGTTACAAGGGCAATCCTTATCTCAGTCCTGAATGCAGAGGTTTGTTGTTGGCTATGTTATTTTTGTTTTTCCAACTCATAAGTTATTAAGATTTTTTAAAGAAAGCAATTAAGCATCAGAACGTACGTTACTATTTTTTAACGGCGAAAGTATCAGCACGTAATTAGTGCTCTGTTGGCTTGTATTTTAACTCCACCTTTGATTATGTCACATAGACGTACACTTGTGAGATGGACGTTCTAAAATCTCTCCGGCCGATAAGTACTTGCAGATATTGACGAATGCGAAGATCCCAACCTTAATGACTGTGATGGAAATGCAACTTGCACCAATACTCCAGGAAGTTTTAATTGTTCTTGTAATCCTCATTACGTTGGGGATGGACGTGTGTGCACTCATCAGGCCTCACAAATCTCAGCGATCAAGTTATCTCTAGGAACGTACGTAATTGCAAAAACTTCGTGCAATGTCTATGCATTTGTCAGAAATCTCGGGGGGGAAATTAATCAATGGGATTTATTTAAGTTTTTTCTATAGATAGCCAATTAAAAAAAAAAATTCGCATAGAGTATTTATTATCATGCAATCTTGTACTTTCATTTTGTGCTCGGTAGTGACTGTGTATCTTATCTTGTAAATTGCAATTTTATTCGATACAGAATACTCTATCAAAATGAGGTAACAACAACATTTCAAAGCAGTACAACATTTCAAATTTGTCACATCATCCTGGATTGATTACTTGTTTGTACATTATTGTTACGGTTTAGATTCAAATTTCATCATTTACATAGTAGCACAAAATGAAGAATCGTACGGGTATGTAGAGCCACTAATCCATTAGAATCATAACCAATTTCCTAATGATTGAATTAATTAATTATGCATACTGTGAAATAGCTTTGATTTGTTTTTAGTAGAGATTACCTAATGACTGAATTAATTATGCATATGTTTTATGTAGGATTGAGCTTTGGCTTCGTATCATTACTGATTGGTGTAATTTGGATATACTCCTGCATCAATAGAAGGAAGCTAATCAAACTAAGAGAGCAATTCTTCCAACAAAACGGTGGCTTATTAATGAAACAAAAAATTTCTTCAATTGAAGGAACGAGTGCGGAGTCATCAAAAATCTTTACTGCTGAAGAGCTAAAGAAGGCCACTAACTATGCCGCGAACCTAATACTTGGGCGTGGTGGATACGGTGTGGTTTACAAGGGAATTTTACCTAACCAAAGTATAGTTGCCATCAACAAGTCCAAAGAGATGGATGCGAACCAAGTAGAGCAGTTTATCAATGAGTTGTTGATAGTAACACAAGTTAACCATAGGAATGTTGTGAAGCTCTTGGGGTGTTGTTTCGAATCAGAGGTTCCCGAGCTTGTTTATGAGTATATACCAAATGGCACGCTATTTGAACATATTCATAAGCCATTATCTTGGTTAACACTGGAGGATCGATTGAGAATAGCCATAGAAATAGCTAGTGCACTTTCCTATCTTCACTCTGCCGCATCCATTCCGATCATTCATAGAGATGTTAAGTCTGCCAACATATTGCTAGACGCTAATTACGTGGCAAAAATGGCAGATTTTGGTGCTTCAAGATTAGTCCCCTTGGACCAAACTCAAGTGACTACATTAGTACAAGGGACTTTAGGTTATTTGGATCCTAAGTACTTCCACACTGGCCAGTTAAACGAGAAGAGTGATGTTTACAGTTTCGGAGTGGTTCTAGCGGAACTACTAACCGGAAAAAAGCCTTTTTGTCTTGAGAGGTCTCCAGGGGAAAGGAATTGGTGACCTACTTCCTTGTGTCAATGAAGGAAAATAGGTTGTACCGAATTTTTTAGAGCCTCAGGTGGTGAATGAAGGGACCTTGGAGCAACTCCAAGCAATTGCGGAGCTTGTGAAGTGGTGTCTTTATGTGAAAAGTGAAGAGAGACCTACAATGAAAGAAAGTGTCTATGGAATTAGAAAGTTTAAGGAAGTATAGAAAGGATCCATGGGTTAGTCAACAAAGTCATGAAGAGAGTGAAAGCTTGCTGAATGACAAAGCACACCAAACCTTTACCCTTTGTCAATAGGTCCTTCTACTGGTGACATATTTGGGCAATATAGTTTCGGTAGCAGCACGACATTTCCGCTTAGTAAGTCGTTCAACTAGTGCTGGTGACATATTGCGCAATAGGTATATGAAGGTAATGTGTCGGGCTTTCTAATAGCATTGTGGGATCCTTCGTACGGACAAAAACACTTTGGAAATATGCAATAGTCAATTGTGAAAGTAGATTTTTCTTCGTTTGGGTCTGAATCGATCGTTTGTAATAAGGTGAAGATCTTGTGTGTTGTGTGTTCATGTTGTGATTTGTGAATTCATTATGATGTGGGTCTGTCTCATGTCATCATATTTTTCAGGTCGAGCAACCTTGTAGTAGTAGAGAAATCGAAGCAGTGAACTCGATCCTAAGCCAATCCCAAATGTCTCTTCGAAAATCCGCAAATGGACCAAAACAAGCAACTACCCACGATTTTAAATTGGGATTGCATTTCGATTTTATATGTAACAGATAGAACAAGTGAATGAGCAGTTATTTTATGTTTCAAAAATATTAATCTTTAATGGACGAATCTATTAGACATAATATTAATGCTCTATCACCAATATGTACAGGGGATACGATTATAAATTATCTAATCTTTTTTTTTTTTTTAAGTAAGTTAAGTAAGTTAAATCTTAGTTCGAAAAATCTACATCATGTAAAAATAGTCATGTGGTTACCTGCCAATCTCAATTAATTGTGGGACTTCAAGTTGCCCAGAAAATCGCCGGCCTTGGAATAATTACGTTAAGACTGTGCAAATGGCAATGTTTGTGAGTGCGACTGCTACGTTTTACATGGCCGAAATGTACGAGTTTATGGCCGCGAGATCGGACCTTATCCTTGACTGTTTTTTGCTCGAACTCCATAACTTGTGTTCTATGGTCCAATATGGTCCAATAACAATGGCGGAAGAGCAAATCCACCAAAGATTAAGCCGTGGAAGATCAAGTTGGCAGGAAAAAATGACGGTTTGTCGCGGTGGCATGGAGCTCGCGATCCAACGGTGCGTGGTTGGGCTGCCTCCTTCTTCATCTTCTTGAAACTTTTATATATCCCAGGTATAGGAGGGGCCTTGGTATCCCCTATGCTCCGTTACAATTTTTTGGCCATTTTTCGAGCATATTTTGATAATCGGATTCGTTCATCTTTTAGAGTTCGGCGAAAACATTAATCTTGTCAAAAATATGATCGTAGGACTTTAGTAAATACATGATTGGCACATGTGAAAAATGCAAGAAAAGAAAAAATGTGTTCCGATTCAATGTGTTTTTGGATCCAATTTTTATTTTTCTTCAATTTTCATGTGTGTTGATTATGTATCTATTAAAATCCGATGAACATGATTTTTTTGAAATTAATTTTCTTACCGAGCTCTACAAAATGAACGAAACTAATCATCAAAGTGTGCTCAAAAAATTGCTGAAAAATTGAAAACGAAGCAGAAGGGGATACCAAGACCCTTCCTATATCTGGGACATACAAATTATATATTATGGGACCCTAATTGTGAACAATTTAAGATTCACCTGTTGTCTGTAAAAAGTTATTATTTTGATTTAACTCTAGAACCACCTCCTTGGATCCCGATCTCAAATTTCTGCTCCAAAATATTTAAATAGAAGGTAATCCAATAATAGTAATTTGCTAAGTTTGTTTAGCCTAAATAATATATTGAGATATACAGTTCAACGAAAATGTTTTTGGACTAGCCTCCAAGAAAGGGCATGCACTTACGATACCATTTTAGGGGAAAAATTATATAGAAAGACTTCAAATCTGTAAGTCACAAAAAGTTGCGTCCTATTTGGTTGGTAATTTCATTTACAAAACACACTTTTGTTTGTATCCTATTATAGTACATGGCCGAGATGTATGAGTGTATGGCCGTGAGATCGGACCAGGTCCTTGACTGTTTTTTGCTGGAACTCCATAACATGTGTTCTATGGTCCAATAACAATGGCGGAAGAGCAAATCCACCAAAGATTAAGCCACGGAAGATCAAGTTGGCGGGAAAAAATGGCGGTTTGTCATGGCGGCATGGAGCTCGCGATCCAACGGTGGGTTGTTGGGGGCTGCCTCCTCCTTCTTCTTCTTCTTCTTCTCCTCTCTCTCTCTCTCTCTCTCTCTCTCTCTCTCATCAATCGATCAAGAAACTTTTATATATTCCAAATATAAGAGGGGTCCTAGTATCTCCTCCGCTCCGTTTCAATTTTTTGGCCATTTTTTTAGTACATTTTGATGATCGGCTTCGTCATTTTGTAGAGTTCGGCAAGAACAATAATCTTGTCAAAAATTATGATCATAGGACTTTAGTAAATACATGATCAGCACTTGTGAAAAATGCAAGAAAATAAAATTTGGGTTCCGATTCAGTGTGTTTTTTATCCAATTTTTGTTTTTCTTCAATTTTCATGTGTATTGATCATGTATCTACTAAAGTCCGATGAACATGATTTTTTTGAGATTAATTTTCTCGCTAAGCTCTACAAAATGAACGATGCCGATCTTCAAAGTGTGCTTGAAAAATTGAAAACGAACCGGAAGGATCCACGACCCTTCCTGTACTTGGGACATACAAATTATATATTATGGGACAATTTAAGATTCACCTAAGGCCGGACCTGCCGGTAGCCTCCGTTAACCCCAGACACAAATGGGCCCCTTTTCTAGGGTTAAAATCATAATCTGTCATTTTCCTCTTACCCTAACATACTTCTAAACCAAAACACAGAGCCTCATTGTTCCCTTCTCCATTTTTTTTCACAACTTCCATTCTCCATATATTTGTCACGCTCAGGATTTTACCTTCTACCGAAACGAGTCTCGTTCACCTTCAAGGGAAGGAGCAAGAGGGATTATGGCCTGGATAAGTGATCTAATTCCTATGGATTGCGAGGAGGTTCTTGAAAAGAAAGGAAAAATGAGGAGTTTTGTATTCTATAAGAGGGGTTCGAATATTTTTGAAAAATGTTTGAATTTTAGAAAATGAAGTTGGTTTTATTTTAAAAAGGGACCGAGCTTTCATCAACCTGTCTACATATCTCCAGGTAAAGGAGAATCAGGTCCGGCCATAGTTTGGGCCACAAAAGGGGTTTAGAAAAATACCTAAGAGTCTCCACCAAGCATAGAGTTTAGGTGTGTCTGGTCACCTCTTGAATATTGGAAAAATAATTCAAGTGTTTTAGAAAATAGAACACGGGCCAGAGAACCCGGTTTTTGAAAATAAGTGACTCCATTTTGCTTTTTAGGAAAATGCTTTAGATCTGCGTGGTTAGAGAAGAAAGGTTTCAGTAATTCACTAGAAAAGGGATCCATTTATGTCTAGAGTTAACGGAGGCTAACAGCAGTAAGTAATTGAACTAAGTTGGAATAAAATGGAAACTACAGAGTGTAAATCGAGCCAATTCAAACTGTAGGGACCAAGTTGATACAAACACTAAATTGCAGGGACCATTTCAGTTTTTTTTCCAAGTTATTATTTTGATTTAACTCTAGAACCACCTCCTTGGATCCCGAACTGAAATTTCTGCTCCCAAAAATTTAAATCGAACGTAATCCAAAAAATATTTTAATTTGCTAAGTTTGTTTAGCCTAAATAATATATTGAGATATACAGCTCAAAGAAAATGTTTTTGGACTAGCCATACACTTAGGATACGGAAAATTGATATAGAAAGACTTCAAATCTGTAAGTCCCAAAAAGATGCGTCCTATTTGGTTGGCAATTTCATTTACAAAACACACTTTTGTTTGTATTCCATTTTTATCGAGTTAGTATTTTTTTATTTGAAGCTAGCGAATCTGTATAAAATTCGAGTGGAAGGAATCTTGTTATGTAATTGAGAGTGAGCATATCAGCCAAAAAAAAAAAAAAAAGATTTACATGATTAACTTTCCAACTTGCTGACCAACTTGGGCTAGCTCAGTTAGCCAACCTCTTACATCACACTAGGAGGTCAGGAATCGAGTTTATCTACCTACATGTGGGTGCTCTTTTCTATCTATTTGTCGGGGTTATTCCTCCTTTTAATAGAGCTTGTAGTTGAGTTTGGCTTATAGTGATTGTGGTCTCATTGATAGAATTATTTATCCTATTGGTTCAGTTGTTAGACTTAGTTATCTCGTGAACTCTCACACAATGGATGTAGTATCTTGTGATTTATATTTTGTTTTTTATACATACTGTAACGATCTCTTCTCCGGGTCAAAAAAAAAAAAAAAAACTGTCCAATTCGTTGGGCGACTAACCAATTCGCGAAATTAACTTTCCAGTTGATCGGGCCATTTAGTGGGCAGCTAGCCTCTCAATTTACGTGATAAAAGAGATTGCAAGACTTCATATAAAGGGAAAGGAGTTGTGCTCTCCAAAGTTGTCAAGAGATTGAGAGGGAAAAAAAAAAAACGGTAGTGTTACGTTTTTCCCTTTTGTTGATGATATTGGTGTGAAACATTAGAAGGAAAAGTACACATTTATGTTTAGCCTCCACTCTTGAGGGATGTATATTGGAAGTGGTCCTTGCTTTATTTGAGTCTTGGAGTGGAGTGACAACTCCAAGAAGTTTACACATCTTTGATTTGATTCAACTATTTGAATTGTTTTTCGGTTGATTTCTGGAAGCATCTTGGAAGGCTTGTGTATTCAAGGCAATGGTGGTCAAGCACTAAGTGTGGTGAATGAGCAATTCGACAAGTAGGTCGTAGGCAATTGTGAGAATTCAAATCGTAGGTTAGATTACTTGTAACTTCGAGTATAGTTTTTTGATTCATTCCCGTGATTTTACCCCTTTGGAGTTTTCTATGTATATCTTGGTGTTCATTATTTATTTGCTTTCCGTTTGTGAAATTGGTTTACTTTTCAGTTTGGGGTTGATTAATTGAAGATATAAAACATCTTTGAACCTAGGCAATCTAGGATTTTTCAAAATCTATTTTCCGTTAGTTTAATTTTGACCAAAAATTAACATTCTCCCTAAACTTGATAATTTTGGAATGCGAGCCAGTGTGTAATTAACGCGGTGTCTTTAAATCTTTTATAAATTACAAAAGAGTGTAAGTTTTTTTTGTCAAGACGATAACAGATGATATTATAAACCGCAAACCAAATACATCATGAGGAATCCCCATCCCAAGACATGGGATCAAGAAGCCAAACAGGAGGGGATTCAGTCCAAAGACTACAATCCAACCCACCTAAACATTTACTAGCCAAAGTATGCGCAACCGAATTAGAAAATCGGCGAGCAAACAAAAACATACAACTTTAAAAATCATTGCTCAAAACCTTAACATCATGGATGATAGAATTCACGCTTTGGCTGTAAGTTTAGCTTGTACAATAAAAACTTTATAAAGCGAATCAGAAGGGGAGTGCGAATCAAAAAAAAAAAAACAAATTAGAAGGGGAGTGATTTTGTCACTCCCAAATTGTTAACAGCACTTCTCGGGGGAGTACCAAAATCAACTCATATTAATTTTGCCACTCCCCAGAAGTTAACAATTTGGAGAGTAGCAAAATCAACCTATAAATTACAACACACTGACGTGGCAGTGTCCCGCAATTGGGTAGATTTTGCTAATTAGAGCGCCTATACTCCTAATAATTGGGGACTAAATGGATTTTCTTGCTATTGTTGTTGTAATTATAAAGTAGATATACACTTACAAAATGTATTTTTGCTTTATAATTAATTGGTCCCAAAGACTACATCTTGAAAACGATGCATTTTAGGCCCAACTATTACCTGATACATGTGGGACAAAAAATAATACATAAATGGGGACCAAAATAGACGGGCAGAATGATCTCGTATACTTACATTAGTCTAGGAGGACAAAAATGAAAAAAAGGCAGAAAAGACTACTCCAAGAAGTATGTGTGGAGTTTTTGGATCAAAGTCACGCATGTCCAAGTCATTGGAATATGAAGGCTATATCATCGACATCGACCAAGACATTTGGCAGAACCATCCAATGACCAAGACTTAGCATATAAGTCCGTGGAACCCATGATGACTCCAATAGGATGTCCATTTAAAGAGTTCCTTAAGTTATAAGGACATCAAAATATTTTCATGTTAGGGGAAGGACACAAAGGGTTTTTCATCTGCCACATCATCACCGGAGAGTTGACCGGCATTGACCGGTGTTGACCATTCAATAAAGACTTTACGGGCGGTAGTATTACCGGCATTAAATAAATGCCGTTAAAAGACACTTTTAGTGGCCCGCCGGGAATAATTACCCTAAAATGGCAGTTTTCCTAAGACTGCCGTTTTTAGTGACTACTACCGCCGGCAAAGTAGAATATACAATTATTTTTAATACCGGCTGTAATACTTATAATAAAACAGACCCGTATAATATAAATAATATTATTTATCCTATTTGACCCAAAATGTGGGTTAGCCCAGTTGGTCACACGCGTGCACGTAGATCTAAAGGTTCCGGGTTTAACTCACAAGGAAAGCGAAAAATAATAAATAAATGGGGACCAAAATAGACGGGCAGAATGATCTCGTACACTTACATTAGCCTAGGACAAAAATGAAAAAAGGCAGAAAAGACTACTCCAAGAATTATGTGTGGAGTCTTTGGATCAAAGTCATCATGCCCAAGTCAATGGAATATGAAGGCCATATCATCGACATCGACCAAGACAATTGGCAGAACCATCCAATGACCAAGACTTAGCATATGTAGGGAGTCTTTGGATCAAAGTCATGCATGCCCAAGTCAATGGAATATGAAGGCCATATCATCGACATCGACCAAGACAATTGGCAGAACCATCCAATGACCAAGACTTAGCATTTAAGTCCGTGGAACCCATGAAGACTCCAATAGGATGTCCATTTAATTGGGCAAATTCTAAAAGACATATTTAAAGAGTTTTTCAAGTAATAAGGACATCAAAATATTTTCATGTTAGGGGAAGGACACAAAGGGTTTTTCATCCGCCACATCATCACCGAAGAGTTGACCGCAGACCGGTGTTGACCATTCAATAAAGGCTTTACCGGCGGTAGTGTTACCGGCATTAAATAAATGCCGTAAAAAGACAGTTTTAGCAGCATTAATAAGACCGCTAGGAATAATTACCCTAAAATGGCAATTTTTCTAAGACTGCCGTTTTTAGTGACTTTTACTTGCGGTTTTTTAAATTACCATCGGGAAAGTAGAATATATGATTGTTTTTAATACCGGCGGTAATACTTATAATAAAACCGACCCATATAATATAATAATATTTTTTATCCTACTTGACCCAAAATGCGGGTGAGCCCAATTGGTCACACGCGTGCACGTAGATCCAGAGGTTCCGGGTTTGATTCATGGGAGCGAAAAAAATCTACCGCCCATTTTATTGCCTGCGGTAATATTTTCAACTGTTTTGTAATGCTGTTTTTAGTATTACCGGCGGTTTGTTATCACTGTTTTTGTTTTTCTGACAATTGCTTTACCAGTGGTTTTTTGACTATTACCAGCAGTTGATAGTATTGTCAGTGGTTTTTAGACTATTTCCGGCGGTTTTCTAATGTTCCTAAAGGAAAAATTTGGCGTAGTTTAATGATTCATCCTGTGCAATGATTTGTCATGAACTTGCAGATTAATTAGAATGGTTCCACAATTGGACAGATTCTTACTTGATTATGCCGTGTCCGAACCTGTGTCCTTTCCCCCATCGGGTCCCAAAGTCGATGTTACTTTGTATTGCACATACTAGTCGTAACAGACATTAGAAAACTAACCTCTCACAAAAGACCAGAGACACCATGCATGCATCTTTTCTTTTCTGGAAGTTGCATGAGAAAGCAACATGACCACTTTATTCCATTTAAAGAGTCAACTATTTCTTAAAACTAAGGTGATCCCATGGATATCTATCCACCTACTACGTACCATAGGCTAGTGCAAGTTTCAGACCTTCAAAATCATGTTCACTCGTGAGCTTCAAAATCGTAGATACAAATAAATGCAAACTGTAGGAAAGGTCAATAGGCGCGACCATTGACCGTTTGACTATCCAATGAGCAGCTGACACGTGTACTCGTCCTCGCGGGGTTGACGATTTGACCAACAAACCCTAGCTCGCCACGTGGCGCCTCAGTCGCGCGACACGTGGCCTTGCGCGTGGGAGCCTCGCGCTACCCATAGCTTTGCAGCGCCCATGTAAGGGTCGCGAGCTCAAATTCCTCCCTTAAGGAGAGAGTTATATTTATCCAGGTGGACGCTTGGCGCGATTAATGCGGTTTAACCAAGGCACCCGAGAAATTGCCCAGACTCTTACGTCTGCTCCGGCCTTTAGGCAGGACCCGAGGGGCCCCTTGAGGCTTGGCAAGCGGTACTGGCGCGACCGAGTAGGTCACGACCTTGCCCTACGGGAAGGAAGGGGATCTAGTGGCTTGGTGGCTGTAAAAGAAGAAGAGGATCTCCGCGAATAAGAGGATACGCATACCGTCATACTCGCGGTCATCGCGAGGGTAGCGACACCTCGGCGGTCAGGGGGTACAGAAGGGACACGTGTCATTTTATCAGCGCGCCACTTGGCGTCCGAGCATTAGCTCGTGTGGGCTATAAAAATGAACGTTTCTTCATTGAACCTCAGAAGCGATTGAGCTCTGTGAACAGTTCCTAGAGAGAGAAAGTTGGTGAGCACTGATTTCAAAGGAGGTCTTATCCTCTTTCAGGGGCTCTATTGTCTTTCCTCCTAGGGATCTCCTGGGTTTGGGTCTCCACTGCCTACCCTCTCTGTTCACCCCTGCTCTTCTTCTTCACCCTTCTAGATCACTCCTTTCATCCCTTTCCATGGCTATTACAACCTCTCCGGCACATCTATTCTCTTAGGGATATTTGTCCACTCAGAAATCGGACCATTCCTACATTGGCGACTCTGCTGGGGAGGTTGCTTAGTTTATGGTTAGCTTAAGAAGTGGTCTAGAAACTCCAGCTGTTCAACAACCCCCAAATCGCGCAGTAGCGACCATGGCGGAAAATCTGGCCAATACGGGGCCGATCTTGGCAGAGGGCGACGGATCCTCCACTCAAGGGGGAGACGCCACCATGGAAGTCCTTCAGGCTGTCCGAGATGGCCAAAATCAGATGATTGCTGCTATGACTGCTCTCACGGAGGCCATCACCGCAGCTCTTCCAAGAGCACCGGTGATACCACCAGCGGTCCCACCAGTAGCACCCCAGCAGCCCGCTGCAGGGGTAGTCCCAGATCCAGCAGCAGCAGCAGCTGCAAACCCAGCAAACCCTGTCCAAAATCCCCAAAACCCCCAAATCGGTGGACCAGCCCCTGTTACGGGTACCGGTTCAGTCCACCAGCAGCCTCTCCAGGCCGAGAACAACGGCCAGTCTCAAAATCAGTTCCTCACTGCAGCTGATGTTCAAGCCCTTCTCCTTAAAGAAAAAACCAAAGCCACTCTTCCCTCCCTACCCAACCCCGATATCCAACCTCCATATCCCATAGCCATTCTCTCTCTACCTTATCCAGAAGGATATACCCCACCCAAATTCATCAAGTTCGACGGAAAAGAGGGCAGCGCCCAAGAGCACGTGGTTCGGTTCATCGAAACACTTGGGGCCCATTCCGGCGACTATAACCTTCGCCTTCGCGAGTTCTCCAAGTCCCTTACCTCGCGAGCGTACACTTGGTATGTGAATCTTAAACCTTATTCGATCGAAACTTGGGAAGAAATGGTAAACAAGTTTTACACTAAGTTCTTCCAAGTCCGCGAGAAGGTCACTACCTTGTCCCTCGTGAAGGAAACTCAGCGAAATGGTGAAGATATCATTGACTACATCAAGCGTTTTCAGGACAAAGCTGTGGACTGCCACGAGCCAGTGGGCGAGTCACACTTGGTCGAAATATGCATTGACGGAATTCTGCGCGACTATCGCGTGTTTCTGGTGAATATCAAGATCCCAACCTTCTCAGCTCTCCTCGAGGCGGCTTACAATCTCCGCCATACTGTGAAGCCACCTCTGAAGGATAACTGGAAGTCCAACCGCTCTCTCACAGTCGCTACTGCCTCTTCTGCGCCACAGTCGCACAAGAGGCAGGGGGGTAGTAGCGACGGCGGTGGTCACAAGAAGCGAAGGGATAGAGAACCAGCTGAAGTTCCAGAATACCCCTGCAGTATGGAAGAAGTGAAGGCGTTGGTGGAGCAATGGGTCACCGACGGTGTACTCAGGCTGCCTGAAGTTGAACGTGAACCATCGCGGCAGGATCGCGAGAGTCCGAGGTATTGCGTGTACCACAGGCACATGAAGCACCCAACAAGCGATTGTTGGACCTTGAGGAGGATCTTCAAGAGAAAGCAAGAAGCCAATCAGCTCAGGGTTGGAACCGGCCGCCCTAACGACGTGCGCGACCATCCTTACCCTGAGCACGAGCGAGCTGTCCATATGGCTGCCTGTTACAACTTCTTCGCTGAAGAAGACGAGTACACGGACGAGGAGGTATGCATGACTTCCTACTATGATCACCTGGATGAAATTGCTTCTCATGAGCAGCCAAGGGTCATCCCTGACCCTGACGCTGCAGTCAAGACGTTGCAGGAAAGTACTAAGTTCAAGGTGTTCTACGACGCGTTAGGCTTCACAGCCGCGGCTAGAACGGAAATCACTAAGTCCATCGTGAACGTCGCGGAAGCGCACCAGCAGGCATGCATGGCTGCGGATGGCTCAGTACCTCGAACCATCCGAGAAGGGGCCAGCTCTATCACCTTCTCTGATGCTGACCGTCGCGTCACATTCTCCCACTACAGGCCACTCTATGTAACAGCCCACATCAAGGGGGTTGAGTTGAAGAGAGCCTTCCTAGACGGAGGGGCATCCATCAACATCATGCCACTCACTACCTTCAAGAAGCTTGGAATACCAGAAAACCGAATCATAAAATCCTCTGTTGCGATCACAGGATTCGGAGGAGATAAGAAAGGGTCTTTGGGCTACGTGGTGGTGGACCTCGCTGTAGGTGCCATCCGCGCAGCGACGAAGTTCCATATCATCGACGCGCAGACAAACTACCATATCATCCTTGGAAGGAGCTGGATGCACAAATATGCTGTAGTCCCATCAAGTTACCATCAATGTATGAAAGGGATCTGGGCAGGAAAGAGGGTCACGGTAGCCGCGTCGGAAAAGCCTTTCGACACGGATGAGGCCCACCTGCCCGATGCAGTCTACTTCTCCGAGATGGAGGAAGAAGTGGAGGTGGTATCAGCCAAGCCCATAGGTATCAAGGTCCCAAGGTGGGAGAATATCATGAGGAGAGAAGAGGGGGTCGCGAGCAAGCGACCCGCCGCGAGGGTGACGCCAACGGTTCCAAGAAAAGTTACTAAGATCCAGGAGGGTGGCAAGACGGTGTACTGCTTATGACGGTGCGCGGGGGTAACGGTCCCTCGCGGGGTCGCGAGCCCCCACACTGTCATAGCAGCGGAAGTCGAGCCAGACTTGGTGGATAAGCCAGAGCCAGCACCGGAATGCATGCAAGATGGTCCTAGGCCGCAGCAAGAGGCCTTGGAGGAGATAAACTTGAGAGAAGGCGAAGGATCCCCGCGGCCTGTATTTATAAGCAAGGCGCTGGGGAAGGACACTCGAGAGAAGCTGATCAAGTTGTTGCGGAAGTACGCGGATGTCTTCGCGTGGCACTATGAGGAGATGCCCGGGCTCGATGGAGGCCTGGTTTTGCACCACTTGGATGTATTCCCCAACTCCAAGGCCGTGAGGCAGGGGCAACGGAAGTACAACCCGGAGTTGGAAGAGAAGATAAAGGAAGAAGTCGAGAAGTTAAGGAAGGCTGGTTTTATACGGCCGATTCAGTACCCCTCATGGCTGGCCAACATTGTACCAGTAAAGAAGAAGAATGGGCAGATTAGGGTTTGCGTGGACTTTCGCGACCTTAACAAGGCATGCCCTAAGGATGAGTTCCCGCTGCCGCACGTGGACACGTTGGTTGACGCTACCTCAGGTCACCAAATGTTCTCATTCATGGACGGTTTTAGCGGATATAATCAGATAAAGATGGCTCCCGAAGATGCTGAGAAGACGGCCTTCCGCACCCCTCTCGGAAATTTCTACTATGTGGTGATGCCTTTCGGTCTGAAAAATGCAGGCGCCACTTACCAGCGCGTCATGACTGCAATTTTTCATGACTTAATGCACCACATAGTGGAAGACTATGTTGATGATTTGGTGGTCAAGTCAAAGGAAAGTGCTGATCATTTGAAGCACCTAGAAGAAGTATTCGAGAGATGCAGAAAGTTTAACATGAAGATGAACCCGCTGAAATGCGCTTTTGGTGTGACAGCAGGAAAGTTTTTGGGGTTCTTGGTGCACAGGCACGGGATCGACGCGGATGAGACGAAGATAAGGTCCATCGCGGAGATGCCCGCGCCACACTCGCAACGGTCCCTCAGGCGCTTTCTCGGAAAGGTCTCTTACTTGCGACGATTCATTCCAGCGCTAGCGGAGATAACCGCGCCATTCAGTGACTTGTTGAAGGGAAAAGCAGAGTTTAAGTGGGGCAGCGAACATCAGAAAGCCTTCGACAGCGTCAAGGCTGCCTTAGCCTCGCCTCAAACCATGATCGCACCACAGCCAGGGAAGCCTCTCATCCTATACCTGACGTCGACGCCAAAGTCCATTGGGGCACTTCTTGCTCAAGAGATAGAAGGGGTGGAACGACCGGTGTACTACATCAGCCGGAAGGTTCAAGGAGCAGAGGAGAGGTACACCCCAGTGGAGCGACATTGTTTGGCCCTCGTGTTCACTGCTCAGAAGTTGAGGCATTATTTCCTGTCATTCCCCGTACAGCTCGTCACTAAGAGCGACCCTGTGCGATACCTACTATCGCGACCAGCCTTATCCGGGAGGATCGCGAGATGGCTCCTGGCGTTAGCAGAATTTGAGATCACATGCGTCACTCCACGGGCTATCAAGTGTCAGGCCCTAGCAGATCTCCTTGCACAATTTCCAAGCGGGCAGTGCGAACCATTGGAAGAGGCATTGCCGGGAGATGGTTTCGAAGCTCTCGCGGCCAGTCCAAGCAAGGCGTCCTGGACGCTAAGCTTCGACGGGGCAGCAGGAGGAGCGCATGGTGGCGCAGGAATTGTCCTTCAAAGTGATGAAGGAGAAAGGGAGTATTTATCCTACAAGCTCGGCTTCGCATGCTCCAACAACGAAGCAGAGTATGAGGCCCTAATCCTTGGTCTCTTAGCAGCAAATTTCAGAGGAATTTCACGGCTGAAAATCGTGGGGGATTCAAAACTTATCATCCTCCAAACATCCGGGGAGTTCGCGCTTAAGGAACCCACCCTCGCGCCCTACAGGGCGACGGTTCAGAAGTTAATGGGAAGATTCGAGGCAGTGGACATAATCCACAGGCCGAGGTCGGACAACAGATTCCCGGATGCCCTCGCGACGCTGGGGGCAAAGACAGAATTCGACGAAGAAAAAGTGACGATCGAGATCATTAGAAGGTCGGAGCCATCAATCATAGATGAGCTCGGGGCACGCCGCGAGGAAGACTGGCGCGACCCCATTCTAAAGCAGTTGGTTTCTGGAAAAGGGAACCTGCCCATCGCGGAGGTGGCCCAGTTTACTGTCCTACGCGGTGAGCTTTACTATCGCGGACCTCAAGGGTGGCTAGCAAGATGTGTGGGTCTCGGTGAAGCGAAGACCAAGTTGCGTCAGATCCATGACAAAACTTGTGGCGAAAACGAGATCTCTCTATACCGCAGGGTTCAAAGGCAGGGCTATTATTGGCCCAGCATGAAAGAAGATGCCGCAAAAATCCTCCGTGCTTGCCAAAACTGCATGTTATATGCAGTAGAGGCAGAGTGCTGCCTCATGGAAGAGTTAGACTGGAGGCAGGAGTACATCGACTTCCTTCGTGAAGGAGGGTTGCCCTTAGATCCGAAAGAGGCCCGGAGGGTTCAGCGCTGCTCTCAGCGCTACTTCTTGGAAGGGGGGCAACTTTACCGTCGCGCCCTAGACGGAATTCCCTTGCGTTGCCTGTCTCGCGAGAAAGCTAAAGAAGTGTTGCAGAAGGCCCACGAGGTGGAACATCAGGGTTGGAGGAAACTGTACGAGCACTTGATCCATCTTGGGTATTTCTGGCCTACGATGGAAGCAGATTCTAAGCGACATGTACGCAGGTGCGCGGCTTGTCAGAAATTTGGGAACTTAGTCCACGCACCATCCGTGGAGCTACACTCCATCCGCGCCCCTTATCCCTTCCATACTTGGGCAATGGATCTGATTGGGCCCATACATCCGTCGTCCAGGAAGAACCAGTGGATCTTAGTCGCTACGGAGATAAGCACAAAGTGGGTAGAGGCAGTAAGCTTGAGCAGAGCTACTGGCGCGGCAGTCGCAAACTTCATCAAAGAGAACATCGTTTGCCGCTTTGGCATACCCAAAGTCATCCTTTCAGATAATGGCACCCCTTTTATCAACAAGAATGTGAAGAAGCTTCTGAAGTCCTACTCAGTGAGTCACCTCACGTCGACTCCATACTATCCCCAAGGCAACGGTCAAGCCGAGGCAACCAACAAAACCCTCATCCGCATCATTAGCAAGTTGCTGGACGAAAAAGGAGGGACATGGGCTGACCACTTGGCGGTGGCACTGTGGGCGTACAGGACCTCTCATCGCAAGGCTACGCGTGCTAGCCCGTTCAGTCTGGTTTATGGGGCAGAAACTGTTCTCCCCGCGGAGCTAAGCGTGCCCTCCGCGAGACTAGCCCTCGCGGCGGAGGTGACACAAGAAGAAAGAAGGGCAGACCTCGAGGCCTTAGAGGAAAGAAGGAACACTGCCGCAAGGAATCAAGAAAAGTACTGGGAGTCAGTAGCCAAGTATTACAACAAAGGAGTGGTGCCGCGAGCATTCCAAGTCGGAGACTTAGTTTGGAAGTCTACGACTGCAGTCATGAGGGACCTGGAGCAGCCAAAGTTCACTCCACGGTGGGAAGGTCCGTATGAAGTAATCAAGGCCAGCGGCAGCGGTCACTACGAGTTAGCGCGGGTCAGTGATGGTTTTAAAACTGGTCCCATTAATGCTAAGTTTATTAAAATGTATTACCCATGATGTAAGGGTACTCTGTATGTTTACAATTTCAAAGAAGGCTTCATGCCATGCTGTCTTTAGTTCATTTATGAACAGTTTTCATGCAAAGGTGGCAAGCAATATGTAAGGGGCAATTAGCGGAAAGTAAAGCAGGCAGTTGTAATATCACTTAACTATGTTCTTAAAACATAGGCATATTACGCTTAAAAACTACTGCGAGTATCCGACATTGTCATTACATCATCAAAAACCACCACAAGGATTACTACAAAAGTTCTCCGAAGTCATTGCATTACAATACTAAAAAAATAAAAAATGAAAGAAGTTGTCAGCCAAAGATGTTCTTCAGAAACGGATCAGTGTCGCAGAGAGGCACATCAATAAGTCTGTCACCAAGACGGGCCTCCTCAGCCATGCGCTCATAAACTAGCCGGCGCTCTTCCACTACCGCCTCAGCCGCGGCCACCGCATCTCGCGCTTTAGCAAGAGCTGCCTGGGCCTCTCCCAAGGCCGCCTTCGCTCCCTCACAGTGCCTCCACAGTCTATCATTCTCGCGCATGATCTTCGCAGCATCAAGTTCCTTATATACCCACCAGATGTCAAGCCCCAGCTTGTCAAAGTTTTGGACGGTCTGCCCGATCTCCTCGATCTGACTGAGGTCCAGATCGCACACTCTTATCTCCTTGATGCTCATCAAAAAGTGGTGAAGACATTGAAGCTGCATCCAGCCCATGGTCAGACTGTAGAGGCCGCGGACCTTGAAAAACGTGTGGGGGAAGCGGTCTCGGAGGGAGGAAAGGAAGGAGGTCTCGTCACGAGTGAGGCGGAATTGACCGAAGAAGGCCTCGTTCGAAAGTACCTCTTCCTCCTCAGTCACAGGCGGCTCCACCACGCGCACATCGGAGTCATCTTCGACAACCTCTTGCCTATGACTGGTGCCGGCCTCAGCATGTTGTTGCAGTACAACTCCCCCGGCAAGCGAAGAACTCCCCTCAGCAAAGTTACCAGCAGTGAGCCCCACCTGTGGGGTCTCAAGAGGTATCAGAGTATCGTCTTGCAAGTCCGCAAAGACCTCCGCGGAAGTCAGATTCGTAAGCGCCACTGCCGCATCATGTGCTTGAAAGTGTGCGGCAAGGTCATAAGCGGGAGGGACATTGACACGCTTGTGGAAGAGCTCAAAGGCAGACTTTACTGCCTCTCGTCGGGGTAGCTGAGGAACAACAGCCTCCGGCGCTAGCTGGTTGATGTCCGGAATTGAAAGGAACCCCTCTATTGGAACCCTCCGACGAGGTATCAGACTTGACTCTTCATTCTCATCTTCATCCTCCTCAACTACAGGGTGCGTTGTGTCAACACCCAAGTTCTCACCATCACCTCCGCCACCATCGCGACCTTCGTCGCCGTCTCCATCCTCATCATTTTCATCCTCGGCGTCATTGCCTTCTTCACCATCATCATCACTATCATCATCACCACCGCGGTTCTCATTATTACCATCTTCATCATCACCGCCGCCATCAGCGTCGCTGCTCTCAACTCTCTCACTATTGCGACCATTGCCGCCCTCGGAGTCGTTATCAGTCTCAGCAGATTTCTCCTCAGCCAGATCAACAACCACCTGCTTACCTGCAATGACAGACGTGCCGCCTGGACTAGACTGTGTGGCACGAGGCAGTTTAAAGAATTGGCTAAGTGGAGCAGTATCATCCATGCTACTGTCAGAATCACCCTCGTGGGCCTCCTCATCCTCCCTCTTCCTCTTAAGTTTACTCGAGGGGGTATGTTCTTTCCCTTCGCGCCTGGGTGAGGAGCCTGCGAAGCAAGGACGGACAGATGAGAAAATAACAATGGGAGAGCCAATGAAAAGTAAGGGGAGAAGCAAGTCTCACCGACAGACGCGACGCTCGCAGGGATCTCCTCAGAGCTAAGGGCCCTTGCTGCTCGAATAGGGGCACCCTGGAGAAAAGAATGAGTTTAAGAGCTGCAACAGGCGCGAATAGCAAAGTATCACGAAAAAGGAGACGAAAAGGTGTCATTCCGGAGGCATACCTTCCGTAGTCGCTTCAGCTGAGGGCCTTGTTCCTGCAGGGACATCTTTTCCTTCGCCTTCGCACGGGTCAGCCTCGGCGGAATCACAGTCGAAATGGGCTCCGCGATGGTGATGCCTCTGCTAGCCGCGGGGGTAGCGGTTGGCGGAGCCCAGTAGCTCTTCTTACCCCTCCATCCAGGCTGCCTTGCCTTCGGAGACCGTAGAGACACGTCGCGATGGTAGACGTCTGAAAAGGGCGGAACCTCAGGGACGCCGCGGACATAGTTTATGAAAGAGTCAAGGTTGCGGCGCCAAGCCAAACGGTTGTTAGCTGTAAAGGATGTCTCTCTATCGTTCCGCGGAAGCACCACAACAGTAAAACCCTCTGTCAGTTCACCCACGAAAGCCCTAGTGAATCGGCGGAGACTTTCAACATAGCCCTTCAGCGGTGGTGCCTGACCCGGTGCGCCCTGGTCATAGCCGAACTGCCGCGCTACCCTATCAGGACGGTACAGCACGGAGCGTGCCCCTTCCGCACATAATGCAGGAAGAGAACACGGGCAAGCAGCAGCAAAGGCAGCAAGGGCAGAAGCAGAGACACTAACACCTTCAGTCTGGAAATCTACAACGCGGTCATCCTCTGAAAAGAAACTAGTGGGAAGCGCACCTTCGACAGGCTCAGCGTAGGGTCGCGGGAGAAATGCGTCGACATCATCAATCCGCTTCCCCCAGGGCTTCGTTGAACTCACCCCACTCCATCTCATGATCCGCGGTCGTGGCTCGTCACCCCTGCTAATGTCCGCGGGTGAGGGCGCGAGACTCGGGAAATGCTCAAAGCAGAAAGCCATCAGAAACTGGGTATGCACCACCGAGACCATGTCATAACGCCCCATAGACCTCTCAGTATCAGCATGAACTTGATCCAAGCGGTGGAACAAGGAGCCCAGGAAGAGAGGCCCAAGCGGAACGAAGTCCCCCCTCGCGAGACTCACCGCGAGGGGGAAAACAGTGTAGTTTGGCCCTTCATATGGAAACTCGGGAATCACAAAGAAGGACAGCCAATAAACAAGGAAACCAGCCAGATGGAGATCGGAAGCGTACATTTTTCCATAGAACTCAGATGCCTGTCCCGCAGGAGGCGCAGTCCCGGGAGGAGGCAAGTCTTTGAAGAAGTACCGTAGCCAGCAGCCCGAAGATGTCTTGCCCGACTTCGGAGGGGCACGTACATGTCCCTCTCGATCAAAGCGGGACCCGTACTTCCCCGCCTCTGTATACGCCTTCCTCAACCGCTCCACCAGTCTCGCATCTGCCGGAGAAAGATTCGAGGGGTCGAGAGCCACCGACCCCCTCGTGCTCAGCCTCATCAGCACTGCTGTATCTTGCAAAGTGGGGCCACCATCTCCCCATGGGAACACAAAGGTATGGGTGTCTTTGCTCCAACGAGAAATCATGAGGTCAAGGTTCGTATTGTTCTTACGGATGCTCAACTCCGTGGACAAGCGGACAGGCTCGAGGGCACGAGAGGCCCTAAGTGCATGCACGAAATCTGGGTTACTCAGAACCGATTCCACCCAATCGCCCCAATGGACCGGCGCCTGAGACACGGCTTCATAGTTGACAAAACAGCAGGGGATATCCCCTCTCTCCACTCGAAATCTCAGAACAGAAGAGGGAATAATCAAATCAGCCTCCTCATGTGTTACCTCAAGGGTCAGGAGGAGTGGATCCTCCGAGATATCTGTCTCCAGAACAAAGGCCTCCGCTCTCCGCCAGAACGAGTCGCTTGGGCCGCCGAGATATGGCGCCCGGCGCCACTCGTCCGCCGGAAGTGCTCGGATGGAAGTTTGCAAGATAGCCTTGCTCCCTTGCTCCATGTCATCTCTCACCATCTCAGACCAAGAAGTGGGTTTTGTAAGAAGGAAGGGAGAGAGAAAGTTGCAGTCGGGAGAGAGGAAGCAGAAGGTTGAAAGCTCTGATGGAAGAGAGAGAAGAGAAAGATGGGATCTTTGGAAAGTAACTGGGTTTTATGGCTAAACTATGGTCATTTATACTCAGGGAGGGTCCCCCGAATCTCGAGAAAGTGACGCCATAAAGTCAAGAGGCGTGGTGATTGCAGAGATCCGAACAGTCCCGACCGTTGCACGCGCGCATGACAGCGCGTGAGTCATACGCGCGTGGGGGGCAATTGTAGGAAAGGTCAATAGGCGCGACCATTGACCGTTTGACTATCCAATGAGCAGCTGACACGTGTACTCGTCCTCGCGGGGTTGACGATTTGACCAACAAACCCTAGCTCGCCACGTGGCGCCTCAGTCGCGCGACACGTGGCCTTGCGCGTGGGAGCCTCGCGCTACCCATAGCTTTGCAGCGCCCATGTAAGGGTCGCGAGCTCAAATTCCTCCCTTAAGGAGAGAGTTATATTTATCCAGGTGGACGCTTGGCGCGATTAATGCGGTTTAACCAAGGCACCCGAGAAATTGCCCAGACTCTTACGTCTGCTCCGGCCTTTAGGCAGGACCCGAGGGGCCCCTTGAGGCTTGGCAAGCGGTACTGGCGCGACCGAGTAGGTCACGACCTTGCCCTACGGGAAGGAAGGGGATCTAGTGGCTTGGTGGCTGTAAAAGAAGAAGAGGATCTCCGCGAATAAGAGGATACGCATACCGTCATACTCGCGGTCATCGCGAGGGTAGCGACACCTCGGCGGTCAGGGGGTACAGAAGGGACACGTGTCATTTTATCAGCGCGCCACTTGGCGTCCGAGCATTAGCTCGTGTGGGCTATAAAAATGAACGTTTCTTCATTGAACCTCAGAAGCGATTGAGCTCTGTGAACAGTTCCTAGAGAGAGAAAGTTGGTGAGCACTGATTTCAAAGGAGGTCTTATCCTCTTTCAGGGGCTCTATTGTCTTTCCTCCTAGGGATCTCCTGGGTTTGAGTCTCCACTGCCTACCCTCTCTGTTCACCCCTGCTCTTCTTCTTCACCCTTCTAGATCACTCCTTTCATCCCTTTCCACGGCTATTACAACCTCTCCGGCACATCTATTCTCTTAGGGATATTTGTCCACTCAGAAATCGGACCATTCCTACACAAACAAAGGATTCCGCTGAAAAAGGCGATGATTACCGGTTCGAAATACAGAGAAACAGTTTTCTCCACACGTGAATATATTATCATACACGATGATAAATTAAACGAAGAGGGTACTAAGAAGTAAAAAAGTACTGGTACGGATCGGAGTTATAGCTCATGCTAGTTGAGAAGCAGAGGTTCCAGCAAAGGCACAAAACTAAAGTTGGTCATGCATTCTCGCAAGTCGCCCGATCAAAAAACAGCAAAAACAGACCCACAAGACTACACAATCAACTCATCTAATTTAATCAATTAAACTAACCACCAAAAAAAAAAAAAAAAAACCCCAACTTCGTAATGGATCACATACCCTAATTTTTGGGGGCTCCAAATTTTAGAACCCTAAGATGTAGAATCTAGGAGAGAGAGAGAGAGAGAGAGAGAGAGAGAGAGAGAGAGAGAGAGAGAGAGAGAGATTTAGTCAATTAAATTGACGACAAAAAATCCCCAATTTCGGAATGGATCACAAATCCTAATTTTTGGGGGTCTCCAAATTTTAGAATTCTAAGATGGAGAATCTAGAGTAGAGAGAGAGAGACCTTGGTCGAAGTTCAAGCTTGTCGTAGGTGTCGGTACGGTGGTGGTGGTCGCTAGAAGCCCAAGAGTGGTCGCCGGAGTGGGGAAGGCAGTGGTGGGGATGGTGGCTGGGTGGGTCGCCTCCCTCTCTCTCTTTGGTCTGGAGGCTGCGTTCTCATATGCTTATAAATCTAAAATTTATTTCAGTATTTTTTATTTTTCGTAATTTTCTGTTTAGCTTTTCGTTGTGCAACAGAATACATAATTAAGTTTACAAGAATGAGGTCGGAATTTATCAAACGAACCAGGTGGAGGAAAAAAGGCCGCGTTTTTTTATTTTTCATTTTCCACTTCTTTTTTTTTTTTGGCTGTGTTAAATCAGTGGGTCCCGAAGCTGACGTGGCATGCCACGTCAGCATGTTGTAACCATGTTGTAAACGGATGTCGTAATTAAGCGTAGCATTTCTGCAAGTTGAATTCTTGTTTAGAAAATTCGAAATGGCTGCATCCACGCCCTCCTATTATGACTTTTCTTATGGAGTATTAGCTTAATTTTCTTCTCTCGCTTTCCACTTTGTACATTTAAATAGTACCTCCGCGCACCTAACTTCATTTCATTTGTGGAAGTTCATTAACATCCTAAGTTCCAACACTACTCTATATGCGTCCATCCTTAAACATGTATCTCCATGCAGTACTACTCTTGTTTCTTTCATGGCCCCTCCTCCTATTAGCACAACCCACAGTACTAGCAAAAACCGTAACCTCTAACATCACCGATGTAACCTCCAACAGCTTCCTCGGCACCATGCCCGACTGCCAACCTAAATGCGGAAACCTAAGCGTCCCTTACCCATTCGGCATAGGGCTTCACTGCTCCTACAATCAACACTTCGTAATCAACTGCAACAATTCAATGCCCTTCTTAGGCGGCCTCGTGGTCTTATCCGTCTCACCAACCCAAGTCCGAGTCCGAAACCTTGTTGCTTCCATGTGCTACAACAAGACCGGGGCCGTGACCAATAATTCTGGCCTGGTCCAGACTTGGTTGCCGTATGACTGGCCATACACTTTTTCGGACACCGCGAATAAGTTGACGGTTGTCGGCTGCGATGACTATGCCCGACTCTCGGCGGATAGTCAAGCTGGGAACCTCATTAGTGCATGTGGGTCCAATTGCTCCAGTAGTACGGACAAGATTGATGCAAATTGTACCGGTATTGGTTGCTGCCAAACCAATATTCCAAGGGGGCTGAAGTCGTTCAGCGTTTCGCTTTCTAGCTTTGACAATCATGTCGAGGTTTGGACTTGTGTATTCATTTATTTATTTATTTATTTTTCTTTTTTGCAAACGAACACATGAAAAATAATTAAGGAAATCATTTTGAAAAAATCACTTAATTACCAAATTAAGTCATTGGGTACTGCTCCAACCACCACGCATAGATGAGTATCATGGCAGTGCCCCATCCACGAGAAATTCTTCAGTGCCGGCTGGACACCGGCCACGTGGTGCCATGCACCAATCTCGGCCGTCCAATGAAGCTTTGGACGGTTCAGATCTGTTCGGCTGATTTTAAAGTGTGAAATGACTAAAATATCTCTCAGCAGCCGAATAGATTTGAGCCATCCAAAACTTCATTGGACGGTCAAGATGGTGCACATCACCACGTGGCCAGTGCCCAGCCGGCACTGAAGAATTTCTCCCCGTCCACAAGAGCATTGAATAATTACTGACCATAACGCGTAACAAGTTATGTTAGATTTTCAAATTAGCTAGTATTGGATTGAATTTAGAGCAATGAGATTATGAAAGAAACAAGAGAGAACATGTAAGATTCACGAGATGATAAATGGGAGCTAGTATATGAAAGAAACAAGAGAGAACATGTAAGATTTTTTGAGTGAAAAATCATACGAAAACATATAATTCATGGATTAATATTAATTAAATATGTTAAGCAACATTAAGCACATGTTCCCAAGTCGTAGTCCTGTCGTCTTTTTATTCTAGCATCAAACCTACTCATAAGGCGAGAGGAAATAAACCTTACTCCACCATTATATTTGTTGATAAACATAACCCAAGCAATCGAATTTAATACCAAAAGGCTAAAGAAATTCAATTGTGGGGACACATAGGTAGTTTGGTGAAGGATCCCATGATTCCCATGCATGCACCTCCCTTAAATTTTCTCTAGTCTCTAAAAGGTATTGCACCGCGTCTAGTTTGTCTCGTTCTGCGTTCTTTCTATGCTCACTTGCCATATTGTGAATGACATGTCTCGTAAATGAGAAATAACTACTTAAAAAATAATAATCTTAACGGAACGGGGGCCTTAGAAATTAAATATGGAGACTTGATTGAATACCAATTAATATGATTACACAATAAATATTTCATGATGATCTTGACAAGTTTTAACAAATCAACGATTTCGATTGTCCCCGGCCCAAAATCGGGCAAAACTAGACGTTCCATCCCTTGGAAAGAGAAGTTGCACCATTTTCTTCATTTTCCAATCTAGTTCTTAAGATCATAACCACATGAGAAAAGTCGTTTTCTTCTGTCTTGTTCTTATGCTTGTTACTGCAGGTTTGGTCATACAACAACTGTAGCTATGCGTTTGTGGGAGAGCAGGATAGATTTAATTTCCGCAGCCTATCAGATTTTTTGGACCCCAATTTCGTGTACCGAGTACCCAAAGTACTTGATTTTGCTATTGGAAACCAAAGCTGTGTTGAAGCCCCGAACTCGAATGCATATTTGTGCCAACCGAATACTTTGTGTTCTAATAATACGGATGATGTCTCTGGAGGATATCATTGCAATTGCAAAGATGGTTACAAGGGCAATCCTTATCTCAGTCCTGGATGCATAGGTTTGTTGTTGGCTATGCTAGATATTTTAATTTGTTTTTCCAACTCATAATGCTATGTGGTAAACTCATTAGTAAAAAATAGAAGTCCCAGAGATTCGCGTACCAATATATTTCTTAATGATTGATTGGCAGATATTAACGAATGCGAAGATCCCAACCTTAATGACTGTGATGGAAATGCAACTTGCACCAATACTCCAGGAAATTTTACTTGTTCTTGTAATGAACATTACGTTGGGGACGGACGTGGGTGCACTCATCAAGCCTCACAAATCTCAGTGATCAAGTTATCTCTAGGTACGTACGCACATAATTGCCTAGTAGAACATAAAACGTGCTTTAGATCCAATTCTCTGTTGCTAAAGTCATGCACAATATGGTTGCTAGTAGCAGTTATCATAAGTATTTTGGATAGAGCTATCATGCAATCATGATCGTTACATAAGAATGAGTGGTGTATTGGACGATCTCGGCCAATATCAGGCAAACGAAAAGGTATTGAAATTCCAACGTCGATCTTCATCTATCGCCCTACAGTTAAGATATTAACATCCCTTGAGGTTTTAATTAACAAATGCAAAGACCTCGCATGCAGTGACGGAGCCAAAAATTTCCTTTAGCGGGGGCACCCAATGGCAAAACCACTGATCATTCATACGGTTCTACAATTGATTGTTCAACTTTTATTTTGCAAAGCTAGAAAATGAGTTGAATAGACTAAACATGTCAAACAAAGTAGCAATTTGCTATTTACCTCCCAGAAACTAAGTATTTAATTCTTTAACAAACAGAAAGGATAAAGGGACCAACAGTCTCCATACCGACGGGGTACCGACAATCACGCGGGGCCCACTATGGGACCACATAGAAAATTCGAGCCGTTCAATAATTTAAAAAAACAAAAACCAAGTGCAGGTTGCTGAATTTTCCATGCAGGGACCCATAGTGGGCCTCGCGTGGCTATTGGTACCCCGTCAGAATGGGTACCATCGTTACCTATAGCAACGTTGATTAACAAAATTCATATAGGCCCACTCCCCTCAAAATTCATATGGGCCCACTGAATTTTCCATACAGAAAACTCAAACATTCTCATACCTTCTTTTCCTTGCAATTTTACGGGGCCTTCGTGCAGGCCTTGGGATAATTAATTACTTCAACTTTTTGCCTAGCTAGTTAAAATTCAGTGTTCAGGTTGAATATTATGCCACGTGATGTATTGAATGTAGTGTACTACTACATATGGTACCAATCAAGAACGATTTGTTATGTCAACTCGGTAATTTCAGGTTTCATAAAGCAAGAAGAAATTCACTTGCATGAGGTAACAACAACATTTCAAAGCCACGTTGACGGCCTAACTTTACCTAAAGCTGATAAGACTTATAATTCTTTTTTTCAAATTTGTCACATTACGGTTTCTATTCAAATTTCGTCGTTGACATAGTAGAGCATAGTCAATGAAAGTTAATTTCTTAGAATTCTTCCACTTTAAATGGAGGGGAAGAAGTTTCATCCATTTTCAAGGGGAAAAAAAACGAAGAATCATACGGTATCCAGTGCCACTAATCCATTGGAATCATAACCAATTTCCTCCACGAGAAACACAAAAAGTCTGGGCAAAACTCATTACAACGTACTGCGAAATAGGAGTAGGTTTTATTTATTGTTAGAAGAGAAAGAGAATACCTAATGACTGAATCCATTCTATACCTTTGTTTTATGTAGGATTGAGTTTTGGCTTCGTGTTATTACTGATTGGTGTAATTTGGATATACTCCTGCATCAATAGAAGGAAGCTAATCAAACTAAGAGAGCAATTCTTCCAACAAAACGGTGGCTTATTAATGAAACAAAAAATTTCTTCAATCGATGGAACAAGTGCAGATTCGTCGAAATTCTTTACAGCTGAACAACTAAAGAAAGCCACTAACAACTATGCTGAGAACCAAATAATTGGGCATGGTGGATACGGTGTGGTTTACAAGGGAATTTTACCAGACCAACGCGTAGTCGCCATCAAGAAGTCCAAAGTAATGGATTCAAACCAAGTAGAGCAGTTAATCAATGAGTTGTTGATAGTAACACAAGTTAATCATAGGAATGTTGTGAAGCTCTTGGGGTGTTGTTTCGAATCAGAGGTTCCCGAGCTTGTTTATGAGTATATACCAAATGGCACGTTATTCCAACATATTCATAAGCCATTATCTAGGTTAACATTGGAGCATCGATTGAGAATAGCCGCAGAAGCAGCTGGTGCACTTTCCTATCTTCACTCTGCCGCATCCATTCCGATCATTCATAGAGATGTTAAGTCTACCAACATATTGCTAGACGCTAATTACGTGGCAAAAATGGCAGATTTCGGTGCTTCGAGATTAGTCCCCTTGGACCAAACTCAAGTGACTACATTAGTACAAGGGACTTTAGGTTATTTGGATCCTGAATACTTCTAAACTGGCCAGTTAAACGAGAAGAGTGATGTTTATAGTTTCGGAGTGGTTCTAGCAGAATTATTGACTGGAAAAAAGCCTATTTGTATTGAGAGGTCTCAAGAGGAAAGGAATTTGGCGACCTACTTCCTTGTGTCAATGAAGGAAAATAGGTTGTACCAAATTTTAGAGCCTCGGGTGGTGAAGGAGGGGACCTTGGAGCAACTCCAAGCAATTGCGGAGCTTGTGAAGAGGTGTCTTTATGTGAAAAGTGAAGAGAGGCCTACAATGAAAGAAGTTGCTATGGAATTAGAAAGTTTAAGGAAGTATAGAAAGGATCCATGGGTTAATCAACAAAGTCATGAAGAGAGTGAAAGCTTGTTGAGTGACGAAGCACCAACAGACCTTTACGCTTTGTCAATAGGTCCTTCTACTGGTGACATATCTGGGCAATATAGTTTCAGTAGCAGCACGACATTTCCGCTTATTAAGCCGTTCAACTAGTGCTGCTGACATCTTGCGCAATAGGTATACGAAGGTAATGTTGTCGGGCTCTCTAATAGCATTGTGGGATCGTACAGACAAAAACGCTTTGCAGTAGTCAATTGTGAAAGTGGATTTTTCTTCGTCTGGGTCTGTCTCATAACTTTTCTTGTTTTCTACTGTAGTAAATTATATTCTTGTGATGGTGTTTTTATAGAATGTTGTCTTTTTTGTTGCAACCCAACTCCCATCATAATTGTATAGTTCGTTGAATTTGAATAATACAAAGACCTGGGGAGGGAGCTAGATCCATCCTGAAAGAAAAACATCTTGTACATGAGTGAGGTTTTTATTTTTATTTTTGATAACAGCAATAAAACTTTATTGAGAAAAACTTGATAAAGGGTATGTCAAGTTGGAAAAGGGGAGAGTAATTCAACCAACGGTTGAATAAAAACAGCAAAAGGGTCAAAGCCCAAACACCCTAGACGTCTATTTGTGTTCTAGAGAGAAGGGGGAGAGTTTGAATCCTGAGGGGAGATAAAACTTTGCCATTCTTAATTTGTACATGAGTGAGGTCTCGAAAGCAAATACTAAGAATCAATTTCAATTATTCATTAGATTTCTTCCATATATAATGTGGGTGTGTCAGCAGCAATAACATGGAATAGACCAAATTCCCAACAAGAAATCATTGATGTCTTAAATGTTCGTTCCACCACTACTTGTAGAGGAACCCATAGACAATATCTAGTTCATTGGACGGGAATAGCACATTGTGAAGATGCTTGTGTTTCAGCTCAAAAGCTTTAGAAGTTTGATGAAAGGCTTTGGGAAGATTTAGCTGCGAATTCCGTGAAGGCTTCTTTGGACGGGCAAAACACATTGCAAAGATGCATGGGTTTCAGCTCAAGAGCTTAGGAAGTTTGATGAAAGGCTTTGGGAAGATTTAGTTGTGCGAATTCCGGGAAGGCTTCTTTTCCAGCGGAGGAGAATGATGCAGCAGCATGCTAGGGAAATGAAAAGTCTGTTTAATACAGATCGAGTGGAAACAAACGATACAAAAGTGAACATAGTAAAAGTTGAACTGAAAATTTAGACAGTAACAAAAAACAACAATAGCAATAGCAATATCCATGTGATCCCCAATAGATGGGGTATGGGCCAGGGAGGACCGAGTTGGACGTGATTTTTGACAATATATGCACAAAGTAACTACTCTCAGAAAGCTTTACTACTGAAATATCGTCCCCCCTTATCTCCAAAATTTGAGAAACTCAATGGACATTATGATGCGAAACCATGGCTCCAAATCAAAACCGCAAAGCACCAGAGAGGGCAGGGAAAGAGACCCAATTCAATTTATGTGCTCATTACCTTACTTCCTTCTTTCAAAATTTAGATCATCAATACACAAACAAAATCTAGACAGTAACAACAGTGGCAATAGAAGTCGAGGGAGTCTATTCAAATGCTTCTTCATTGGCTCTTATACTGGACATAAGCTCTCCCGTGAGTATACCGACTTTTAGGCTGTAGGTATTACAGGTGTAGTGTCATTGCTAAAGGTCATTGGATTTGCATTCTACAATCTCTCATTTACTGAGGAATCGCAAACCGGCAAACTGGGCATCGACTGCTGCTCTTCACCCATGGCAAGATACATTCTCCATGGAAAACATGACTGCATGGAGTGACCATAACCTCCTGTCTAGGTTCAAAATCTTCCAAGCAAATGGCACACCTGTAATAATCATTGTCGTCCTCTTTTTTATCCTTCTCATTGAGAATATTTCGGGCATTGTCCCTATAGTACAGGTTCAGTGATCTCCATCTTCTCCGTGGGGGGATGTAAATTCCTTTCCTCAGCTTGTTCGAGGCTTTCTTTTGCTTGTCTTGCATGATTGATTGGCCCGGACTAGGGTTGATTTCATCAAGGACAAGAACATGCATATGAGAATAAGGTGGTACTGAAACACTGCAAATTGATCATATTTGGAGGTATGAAATTCGTAAGAGCCATAGAAAAAGATTCAAAAAAAAAAAACACGTGCAAAATTTCATGTACTCATTCTCACATAACCACTAATATAATATTTGCATGCCGCATGGTATTTTCTCAATTGTAGTTGTTTGACAAAAGTTCCTTCTGTTCTCCAAGCAAAGCTCATCGCATCTCAATCCATCGTAAGTGGAAATAAATAAAGACGCTTACTATTTGTCCTTGATTCCACTAGATACTGTTACCAACTCTCAAATCATAGTAAAGTTAAAGGAAAGGCAAGACCTTGGCATCCTGGTTTGGATTTTGAATATATGGAGAGAAGAACCAAGATGAAAAATATATAAATAAAAAGATAACGAAGTGAAAGAAGCAAATAAATGGAGAAGAAGCAAAAAATATTTTTCACTTTTCTTATTGGGCTTAGGAAAACGAGAAGAGAGCAAAATTATATCTTTCTTTTTCTTTTTTCGTTAACTGAAAAAATTGGGTTTAAGTCTGCCGAAAAGAGAACTTTTCTTTCTGTTGTAAGATGGATTAGTTCATAGTTTTAAATCGCGGTATCGGTCACCGTTGCGGTATCGGTCGCGGTATATCGGTATCGGGACATATCGGTGGTACGTCGCGGGAATCGGGTGTCGCGGTCGTGAATTTTTAAAAATCATCAGCAACATGTATAAAACTTGAAAAATATACTTTTGCGGCTTTTGCCCCCAACATTGGCTTAATTATCACATTTTAATTAATTTAAGACATGTAATAGCCCATTCTCTTCATGTGAAATATCCGATAATCGCTAGCCACAACAAATTTATGTTGGAACTTTAGTGTGTATTTGTAAAACATGGTGTTTTTCTCTAGTCCCACATTGACAAGTTACAAAACTTCTATCTACTTTAAATGAATTTACACTTTAGTGGGTTTGTAAATGAGGACTCAAGGAGAGGTCTCGCGCGCTCAGGAAAATGGGCGGCAATTTGAAAACTTGATTCAGAAACCAATTAACCGGGTGCGCGTCCCGAGTTAATCGCGCTGGTGGGGGTGCAAATCCGGGATTTGAGCCTCGCGCACGCATACAGTTAAGCCCACGTTTTGCTAAAAAAATTTCCCTTCCTGAAATTTTTTTTTCCCCCCTTCCTGGAAAATTTTTTCCCTTCCTGAAATTTTTTTTTCCCCCCAGTCCGAGACGAACCGGACCCCTAAATCCGATATAGGCCAATACGTACCGGTTCCCGGCTGGTTCGCTTGTGATTCGGAGTCCCCCCGTTATACCGGCCCATATTCGAACCGCTCCCCTCAAATACCGGTACGAACTGGCCGACACGGTTCGTACCGGCCGATATTTAAATCTATGGGTCTTTGCCTTTGGAAGTAGAAGGACCTATTTGTGGAGTCTCGATCTAAGTGATTCAGTGTTCTTTAGGTTTGATGCAATGTCGTCGATAGTTCCTAGAGCAGGAATGTCTTTAGAGGTGTGGGCACACGCCCCGAAAATCGCCCGATTTTGGTTTGGAATAGATATTGTTCGGGGGGCGGCCCTTTTGGAAAATAGCGCGGCGAAACGCTTCGATTCAGAGTCGCCACTCGGGTTTTAGCGGAAGAATACCCAAGGAACCGAACTCGAAGAACGGTTTGCTATGTTTGCTTTGATTTGAAAAAGGTTTGATTTGATTTGAAAAGGCGTAGACTGGTTCGTCGTCACCTTCGATATCTGAGGTTCGGGAGCCAGGTTACGAGAGGGGAAGGGTTTTATGGCACCCCTCTCGCCCAATCCGGAGATCGGTCTCTACTCAGGCATTTTTGTAAAACGTTTGCATTTTTCTCTCATTTGATCATTTTTTTAGCCAGTTAGGGCGGGGGAGCAGATAATGGGGATTTAAAACTATAACATCTTGTAGTTATGTGACAAAACGTTTATGAATGATGATTTGCTTGAATCGATAGAATGAATATAGATTGAAAACGAGCACTGAGAGCAGTTTGAGCAGAATGGTGTATGCTATCTCTCAGGTGCGTGAGCAGGCAACATACTGGCATGCAGTGGCCGAGGCTCTGCACGCCACCATACCATGCGCACGCCACCAAGAAGCTGGCGTACACCACCTTTTGTCACTCACAGCCTTTGTTCTCAACCCTCTGGGCTCTGGAATGGACCAGTGCACACCCAGGACAAACCACGCAGTTTATAATATGATCATATTTACAGATTACAGACAGCTGAAAATGGCTCGAAGCCATGAAAATAGACTGGAAGCCCCATAAACAGAGTGGGGAGATAACAAGAGGCCAGGATTGAGCTATGATGCAAGGGCCAGCCACTGGACCTTGGTATGATTGCCGTACGCCACTCATGAGAGGCCGTACGCTAGTTGTACCTCTTGTTCAGTGCTTGGCTTTACATCATCTGGGCTCTGGAACATGACCAGAAAGATCCCAGGGGCCTTATGAAGCAAAAAGAAAACAAGTATTGAAATGCTACACCTATACAGTTCTAAATACAGAAAGCTGGAAATTGGTTTTTAGCATGCAATAAGGTGATGAATAGACAAGAAATGAAGTACAAAACAAAGATCTGGGTCCCATTTCACAACTGGAGTACGCCAGTTTCGGAGGGCTCGGACCTGCGGTACGCCACCTAAAAGGTGGCGTACGCAGGGTCCAGACACATCCCAGACAGATCAAATTTTAAAACTGTACGTGCTGCCACGGACCGGCGTACGCGGGCCTATGACCGGCGCACGCCGATTCTAGTTAGAAACGATTTTTTTTGTTTTTGAAACTTTGATAGCTTTAGGGCCAGGACTGGTATTGATTACCAGCCTTGACCCTGTTAGCTCCCCTCAGGGACCAGAACAGAAAAACAGTACCAAAGTGTATACCTTTGGCTTTTGAGGTTTGAGAGATGTTTGAGCTTTGAACTTGAGGGTTGGATGATGGATGGTGGTGGATGTTTGACTGTAAGAGGTGTGTGGAGGGGTCCCTTGTTTACTCTTCCAATGGATGAAAGAAGAAGAAGCAAGAAGACCAAAGAAAAATAGAGAGAAAGAGACTTGGGAACTTGAAACTTGGAGCCAACCCTTTTGTTAGACTAATGGAGGGGGTATATATAGGGGAAGAGGGAGAGAGAGGGGTTAAGGCCAGTCAAAGGGACTGGAGCCTTAGCCCTTAAGCCTTCATTCTCATTGGATGAGAGGGAATATGATGATGGGATATGTGTAAGAGATGTCCCCTCGGCCGAGACTATTTTTCAATGGATTGGAAGGTTTCCATGTGTTGTAGACCCCTACCCATGGCTTCTGCATGCTAAAAATGCTGAAAAAGCACAAGTTTGACCAAAGTTTGACTTGGCGTACGCCACTAAATACCTGGCGTACGCAAGGTCAAATCTGGTCAATGGTCAAAGTTGACCGATGACTGACACGTGGCAGAGGGCCAGCGCACGCCAGGAAAGTATTGGCGTAAGCAAGAAGGGTTTTGTTGAGGCCTTTTGGTTCTGGTTTAGAGAGTTTGAAAGGGTTTTGAAAGGGTTTTTGGAATGCTCAAAACTCAAACACACTAACATTTCTCAGGTGTTCTTGATCCGTTTCATCATCGGGGCAACAAAAGATAGTAGAACTAAGTCCGGATAGTCCAGAATGGGGTGTCTACAGAAGCCCCCCTTTGACGGCACTTGGAGCACCATTTGGTTGGGTACAAGTAACGTCAAAGGTTGTCTAGACACCCTACTCCTATCTACCCGGAGCAGGATAAAGAAGACATGAATCTTAAAGAACCTGGTCGGCTGAGCTCAGCCATGCAGATTTTTTGAGAAGGATTGCTGTCCGCAGAGGGCATAATAGATGGACAGACTGCTGCTTGATTGCACGGGAAGGGCGGCAAGAGCTACCGTAGAAGGCAAACTCTGCTGGGGACAATCTTCCACGCTTTGCTGGGGGAAGGAGATGAATGGGACGGGTGGACCGTCGTTGATTTGAAATTGGACGGATAGATCGTCGTTGATTTGAAATGGGACGGGTGGACCGTCGTTGATTTGAAATTGGGCGGACGGATCGCCGTTGATTTGAAATTGGGCGGACGGATCGCCGTTGATTTGAAATTGGGCGGACGGATCGCCGTTGATTTGAAATTGGGCGGACGGATCGCCGTTGATTTAGAATTGGGCGGATGGATCGCCGTTGATTTAGAATTGGACGGGTGGACCGTCGTTGATTTGGAATTGGACGGGTGGACCGTCATTGATTTGAAATTGGACGGGTGGACCGTCGTTGATGGGGACCAAACCGTCCTCGATACAAAGAACTCCAACATCCACAGGTAAGTCGTGTCAGGTAGGTTAAATTCCATCTGTTGGGAATCAGAGCCAATCTCCTTATCAAAGACCATCCGAGACAGAGCAATAAGGCTGCTGGAAGATGCATTTGAAGCAAGACTGAAGGGAAGGTATTTGTTCGGGTCAGGCCGAGGCAGAGTCTCCTGGGGAACAGTTTGTTGCAGACGGACGGACCTATCGAATGATATTCTGATCGTTAAATCATCGTTGATTTGAGACGGTGGGTCATCGTTGAGGGACGACTCGTTAAACCATCGTTGACTTGAGACGGTGGGTCATCGTTGAGGGACGACTCGTTACACCATCGTTGATTTGAGACGGTGGGTCATCGTTGAGGGACGACTCGATAAATCATCGTTGATTTGAGACGGTGGGTCATCGTTGAGGGACGACTCGTTAAACCATCGTTGATTTGAGACGGTGGGTCATCGTTGAGGGACGACTCGTTAAACCATCGTTGATTTGAGATGGTGGGTCATCGTTGAGGGATGACTCGTTACACCATCGTTGATTTGAGACGGTGGGTCATCGTTGAAGGACGACTCGTTAAACCATCGTTGATTTGAGACGGTGGGTCATCGTTGAGGGACGACTCGTTAAACCATCGTTGATTTGATTGAAAGAGGGTTTGAACTTTGTTGGGAAACGGGGATGGGCAGACCATCATTGAATGTCGAGGCGGACTCTCCTGGGGATTAATCAGTTGCGAACAAATCATTAACCTGGGTGTAGACACCCCATTCTGGACTATCCGGACTTAGTTCTACTATCTTTTGTTGCCCCGATGATGAAACGGATCAAGAACACCCCAGAAATGTTAGTGTGTTTGAGCTTTGAGCATTCCAAAAACCCTTTCAAATCCCTTTCAAACTCTCTAAACCAGAGCCAAAAGGCCTCAACAAAACCCTACTTGCTTACGCTAGTACTCAATTGGCGTGCGCTGGTCCTCTGCCACGTGTCAATCATCGGTCAACTTTGACCGTTGACCAGAGTTGACCTTGCGTACGCCAGGTATTTAGTGGCGTACGCCAAGTCAAACTTTGGTCAAACTTGTGCTTTTTCAGCATTTTTAGCATGCAGAAGCCATGGGTAGGGGTCTACAACACATGGAAACCTTCCAATCCATTGAAAAATAGTCTCGGCCGAGGGGACATCTCTTACACATATCCCATCATCATATTCCCTCTCATCCAATGAGAATGAAGGCTTAAGGGCTAAGGCTCCAGTCCCTTTGACTGGCCTTAACCCCTCTCTCTCCCCCTTCCCCTATATATAACCCCTCCACTAGTCTTTCAAGAGGTTGGCTCCAAGCTTCAAGTCTATGTTCTTTCTTTCTTTTTAGTTTTCTTTCTTGCTCTTCTTTCATCCATTGAAAGAGCAAACAAGAGACCCCTCCATACACCTCTTACAGTCAAACATCCACCCACATTCTCCCTTTCAAAGCCAAGTTCAAAGCTCAAACATCTTTCAAATCCAAAAGCCAAAGGTATACACTTTGGTACTATTTTTCTGTTCTGGTCCCTGAGGGGAGCTAACAGGGTCAAGGCTGGTAATCAATACCAGTCCTGGCCCTAAAGCTATCAATGTTTTCAAAACAAAAAAAAATCGTTTCTAACTAGAATCGGCGTGCGCCGGTCATAGGCCCGCGTACGCCGGTCTGTGACAGTACGTACAGTTTTAAAATTTGATCTGTCTGGGATCTGTCTGGACCCTGCGTACGCCACCTTTTAGGTGGCGTACCACAGGTCCGAGTCCTCCAAAACTGGCGTACTCCAGCTTTGAAATGGGGTCTAGATCTTTGTTTCATGCTTTATTTCTTGTCCATTCATCACCTTATTGCATGCTAAAAACCAATTTCCAGCTTTCTGTATTTAGAACTGTATAGGTGTAGCATTTCAATACTTGTTTTCTTTTGCTTTGAAAGGCCCCTGGGATCTTTCTGGTCATGTTCCAGAGCCCAGATGATGTAAAGCCAAGCACTGGACAAGAGGTACAACTGGCGTACGGCCTCTCATTAGTGGCGTACGGCAACCATACCAAGGTCCCGTGGCTGGCCCTTGCATCATAGCTCAATCCTGGCCTCTTGTTATCTCCCCACTCTGTTTATGGGGTTCCAGTCTATTTTCATGGCTTCAAGCCATTTCAGCTATCTGTAATCTGTAAATATGATCATATTATAAACTGTGTGGTTTGTCCTGGGTGTGCACTGGTCCATTCCAGAGCCCAGAGGGTTGAGAACAAAGGCTGTGAGTGACAAAAGGTGGTGTACGCCAGCTTCTTGGTGGCGTGCGCAGGGTATGGTGGCGTGCAGAGGCTCAGCCACTGCATGCCAGTATGTTGCCTGCTCACGCACTTGAGAGACAGCATACACCATTCTGCTCAAACTGCTCTCAGTGCTTGTTTTCAATCTATTTCCATTTTATCAATTCAAGTAAATCATCATTCAATCATTTTTTTGTCATCTAAACTGCAAGCTGTTACCGTTTTAATCCCTATTAACTGTTCCCCCGCCCTAACTGGCCAAAAATGATCAAATGAGAGAAAAATGCAAATGTTTTAACAAAATGCCCGAGTAGAGACCGATCTCCGGATTGGGCGAGAGGGGTGCTATAAAACCCTTCCCCTCTCGTAACCTGGCTCCCGAACCTCAGATATCGAAGGTGATGACGGACCGGTCTACGCCTTTTCAAATCAAATCAAACATTTTTCAAATCAAAGCAAAACGTAGCAAACGTTCTCGAGTTCGGTTCCTTGGGTGTTCTTCCGCTAAAACCCGAGTGGCGACTCTGAATCGAAGCGTTTCGCCGCGCTATTTTCCAAAGAGGGCCGCCCCCCGAACAATATCCATTCGAAACCAAAAAATCGGGCGATTTTCGGGGCGTGTGCCCACAGTGGCGACTCCGCTGGGGATTACTGCATTGACTAATATTTAGACATTAATACATAAATGAACAATCTTCAAAAGCCTGGCAAAACAGTACGCTCCGCGTTGCTGAAGAACGGAATGGTAACGTAACAGGATCTCAGCATCCGACCAGTCTGAACTGGGGCTTTTACTATTGTTCACTTATGTAGTTTTGTCTAAGTATTGGTCAATAAAAGTGAGCCAAGCTTCAAAGGGCATTTTTGAAATTTTGCATTTCTCTCTCAGTCAAACTTTGGCATTCTTCATTTGCATCGATGTTGGATAAGCCCCGTTGAGGTGTTTTGGGTAACCGGCACAGTTTACTGGAGCCCGGGGTCCTCGAATGCCCAACAACCTTGGACGATGGTGAGTCGTAATACCGTTCGACTATTGCTTTGCTGCACGCATTGCAGTGGGAGATATACCGCGGCTCTAGTCAGAGGAACCCCTTTAGCCAAAACTGGCCTCGTCATGCGTACAAAGCACTAGAACCTTTCAACCTAAGACAGGAACCTGCAGGGTAGGATTACTTGCATCTAACCCCCCATAAACTGTCTATGTGTTACTGCTTTCCTTATCGCATGCCTGTACATACATACATCCCGCTTTGCATAGGAGCATGCTAGGGCAGCTTTTAGGTCTGTCTCGAGTTCGTCTCGTGACTGTTAGGACCCTGCCATGGACCGATGAAGAGTCGTGCATCCCGATGTTGCACGTTGTCAATTTCCAAAATCCTTGGGTCAGCGAGACTTTGGGAAATCAGGACTGTTTAAATCTCTTGTCTAAACCTAGTCGAAGTTTCAAACAGAAAACTAGGAACAACGGAGAGAATGCCGTGATACTTACACCATCCAGGTTAAAGTGCTAATCACTTACACCATCAAGGCTGCTTACGCCACTTCGGTTCCGGTATCACGTCATCTACACCGAATTGTTCCGACCTCCAAAGTTGAAACTTCGAGAACGGAGTAGTCAAAGGCTTAGACTATTTTGACATCTCTTAGTGATAGTCGATTCAATCAAGGATACACCATCGAAAAGAAATCCGAGGATTCTGGCAGCATCCGAACGTCATGAGACAAACTCGTTTCTAGAGTCTAGGAGGACACCGACGACGATGACATGCGCATTGCATTTCTTCGAATTCTTTCTAAAATCTTGTTACAGGAACGCCACTGAGTTCTCATTTACTTTGCTGTCCAAAGTTTTAGGCCATCACCTTCATCAATCATTAATCCAAAATGGCAGCACAAACAGAGATGGCTGAACTGAAAAGGGCTGTAGAGGAGCTAGGTCACAAAATGATCATGGTCCAGGGACTGGTTGACCTTTTCACCACCATAGCCCCGCAACCGGATATGGGGCTAATCAAGGAATCCTCTCAAACCTGCCACACTCCTGCCGGCGGAAAGTGCTCGAATGATATGTTCAAAGACTTGGCTGAGTTTCATGAAGCCAAGACTCACCCGAAAGAGGATGCTGATTCCCTGTCCAAAGCCAATCCTGAAAGGGAGGATATGGGCAACAAAGCAATCAATCCTAAAGGCAAAAGAGTGCATCGTGTGGAAGGTGCAGTGTTGTGCAACTACAAAGCGAGCAAAGGTTCCACTCTGAATCCTCAATCCGGTTGTCGGAACCCACCAAGGACCTTCTCTCGCTTCTCCACGCCTTTGTCCTCGGTGTACTAGAAACTACTCGAAGCTGGCTTCCTCAAGCCCCTCCTTCCAACTCTTTCACCTCGAACGTTCCCGGCATCTTACGATTCAAGTGCCTATTGTGCTTTCCATCAAATGCCTGGCCATCTCACTGATGCCTGCTACCGCCTCCGACATGCCATTCAAGATCTCATCGACAATGGCATCATCCCAGCTCCACTCCCATCAAAGCCCAGCATCATCTCTGAGCCTCTGCCTCAACATGTTTCTAACTCACACGTTAGTCAAATGTCTACCACCTCCACTCAAATCAACCCTACCTCCACTCAAATCAACCCAACCTCCACCATATTCAATCCTAGCCTCCACGTCATCCCAGAAAATCAATCCAAGCCAATCTTGTCTCTCCCGTCTGAACCCGAGGTTAACTTGATGACCATTGGTGAAGTCGAGATCCTCACTGCCAACACCTGGGTTGACAGTGATGAGGAGCCTGCAAAGGAGAAATTTAATAGGAAGCTTGATCAATCAAAGGAGAAGACGGACATGCTGTGGTCTTGTAGTCATGAGGACTTTGGGGCTGTTGTTCAAGGAGTTCCTTCAAGTGGGTCGGATTAAAGGAGCTGAAGAATCTGAAGCGCTGTTGCTTGGGCCTGTCATCCTCTAGCTCCCACCTTTTTTTTGCAAGGAAGTCAAAGGTAACTACAAAAGTTGCATTTTCAAATCGCGTCTATTTTGCATTGACACTTTCGAGTCTGAGTCTGACACAGTGTCTGCAAGTTGTCTAAGTCTAGCTCTGAGTTGGAGTTTGTGTCTCTTGGCCCTCCATGTCGTAGCTTCTATCCTCAACTCGAGTCTTTTTGTTGTACTTGGCAACCCCGAGGGTTTTATGATATGCATTATCCTGCTTCTAAGTACTTTGCTGGCTTTTGAAATAAACTGTGTCGACCCTGACGACGAAGGGATAGATTTCAATCTCTCCAAGGAAATGTGTCCCCTCGCCGAAAGGGAAGACGAAAGGCATGCTCAGCCTCTAAAAGAAGAAGTAATTTCTAATAAACTTGAAAGATGAGGTAGACCGCTAGAAGCTTCAAATTGTTTCAACGCTGTCTCCAGAAGAGTATTGCTCCCGTTCAGACTTGTTCAAAGAATTCAACAACATCTTGGCATGATCTCACAAAGACACGTTTGGCCTCAATCATGAGAAAAGAAGCATTGAATCCCCTGCTACCGGATGCCAAATCAGAAAGCAGAAGCTCAGAAGGCTCCAGGCCATGTACCGTGTTCAAAACAGTGACAATAGTGTTCCATCAAGCGAACATTAAAAATGTGCAAAAGTGGCCTGGAGCGAGGCATTTCCAATCGAGGCAATCAGGACCCCTTCATTATCAAAGTCATTTCATCTTGGGCTGTAGTAAAAAATCATCAACCTCGACGGTGACAAATCAATACCGTGGTCAGCATAGATCAATTCAAGTATTGCTTACCCCTGAGAGAAGCTCGTTGGGTCGAAAACCACAAGGGTGGGCGATTCCAAGCAAAAGTTAGAGCAGCCTGCTAGACCGAAAACCTAAGGAGGCGGTCTAGGTAAAAGTGAATAGGCAAAAAAGTCGAAAGCTCGCTAGACCGAAGACCCAAGTGGGCGGTACTAGGCAAAAGTTAGAGCTTAAGAGGAGAGGTGAAATACACGAGTGAACCTTGGCCCGAACTACGTTTTGACCTGATTCCCCAAAAGGGGATACGTAGGCAGTCTCTCTCTTCGAGACTCGGTCATAATCTATCAAAGGAATCTCAAGTTTTGGCTTTGGTGCACCGCGTTGGCCGCCTGACCTATGTTTTGACAAATCCTTCCTTGAAGTTCGGTCGCAATCTATCAATTGGATCAAAGGCTTCGGTACGTCGCCATAGTCAAGAAGAAGACAAGCTTCATTTGTGCAGAAGGGGAAAACCTTTCGTCTTTCAATTTTATTTCAAACTACTTCTTCAATTCCAAAGCTGAGCAAAAGTCTTAAAATATCTGAAGCATAAAAAAACAGAACAAAATGCTTGCGAGGCCTAACGGCTCACAGTTTATTCTAAGTCAGCAGAGTCTAGTGTAAGCAACCGCAGCGGGCTTGTAGTCATGCACGCTAGTTTGAGGTTCATGCGCTTTTGTTCAAAGTTATGCGCGTTGGTTTCAAGCCTGAGCACACTTCTTCAATTTGGGCAGCATTCAGAAGCAGCCAGCTACTGTCACCTCGAATGCCATTCAAGAGGCTTTTGCCAAGTTTTCTATACCATGCAAGTCATGCGGACCTCATGTGACTGCACGGGGGTGTCGGTTTCAGTCCGGGCCTATATAAGTCATCTCTTTACGTCTTTTTGTCCATCTTTGCGACATTTTTCAAGTGTTTCAGTCTGTCTCCCATTCTGGGGCTTTCTTCTCAATTTTGTTTGTTCGTACAGGTCATTGTACATCTATTTGACCTTACGCAAGCGTCAGTTTCACCTGTCTACGGGACATTTGAATTTTGGCTCATCAAAGCCCAAGATTTCATTTTTCCGCGAATCTAAGAGTCCGCCTCTTATCCTGGGGCTCCTTCTCTTTTTTCAGTCGAGCTAGGCAAGTCTGCACATATATGTGTGTCTGTGTGTCGACTCAACTCACTTGTCAATGCAAATCAGATATTAGTGATGCGTTTATGCGCTCTGTCTCAAAGGAGAGTCAATAAACTGAAAAATGCAATTTTTACATTGCTACCCTAGCTTCTATCCCCTATCCAAGCAATGGAATCGTGTGAACAACAAGAATATGTCAGCCCATGGCAAAGCAAAGCGTATCTACGGGGCACATCCGCCTAAGCATCAAAGAAAAAGCAACCAGGTCCAATACCGCTGCTAAATGTCAACTGAGGCACACCAGCCCGTTCAATGCCCCTCTATTTTGGCAAGCAAGCCCGAAACTCAAAAGCAAAAGGCAGTAAAGTAAGGAGACTCAGTGGTAGTCCTCAAGCGTTGTCGTCCTCCTAGGAGCCGCCCTTAGCTTGCATTTGCATTTTCAATTTGTGCATACAATTGAGTACGTATCATTGCATATTGTATATCAATTGTTTAAAACAGGAAAAGTCTATCAAGTGCCAAAGCATGCTTATCCAACAGCGAAGGCAGCAAGTAATCAGACTTTTAGGGTTCATACCTGGGATCAAGTCACTGCTGGAACTAGAGCCGAAACCACTACCCAGAATCAAATCAATCAACGACGGTCAGCCATATCGTCCTTCAAATCAATTCAACCAACGACGGTCAGCCATATCGTCCTTCTAATCAATTCAAATCAACGACGGTCAGCCATATCGTCCTTCCTTTCAATTCATTCAACGACGGCCAGCCATGTCGTCATCTAAATCAATTCAATCAACGACGGTCAGCCATATCGTCCTTTCAATTCAATCAACGACGGTCAGCCATATCGTCTTTCAAATCAATTCAATCAATGACGGTCAGCCATATCGTCCTTTTCAAATCAACGACGGTCAGTCATATCGTCCTTCTCAAATCAACGACGGTCAGCCATATCGTCCTTCTCAAATCAACGACGGTCAGTCATATCGTCCTTCTCAATCCAATGACGGCCAGCCATGTCGTCCTCAAAGTCAATTCAGTGCAACGACGATCAGAATGTCGTCCACTTCAATCCATCAACGGCGATCAGCCATATCGCCCGCTTCCAACCCTTCACGGCATTCAGAATATCGCCCGCCGTTCAACTCAGTGTACGCCCATCTAATCAATCACCACCACGGCGGTCTGCCCGTCCAATCAGTCTATAACAACCGTCCGCCTATCCTGATCCATATCTATGTATAGCAAGTGCAACTTCCAACAGTTTTATTGCTCTGTCTCGGATGGTCTTTGATAAGGAGATTGGCTCTGATTCCCAACAGATGGAATTTAACCTACCTGACACGACCTACCCGTGGCTGTTGAAGTTTCTGTACGCCGAAGAAGGTTCGATCCCCCAGGGTGATGATTTGCCCGCAACTGATTAATCCCCAAGAGAGTCCGCCTCGGCATTCAATGATGGTCTGCCCATCCCCGTTTCCCAACAAAGTTCAAACCCTCTTTCAATCAAATCAACGATGACCTACCGTCTCAAATCAACGATGGTTTAACGAGTCGTCCCTCAACGATGACCCACCGTCTCAAATCAACGATGGTTTAACGAGTCGTCCCTCAACGATGACCCACCGTCTCAAATCAACGATGGTTTAACGAGTCGTCCCTCAACGATGACCCACCGTCTCAAATCAACGATGGTTTAACGAGTCGTCCCTCAACGATGACCCACCGTCTCAAATCAACGATGGTTTAACGAGTCGTCCCTCAACGATGACCCACCGTCTCAAATCAACGATGGTTCGACAATCAGAACATTCTTCGATAGGTCTGTCCATCTGCGACGGATTATTCCCCAGAAGAGTCTGCCGCGTCCTGCCCCGAGCAAATACCTTCCCTTCAGTCTTGCTTCAAATGCATCTTCCAGCAGCCTTATTGCACTGTCTTGGATGGTCTTTGATAAGGAGATTGGCTCTGATTCCCAACAGATGGAATTTAACCTACCTGACACGACTTACCCGTGGATGTTGGAGTTCTTTGTATCAAGGACAGTTTGGTCCCCAGCAACGACGGTCCACCTGTCCAATTCCAAATCAACGACGGTCCACCCGTCGAATTTCAAATCAACGACGGTCCACCCGTCCAATTCCAAATCAACGACGATCGATCCGTCCAGTCTCAAATCAACGGCGATCCGTCCGCCCAATTCCAAATCAACGACGATCCACCCGTCCAATTTCAAATCAACGACGGTCCACCCGTCCAATTCCAAATCAACGACGATCGATCCGTCCAGTCTCAAATCAACGGCGATCCGTCCGCCCAATTCCAAATCAACGACGATCCACCCGTCCAATTCCAAATCAACGACGGTCCACCCGTCCAATTTCAAATCAACGACGGTCCACCCGTCCAATTCCAAATCAACGACGGTCCACCCGTCCAATTCCAAATCAACGACGGTCCACCCGTCCAATTTCAAATCAACGACGATCTATCCGTCCAATTTCAAATCAACGATGGTCTATCCGTCCAATTTCAAAACAACGACGATCTATCCGTCCAATATCAAATCAACGGCGATCCGTCCGCCCAATGTCAATTCAACGGCGATCCGTCCGCCCAATATCAATTCAACGGCGATCCGCCCGCCCAATATCAATTCAACGGCGATCCGTCCGCCCAATATCAATTCAACGGCGATCCGCCCGCCCAATATCAAATCAACGGCGATCCGTCCGCCCAATGTCAATTCAACGGCGATCCGTCCGCCTAATTTCAAATCAACGACGGTCCACCCGTCCCATTCATCTCCTTCCCCCAGCAAAGCGTGGAAGATTGTCCCCAGCAGAGTTTGCCATCTACGGTAGCTCTTGCCGCCCTTCCCGTGCAATCAAGCAGCGGTCTGTCCATCTATTATGCCCTCTGCGGACAGCAATCTTTCTCAAATAATCTGCATGGCTGAGCTCAGCCGACCAGGTTCTTTAAGATTCATGTCTTCTTTATCCTGCTCCGAGTAAATAGGAGTAGGGTGTCTAGACAACCTTTGACGTTACTTGTACCCAACCAAATGGTGCTCCAAGTGCCGTCAAAGGGGGGCTTCTGTAGACACCCCATTCTGGACTATCCGGACTTAGTTCTACTATCTTTTGTTGCCCCGATGATGAAACGGATCAAGAACACCCCAGAAATGTTAGTGTGTTTGAGCTTTGAGCATTCCAAAAACCCTTTCAAATCCCTTTCAAACTCTCTAAACCAGAGCCAAAAGGCCTCAACAAAACCCTACTTGCTTACGCTAGTACTCAATTGGCGTGCGCTGGTCCTCTGCCACGTGTCAATCATCGGTCAACTTTGACCGTTGACCAGAGTTGACCTTGCGTACGCCAGGTATTTAGTGGCGTACGCCAAGTCAAACTTTGGTCAAACTTGTGCTTTTTCAGCATTTTTAGCATGCAGAAGCCATGGGTAGGGGTCTACAACACATGGAAACCTTCCAATCCATTGAAAAATAGTCTCGGCCGAGGGGACATCTCTTACACATATCCCATCATCATATTCCCTCTCATCCAATGAGAATGAAGGCTTAAGGGCTAAGGCTCCAGTCCCTTTGACTGGCCTTAACCCCTCTCTCTCCCCCTTCCCCTATATATAACCCCTCCACTAGTCTTTCAAGAGGTTGGCTCCAAGCTTCAAGTCTATGTTCTTTCTTTCTTTTTAGTTTTCTTTCTTGCTCTTCTTTCATCCATTGAAAGAGCAAACAAGAGACCCCTCCATACACCTCTTACAGTCAAACATCCACCCACATTCTCCCTTTCAAAGCCAAGTTCAAAGCTCAAACATCTTTCAAATCCAAAAGCCAAAGGTATACACTTTGGTACTATTTTTCTGTTCTGGTCCCTGAGGGGAGCTAACAGGGTCAAGGCTGGTAATCAATACCAGTCCTGGCCCTAAAGCTATCAATGTTTTCAAAACAAAAAAAAAATCGTTTCTAACTAGAATCGGCGTGCGCCGGTCATAGGCCCGCGTACGCCGGTCCGTGACAGTACGTACAGTTTTAAAATTTGATCTGTCTGGGATCTGTCTGGACCCTGCGTACGCCACCTTTTAGGTGGCGTACCGCAGGTCCGAGTCCTCCAAAACTGGCGTACTCCAGCTTTGAAATGGGGTCTAGATCTTTGTTTCATGCTTTATTTCTTGTCCATTCATCACCTTATTGCATGCTAAAAACCAATTTCCAGCTTTCTGTATTTAGAACTGTATAGGTGTAGCATTTCAATACTTGTTTTCTTTTGCTTTGAAAGGCCCCTGGGATCTTTCTGGTCATGTTCCAGAGCCCAGATGATGTAAAGCCAAGCACTGGACAAGAGGTACAACTGGCGTACGGCCTCTCATTAGTGGCGTACGGCAACCATACCAAGGTCCCGTGGCTGGCCCTTGCATCATAGCTCAATCCTGGCCTCTTGTTATCTCCCCACTCTGTTTATGGGGTGTCAGTCTATTTTCATGGCTTCAAGCCATTTCAGCTATCTGTAATCTGTAAATATGATCATATTATAAACTGTGTGGTTTGTCCTGGGTGTGCACTGGTCCATTCCAGAGCCCAGAGGGTTGAGAACAAAGGCTGTGAGTGACAAAAGGTGGTGTACGCCAGCTTCTTGATGGCGTGCGCAGGGTATGGTGGCGTGCAGAGGCTCAGCCACTGCATGCCAGTATGTTGCCTGCTCACGCACCTGAGAGACAGCATACACCATTCTGCTCAAACTGCTCTCAGTGCTTGTTTTCAATCTATTTCCATTTTATCGATTCAAGTAAATCATCATTCAATCATTTTTTTGTCATCTAAACTGCAAGCTGTTACCGTTTTAATCCCTATTAACTGTTCCCCCGCCCTAACTGGCCAAAAATGATCAAATGAGAGAAAAATGCAAATGTTTTAACAAAATGCCCGAGTAGAGACCGATCTCCGGATTGGGCGAGAGGGGTGCTATAAAACCCTTCCCCTCTCGTAACCTGGCTCCCGAACCTCAGATATCGAAGGTGACGACGGACCGGTCTACGCCTTTTCAAATCAAATCAAACATTTTTCAAATCAAAGCAAAACGTAGCAAACGTTCTCGAGTTCGGTTCCTTGGGTGTTCTTCCGCTAAAACCCGAGTGGCGACTCTGAATCGAAGCGTTTCGCCGCGCTATTTTCCAAAGAGGGCCGCCCCCCGAACAATATCCATTCGAAACCAAAAAATCGGGCGATTTTCGGGGCGTGTGCCCACACTGGGGAACCTTCTTCGGCCTACAGAAACTTCAACAGCCACGGGTAGGTCGTGTCAGGTAGGTTAAATTCCATCTGTTGGGAACCAGAGCCAATCTCCTTATCAAAGACCATCCGAGACAGAGCAATAAGACTGTTGGAAGTTGCACTTGCTATACATAGATATGGATCAGGATAGGCGGACGGTTGTTATAGACTGATTAGACGGGCAGACCGCCGTTATGGTGATTGATTGGATGGGCGGCCGCTGAGTTGAATGGCGGGCAATATTCTGAATGCCGTGAAAGGTTGGAAGCGGGCGATATGGCTGATCGCCGTTGATGGATTGAAGTGGACGACATTCTGATCGTCGTTGCATTGAATTGACTTTGAGGACGACATGGCTGGCCGTCGTTGAATTGAGAAGGACGATATGACTGACCGTCGTTGATTTGAGAAGGACGATATGGCTGACCGTCGTTGATTTGAGAAGGACGATATGACTGACCGTCGTTGATTTGAAAAGGACGATATGACTGACCGTCGTTGATTTGTGAAGGACGATATGACTGACCGTCGTTAAATTGGGTTGATTTGATTTAAAGGACGATATGGCTGACCGTCATTGATTTGAATTGATTTGAAGGACGATATGGCTGACCGTCGTTGATTTGAATTGATTTGAAGGACGATATGGCTGATCGTCGTTGATTTGAATTGATTTGAAGGACGATATGGCTGACCGTCGTTGATTTGAATTGATTTAAAGGACGATATGGCTGATCGTCGTTGATTTGAATTGATTTGAAGGACGATATGGCTGATCGTCGTTGATTTGAATTGATTTGAAGGACGATATACCTGACCGTCGTTGATTTGAATTGATTTGAAGGACGATATGGCTGACCGTCGTTGATTGAATTGATTAGAAGGACGATATGGCTGACCGTCGTTGATTGAATTGAGTAGAAGGACGATATGGCTGACCGTCGTTGATTGAATTGATTAGAAGGACGATATGGCTGATCGTCGTTGATTTGAAGGACGATATGGCTGACCGTCGTTGATTTGAATTGATTTGAAGGACGATATGGCTGACCGTCGTTGATTGAATTGATTCTGGGTAGTGGTTTCGGCTCTAGTTCCAGCAGTGACTTGATCCCACGTATGAACCCCAAAAGTCTGATTACTTGCTGCTTTCGATACTGGACAAGCATGCTTTAGCACTTGATAGACTTTTCCTGTTTTCCACAGTTGATATACAATTTGCAATGATATATATTCAATTGTATGCACAAATTGAAAATGCAGATGCAAGCTAAGGGCGGCTCCTAGGAGGACGACAACGCTGGAGGACTACCACTGAGTCTCCTTACTTTACTGCCTTTTGCTTTTGAGTTTCGGGTTTGCGTGCCAAAATAGAGGGGCATTGAGCGGGCTGGTGTGCCTCAGTTGACATAGTGACGACATTGGGCCTGGTTGCCTTTTCCTTGATGCTTAGGCGGATGTGCCCCGTAGATACGCTTTGCTTTGCCATGGGCTGACATATTCTTGCTATTCACACGATTCCATTGCTTGGATAGGGGATAGAAGCTAGGGTAGCAATGTAAAAATTGCATTTTTCAGTTTCTTGACTCTCCTTTGAGACAGAGCGCATAAACGCATCACTAATATCTGATTTGCATTGACAAGTGAGCTGAGTCGACACACAGACACACGTATATGTATAGACTTGCCTTGCTCGAATGAAAAGAGAGAAGGAGCCCCAGGATAAGAGGCGGACTCTTAGATTTGCGGAAAAATGAAATTTTAAGCATCGATGAGCCAAAATTCAAATATCCCGTAGACAGATGAAACTGACACTTACGTAAGGTCAAATAGATGTACAATGACCTGTACGAACAAACAAAATTTAGAAGAAAGCCCCAGAATGGGAAATAGATTAAAACACTCGAAAAATGTCCCAAAGATGGACAAAAAGACGCAAAGAGAAGACTCGTATAGGCCCGAACTGAAACCGACACCCCCGTGTAGTCACATTAGGTTCGCATGACTTGCATGGCATGACAAAACTTGGCAAAAGCCCATTGAATGGCATTCGAGGTACTTTTAATCTTGATGAATCGGCGGCAGTAGCTGACTGCTTTTTAATGCTGCCCGAATTGAAGAAGCGCACGGGTTTGAGACCAATGTGCATAACTTTGGACAAAAGCGCGTAAACTTTGGATTAGCGTGCATGACTACAAATCCGCTGCGGCTACCAGACTTCGCTGAACTTAGAATAAACTGTGAGCCGTTAGGCATCGCAAGCATTTTGTTCTGTTTTTGATGCTTCAGATATTTTAAGACTTTTGCTCAGCTTTGAAATTGAAGAAGTAGTTTGAAATAAAATTGAAAAACGAAAGGTTTTCCCCCTTCTGCACAAATGAAGCTTGTTTTCTTCTTGACTACGGCGATGTACCAAAGCCTTGGATCCAACTGACAGATTGCGATCAAACTTCGAGGAAGGATTTGTCAAAACATAATTCAGGCGGCCAACGTGGTGCACCAAAGCCAAAACTTGAGATCCAGTTGATAGATTATGACCGAGTCTCGAAGAGAGAGACTGCCTACGTATCCCCTTCTGGGGAATCAGGTCAAAACGTAGTTCAGGCCAAGGTTCACTCGTGTATTTTACCTCTCTCTTTTATGCCCTAACTTTTGCCTAGTACCGCCCACTTGGGTCTCCGGTCTAGCGAGCTTTTGACTTTGCCTATTTATTTTTGCCTAGACCGCCTCCTTAGGTTTTCAGTCTAGCAAGCTGCTCTAACTTTTGCTTGGAATCGCCCACCCTTGTGGTTTTCGACCCAACGAGCTTCTCTCAAGGGAAAGTAGTACTTGAATTGATCCATGTTGACCACGATATTGAATTCGTCGCCGTCGATGACTTTTGACTGCAGCCCCAAATAGAATGACTTTGATAGTGAAAAGGGCCTGACTTTGCCACTTTTGCACCTTTTAATGTGTGCTTGATGGAACGCTGCTATTACTGTTTTGAACATGGTATATGGCCTGGAGCTTTCTGAGCTTCTGCTTTCTGATTTGGCATCCGGTAGCAGGGGATTCAAGGCTTCTTTATCTCATGATCGAGGCCAAGCGTGTCTTTGTGAGATCATGCCAAGATGTTGTTGAATTCTTTGAACAAGTCTGAACGGGAGCAATACTCTTCTGGAGACAGCGTTGAAACAATTTGAAGCTCCTGGGGGTCTACCTCGTCTTTCAAGTTTATTACAAATTACTTCTTCTTTTAGAGGCTGAGCATGCCTTTCGTCTTCCCTTTCGGCGAGGGAACACATTTCCTTTGGGATGATCCCATCGAAATCTATCCCTTCGTCGTCAGGGTCGACACAATTTATTCAAAAGCCAGCAAAATACTTAGAAGCAAGATAAAGCATATCATAAAACCCTCGGGGCTGCCAAGTACAACAAAATGACTCGAATTGAGAATTGAAGCTATGACATGGAGGGCCAAGAGGCACGAACTCCGACTCAGAGCTAGACTTAGACGACTTGACAGACACTGTGTTAGACTCAGACTCAAAAGTGTCAATGCAAAATAGACGCAATTTGAAAATGCAACTTTTATAGTTACCCTTGACTTCCTTGTAGAGAGGTGGGCGCTAGAGGACAGCAGGCCCAAACAACAGCATTTCGGCCTTTTCAGCTTCTTCGGCCAACCCCACTTGAGAGAACTCCTTGAATAACAGCCCCAAAGTCCATCTTCTCCTTTGATTGATTAAGCTTCCTCTTGAATTCCTCCTTTGCAGGCTCATCACTGTCAACACAGGTGTCGGTAGTAAGGATCTCGATTTCACCTATGGCCATCTGGTTAACCTCGGGTTCGGACGGGAGAGACAAGATTGGCTTGGATTGATCCTTCGGTATGATGTGGAGGCTAGGATTGAATATGGTGGAGCTTGGGTTGATTTGAGTGGAGCTGATGGATATCTGGCTAACATGTAGGTTGGAACCGTGTTGAGGCATGAGCTTGGAAATGACTTCGGGCTTTGATGGGAATGGAGCTGGAATGGTGCCATTATCGATGAGATCTTGAATGGCATGTCGAAGGCGGAAGCAGGCATCGGTGAGATGGCCAGAAATTTGATGGAAGGCACAATAGGCATTTGAATTGTAGGATGCCGGAAATGTTCGAGGTGAAGGAGTTGGAAGAAGTGGCTTGAGGAAGCCAGCTTCGAGAAGCTTCTCATAAACTGAGGACAAAGGTGTGGAAAAGCGAGAGAAGGTCCTTGGTGGGTTCCGACGACCGGATTGGGGATTCAAAGTGGAACATTTGCTTGCTTTGCATCTGCACGACAATGCACCATCAACTGGTTGAACTCTTTTGCCTTTGGGATTGATTTCTTTGCCATGCATATCCTCCCTTTCGGTGTTGGCTTTGAACAGGGAATCAGCATCCTTCTTCGGGTGAGTCCTGGCTTCATGAAATTCGGCCAGGTCTTTGAACATGTCCTTCGGGCGCTGCTTGGTTCCGACTGTGGGAGTGTGGCAGGCTTGAAGAGGTTCTTTGACTAGCCCCTGATCCAGCTTTGACATGACAGAGGTAAAAAGGTCAACCAGCCCCTGGACCATAACCATTTGTTTGTCCATTTTGTGACCTAGCTCCTCTACAGCCCTTTTCAGCTCAGCCATCTCTGTTTGTGCTGTCATTTTGGATTTGATGATCGGTGAGGGTGATGGCCTAGAGCTTTGGACAGCAAAGTAAATGAGAACTCAGTGGCGTTCCTGCAATAAGATTTTGAAAGAATTTGAAAGAATGCAATGCGCATGTCATCGTCGTCGGTGTCCTCCTAGACTCTAGAAACGAGTTTGTCTTATGACGTTCGGATGCTGCCAGAATCCTCGGATTTCTTTTCGACAGTGTATCCTTGTTTGAATCGACTATCACTAAGAGATGTCAAAATAGTCTAAGCCTTTGACTACTCCGTTCTCGAAGTTTCAACTTTGGAGGTCAGAACAACTCGGTGTAGATGACGTGATACCGGAACCGGGGTGGCGTAAGCAGCCTTGATGGTGTAAGTGACTAGCACTTTAACCTGGATGGTGTAAGTATCACGACATTCTCTCCATTTGTTCCTAGTTTTTCTGTTTGAAACCTCGATCGGGTTTTAGACAAGGGTTTAGAAAGTTTTGATTTCCCAAAGTCTCGCTGATCCAAGGACTTTGAAAACTGATAACGTGCAACATCGGGATGCATGAATCTTCATCGGGTCATAGCAACATCCTAATTGGCATAAGACAGACTCGACAAGAGACAACCTGAAAGCCGCCCTAGCATGCTCCTACGCAGAACGGTATGAATGTATGTACAGGCATGCGATAGGGAAAGCAGTAACACATAGACAGTTTATGGGGGTTAGATGCAAGTAATCCTACCCTGTAGGTTCCTGTCTTAGGTTGAAAGGTTCTAGTGCTTTGTACGCATGACGAGGCTGGTTTTGGCTGAAAAGGGGTCCCTCTGACTAGAGCCGCGGTATACCTCCTACTGCAATGCGTGCAGCAAAGCAATGGTCGAACGGTATTACGACTCATCATCGTCCAAGGTTGTTGGGCATTCGAGGACCCCGGGCTCCAGTAAACTGTGCCGGTTACCCAAAACACCTCAACGGGGCTTATCCAACATCGATGCAAATGGAAAATGCCGAAATTGACTAAATGAGAGAGAAATGCAAGATTTTGGATATGCCTTTTGAAGCTTGGCTCACTTTTATTAATCAATATTTGGACAAGACTACACAAGTGAACAATAACAAAGCCCCAGTTCGGATTGGTCGGATGCTGAGATCCTGTTACGTTACCATTCCGTTCTTCAGCAGCGCGGAGCGTCCTGTTTTGCCAGGCTTTCGAAGATTGTTCATTTATGTATTAATGCCTAAATATTAATCAATGCACTGATCCCCAGCAGAGTCGCCACTGTGGGCACACGCCCCGAAAATCGCCCGATTTTGGTTTGGAATAGATATTGTTCGGGGGGCGGCCCTTTTGGAAAATAGCGCGGCGAAACGCTTCGATTCAGAGTCGCCACTCGGGTTTTAGCGGAAGAATACCCAAGGAACCGAACTCGAAGAACGCTTTGCTACGTTTGCTTTGATTTGAAAAAGGTTTGATTTGATTTGAAAAGGCGTAGACTGGTCCGTCGTCACCTTCGATATCTGAGGTTCGGGAGCCAGGTTACGAGAGGGGAAGGGTTTTATGGCACCCCTCTCGCCCAATCCGGAGATCGGTCTCTACTCAGGCATTTTTGTAAAACGTTTGCATTTTTCTCTCATTTGATCATTTTTTTAGCCAGTTAGGGCAGGGGAGCAGATAATGGGGATTTAAAACTGTAAAATCTTGTAGTTATGTGACAAAACGTTTATGAATGATGATTTGCTTGAATCGATAGAATGAATATAGATTGAAAACGAGCACTGAGAGCAGTTTGAGCAGAATGGTGTATGCTATCTCTCAGGTGCGTGAGCAGGCAACATACTGGCATGCAGTGGCCGAGGCTCTGCACGCCACCATACCCTGCGCACGCCACCAAGAAGCTGGCGTACACCACCTTTTGTCACTCACAGCCTTTGTTCTCAACCCTCTGGGCTCTGGAATGGACCAGTGCACACCCAGGACAAACCACGCAGTTTATAATATGATCATATTTACAGATTACAGACAGCTGAAAATGGCTCGAAGCCATGAAAATAGACTGGAAGCTCCATAAACAGAGTGGGGAGATAACAAGAGGCCAAGATTGAGCTATGATGCAAGGGCCAGCCACTGGACCTTGGTATGATTGCCGTACGCCACTCATGAGAGGCCGTACGCCAGTTGTACCTCTTGTTCAGTGCTTGACTTTACATCATCTGGGCTCTGGAACATGACCAGAAAGATCCCAGGGGCCTTATGAAGCAAAAAGAAAACAAGTATTGAAATGCTACACCTATACAGTTCTAAATACAGAAAGCTGGAAATTGGTTTTTAGCATGCAATAAGGTGATGAATAGACAAGAAATGAAGTACAAAACAAAGATCTGGGTCCCATTTCACAACTGGAGTACGCCAGTTTCGGAGGGCTCGGACCTGCGGTACGCCACCTAAAAGGTGGCGTACGCAGGGTCCAGACACATCCCAGACAGATCAAATTTTAAAACTGTACGTGCTGCCACGGACCGGCGTACGCGGACCTATGACCGGCGCACGCCGATTCTAGTTAGAAACGATTTTTTTTGTTTTTGAAACTTTGATAGCTTTAGGGCCAGGACTGGTATTGATTACCAGCCTTGACCCTGTTAGCTCCCCTCAGGGACCAGAACAGAAAAACAGTACCAAAGTGTATACCTTTGGCTTTTGAGGTTTGAGAGATGTTTGAGCTTTGAACTTGAGGGTTGGATGATGGATGGTGGTGGATGTTTGACTGTAAGAGGTGTGTGGAGGGGTCCCTTGTTTACTCTTCCAATGGATGAAAGAAGAAGAAGCAAGAAGACCAAAGAAAAATAGAGAGAAAGAGACTTGGGAACTTGAAACTTGGAGCCAACCCTTTTGTTAGACTAATGGAGGGGGTATATATAGGGGAAGAGGGAGAGAGAGGGGTTAAGGCCAGTCAAAGGGACTGGAGCCTTAGCCCATAAGCCTTCATTCTCATTGGATGAGAGGGAATATGATGATGGGATATGTGTAAGAGATGTCCCCTCGGCCGAGACTATTTTTCAATGGATTGGAAGGTTTCCATGTGTTGTAGACCCCTACCCATGGCTTCTGCATGCTAAAAATGCTGAAAAAGCACAAGTTTGACCAAAGTTTGACTTGGCGTACGCCACTAAATACCTGGCGTACGCAAGGTCAAATCTGGTCAATGGTCAAAGTTGACCGATGACTGACACGTGGCAGAGGGCCAGCGCACGCCAGGAAAGTATTGGCGTAAGCAAGAAGGGTTTTGTTGAGGCCTTTTGGTTCTGGTTTAGAGAGTTTGAAAGGGTTTTGAAAGGGTTTTTGGAATGCTCAAAACTCAAACACACTAACATTTCTCAGGTGTTCTTGATCCGTTTCATCATCGGGGCAACAAAAGATAGTAGAACTAAGTCCGGATAGTCCAGAATGGGGTGTCTACAAGAGGTTAGACTTTTAGGCCAGTGCATAGAGCTTTAATGAAATATCTCTGGTTTTAAGGTAATAAAATCAATTACTTAACAAACAATAATGAAAATAAGCGTCTGTAAGACATGTTGTCGCCATTTTCCTTTCCTTATCCTATACAAAACAAAGATCCAAATATAGCCTTATTGATAGATGTAGAACGGTTTAGCTATCACCTGGTTATGCCCGAAGATCCTGTCTTCACTCTTTCCTCCACAGGCAAAGTTCCACTGACATTCTGCAAAATACACATGCCAAAAATTGTCAACTATCAGTCAATTATAAAGTTTTACAACCTTGGTCAAACTTCAAAGTCGATACTGACCGGAGGAGCCCCCGAAGGAGGCAAATCTTGCATCAAGTTCCCGTAGTTATTATTATTCCAATCATAGGCTCCATATCCCTGTCCAGATTGCCAATTTCCTGGTGCTTGCATCAATGGAACATTGGCGGTGTTGCGACTCATACTATCTATCTGTAGGGGAGCGAAATATCCGAAGGTTTTGATTGACTCATAAAGGATTGGATGCATTGTTTTCGTCCAAATGTTTGTCTCAGTTCGTCTGTTCCTTGAGGGGGCATGAGTACGTCGTGTATACGTATTATCCGAAGGATAAAGTAATCTTAATCTCTCGGCCGTGCTTCGATCCCCCGCCGAAGATTGACTTATTCATTTCGTTCGGATAAGATAACTATAAGACTTCAATAGTTCGGTAGAGCGCATCATCTGTTATTCTTCGTTTTCTCGGACATGATGACTTCACTCGAAGATCGCCGTTCCAGAACCTTCTGGAAGCTTCCAAGGAAACGTGTTGGAGTTTCCCTGATAGGTGAGGTGACATCCCAGATTGATGTGACCCTTCTTGCTCTGACTGGGCGGCTCCCCTTATCCCAACAGGCGGCAGTCAATTAATGCCTCTGACTTATGACGTCATCCGAGCATCATCGAGCACATGGGCATCAGAGACAGCTTGCACCACACTTACTCCCTTCATTTGAGCCTATAAATAGATGGATACTTCCACCAAGAGAGGGGGTCAGATTCCAAAAACACTCTTCTTTCTCTTAGAGCATATTTTCTTACTAAACTTCTCTCTTCTTAGCTACTCTTTCTGATTAGATCGTTGGAGCGTCTTCCCGGAGGAACAGCCCCCTCCGGTTCTGCAGGTACACGACGTCCGGTGCCACGTCACTCGGTTCAAACAAGTCAAGACGGTCCATCAGAAATCAGCCCCCCACAATTGGCGACTCCGCTGGAGAAGTGTCTATCATCCTAGCACCGTGGGCCTGATTTCTGTCCCCATCTTGATTCTACTCCTATTTTCTTCTCTTTCTCCCCTACACCTTCTTCCGATGGCACAACGCCTTCCTCCTCCTGGCCCGGAGAACTTCACTCTGAGACTGTCGGTATATGGGTCTATCAACCCTAATCAAGAACATGCAGCACACCCCCCAGTCTCTCGACAGCTCACTTTTCCTCAAACTGAGCTGGATATTGCCTTGGCGGAGTAGAAACACCAAGCAGTGGTGATAGCCATGCTTCAACAACGCCTGGAGGAGCGGGATGCTAATCAACTTGTAACACCTGTTAACAACCACCCAGCCGGGCCTAGCCAACCGGCGAAACACCGCAAGCGAACCAGGAGGTCCCATCCTACCAGAACAACAGACTTGGCAACATCCGAGAGACGGACGGTATTTGAACGTCTAGGCAAGGACGCTCAGCATCAACCAACGGGCTCCGGCCCTCGGTTAGCAAGCGTAGTTCGATCAGAGAGCACTCGCTCTTCTGCAACCTGTTCCATGGCGAGAACGCATCAAGCGACAGTATCAGGTCAGGTGCCTCACTCGCATAAACGTCATCAAGATTCGAGGAAAGAGAGACAGCCCGTGGGTCTTAACGATTCACCTCGGCGAAGCTACACCGGCGAATTCCCCGAACAAACGGAGACCACATGTCGAGTTTCCGAACGTCATCATGGGGAACTACGAACCAAGAGATCACGGGGCCATCACAAAGAGCCCAGTCAGGAGCAGCACTCGGAAAAGGATAATACAATTACCCTCTATGACCAGCTTACTGGACTTCCGACCGTGTATCAACGGATAGGTGATCCTCGGGAACATTAGCTGGCGCGTCCAGCGGGTTCCAGAGGGGCGCCCGAACCAGCAAGAAACGATAGGGAAAGGAGGGAATATCAAGCAAACACTCATCCTCGGCAGCACCATCACGAACGTCGGAAACAACCAGAACCTTGCCAGACCATGCAACCACCGGCCGTGAGGCCCACTCTTATTCCCGAAGATAATTCGAAGCTCGGGAAGGCAAAAGCTTCCCCCTTCGTGGACGCAATACAGCAAGAGCGACCCCCGGACAGATTCGTGATGCCGAAGCTCAAGCGTTACGAGGCTAAGGAGGACGCAGTCGCGTTCGTCTGCCGCTTTCGACAAATGATGAGCCTTCATAACTTCTCCGATGCACTTATGTGCAAAATCTTCCCCCTCTCGTTGAGTGAGCCAATCATGCTCTGGTACAATCAGTTGAAACCCAAGTCTATCACGTGTTTCAACGAGCTCGAGTTGGAATTCACAAAGAGATTTGTAACCAGCAACATCCAGCCGAAGACGCTTTCAATGCTAGTAAACATGCGAAGAGCTGCGGGGGAAACTCTTCGGCTATATACCGAGCGATACTGGGAGGTTTACAATCTTATTCCTGATTGCGATCAGGGAGTAGCAGCCGAGTCATTCATGAACGGCCTGGACCCAACTTCGGCAATGTTTCGAGATCTGTCAAGGAATCCACCGAAGAGTATGGGAGAGCTCATGATAATTATCGAGAAGGATTGCGTCCATGAAGAGGCAATGGCAGAGCGTAAGGCGCCGAAGGTCGCCGAGCCTTCTAAAGCACTCGCAGCTGTTAAGAAACATGTGGCAAATATTGGGCAGACGTCGGGGGGTAATAAGCCGAACAACGGAAATCGACCCTCGCAACGCCAACCAGAAGTAATACAACAAAAACATGAACCGAGACCCGACGAATACGTTGCCGAGCAGACCACGTTCACAGAACCTACCTATAAGCTCCTCTCCACCATTGGGAAGCTCCCATTCTTCTCTTGGCCTACTGGGCTCCTCGGAACGAATGGCCAAGGACCCGGGATGTGCTCATACCACAAGGAGCGGGGGCATTATACGACGAAGTGTCAGCCTTTCAAACGCTACCTAGAGGAACTTGCTGCAGCCGGGCACCTCAACCCGTGGATCGATACCCGGAGGTGTCCACTACCACCACCTCCTCCTCTTTTGGGTGGCCATGTTAGTGTCATTCAAGGTATTGCTTCCGAGGGAAGAGTATCTGAGTTGCAGTTGGAGATCAACAGGGCTGTCACTGCTCTTTCGGTGTGTAACGTGGGTTCCTCGTTGAAAAGGAAGTTCGAAGGCCCAAACGGTGATGGCCCAATCGCTTTTACATCCGAAGACTTGAAAGGAGTTCAAGTGCCACATACCGATGCCCTTGTTGTAACGGTGATAATTGACAAATCGACCGTCCAGAGGGTGTTGATTGATCAAGGAAGCTCGGCGGACGTAATGTTTTATTCAACTTTCAAGAGTCTCGGCCTATCCCCAAATCAGCTACGGCCAGCGACAACACCTCTTGTAGGCTTCACAGGCGCCCCGGTTTGGCCACTCGGTATGATCAACCTCCTTGTGAGAGCCGGTTCCCGAGTGATTGACATCGAATTCATAGTGGTTAGTTCTCCTAGCCCTTATAACGTAATCCTCGGTCGAGTCTGGCTACACGGGATGCAAGCAGTGGCCTCTTCTTACCACCAAGTTGTAAAGTTCGTCGGCTGGAACGGTAGGCAAGAGAGTCTCCGAGGCGATCAAGTGCAATCTAAGAAATGCTACATCAGTACGGTTACGATGAAACAAAGCTGCTTAGAGGTGCAGTGTGTTGAAAATGCAGAAGTAGAAGTGCTTTAAGATGTGGGATTGCCAGCCGAGCAAAGGTCAACCGAGGAGCTTATTCGCATGCCTATCACGGAGGACGGCGCTCGGTACTTTCTCATCGGCAACTCTTTGCCCGAGGACGAGCGAAAAGAGATGTTCGGCTTCCACATGCGGCATATCGAGGTATTTGCTTGGACCCCTCAGGAAATGCCTGGTGTGGACCCATCATTCGCAACCCATTCATTGAATGTGGATCCAAATAGAAAGCCAGTGGTGCTGAAGCTTCGGCGTGCGTCTGCACTTCATGTCGAGGCAGTGATGACTGAGGTGGACCAATTGCTGAACGCTGGGGCTATACGGGAGATTCTTTACCCTACCTAGTTGGCTAACCCAGTTGTGGTTCCGAAGAAGAATGGAAAGCTGAGGGTTTGCGTAGACTACACGAGTCTCAACGACGCTTGCCCAATGGATCGATTCCCTCTCCCTCGGATTGAACAAATGGTGGACGTAACTGCTGGGTGTGAGCGGTTGAGTTTCATGGATGCGTATCGAGGATATCACCAAATTGCTCTTGCCAAAGATGATCAAGAGAAAACAGCTTTCATTTCCCCTCGGGGCGTTTACTGCTATAATGTCGTTCCGTTCGGGTTGAAGAACGCAAGGGCTACATTTCAGCGGACTATAACGTCAATGTTTCCTGGGATGCTCGGGCGAATCTTGGAGGCTTATATCGATGATCTTGTGTGCAAGAGCAAGTTTGCTGATCTTGTGTGCAAGAGCAAGTTTGCTCGGAACCATCTTCATGATCTGGGCGAAGTCTTCGCAGTATTGAAGAAACGAAAGTTACGACTTAATGCAGAAAAGTGTGCATTCGGAGTTAGCTCAGGCAAATTCCTCGGGTACATCGTCAGTCGCCGAGGCATAGAAGCAGATCCGACGCAGATTAATACTGTGCAAAACCTTCGGGCCCCCACGACTATCAGGGAAGTCCAGCGTCTTACTGGAATGGTTGCAGCACTGAATCGGTTTATATGACGTTCGGGGGACCTTTGTCGCCCGTTCTTCCAAGCCATCAAGACTAGTCGACGAAGGTTTGTATGGACTGAGGACTGTGAGCACGCTTTGCAATCTTTGAAGGACTACCTGTCACATGCTCCTCTCCTTGTGAAGCCTCAAGCCGACGAAGATCTGTATCTCTACTGCGGTCTCGGATCATGCCACCAGTTCAGTGCTTGTTCGGAAAGAAGGGATGGAGCACCAACCAATCTTTTACTCAAGCAAGACGATTGTAGGGTGATGAAAACAATTGATGCTCTGAACGTACCAAATTGCAAATGGCTTCACGTGCCTCTACACCGGAACCCTAGTTCTTCGTCGGAACCCTAATCTGCAAAACAGACAAGGGGTGAGCGCACCTTTGCTTCTCGTAGCAAAGGCCCTCCGATGCCAAAGTTAGTCTCACGTACTGATTTCCAAACCCTAATTATCAGTAGGAGTGTAATACGAATGCTAGATTTTGCGTACCTTTATCTCCAGGTTTACCTCGTATTTATAGATTTACGGATGCTTGCTGCCCAAGTATCCCAGCTGCCTTAGGATTCCTGCCTCGTATAGGAAACCTAATATCTTATGGACTCTCGTTCCCTTATCTGTATAATATGTTAATCTTTAGAAGACTTTCAGTCCTTCTGGGACTCTTTCCCATAATTATCCGAACACCCCACTCACATTGGGTCACTGGCCTTGATCCTATATACTCGGGATCTTATCCTTTTACGGAATATTATCATTCTGGAGTATTATTTGCCACGTCACGACTTAGGGCAACTTGTTGCATTGTTCGGCTTCCTCGTTGCCGAACAGTCCTCCTGGTCCAATGATATCACATGCGACCGGTCCAATGACTTCGCTCGTTACTGGCCTATATTGAGGTTCATCGTACTGTTCGGCAATGAACTTATCATGCACGCCACGTGTCCCGAATACATCACGTGCTCGGCACCCAAACTTATCTGTTCGGGAATACCTCCCTACAATTGCTCCCCAGCTTCATCCGCTTGCCTCTGTTCGGGGGTGATGGATGAAGCTTTTAGAAACAACAATTCTGGGCTGTACTTGCTAGCCCCGGGCAGCCAATTCGTTAACACCTTTTAAGGTCTTTGGCGGCTTAGTCATTATATCATTTTAGGGTAATAACGCCACGTGGCGTGTTTCGTATGCCCTTCATAAATACTGAACTGACGTCTCTAGAACGGCGTCAGAACGATATCTTTACTTTCCGTTACTTTTCGTGTAACGGCGTAAGAGGTGACGTTTCGACTCTGTCTGTTTCGATTTAAATTCTTAAGAAAAGGGGGTTTCAGCCCTTTTACCAAAACTCAACCCCTTTTCTCCCATCTACTTCGAAAACCAGACGAGAGGTGTAACCGCCATTGCCGCCGCCTGCAACTCGATCGCACCTCGAGCAACCGCTGCAAAAGCTTCGTAAGAATCTCACCTTTCCTTTTTCCTCATTCGGTTTCTGAGATCTTTGATCTTCAACCGTACCTATCAGTAGGGTTTTATTTTTGGGAAGTCGTAGAGCTTTCTATAATAGTCATGGCGGATGGGAATGAAAATGTTCCCAAACCCAGTAAGTTTAGAAGACTTTGTGAGAATCCTACAGCCATGGCGGCTTTTAGGGCGGAGTATGCCATCCCTGACAATGTGGGGCTTGAACTCGCCCCACTGGGGGCAGACAGGGATGGTGGCTCATGGGACAGGATGTGCATCCCTATTGTGGCCATTGTTGAGGGCGGAGTGCGTTTTCCCCTTCATCCATTACTCCGCCAAATTCTGAACTGGTATCGCCTCACCCCTATGCAAGTCTCAACCAATGTCTTTAGGTTGATAATGGGGGTCATAGCTTTAAATAGGATTTTGGGGACCCAGTTGGGAATCTGGGACATCCAATGGTGGTACAGCATAGTATTGAACCCTGATTACAATACATTTTACTTCAAAGTTAGAAGGGCAGACAAGCGTCTCGTGCTAAACCTGCCAGATTCCGCTCGCGACCATGAAATCGACTTCCTCTACGTGACTGGTGCCTTCGAGCCAATAGGGGAAGACGGCCAAGTGGTGGGCTTGCATTGCCCCCACATATGGGGTTACCCACGTATGCTTCTAATTTGCCTTCGTAATTCCCGTTTACTGTTTTCTCTTTAATCCCTGGATGCTTTTAAATTCGTATTTATGCTTCCTTTATTTCAGCGGAGAACGCGAACAAGCGCCCTCGTCGAGAACCGAATTACGTCCGAACAGAAGAAATAAACAGAATCTTAAAATACACGGGCGAACCGGGTACCCGAACAGCTGGACGAGGCCGTAACGCTGACGTGCTATTGGGATACGATCCTGCCTACAGAGGAGTTATTGATAGAAGACTTGCCCACCCAAGCACAAGTATCGCTTCCACCTCAACTGCTCCCCCGCCGCAAGGTTCAAGACTGCAGGCAGGAGTTACTCTTGCCGGGCAATCAGGTGAAATTCAGGTTCCTGAAGGCGTTCTCCAAACGCGTGTAGTGCTTAGAAGATCAGGGCGAAGGAGAAACACCGCCGAGCATCACTCTCAACAGGCCATTCCCCTTTGTGTCACTAGCCAGTCGTCGTCTTCAGGGTATTCCCAGTCCCCTACGAACCCAGGTACGATGGCTCGTCAACCTATTGACCTCAGCACACTCCTGACTGTATCCACACAGAATCGTGGTGCCGCCAGCAGGGCGGCATCAACTGGTGTTGCCCCACCACCACCTCGGCGCACGAGAGGGAGGTCGACACGATCGTCCTCATCTCCACGTGACAGCTCCCTTGAAGCTACGGATGCTCATCGGGACAGGCGTCCCAGGACTGAAGACCCTTCCCCTTCTGACATTCCTACTGATGGGGGAGGTAACCAACCCCAATCACCCCCTGGCCAGGTTCTTCCCCAAACATGGGCTCCACCACTGACTAGGGGTGACCGTCCCGTGCATATTGGGGACACCGCCAGTTCATCGGAGACGGCGGTCGCTCTTGCACAAGGGTTGCTGCTCCCAGTTGATATGCAAAAGGAGGCTGGATCTACATCCGAACGGCTGGTGTCCACCGGTCTCGTCAGTGGGATAAAGGTAAAGTAGTTTCAACACTTCATCTTGCATTTTCTGACGTTTTATTCATAACGTCGTTTTCAATGCTTGGGCATTTTCAGTTTATCCAAAAGATGGTGACATTGGGTCAAAGAGTGGAAGAAACTGAAGCTGAGCGCAACAGGCTTATGAGGGATAACACTAGGCTACTTCAGACTGTAGCGAGGCTGGAGAGAGAAAGAGATAAGGCAAAACTAGAAGCAGACGATACTAAAGCCAAACTGGACACAGCCGAGGAGAGCCTCAACCAGGCCTTATCTGAAATCGACAGCACCAAGAAAGCAGCCTATGAGGAGGGATACCAAAAAGGGTTCGATGCCACCACTGCTAGCTATGTTGAGCAGATGCCCGCTATCCAGGACCAAATCTGGGTAGCATGCTGGGAGACCTGCTTAACAAAAGTTGGGGTTGCTGAAGATTCCCCCTTTTGGGAGGACAATGACCTACCAAGCAGACGTGCTCAAGCTGTAGAAGAACGTCAAGGCAACCCAGAAGATGACATCGATCAACAGATCGAAGATTTTGCCGATGCTGAAGAAGATATACCTACTGACGTTCTGGGGGCTGTTGCTGCAGAGTCACCTGCTCGGGAATCGACCAACGATCCCATCGTTGTGGAAGGAGACACTGGTGGTGGTATGCCAAGAGAGCCAAACACTGAGACGATAAACCAGCCTGCTCCTGAGGTCCAAGAATTGGACTAAGTGTGAGTTTTATTCCCCACCTTCGGAACAGTTTACAGGTCCTGTGTGACCGTGGTTTTGCTAGCCCTGCGTGGCATTAAACATCTGATTTTGCTCGGTCCTTTCTTGGCCACAGATTTGTTGCTTAAGCTTTCTAAATACTCGTTACTGGTATTTCGTTCCACAAATGTTTACAATCAGTAGCTAACATATGCTTTTACATATTAGTGTCTCGTACTTAATATATGCATATTTGATAGTATCTCATGCTCAAAACCAAGTGTTTCATAAATCTTACTTACTTGATTTTGGTTTTTAGACATATCTCATTATGTCTGTTACCCAAGTATTTCGTCCTTGGATTTTAGTAAGTGTACTCGTACTTAGGGTGTTAAACATATCTCATTATGTTTGTTGGTTCAAGCGTTTCGTACTTTTTACCACAATCGTTTACTCAAATGATTGTATCCGAACAGACTGCATGCGTTCGTATGCAAGTTTTGAGTTTACTCATACTCATAAATCTCACATACTTAGTTCTGTTTTTAGACATATTTCATTATGTCTGTTGCCCAAGTATTTCGTACTTATTGCAAGCTGTTTCAGTTTCTCGTACTCTAAGTATCTCGTACTTTTTAATACCTTACGTTTGGCATTCAGTTTCTCGTACTCTAAGTATCTCGTACTTTTTAATACCTTACGTTTGGCATTCGTGCCAATCCCTTGCTCCCCAATATGAAAAAAGGAAAATAAAGCATATTTACAAATTTCATATTCCATATTTCGACATCAAAAATTTCAACAAATTGGATACAAGTCGAAAGAAAAAACTTTATTCATAATTTTGAACTGAAGGGGGCATTATTCGTATCTCTTGCGACTAAAAACAGAATGAAACCAGACAAGGGAATTATACTCATAACTCCCACACAATCACATAGTGCATTTAAAACTCAAGGTGGCATTATTCGTACCCCTTGTAACTTAAAAACAGAATGAAACCAGACAAGGGAATTATACTCGTAACTCCCACACAATCACATAGTGCATTTAAACTCGATTCTTCTAAACAAAGAATTTTCTCAGATTATGGACATTCCATGGCCTCGGAATTGGATTACCCTCCAGATCAGCCAATCTGTAGGCCCCTATGCCCGCAATCTCAGTTACTCGATACGGGCCTTCCCAGTTGGCCCCTAGCTTGCCTTCGTTGGCCACCTTGGTATTGCCGAGCACCTTCCGTAGTACAAGGTCCCCAACACCAAACTCTCGAGGGTGTACATGCTTGTTGTAACTTTTCATCAACTGTTCCTGGTATGAAGCTAAATGAACCAGGGCTTTTTCCCTTCTCTCTTCGGCAAGATCAAGTTCGATTTGAAGGGCTCTGTCGTTGCCCCCACTTTCAACCAACACAGTCCTATTAGTTGGAAGTCCCACTTCCAAAGGTATGACTGCCTCTGTGCCATACGCCAACGAGTAGGGGGTTTCTCCCGTAGACCTCCTAGGAGTTGTCCTGTGTGCCCATAAAACAAGGGGCAAGACATCTGGCCATTTCCCTTTGGCCTTGTCCAACCTTTTCTTGATCCCGTCAAGAATGATTTTATTTGATGCTTCTGCCTGCCCGTTGCTCTGAGGGTACGCTGGAGTGGAATAGTAGTTCCTAATTCCATATTGGGCACAAAATGCTTTGAACTTCTTTTGAAATTGCGACCCATTATCCGTGATCAAGGAATAAGGAACCCCAAATCGAGTAATAATACTCTTCCATACGAACCTTTCTATCATGGGTTCAGTAATTTTAGCCAATGGTTCTGCTTCTATCCACTTGGTAAAATAGTCTGTTGCAACTAGCAGGAATTTTCGGTTCCCAGTTGCTTTATGGAGGGGACCCACGATGTCCATTCCCCACTGGGCAAACGGCCATGGGCTTGTCAGAGGTACTAGGTCTTCGGCTGGTGTTCGAATCATGGGCGAGAACTTCTGACATTTCTCACAGATTTTAACATATACCTTGGCGTCTTCCTGCATATGTGGCCACCAATAGCCTTGGGTAATTGCTCGGTGGGCAATGGACCTGCCCCCAGCATGACTTCCACATGTTCCCTCGTGGATTTCATGAAAAAATTTCTGCACCATCTCGGGGTGCACACAAAGCAAATATGGCCCTGTAAAGGACTTTCTGTACAGCTTCCCTTCTGGGGACAGCCAAAACCTTGCGGACTTTGTTCTGATTTTATGAGCTTCCTTTTTATCGATGGGGAGTATTTCATTTCGTAAAAATTCCACAATTGGATCCATCCAACTTGGTCCCTGGTTCACATCCAGGACCAAGTCAATACCCCTTCCAATGCTTGGCTCTGTCAGATACTCAACTGCTACCTTCCGCTTGAGTTCAGTTGGAACAGCTGCTGCCAGCCATGCTAAAGAATCAGCATGGGCATTTTGTCCAGAACTTATCTGTTCAACATGAACCCTATCGAAGGTATCAAGTAGGTCTTTGGCTGCTTCCATGTACGCTGCCATCTTTTCATTCCGGGCCTGATATTCGCCGGACAGTTGGTTAACTACGAGCTGCGAATCGCAATGCACCTTAACTCGTTTTGCCTTTAAGGTTTTTACACTCCTCAAACCAGCTAAGAGTGCCTCGTACTCTGCTACGTTATTTGATGCAGTGAACCCTAGCCGAACAGACAGCTCGATCATTACGCCTCCTGGAGGAAATATTACCACCCCAATTCCCGAACCGGTATTGCATGCTGATCCGTCAACGAATAATTTCCATTCCGTGGGGTCCTGTTCGGCTGACAGCTGATTCTTTATGGGTGCTGGCTTGGACGCTTGCTCCTTTCTCGCAGGAGGCAAGGGTGCAACCGTAGGAGAAAACTCCGCCACAAAATCTGCCAATACCTGGCCTTTAATTGCCGTACGTGGCTGATAATCAATGTCATACTGGCTCAACTCAACAGACCACGTTGAGATTCTTCCTGAAAAATCTGCTTTTCGTAGCAGTGATTTCAGCGGGAATTCGGTATAAACCACTACCTTGTGGCTCTGAAAGTAGTGTGGCAACTTCCTTGTGGCCGTTCTAAGTGCCAAAACAAGTTTTTCTAAGGGCAGATATCTCGTCTCTGCATCCAGCAAGGTCTTGCTAACATAATAAATTGGGATTTGCTCGACTCCCAAATCCCTTAACAGGACTGCACTAACAGCATGTTCAGAGACAGCTAAGTACAAAACTAAAGACTCACCTTGCTGTGGAGTTGACAAAAGAGGAGGCTCAGCCAGGTACTTCTTCAAATCCTGGAAGGCCTGTTCGCACTCTGCTCCCCATTCGAATTCCTCCCTTTTTTTCAACAACTGAAAGAAGGGTCTGCACTTGTCACTTGACCTGCTTATGAACCTGTTCTGTGCTGCAGCCATTCCTGTTAACCGCTGGACTTCCTTCGTAGTCTTGGGACTTTGCAGCTTCTGCAGAGCCACAATCTGATCTGGGTTGGCCTCAATTCCTCTCATAGTCACTAAGTGGCCCAGGAACTTCCCAGAACCAACTCCAAACGCACATTTCGAGGCGTTGAGTTTCAATTTATATTTCCTCAAGATTTCGAAAGCCTCCTTTAAGTCTGCTATGTGTCCCTGCTTATTTGGACTCTTCACCACCATATCATCTATGTAAACCTCCATAGATTTGCCGAGTAGTTTTCTGAACATGATGGTCGCGAGCCTCTGGTACGTTGCCCCAGCGTTCCTAAGTCCAAATGGCATGACGCTATAGCAATACAACCCTCGTGGTGTAATAAAAGAAGTCTTCTCTTGATCGGGCTCAAACATAGCAATTTGATGGTATCCTCGGTACGCGTCCAGGAAACTCATCCGTTCGTAACCAGCAGTTGCATCAACCAGTTGGTCTATCCTTGGAAGGGGAAAACTGTCTTTTGGACACGCCTTGTTGAGGTCTGTGAAATCCACACATACTCGCCACTTTCCATTCTTTTTCTTTACCACAACTGTATTGGATAACCATTCAGGATAGTAAACCTCTCGAATAGCCCTAGCCTCCAACAAACGATCGACTTCCTTAATTACAGCATCCACATGCTGCACGGCTGCCCTTCGTTTTTTCTGAATTATTGGCTTGTGCTGGGGGTCAACATTTAAATGATGACAAATCACATCTGCATCAACTCCGGGCATCTCTTCTGGGACCCATGCAAATACGTCGATATGCTCCATCAGGAATCCAATCAATTCGGCCCTCTCGTCTGCCGGCAGTGACTCCCCAATTAGAAAATATCTTTCAGGATCATTCTCGTTGATCTGAATTTTCTTCAGGCCTTCAACCACCTTTTCCGCCGGATTCCTCCCAACATCTTCGATTGTCGGCTGATCTGGCACTTCCAGTGTGTGAACATGGTGAGCCTTTGGAGCTTTCTTGACCATGGAAATCAGGCACTGTTGGGCTACCTTCTGGTTGCCCCTAATTATTTCGATCCCATTGGATCCTGGGAATTTCAACATCTGGTGGTAAGTTGAGGAAACAGCCCTCATCTTGTGTAGCCAGGTCCTGCCTATGATTGCGTTATAGGAAGAAGGAACGTCGACAACAAGGAAATCAGTCTTTAAGACAACTGTTCCTGCCCGAACAGGGAGGGTTACTTTTCCGAGGGGCCAGACGGCTCCCGCACCAAACCCGATCAGAGGTGTCGTGGATTGTTCCAAATCTGTTTGGGCCAGTCCCAACTTTTTGAATGCATCGTAGTACATCACCTCTGTACAGCTTCCTGGATCCACCAGAATCCTTTCAATGTCATATTCCCCTACTCGTAGGGTTACGACCAGGGCATCATTATGGGGTACTTGGACTTCTGTCAGATCATCATCCGTGAATGCTATGCTTTCATTGCATACACCATTCTCTCGACCTCTTTTGTTTCCCAACCGCATCACATGTTGGTCATGCTTCACCTGCCTTTGCAGTAGCCTCACCTCATTTCTCGTATAAGGTGCGGCCAACCCATGTATCATATGGATTATTCCCTTAGGATTCTGCTCGTAATCCAGTTCCATGGCCCTTCCTTTTTCTTTGGGATCTTCCTGGATAAACTCCTTGAGATAACCCCGAGAGACCAAGTCATCAAGGTGTTTCTTATACATCTCACAATCTTCAGTCATGTGGCCCCAATCTTTGTGGTAGCTGCAGTGCTGATTCGTAGCACGTTTAGCGTCTTTGTCTCCACCAAGACTTGGGGGCCACTTGAAGTATGGCTGATTCTTTATTCGATAAAGAATCCTGTAAATTGGCTCCTTCCAAACAGTAGTAATAGAAAAGAAAGACTTGGGATCAGGGGCTGGCTTTTCCTTGTACGGATCCTTCTTAGCTTGTCCGTACTCCTTTCGCTCTTTGTACGTCTTGGGCTCAGGTTTATCCACCTTCTTGGCAACCGTCTTAGGCTGTTCGGCAGCAATCCTGCCATCCTCTCGAAGTATGTCATCCTCCATTCGGGCATGCTGCTCTATTCGCTCCATTAATTTGGCCAATGTAGCCACCGGATGTTTGTTTAATGAGCGACGCAGTTCTCCCCGAACAGGCAAACCAGTTTTGAAGGTGGCTATGGCATATTCCTCACTGCAACCCTCAATCTCGTTGAAAGTTTCCCAGTACTTTTTTGCGTAATCCCTGATTGGTTCGTCATCCGTTTGTTTCATGGTGGACAGACTCTCAAACGTCTTTGGAGCCTTTCTGCTTGTTAAAAACCGAGCAGTGAACTCCTCAGCCAACTGCCTCCATCCTCTTATGGATCGTGGTGCTAATTTATGAAACCAGCTCAACGCCACTTTGCCAAGACTGGACGGGAACATCTTGCACAGAATGGCATCATCGCCATCGTGCATGAACATGGCCTGCTGGTAATGCTGTATGTGGGCCACAGGATCCGTATTTGTCTCGTAAAGTACGAACGCTCCGTGTTTCACTCTGCTCGGCAACTTCGCCTCTTGCAGTCTCCTTGCAAAAGGGGAGGCTGCAATATTACTTAGGGCTTTACGTGCCGCCTCTCGTGCAGACACTGTCCCTTCTTCATGTTCCTTTGTTTTGTGAGCCGTAGCTCTGGCCCAATCAGCATCAGGTCTCTCATACCTATCGCGATGATGCTTTCTTGTTTCTTCTTCAGGTGAGGAACTAGGTTCCCTGCTTCTCCTTTTCCGCGAAAAAGCCCTTCGTCTTTCGGGTGTACGGCTTCTGCTTCTGTCTCTCCTCTTTCGCGGAGAAACCTTATGTCGTCCTAGAGTAGGACTTCTGCTCCTTCTCTCTCGTGAACGAGCCTGCTTTTGGACTGCTAAAGTCCGTCTATCTCTCCCAGAGTCTCTCCTCGAGAGTCCAGAATCTTCTGGGTGCTCTCGTACCCGCTGCAACTCTTGTATCTCATACTCTCGCTTTCTAATCAATCGAGCGTATTCCTCTATTTCCTTCCTCTTTCGATCGAGGATATCCTCACTGTTATGTATACTTCTTGACTGTTCTACAGACGCCTCTCTTCGGTGAGACTTGCTCCTTCTCGTGGAGCCTGTAGCCGTTTTATCCTGCCTTCCAGTGGGCTTTCTCGGAGCACCCGGTGGGGATTTATCTCCTCCACCGCTTAACTGATTTTTCGGATTGAACGGTGTTTCAGGATCTTCTGCCATCATCATTGTTTTTCAAGGAAAATCGGTTCGTTTCCCACAGACGGCGCCAATTGTAGGGTGATGAAAACAATTGATGCTCTGAACGTACCAAATTGCAAACGGCTTCACGTGCCTCTACACCGGAACCCTAGTTCTTCGTCGGAACCCTAATCTGCAAAACAGACAAGGGGTGAGCGCACCTTTGCTTCTCGTAGCAAAGGCCCTCCGATGCCAAAGTTAGTCTCACGTACTGATTTCCAAACCCTAATTATCAGTAGGAGTGTAATACGAATGCTAGATTTTGCGTACCTTTATCTCCAGGTTTACCTCGTATTTATAGATTTACGGATGCTTGCTGCCCAAGTATCCCAGCTGCCTTAGGATTCCTGCCTCGTATAGGAAACCTAATATCTTATGGACTCTCGTTCCCTTATCTGTATAATATGTTAATCTTTAGAAGACTTTCAGTCCTTCTGGGACTCTTTCCCATAATTATCCGAACACCCCACTCACATTGGGTCACTGGCCTTGATCCTATATACTCGGGATCGTATCCTTTTACGGAATATTATCATTCTGGAGTATTATTTGCCACGTCACGACTTAGGGCAACTTGTTGCATTGTTCGGCTTCCTCGTTGCCGAACAGTCCTCCTGGTCCAATGATATCACATGCGACCGGTCCAATGACTTCGCTCGTTACTGGCCTATATTGAGGTTCATCGTACTGTTCGGCAATGAACTTATCATGCACGCCACGTGTCCCGAATACATCACGTGCTCGGCACCCAAACTTATCTGTTCGGGAATACCTCCCTACAACGATGACGGATTCTCAGACTAGGTATGCCTATGGAAAAGTTAGCATTAGCTCTCGTTTCATCTAAAACGAGCCTTCTGCCTTACTTCCAATGCCATAGGATCGTGGTCCTTACTATGACGGATTCTCAGACTAGGTATGCCTATGGAAAAGTTAGCATTAGCTCTCGTTTCATCTAAAACGAGCCTTCTGCCTTACTTCCAATGCCATAGGATCGTGGTCCTTACTGAGTTTCCTCTCAAGGCGGTGCTTCGAAAGACAGATTCTTCAAGTCAGATTCTCAAGTTCTCATAAGACTTGGCCAACTACGACATCCAATTCGAGCCACGGACGGCTATCAAGGGGCAAGTGTTGGCTGACTTCTTCGCCGAGCTTACTCCAGGGTTGCAGGACGAAGCTAACGCTTTGGCTCTTGCTGAGACTGAGGCTCGGATCTCTGCAACCGAGGCTCACATGGAATGGATTCACCGGCAGGCAGACGCTCGTCGCTCGAGATTCACGCTCGACACGACGCGTCCTGTTCGTGAATGGAACTTGTTCTCCGGAGACGCTTGGCGGCTGACAGTTGATGGAGCTTCAAATGTTCATGGGGCTGGGGCTGGAATAGTTCTCGTGTCGCCCGAGGGAACCGTACATGAAAACGTGGTCTCCATCGGTTACAGAGCAACTAACAACGAAGCTGAATACGAAGCTTTGATCGCTGGTGCCCTTCGACTTGGTGCCGATTCTGTTCACGTGTTTTGTGATTCTCGGCTAATTGTGGGGCACCTGAATGATGATTACCAAGCGAGGGATGAACGAATGAATGCCTATGTGAGCCACGTCCTAGCGCTTCTCAAGCAATTTGGACGCGTGGAGATTGAATGGATTGCTCGGGAGCATAATGCTCATGCTGACGCCCTTGCAAGCCTCGCTTCAGTTTACCGAGCCTCGGGCAGTCGCACTATCCTGTTTGACGAAATCAACGATCCGAGCTTCGAATCCTCCGCTACTCCTGCAGTGGCCATATCGTTCAGAACGAGTAAACTGGATCCCATAGTGCTCTACCTTCAGAATCAAACACTGCCTGCAGACAAGAAGGAAGCTCATAAGGTGTGATGCCGTGCTGCCAACTACTTTTTGGGTCCCACTGGTCATCTCTACCGACGAACGTTCACAGGCCCTGACTTGAAGGTGGTGTATGAGACCCAAGTGGAAGGCGTTCTGGCTGAGCTTCACTCGGGTAGCTGTGGGGCTCACTCAGGAGGACGTAGCATAGCACAGCGAGCCCTAACCCAAGGATATTGGTGGCCGAAGATGGTAAAACAATCCGAGGAATACGTGAAACGCTGTGTTCGGTGCCAAAAGCAGGCTTCCCTTATCCATCAGCCAGCTTTCCCACTCAAGATGATCACTAGTCCTTGGCCTTTTGCAGTATGGGCTTTCGACATTGTGGGGAAACTGCCTAAGGCACCTGGGGGTTTTGAGTATTTGCTGACAGCCACAGATCTCTTCACTAAGTGGGTCGAAGCAAAGCCGATGGTCAAGACGACTGCAGGTGATGTGGAACAGTTTATTTGGAAGCATATCATCTCAAGGTTTGGGGTTCCTTATGCTATACTTTCGGATAACGGATCCCAATTTGTGGCCGCAGCACTTAAGGCGTTCTATAAGCAGCGGAAGATCACGATCCAGAATTCTTCGGTGGCGTATCCCCAAGGCAACGGTCAAGCCGAAGCCTCAAACAATACCATCACTCGGGGGCTTAAGCGTCGTTTGGATAGAAAGCTCGGTCTCTGGGTTGAAGAGCTCCCTCATGTTTTGTGGGCCTACCGTACTACGCCTCGGCGTTCCACTGGACGTACCCCGTTTGCCATGGCCTACGGCATGGAGGCCGTTCTCCATCTCTCTACGTTGATTCTGACAGCTCGCACGGAGAATTTCAATCCTGTGGCTAACAATGCACTCGTGGGTGCTGAGCTAGATTTCGCCGAAGAACTACGTGATAATGCCAACCTTCGGCACACAGCGTATCAGCAAGAAGTGGCTAGGGGCTACAATAAGACCGTTCGCGCTCGGCCGTTTCAGGTTGGCGATCTCGTTCTTCGGATGGTTGTGGAAGCCAGTAAGTTGACGAAGCTCAAAGATCCCTACGAAGGTCCTTACCGAGTGGTTGAGAAGATTGGGCATGGCGTTTATAAGCTCTCAAAGATGGATGGCACCCCTATTCCCCACCCTTGGAACGCCCAGAAGCTTCGGAAGTTTCACGGCTAGCTATTGTTTCATTTTCAGTTTCTGTAATTTTCATCCTGTAATTTTTACTTTCATTCTACCTTGTACGCCTTTGGGCCCTGTTAATAGATGTCTTCCTTTTTCTACTCGTTTTTATTTCACCTTGGGTATCCCACCTAGCCCGTTTTAAGCCGTTGGGCTAGAAATCTTACTCGATTCACCCTCGGAATTCTCCTCGTTTGGGCGGAATCCTCGTAGCCTTCGGAGTTATTCTCGTTCGGGCATCACACTCGTACTTTTCTTCGTTCGTTCCCCTCGGTTTCTTGTTCTCCTACTCTCTGTTCGGATTTCCGTTTTTGTCCCACGGTAATCCTAACAGACAGGGGGCTCCTATACGGACAAACAGGGAAACATGGAAAAATATGAGCATGGAAAAACAAACAGGGAAACATGAAAAAATATGAGCATGGAAAAACATGAGCATGAAGAATGCGAGCGAAACGAACAACCATACGTAACCAAAATAGAGTCAACATTCATTTTTGGGGGTACAATGTTCCATTATATTTCACCTACCAACTGACAAAACATGTTCAACAAACAAAACGAAACACACAAAAAAAAAAAATGTGACCCAGTACATTTCAAGGGTCTTCCTGCGGGAAAAGAGGCAAGGTAGGGTCATCTGTAGGAGTAGGAGTTGGAGCAGAGGCAGCTTCGGTAGGTACATTTGTGGTCTCTTCGTTTGGACCAAGCTGTTGCTGCTGCTCATCCTCGGCCTGATGTGCTTCGGCCAGACTCCGAGGAGGAACCTCAACAAGCATTCTCCGCTCGTCGTCAGCCTCCACACCGGCATCATCGAAGCCTGTATTGTAGCCCAGCATAAAGCTTGCTTTATGCTGTTCCTCAAGCATCTCAGCCTGGGCCTCGGCGAGCTCCTCAGCAGCAGCTTCCTCCGCTTCAAAGTACCCCTTATCGTATGCCTTCTGAAGCTCGCCCTCCATTTCCTTCTCTATCTCCTTCTTCATTTCCTCGCGACCTTGAGCCCTCCCTTTGGCGAGGCCCTCATCCTTTCCTTCTGACCTGGTTTTCTCGGCAGCATCTTGCATGCCCTTAACCAGATCATTCAGATTGGTGATCTGGGTCTCGAGTGCCGAGCGAGCAGCCTCGGATTCCTCCCAGCTCCGCTTGTACTCGTCGGCCGCATCTTTGTTGACTTATACAGACTTCAGCATCTGTTTCCTCTTCTTTTCATGCTCTGTGAGGTGAAGGTTCACGCTCATGATTGACTGGGAGGCCTGAGGAGGAACAAGAGTGTTATGATAAGCAAACGAGCAAACCAACATCAAAAAAAAAAACAACTGTTATAACCAAAACAACTTACCCTTGCGGCGTGATAGTAGTACTCGGTGAGGGCAGCTTTGAGGGATGGCGGGAATTGGATGTCCCTCGGCAAGCCTACTCCGGACAGCAGGGTTGGGGCGAGGGACGGGTCTTCCCTCAGGCTGTCGGACTTCAACACCTGCTTCTTATCAGCGGTGATGAAGCTCGGCGCCCAGGGGATGCTCTCTTCACTCGTCTCTTTCCCCTTAGCGGCTACGCTCGCCACATCTCCAGCCTCCGCACGCACTGTTGTCTTTTATTTCTTGCCAGCCGGGGCTTCCTTCGGCGACGGAGGAGCAGGAGGGGGACGTTTTTGAGCTGGAGGGGGAGGCACCTTTTTACTTGGAGCCGAGCCTGAGGCCCCTGGTGCTCCTGCTTTCTTTGAGAGACCCTTGGCCTTGTCTCTCTCTTTTTCTTCCATCTTCTTTTGAAGCACGTCCTTCATGCTTCGTGGAGGCATGGTCCCTTCTTCTTCGGGAGTCGATCCTTCGGCTGGTTCGCGAATGAGCCCTCGTAGAGGCCTGTTCTCGCTCGGTAGAAGTCCTTCGGGAAGGTCTTCGGCAATGGCTTCTTCCTTATCCGCCTCCTTCTTTCGGATACGCCCCCCGTAGGTTGCTTTGTATTCAAGGATGGTGGGGGCGTCTCTTTCTTCCGACGGGATGGTGAGAAGGGTAGCAGCGAGCTTGCAGTTCCTCGCGGCTCGCAACAACTCCTTGTTGATGTTTGTTGTATCTGTTGAACAAAAGATAATGGAGCAATCAGGCCGAAGAACATTTACTATTATTATACAGCGAATGAAACAATTCGAAGTAAAGAGCGGTGCGACTATGATTTCTTACGGGGTCCGCCCCTGCGTGTGGCAACTTCGAATTGCCCGTACTCCGCCGGAGGATACTGATAATTACCCCGAACTTCAACGTAGTCCGAGGCCCATTTCTCATAATCGTACATCCCTTCGGGGATTATCTTCGCCATCTTCCTTCGGGAACACAGGTAGTAGAGAGAATACCTGATGTTCCGTGACATCGTATAATTTTCAAAGATATGGTGGGCTTCGAGTGGATACATCTTTAGCTGGGCGAGCTTTATAATGGAGTGGATGATGCGGTAGGAATTGACGCTCAATTGGCAGGGGGTTAAGGTGAAAAGGTATAGGATTTCCCTAAGGATCCTGTGCATCGGAAACCTTAGACCACCTTCGGTAATGGCCATTAAAGGAACAGTAATATGTTCGTCACTGAACCTTATCCGAGGACCAGGGACTAAAGGTGATGATAACGTCGTCCGGGATTTTGTAAACCCAACGGAAAGATCTCATTCCTGCTTCGCTTTCGAAGGATTTCCAATAAGGACACGGGTCCTTTCCTGTTCGGTCAGGAATGACATCAGGGTCTAGGGGGACGATCTTCCTCTTCTTCTTTTGAGGTTTAAACGAAGAACCGACTGCACCGTCTCCACCCTCGGCCTGGCTCGACGAAGCCGTAGCCAGTCCCATCTCGACAATATCTCTGTCGGACTCCGTTTCCTCGGCCTCCTCGTCACATTCCTCTCCTCCCGTCGGGTTGTCTTGCTCCCTCTCCAAAGGATTGCCCTCTAGGTCGGCTATTCCACTTTCTGGGGGCATCGTCCGGAGAGGAGTGACGTGGGCGGAGAGGTCAGTGCCTGCGGAATCTCTAGAATCCTCGCTCCCTTCCCGAATGCGGCAACTCCGAGCTAGATGGGAGATAGCGTCGGTAATCGCGAGGTTCGAGCCCCCAGCGCCTTGTGCTGCACTGTCTACCGAACGAAATGACTCCCCAGACGAAACTGAAGCAGAAGTATCCATACCTAAAAACAAAAGTGCAAGGGGAAAGACCGTCAGCGAGTTGCATGGTCGAGTCCTATTGTGCCTATGTTCGGTGAAAGGAAACGTCCGAGCGAACTGATTCTTCCGAGAGACGATTAGTCAAAGGAGAAGTTTAAGCGAAAGACTCTAAAGTGTGGAAAAATACTCTTATATGTGCTCGGAAGAACACATGTTGAAGATGCCTCTATGTTCGGAAGAACACATGAACATCTTCAACCTTCTCTACAGTGCACAGGCGAAAAAACCAGACGAAATATAAGAAAAATGGCCCCAAAAGCGTGTATCAATAACTGAAATGCAAGAAAAGTGGGAGAAATTAGGAACATACCTTGAAATCAAAGGAAATTCCGGGCTGAACACTGCAAACTCTTCGAACAATCTGCAAATGACTTGAGTTTCAGAAAACGGGAATGGCGTCGTACAGTTCAAACGTCTGAGAGAAGGAAGAAAAGTGATTTTCTCTCTCCTCTCTCCGTCTCTTATACCTAGGGCAGAATTCGAAGCGGTGCCGAGCCCCCAGCCGTAGGATTTGGGATGGAGATTGATGTGACCGCTGATGTGTGACGCGTGGCGATTGATGGGGTGGGCCGTATCGACATCCAATCGCCAGGTGACACGTGGTGTCGTTTGAAGCTGGCTGTTGCAGAGGCATTAAATGGAGTTAGCAGGTCTGACGGTTTGATATCTTTCTGACGTTTCACTTATAAATGACCTTCGGAGAATCGGGCAGTGACTTCACTTTGGTTGTTATACTTCGGTTGCTCCTCTTTCAACTCCTCCTTCCTTGCCAAAGCTAGGAAACAGGAGTTGAGGGGCTATTGTAGGGGAGCGAAATATCCGAAGGTTTCGGTTGACTCATAAAGGATTGGATGCATTGTTTTCATCCAAATGTTTGTCTCAGTTCGTCTGTTCCTCGAGGGGGCATGAGTACGTCGTGTATACGTATTATCCGAAGGATAAAGTAATCTTAAGTTCTCGGCCGTGCTTCGATCCCCCGCCGAAGAATGACTTATTCATTTCGTTCTGATAAGATAACTATAAGACTTCAATTGTTCGGTAGAGCGCATCATCTGTTATTCTTCGTTTTCTCGGACATGATGACTTCACTCGGAGATCGCCGTTCCAGAACCTTCTGGAAGCTTCCAAGGAAACGTGTTGGAGTTTCCCTAATAGGTGAGGTGACATCCCAGATTGATGTGACCCTTCTTGCTCCGACTGGGCGGCTCCCCTTATCCCAACAGGCGGCAGTCAATTAATGCCTCTGACTTATGAAGTCATCCGAGCATCATCGAGCACATGGGCGTCAGAGACAGCTTGCACCACACTTACTCCCTTCATTTGAGCCTATAAATAGATGGATACTTCCACCAAGAGAGGGGGTCAGATTCCAAAAACACTCTTCTTTCTCTTAGAGCATATTTTCTTACTAAACTTCTCTCTTCTTAGCTACTCTTTCTGATTAGATCGTCGGAGCGTCTTCCCGGAGGAACAGCCCCCTCCGGTTCTGCATGTACACGACGTCCGGTGCCACGTCACTCGGTTCAAACAAGTCAAGACGGTCCATCAGAAATCAGCCCCCCACACTATCCATTCTCTTGGTTGCCAGAATTTTGGTTCTTGTCGTCAGAGAAGATGATGGTGACTTCGACTCTGGAGTCTTGTAGGTTTTATTCCTTGTTTGAATGTCACTCACTAAGAATAGCATCTTTTTGTTTTTTCTTTGTTCCCTTATTCTTCTATGCTGACATGAAGTGTTATTCTGAGCTTACTTAAAGAGATGCCCTTTCATGAATTTAAAGACTGATAAAAGAGCAGATTCAATCATTGAATTTGAAGAAAGCATCCCATTCTTTCACACAGCAGTAACATATGATCTTACTTTCCAAAGCAAAGATATGCCCAATTATGACCTTGAGTTTTTTGAGCAAATATTTTTGTTTTCGTTTCCTTTCCCCCAAGGAAACAAGAAAGAGGAGAACATAAAAATAAGTTCTTTCACCATATGTGCTTTTCCCATGAATTCTTTTCCCTCAGCAAATCAAGTTACCAAACTCACACATTATAATGAAGTGATTACGGCTCTTCAGCTCCATGCGTAAATTAAATGAGTAACATGCGTTAGTCACATGTGACACACAACAAGTGGCTCTAATTATGAAACTAAAATCAAAGAACATAGCCTAATCATCCAAAAATAGGTAACTTTAAAAGATAAAACTCCTAATTTAATCTAAGCTACGTCACATGGTCAGGGTGGTTAACAATCCCTCTTCAGAAACTGTAGTTATGGCTCCTTGTACACGCTGTTTTTTAAGGTTAAAACCTAGTAGGTTTAATGTGAGGACTCCCATCCAAATATTTCTACAATACTCATTGCTCACGTCACATGGTCAATGAACAAGCAGCTCAATCAGAACAATTGCCAGAAATTCTGCTTCAGAAGCAGCTCAACATACCATTGTGCCAGAATAAACTGAAAGAGTAATACTCCTATGTCCAAGTCACAACAACAGGCAGTTTCTTTTATCCAATGGGTAGTAATGTCAGGATCCATAATTCAGCTCTAAATCTAGTTAATCAAGAGCTAACAAGTTTGTAGTGATATGGCAATGGAAAAAGCACAACAGGTGTGTTAATCTATGTCCCAAAAGGGCGAAAAAGTTACCTTCCTCATGCTGCAACCGTAAAGCTCCCAGGAGAGAGAGAGCACATCCATTGCACAACAAGAACCATTGAATCGTGTGATTTCAACTCCCTTCTCTTTTCACCAGAAATCTCCACAGTTGCAAATTCCATCCTTGAAATGATGAAATCAACTGGCATCTCTCACAGTTATTTTGGCATCTCTCACAGTTATTTCTCTCCTCGTAATGATCGTGATATACTTTAGGGCTTCATGGCAGTCTCTACAAATTCTCAAATTCTTAGTTACAAGAATAGGCTTGTCAGAGCCCAGAGTAAGAATCCCAAATGTAACAGCCTGCTTCTCACTATGATATAAAGGAGCTAGAATGCTTTCCTTCTCCTCCTCTTCAACATCTTGGAAAACAAAACTAGATTCCGATTGATAACCCAACCTCTTCATCTCCATTAGCAGATCTGCTAATTTATTGTATATTTCTGCTGAATGAGGGTGTGACCGATCTCCACCCACAAATGCATGGATAACCCCGTTTATCTCCACCCAACTGCATCCGGGTCTTTTCTTGAACCCCTGATCCCTTTGTTTTATTCTAACATGTGCTGCATCATCCCACCCCCCAGCGACACTGTACATATTGGACAAGATAACAAAATTTCCACTACTTTCATGTCCCATGTTCTGGATCTTATTGGAGTCATTGGACACTTCTTCCCCTAGTTTAATATTTCTATGGGTCCTACAAGCAGCAAGCAAGGCACTCCATACACAAAAATCAGGGTCACATGGCATCTTTTCAATGAATCCCAGGGCCTCGTACAAGAGTCCGGCCCGGCCGAAAAGATCGACCATGCATACGTAGTGTTCCATCCTTGGTGTTATGTAGAAATATTGACTCATTGCAAAAAACCATTTTTTCCCTTCATTGACAAGCCCAGAATGGCTACAAGCAGATAAGAGACAAATAAAGGTCACATCATCTGGGCGAAAGCCTGCAATCTCCATATCATGGAACAGCAGAACTGCTTTCTTCCCTAGCCCATGAATGCCATAACCGAAAATCATAGCATTCCACAAAACGATATCCCTTGTATGCATCCTATCAAAAACTAGTCTGGCTGTATCAACCTTTCCACACTTGGGAGTACATGTCGATCAGCGCCTTACAAATTGAGGTATCCATTGAAAAACCACCAACAATAGAGTAACAGTGGCCGCAAGCTCCAGGTTAAAGAGCAGCCAAATGCGAACAAGCAGGAAAGAAGCTAACCAAGGTTGTCGAATCTGGCTCTAACCCAGGCAACTTCATCTCTTGGAAAGTAACCAGAGCCTCTTTTGCCTTCCCATTCTGTGAGCACCCTGAGATAATAGCATTGTGGGAAACCAAATCTTTTGATTCCATTTCACCAAATAGTCTCACCGCATCCTCTATAATCCCACACTTGGCATACATTGACAGCAGTGTGTTACCCACCATTAAATCAACCAAATACCCAGACTTAACTACGCTACCAAGTATCTGTCTTCCTCTTCTCAGATCAGTCATATTTGAGCAAGCACGCAGTATAGTCCCAAGTATAATTGGTGACAGGCGCAAACCATCCCTGAGCATTTGGTCATACATTTCCAATGACTGGCTCGGAATATCACATGACACATATGCTCCAATCATAGCGCCCCAAGTTACCTCATTTTTCATAGAGGCCTACTTTCCCCCCCACCACCTCCACCCCCCACACCCCCCCCCCACCCCCCCCCCCCCCCCCCCCCCGGCTCTCTTCTTTTTTCGTTTTTCCTTTATTTTTCCTCCCAGCCCGGTTTTCCAGTGCTACTTTTTCTTTTTTTTCTTTTTTTTCTTTTTTTTCTTTTTTTTCCCTCTCAGGTTTTCCGGTTTGCTTCTTTTTCTTTTCTTTTTTTTTTTCCCTCCCGGTTTTCCAGTTTGCTTCTTTTTTTCTTCTTTTTTCCTCTTTATTTCTTTTTCTTTCTTTTCATTTGAATTTTTTTAAATATTCATTTATTTTCTTTATTTGTTTCTTTTCCCATTTACCTCCCTTCTTCTTTTTTTAGTTAACTCAAATTCTATTTTCAATTAAATATGTCTTCATACTTAATAAATTTATATTATTTTAATTAATTACTTAATTAGTCTTGACAATGAATAATAAAAATAACTTCTAATCATTGGGGGAGGGGGGAAGTAGATCTCTAATAAAAATAACTTCTAATAAACAATAATGAATTTAAACAAAATTTCATTTTATTATAATTGAGTACATATTGTCAAAACATGAAAATACATAAAAACACAAATTCTAATCAATATCTCCTCCAAATGCTGGTCCCGGCATGTCTATATCCATTACTTCGTACCACAATAGCAAACGTGTTCCATAACTGGCAGCCCATCCTTTAGCTTCGTCCGATGAATGCTCCTCCCACCATGTTGGGATGGGTGGTACAGGGTAAAAAGGTTGTAAGAAAACTTGCACGAAGTGATTTTTGTTAACACGGGCAATAGCAATTTCCCGGCGGTATTCGACTGGAACTGGAGGGGACCTCAATGGCAAGTGAGTAAAACAACCGTAAACATCCTCATCAAATGTATGCAGTACAAGGTTGTACGTTGTTGCGATGACAACTCCCAAAGTCATAGACTCCATCCAATGGTGCTTTGGTGCCGTAGGGTGGAACCAATTCAGTAAGATTAGTAGACGATTTGCCCAATCATTTACTGGATAAATCACACTGTAAAGATCATAATTTTGTCGAATCTCTTCAATAAGCTCCTCTCGTACTCGACTCCAATTATTTTCACCATACCCAATTAGTGCAGTTATCGCCTTGAATCCACAATGACCATCACTAAGCACGTCAACAGTGTGGGAAATATAACGCCGATATGCCTGAGGTAGTCGCTGAATGTAGCGATCAGGGATAGGTCTAACTGTAAATTGAGTGTTGTGAACCCCTGAACCCCTCCCACGTCTCCCTCTCCCTCTCCCTCGTGATGCTGCAGTCCTTGATCCTGAAGTTGATGCTTCTGAGAAAGAAGGTATGCGACATGTACTTTGCTCATCTCTACCTGCAGGTCGACCTCTATGTTCTGTGTTGTACGATGGAGGTCGAACTGTGCTACGAGATGGATCTGCCATATCGATAAACCTATCTATGATATGCTCTCGCATACGTGGATCCATCCCATCTAATATCTCAACTACCTGAGACGTCCTGTCAGGCGGTGTTCCCTCCTCATTAAACTCGGTTGCGTGCATAGACAACCTAGTCCAATGAGCATGTATACTGCATAGTGGAATTGGAGTGGAAATGGAACGATAATATGCAAGATCATGCATGCATGGCAATCCGTGTGTGATTTTGATCATACAGTTGCAATAGCCAACAATGTGGGGGGATACGTCTAAAGCGCTTTGTAGCTGATCATGTATGAACTCCATTGCCTCTAATGAAATGCGACACCTTACCTGATCAAAAATGTCGTCACGAAATTATTTGTGGCGTGGAATGTTTATAGATTTCTCGAACGACTTCTTAATTTCCCCAAACTGATTTTTCAACATCTTTTCTATTTTATCAAAAGAGGTTTGTAACGATGATATGGAATCCCCCAAATATAGCTTTAGCCTTACATGTGCAGACTCTGCCCTGTAATAGAATAATGCACTATGTTTAAATAGGAAAGTATCAAAAAGTATTCTTAGTGTAGCAGAAAATGCACAAAATTTTAATTCTCCCTCCGTTCCATATTGAGAGTCCCACTACCTCTCTCTTACCATTTTTCAAATCAAAAAATCAACTCTTTCGGTGCATTATTTTTCAAATTTTTTTGCACCGTATTAAAGATCTCGATTAGTACTTTAATTTGGTGCGAAAAATTTTAAAAAATGATACACGGAAGTAGTTGATTTTTTTATTTGAAAAATGGCACGACTTTTTATGGTGGACCGTCAATTTGGAATAGAGGGAGTAGTAAATTTAAAAAGTGATTATACCTTTGACTTGAATTGCTTCCGAGGTGCATACATGTATCTGTCCATGCTGAAACAAACCACTCTTTATACGACCTTAACCATGTTTCCCACAGGTAAGTTGTGACAGCTGGGAATTGGCGAAAATCGTCGCACATGGCTTGCCACTTCTGTTCGAAAGACGAAGGTGTAGATGAATTGATAAGTGAGTGCCATGACATACAAAAGCGCTTCCATTCCGGACCAAGCAGACGGCTACAGTTCTTCATGATGCACTGATTAATGTGCCAAATACACAGGATGTGACATGCCATGGGGAAACATACTTCAATGGCGTTCATAAGTGCTAAATCCGGATCTGAAACAAACACCAATGGCAACGATGCCCCCTTTTGAAGCATCCAGTTTTTTAAAGTATCCAATGCCCATGTCAGTGTCTCTTCTCTCTCATTACTAAGAAATACGAACATAAGCGAGTAAGTTTGCCATGTGGATGTGATACCCACAACCTCCAATAGTGGTTTTCGATATTCATTGGTCTTGTACGTGGCGTCAATGATCAATACGGACGAAAAGTTGACAGATAGCTCTAGGCTCATAGGATGAACCCAAATAATATCTGTGATTTCGTTGGTATCTGGATTTGTAAGAAATTGATGGAGGTATTCGTTCTGAAGTAATTGATATATGACATACTAAATAGGAGTTAAACCATCCAGTTTGGCTGCTTTGTTTGAAAAAATGGCATTGTAAACGCTTTTGATTCCGGTAGTGTTTGACGTGTCTTTTTGTTTCAAAATATTAAGAATCTCACGAGGCGCGGTGCTATTAGCCATGTCGGCCACAAATTGTTTCTCTATTGGTTTTAGCCTTGACGGGTACTCGTGGCCCTCAATATGTTTTGCTAATGCATGGTTATGGACACCACAAATAACCTTTAAACCCCACCTGATACCGTTTGGATGTTGTGATATACCTCGCAGTTGAAATGGACAATCGCATTTTTTAGTCCCAGTGTTTCTTTGGAAGGATTGCCCTTCAACCATATACAATGGCGGTTCATACTTTCCTCCTCTTTCACAACCAAGAATGCATTTCGACAGCTTGCCGCCTTTTAACTTAGCAGAATTTAAAATAACCAGCACAATACCATGTTTTAGACCAACGTTCCGCACCCAACCTAACATGTCTTCTCTACTTTCAAAAATCTATATAAATAAAAAACGAATTTGTATAAGTACAACATTAACCAGTTTTAACATAAATAACGAATATACAAAACAATAACAGTAAAAACTAACCTGGTCGGTGGTAAATTCGGGTGTATAATCGCGACTATTGTGGGAGATACTCTCCTCACTACTAATATCATTCTCGACTAACCAACTATCTGAAATTGAAAAGTTGTAGTCATCCATTGTCCCGTCCACGGTAGTTTAGAAAGAGAAAATAAAAGAATTTCTTTTTCTCTCGAAACTAAATCTTGACTAAACTACTAAACTTTTTAGATCGAGAGGCTGGTCGGGTGGTGGTTTGGTGGCAGCCTCGGGTTGAGTTTCTTGAAAACTCAAGAAAAAACTCAAGAACAAAGAACAAACACAAGGTTTCTAGAGAGAAAAGTTGGAGAAATTGAGGGTGTCAGTTGAATGGCTTGACAAATGGTCCTATTTATAGGAAAATGGGGAGAGACCCCCCCCCACCTTTTAGTCCCAGTGTCATGTCCAATCCAATTTTAAAGTCTTCCCCTCTCTTGTCATTCTATCCTAGGTGCAAGACTATGTGAAAAGAATAGACTAGTATGCATATGTACCTAGAAACTAAATAATGATTTTCAGGGTGTTTGTTGAAAGTTCTTATACCAAAAAATTCATTATGACTATTTATAATAAAATGATCAAAAAAATACAATCTCACCCCGGTTCAACTGAATTTAAAATTGAAGCACCTAATTCTTCAATTATATATTTTTTAATATAAATAGGGTGTATTTATAGAAATCAAATAAATAAATAAAAGTAATTAAAAAAAAGAAATTTAAAAACTTTAGTTTTGGGAGGGGGGGGGGGGGGGGGGTGGGGTTGGGCGGTGGGGTGTGGGGTGTGGGGGAGAAATTATTGGTCGGCAACACGTGTACTCGAAAATAAATTTGGTTAAGTGTTCTAAATTTCAATCTGTTTGAATGGGTGAGAAGATTTTATTTTTTTAATCATTTAATTCTTAAGGGTCATAATTAAATTTTGACTCTAGGACTCTCGTTGGTTAGTCCTAAGAGATATTTGATTCTACGATTTTCTTAGGATTAATCAACGAGAGCCCTATAGTCAAAATTTAATTATAACCATTTAGGATAAAATGATCAGAAAACTAAAATCTTTCTATCGGTTCAAACGGATTGAAATTTGGAATACTTAATTTTTTAACCATGTTTTTTAATATATAGACTACATGTTGAAAAATTTAGTATTCCAAGTTTCAATCCGTTTGAATGGGTGAGAAGATTATATTTTCCTGATCATTTAATTCTAAAGGGTTATAATTAAAATTTGACTTTAGGTCTCTCGTTGGTTAGTCCTAAAAGATATTTGATTCTACTGTTTTTTTAGAGCTAATCAATGAGAGCCCTATAGTCAAAATTTAATTATGACCACTTAGGATAAAATAATTAGAAAACTAAAATCTTTCTATCGGTTCAAACGGATTGAAATTTAGAACACTTAATTTTTTAACCATATTTTTTAATATATAAACTACATGTTGAAAAATTTAGTGTTCAAAAATTTCAATCCGTTTGAATGGTGTAGACACCCCAATCTGGGCTTCCAGATTAGTTACTTACGGTTTTTGAATCCCCGATGATGAAATGGATCAAGAACACCCTGGGAATGATAGCGTGTTTGAGCTTTGAGTGTTTGCAAAACCCTTGAACCTAACCTAGCCTAAACCACTTCAAAAACCAAAAACCTTGCTGGTCCGCGCCAGGGCGCAACCATCCCGCGCCAGGGCGCACTATCGCGCGAGGGTTCCACTCCATCGCGCGACAGTGCGCCAGGGCGCACCATCGCGCGACAGACTCACTCCGTCGCGCGATGGTCCAACCTACCACCGACCTTTCTGAAGGAGGACAGTTGGCCAGCAATGCAACTCTCAGCAGGCCTCGTGGACTGGCTAAACCCCTCTCCTGGCACCAACCAGATTCACCTCCCTCTCCCTATAAGTATCCCAATTTGTTTCTCTTTCAAAGGGTTACAAAAATTCAAAGGGTTAAGACATCCCATAACCATTTTCACACCCCAATAAAACACAATCACTTTGTTCTTCCACCTCAATCAACTTCAAACATCAAAAGCTCAAATACTCTTTCAAACCCGAAGCCAAAGGTACAGCTTACCTTTGTTCTGTTTCTGTTCTGATCTCTGAGGGGGGCTGGCAGGGCCAAGGCTGGTAATCAATACCAGTTCTGGTCCTAAAGCTGGCGAGGTTTCAAAACCGTTATGGCAAGAACCAGCGCGCGATAGAGCCACTCCCTCGCGCGACGATTTCGATCATCGCGTGACGGTTCTCGTGGGGATTGGTGTCTTGCTGTTTTGTGCTTTATTTACGTATAGATCACTGCGAGCATGTTAAAAATCAGTTTACTGCTTTCCTTTGTTAGAAATTGCTAGTTGTAGTTCAATTTGTGTGTTTCTGTTTTGGAATACCCCTGGGATAATTCTGGACCTGTCCCAGAATCCAGAAGATGTGAACCAAGCACTGGTCTGGTCCGCGCCAGGGCGCAAGCATCCTGCGCCAGGGCGCACCATCGCGCGAGGGTTTCACTCCATCGCGCGACAGTGCGCCAGGGCGCACCATCGCGCGCCAGGGCGCATCCTCGCGCGACAGTGTTACTCCATCGCGCGACGGTTTGCCTCTGACCAGTGATTGGCCTTGCACGGGTAAATTGGATTTAGGCTGTTATTTTGTCCCCACACTGTTTATGGGGTGTTTTGTCAATTTCTAGGGCTTTTAAGTCTTTAAACTGTTTATTATGCTGCTCTATAAACTGCGTGGTTTGTCCTGGGTGTGCACTGGTCCTTCCAGAGCCCAGAAGGTTTGAGAATAAGAGCTGTGGGTTTTAAGCTCACCGGCGCGCGCTTGTCTTGGAATTATGCGCGCAAGAGTGAACAACATGCAGTGACTCGTTCAGTGCATGCTGGTTTCTCCCTGCGCACATCACTCCAAAACAGGGGCCTCCCAGTTTGTTTAAACTCCCACAGCAGTCTGTTCTCATCCTATACTCACTGCTCATCTATGCTATCTATCACATCCTGCAAACGTGTTACAGTTTTAATCCCATTTAACTGTTCCCCCGCCCTAATTGGCTAAAAATTGATTAATCAAACAGAATCGCAAACAAACATCTTTCGCAAATGCCTAAGTAGAGACCGATCTCCGGATTGGGCGAGAGGGGTGCCATAAAACCCTTCCCCTCTCGTAACCTGGCTCCCGAACCCAGATATGGTTATGACGGACTGGTTCCTTAAACTTTTTCAAATCAAACAGCGCGGCAAGTGCTTCGAAATACGGTTCCTTGGGTGTCGGACCTTCAAACCCAAGTGGCGACTCTGTATTTTTTGCGAGCGCTTGTCGTCCGGCTACAAAAAGCGCTCCCGCAAACCGGCAGCATCTCTCCTTTCTCAAAAGGGTGGGGAACGGAATCCCCTTTCCTTGGGAGGAGAGAAAGATCGGGCAAAAACCCATTTGCCCACAGTGGCGACTCTGCTGGGGATCGAATCGATATTAGTCTATACTTAGAAGTTAATACGCTTGGGAACAATCCCACAAAAGCCTGTCAAAACGGTGAGCTTCGCGCTGCCGAAGAAAGGATTGGTGATTTAACAGGACCTCGTGTCCGGCCGTCCAATCTGGGGCTTTTTTCGATTGTTCTCTTGTGTAGTATCTTCTAAGTATTGATTAATAAAGAGAGCCAAATTTGAAAAGGCATTTGCGAATTTGCGATTCTGTTCCATTAATCAAACCTTTTAGCATTCTCATGTGCATCGATGTGGGATAAACCCCGTTGGATCGTTTTGGCAATCCGGCACGGTTTACCGGAGCCCGGGGACCCCGAATGACTAACAACCTTCGACGATGATGAGTCATTCTACCGTTTGACTGTTGCTCTGCGGTTACGCGGGCAGCAGGAGGTATATCTTGGCTCTAGTCCGAGGAACCTGTTACAAGCCAAAACCAGCCTTTGCATATACAAAGCACTAGAACTCTCCAAACTAGGACAGGTACCTACAGGGTAAGATTACTTGCATCTAACCCCCATATACTGTCTACGTGTTTCTGCTTTCCCTATCGCATGTACTGTACATACATTATTTTGCATAGGAGCATGATTAGAGTGGTTCTTTCTTTCGAGTTTGTCTTGCGCAGTCTAAGACGTTGTTGGACCCGATGAGGAATCGTTCATTCTGTCGAATGTTCGTTATCAATCCCAAAGTCCTTAGTTCAATGAGACTTTGAGAAATCAAAATTTACTACATCCTTGGCTCATGCCCGGTTAAGAATTCAACCAAAAATATGGAACAACAAAAGTAGTGATGCCGTGTCACTGGCGCCACCCAGGTTGAAGTGCGAAGTCACTATACACCGCCGTGTTCAAGGTTAAGGTGCCATGTCATCACCACTAAGTTGTTCCAAATTCAAAATTGAACCTTCAAATGGGACTAGTCGAAGATTTAGTCTATTTTGACATATTTTAGGATCTGACGATCTACTCAGGGACACATGGCCGAAAAGAATTCTGAGGATTCTGGCAACGTCTGAAATTCGTGAGGCAAACTCGTCTCTGTTTTTGTACATACATACTGTTTTGCGTAGAAGCATGTTTAGGGCGGCTTCTAGCTTGTCTCTCTTTCGAGTCTGTCTTATGCCTATTAGGACGCTGCTAGACCCGATGAAGAGTCATGCATCTCGATGGTGCACGTTGCTACATTTTCAAAGTCCTTAGATCAGCGAGACTTTGGGAAATCGAACCTTTTTAAGTCCTTGGCTCATGCCTTATTGAAATTTCAACCGAAAATAAGGAACCATAAAGCATGGATGCCATGACACTGGCACTACCCAGGTTGAAGTGCGAAGTCACTATACACTGCGGCGTTCAAAGTTAAGGTGCCATGTCATCAATACTGGGTTGTTCCGGACTCCAAAGTTGAAACTTCGAAAACGGAATAGTCAAAGGCTTAGACTATTTTGACATCTCTTAGTGTTAGTCGATTCTAACAAAGGATACACGCTCGAAAAGAAATCCGAGAATTTTGGCAGCGTCCAAACATCATGAGACAGACTTGTCTGTAGTTGTAGAGTCTAGGAGGACATCGACAATGTCGTGTGCATTGCATCCTAATTGCTGCAGGAACCTCACTGAGTTCTCGTTTACTTTGCTGTCCAAAGCTAAAGGCCATCTCACTGAAGGGAAGAGCCAAACCTACTTGGGTTAGTCTGTCGGGGCTGTTACACCTTCGCTTCCAAGGTTATATCACCTGCCTCGTTCATCAATTCAGAAATGGCAATACAAATGGAGCTGGCTGAGCTCAGGAAAGCTATAGAGGAATTGGGTCACAAGATGGACAAGCAGATGATTATGGTCCAGGGACTCGTTGGCCTCGTTACCTCTACAGCCCCGCAACCAGACATGGGGCTAGTCAAAGAACCTCCTCAAGCCTACCACTCTCCAACAGTCAAAATCAAACTATGCTCAGGAGACATGTTCAATGACCTGGTTGAATTCCATGAGGCCAGGACTCACTCGAAGGAGGATGTTGATTCCTTTGTCGAAACCATTGCCAAAGCGGAGGACATGCTTAGTGACGAATTCAGCCCCGAGGGCAAAAGAATGCATCCCGTTAATAAGGCAATGTGTTGCAACTGCACAGCAAACAAGGGTCCTACTTTGAACTCTCAATTCACTCGCCGGAACTCACCGAGGGTTTTCTCATATTTCGATGCACCTTTGGCCTCGGTCTATGAGAGGCTCCTCGATGCTGGTTCCATCAAGCCCCTCAATCCAACTTCATTGCCTAAGAATCCCTCCGCCAACTTCAAATATAACCTCTTTTGCACCTACCATCAAATGCCTGGCCATTCAACCAATGCTTGCTTCCGGCTTCGACATGCCATTCATGATCTTAACGATTGTGGCATCATCCCAACCCCATCTCCATCAAAAGCCGATACTATCTCCAGAATCTTACCTCAACCCAACTCTGGCTCACAACTTGGTCAGACATCCACTATCTCCACTCAAATCAACTCCACCTCTGCTCAGATCGATCCGAGCTTTAAGCCAACTGTACCCATCCTGTCTGAGCCTGAGGACAGCCTGCTGGCTGCTGTTTGTGCAATTGAGACTTTCTCTACCAACATCTGGACTGACAGTGATGAGGGGCTTGCAAAGGGGAAGACTGACCGGCTGAGGTCCATTGTTCATGGGAGCACCGAGTAGGTTTGGTCAAAGAAGCTGAGGACACAGAGTCGTTTGCATTTGTCTAGGTCTAGCTCTGGGTCGGAGGTTGTGCCTCTTGGCCCTCCACGTCGTAGCTTTTGTTTCAAGTTTTGAGTCTGCTGTACTTGGCAACCCCGAGGGGCTTTCTTTATGATATGCTTTATATTGCTTCTAAGTACTTTGCTGACTTTTGAATAAACCGTGTCGACCCTGATGACGAAGGGATAGATTTCGATGGGATCATCCCCAAGGAAATGTGTTCCCTCGCCGAAAGGGAAGACAAAAGGCATGCTCAGCCTAATAATTGAAATAATAGTTTTCAAATAAACTTGAAAGATGAAGTAGACCTCCCAATGGTTCAAAATTGGTTCAAAGTTGTTCCCAGAGGAGCATTGTGTCCAGTCAGACAGGCTCGAAGAGTTCATCATTGTTTTGGCAGGGTCCCTCAAATGACATGCCTAACGTTGACCCTGAGTTAAAGGAACATCAAATCCCCCTGCTACCAGGCGCCAAACCATACAAAGCAAAGCTCAGAAAGTCCAGCACCTTATACCATCCTCAAATTTGCCGGAATAGCGTTCCGCCAAGCACAAATTGGAAAGTTCGAAAGTGGCCTGGAGCAAGGCATGTCAATTGAAGCACTTTGGACCTTGCATCCATTTCATCTGGGGGTGCAGCCATTTCATTGACCTCGACGGCAATAAATTCAAATACCTTGGTCAGCATGGATCAATTCAGAAGCCTTTTCCCTGAGAGAAGCTCGTTGGGCTGAAAACCCCAAGGGTGGGCAGTTCCAAGCAAAAGTTAGAGCAGCCTGCTAGACCGAAACCTATGAAGGAGGTCGAGGCAAAAGTAAAGGCAATGTTTGAAAGCTCGCTAGACCGAAAACCCGAATGGGCGGTTCTAGGCAAAAGTTAGAGCGTAAAAGGTGAGGTAAAATACTCGAGTGCACCTTAGCCTGAACTACGTTTTGACCTGATTCCCTAGCTTGGGATACGTAGGCAGTCTCTCTTTGAGACTCGGTCACAATCTATCAATTGGATCCATGGTTGACATTTGGTACACATCAAAGGTCGAAGAGGATCGAAGATCAAGCTGCATGGGAGGCGTCTGAAAGGGGGAAAACCTTTTGTCTTTCAGTTTTATTGCAAACTACTAATTCAATTTCAAAACTGAGCATAAAGCCTTAAAAGATTTTAAGCATCAAAAACAGAACGAAATGCTGGCGAGGCCTAACGGCTCACAGTTTATTCTAAGTTCAGCGAAGTCTGGTGTGAGCAGTTGCAGTAGCTTTGCAGTCATGTGCGCTAGTTTGAGGTTCACGCGCACTTGATTCGTAGTTATGTGCGTTGGTCTCAACCCTGCGCGCACTTTTTCAATTCGTACAGCAATCGATAGCAGTCAGCTACTGCCTTCGAGTCCTGTTCGAGGGGCTTTTGCCAAGTTTGGTCATACCGTGTAGACTTAATGGGACTGCACGGGGGTGTCAGTTTCAGTCCGGGCCTATATGTGTCTTCATTTGCGTCTTATGTCCGTCTTTGCGGCATTTTTCTAGATTTCAATCCATTGTCATGTCGAGATGCTTTTCTCAGTTCTACTTGCTCATTCAGGTCACCGTACATATGTTTTGACCTCGCAAGTGTCAGTTTCACCTGTAAAGGGATATTGTGAGTTTTGGCACGTTAATGCCCAAAATTTCATTGTATTCCACGTGTCTAAGGGTTCGCATTGTTCCCTGGGGCTCTTTCCCCCTTTTCGTTCGAGCTAGGCATGTCTGTACATATATGTGTGTCTATGTCAAATCAGGCCGCTTGTCAATGCAAATTAGATATTAGCGCATGGTTTATATGTCAATAATGTGAAAAATGCAATTTTTACATTGCTACCCTATCTTCTGTAATCCATAAGCTGTGGAAATCTCGTGAACGGCAAGGGCACGTCAGCCCAAGGCCAACCAAAGCATATCTCTGGGGCTTATCCGCCCAAGCATTGAAGAAAGGGCATGCAGGCCCAATGCCACACCGCTATATGTCAACTGGGCATGTCGGCCCACTCAAGCGTCTCTCTATCTGGATGCGCATCTCAAAAGCAAAAGACAGTAAAGTACTGGGACTCAGTGATAGTCCTTTAGGCATCGTTGTCCTCCTAGGAGCCGCCCTTAACTTGCATCTGCATTTTCAATTTGTGCATACATATTTGCATATTGTATATCAAATTTTCAAAGCAGGAAAATTCTATGCCGGAATCACTTTTTTGGGATAGTGCAAGTATGGGGGAATGCCACATGCCACTTTCCTTATCTCATTTGCCATGACAACCGTCAAGCACACAACCTCTCTGTCCTACTCTGTTGGCACTTAGAATGCACTTTGGGGGATCAAAAATCAACTCAATCCACATCGGCATATTCATCCTGAAGCATGATCTGCCCAATCCAAATCAACGACAGCCGGTCCTATCCATTTCTCAACGGCTCGATCATTCTGCAAACTGATCTGCCCGTCTCAAATCAACGACAGCCGGTCCTGTCCATTTCTCAACGGCTCGATCATTCTGCAAACTGATCTGCCCGTCTCAAATCAACGACAGCCGGTCCTGTCCATTTCTCAACGGCTCGATCATTCTGCAAACTGATCTGCCCATCTCAAATCAACGACAGCCGGTCCTGTCCATTTCTCAACGGCTCGATCATTCTGCAAACTGATCTGCCCGTCTCAAATCAACGACAGCCGGTCCTGTCCATTTCTCAACGGCTCGATCATTCTGCAAACTGATCTGCCCGTCTCAAATCAACGACAGCCGGTCCTGTCCATTTCTCAACGGCTCGATCATTCTGCAAACTGATCTGCCCGTCTCAAATCAACGACAGCCGGTCTTGTCCATTTCTCAACGGCTCGATCATTCTGCACACTAATCTGCCCGTCTCAAATCAACGACAGCCGGTCCTATCCATTTCTCAACGGCTCGATCATTCTGCAAACTTATCTGCCCGTCTCAAATCAACGACAGCCGGTCCTGTCCAACTCAACGGCTCGATCATTTATACTGATGATTGTCCCATCCTGTCTTCAGCGGCTTGGTCATTTATACTGATGATCCTCCCCTCCAGACTGCAACGGCTCGATCATTTTTACTGATGATTGTCCCACCCTGTCTGCAACGGTTCGGTCATTTATACTGATGATTGTCCCATCCTGACTTCAACGGCTCGATCATTTTTACTGATGATTGTCCCACCCTGTCTGCAACGGTTCGGTCATTTATACTGATGATTGTCCCATCCTGACTTCAACGGCTCGATCATTTATACTGATGATTGTCCCATCCTGTCTGCAAAGGTTCAATCATTTATACTGATGATTGTCCCATTTTGTCTGCAACGGTTCGGTCATTTATACTGATGATCCTCCCGTCCAGACTTTAACGGCTCGATCATTTATACTGATGATTGTCCCATCCTGTCTGCAAAGGTTCAATCATTTATACTGATGATTGTCCCATTTTGTCTGCAACGGCTCGATCATTTATACTGATGATCATCCCCTCCAGACTTCAACAGCTCGATCATTTATACTGATGATTGTCCCATCCTGTCTGCAACGGTTCGGTCATTTATACTGATGATCCTCCCCTCCAGACTTCAACGGCTCGATCATTTATACTGATGATTGTCCCATCTTGTCTGCAACGGTTCGGTCATTTATACTGATGATCCTCCCGTCCAGACTTCAACGGCTCGATCATTTATACTGATGATCCTCCCGTCCAGACTTCAACGGCTCGATCATTTATACTGATGATCCTCCCATCCCATCTGCAACGGCTCGATCATTTATACTGATGATCCTCCCCTCCAGACTTCAACGGCTCGATCATTTATACTGATGATCCTCCCATCCTGTCAAATTCCTCAACGGTTTGATCACTCAGCTCATTGATCTCCCCGTCCGCATCCACGACAGCCGGTCCTGTCAAATCCATCAACGGTATTTAGCCATATCGCTCATACAATCCACAACAACGATCAGATTATCGTCCGATGGCTTGTTCAATGGTCCACCATCTGCAACTAGTTGTTCCCCAGGAGAGTCCGCCTCGGCCTGCCCTGAACAACTGCCTCTACATCAGTCTAGCCTCACACGCATCTTCCAGCAGCCTTATTGCTATGTCTCGGATGGTCTTTGATAAGGAGATTGGCTCTGATTCCCAACAGATGGAATTCAACCTGCCTGACACGACCTACCCGTGTTTGTTGGAATACTTTGTGCCGAGGATAGCTTGATCCCCAGCAACGACGGCCTGTCCCGTCCACATCTGCAGCGACTGCTCGTCCTGCCCAAAGTCGATCAACAAGCGGCGATTCGCTCGTCCACTTCTACTTCCATCCCCGGCAATGGACAGCTAGTCCATTCCACCGATCAGGTTCTTTAAGTTTACTTGTCTACTTTGCTAGTATGCTTTACTCTGGATTGCCTTGAGGGGTGTCTAGAATTCTTTGACGTTACTTGTACCAAGTCGATGGTGCTTCAAGTGCCGTCAAAGAGGGGCTACTGTAGACACCCCAATCTGGGCTTCCAGATTAGTTTACTTACGGTTTTTGATTCCCCGATGATGAAATGGATCAAGAACACCCTGGGAATGATAGCGTGTTTGAGCTTTGAGTGTTTGCAAAACCCTTGAACCTAACCTAGCCTAAACCACTTCAAAAACCAAAAACCTTGCTGGTCCGCGCCAGGGCGCACCATCGCGCGACGGTTCCACTCCATCGCGCGACAGTGCGCCAGGGCGCACCATCGCGCGACAGACTCACTCCCTCGCGCGATGGTCCAACCTACCACCGACCTTTCTGAAGGAGGACAGTTGGCCACCAATGCAACTCTCAGCAGGCCTCGTGGACTGGCTAAACCCCTCTCCTGACACCAACCAGATTCACCTCCCTCTCCCTATAAGTATCCCCATTTGTTTCTCTTTCAAAGGGTTACAAAAATTCAAAGGGTTAAGACATCCCATAACCATTTTCACACCCCAATAAAACACAATCACTTTGTTCTTCCACCTCAATCAACTTCAAACATCAAAAGCTCAAATACTCTTTCAAACCCGAAGCCAAAGGTATAGCTTACCTTTGTTCTGTTTCTGTTCTGATCTCTGAGGGGGGCTGGCAGGGCCAAGGCTGGTAATCAATACCAGTTCTGGTCCTAAAGCTGGCGAGGTTTCAAAACCGTTATGGCAAGAACCAGCGCGCGATAGAGCCACCCCCTCGCGCGACGGTTTCGATCATCGCGCGACGGTTCTCGTGGGGATTGGTGTCTTGCTGTTTTGTGCTTTATTTACGTATAGATCACTGCGAGCATGTTAAAAATCAGTTTACTGCTTTCCTTTGTTAGAAATTGCTAGTTGTAGTTCAATTTGTGTGTTTCTGTTTTGGAATACCCCTGGGATAATTCTGGACCTGTCCCAGAATCCAGGAGATGTGAACCAAGCACTGGTCTGGTCCGCGCCAGGGCGCAAGCATCCTGCGCCAGGGCGCACCATCGCGCGAGGGTTTCACTCCATCGCGCGACAGTGCGCCAGGGCGCACCATCGCGCGCCAGGGTGCATCCTCGCGCGACAGTGTGACTCCATCGCGCGACGGTTCGCCTCTGACCAGTGATTGGCCTTGCACGGGTAACTTGGATTTAGGCTGATATTTTGTCCCCACACTGTTTATGGGGTGTTTTGTCAATTTCTAGGGCTTTTAAGTCTTTAAACTGTTTATTATGCTGCTCTATAAACTGCGTGGTTTGTCCTGGGTGTGCACTGGTCCTTCCAGAGCCCAGAAGGTTTGAGAATAAGAGCTGTGGGTTTTAAGCTCACCGGCGCGCGCTTGTCTTGGAATTATGCGCGCAAGAGTGAACAGCATGCAGTGACTCGTTCAGTGCATGCTGGTTTCTCCCTGCGCACATCACTCCAAAACAGGGGCCTCCCAGTTTGTTTAAACTCCCACAGCAGTCTGTTCTCATCCTATACTCACTGCTCATCTATGCTATCTATCACATCCTGCAAACGTGTTACAGTTTTAATCCCATTTAACTGTTCCCCCGCCCTAATTGGCTAAAAATTGATTAATCAAACAGAATCGCAAACAAACATCTTTCGCAAATGCCTAAGTAGAGACCGATCTCCGGATTGGGCGAGAGGGGTGCCATAAAACCCTTCCCCTCTCGTAACCTGGCTCCCGAACCCAGATATGGTTATGACGGACTGGTTCCTTAAACTTTTTCAAATCAAACAGCGCGGCAAGTGCTTCGAAATACGGTTCCTTGGGTTTCGGACCTTCAAACCCAAGTGGCGACTCTGTATTTTTTGCGAGCGCTTGTCGTCCAGCTACAAAAAGCGCTCCCGCGAACCGGCAGCATCTCTCCTTTCTCAAAAGGGTGGGGAACGGAATCCCCTTTCCTTGGGAGGAGAGAAAGATCGGGCAAAAACCCATTTGCCCACAAATGGGTGAGAAGATTATATTTTTCTGATCATTTAATTCTAAAGGGTTATAATTAAATTTTGACTTTAGGTCTCTCGTTGGTTAGTCCTAAAAGATATTTGATTCTACTGTTTTTTTAGAGCTAATCAATGAGAGCCCTATAGTCAAAATTTAATTATGACCCTTTAGAATTAAATGATAAATAAAATAAAATCTTCTCGCCCATTCAAACGGATTGTAATTTGGAGCACTTGATTTTTGAGAGAAAATTGTGTCCGGAGAGAGAAGAATAGTGTGTCAGTGGGGCGAATTTTTATTGGTGGGAGGCACCAAGCTAAGTCCACGTGTTGCCTTGCGGCAACGATTAATTTCTGGGGGGAGGGGGGCACGGAGTGTAATCCGGGTTTGGGGGAGGGGCGAATTTTTATTGGTGGGAGGCACCAAGCTAAGTACACGTGTTGCCTTGGGGCAACGAATAGTTTCTGGGAAGGGGGGCCGGAGTGTAATCCGGGTTTGGGGGAGGGGGGGCCGGGGGTAATCCGGTTTGGGGGAGGGGGGGCCAGGGGTAATCTGGGAAATGGGCTGGGGGGGGGGGGGGGGGGGGGGGGGGTGGGGGTGGGGGGAGGGGGGGTTGTTGTGGGGGTGGAAAGCAATTTGCTTCTTCTCATACCCATTAGGTCAAATATCCTACTTGCATAAACTAGGCAACCACATTTTCCATACATGTCCAAAAGCCCAGTTGCCACCATTACGTCACTATGAAAGCTCCTCCTCACACAATAACCGTGGACTGCTTTCCCCGCACTCAACCCATTCACTTCGCCAATTGCAGGAAGAGCTGCTACTACTGTAGAAGGATTAGAGCACCCCTCTTCCTGCATCTGAACAACCAATCTCATCGTGTCACCGCACAACCCATGAAGAAACAAACCCGCAACCATCGCATTCCAAGCCACAACATCTCTTTTAGGCATAATATCAAAAACCTTCCGCGCTTCAACTAAACACCCACATTTGGCCAAAAAATCAACCAAAGCAGTACTTATATACACGTCAGACACCAACCCATTTCGCCTCGCCTGATCATGAACCATCTTGCCATCTTCCACGGCCTGTAAACCAGAACAAGCTTTGAGCACAAATGGGTACGTGTATTTATTGGGTTTTACCCCAGATTCAACCATTTCGTAGTACAAATCAATGGCTCTACCAAACGGTCCTTTCCACGCATAAGCCCTGATCAGTTGGTTCCACAATATTACGTTGTTTTTCCTTTCTGGGTTCAGAATTTCGTCGATCACCCGGCGAGCAACTTCGAGTTCATTCAATGAAATGTAAAGACGAGTTAATTTGTCCAATACAAATGGGCTATTGTAGCTATTTTTTAGGAGATGTTGGTGGACTGTCTTGGCTTCTTTGAGTGATTTTGATTCAATGCAGCGACCAAGAATACTCACGTAGAAATCATAGAAATGGGTTATAGTTGTACGACCGGGAATAGTGGTGCGTGAGAGCAGAGGTGTGTGTGGTCTTCTGACTAGGTTGGCGCATGACATCTCGCCATTTCAGTTAGCCCCCTTTCTAAGGTTGTTGCTATTTGGGAATACAACAATTAGTAGCTTGTGTGGCATGCGCGCCCTTTTCTTAAAGAGAAGAAGGATTCCGTTCTCTTTCCCTAAAAAATGTGCCGGTTCGCGGGAGCGCTTTAAGCTGGACGACAAGCGCTTGCGAAATATACAGAGCCGCCACTCAGGTTTGAAGGTCCGGCACCCAAGGAACAGTATTTAGAAGCACTTGCCGCTATATTTGATTCGAAAAAGTTAAGGAACCAGCCCGTCATAACCATATCTGGGTTCGGGAGGCAGGTTACGAGAGGGGAAGGGTTTTATGGCACCCCTCTCGCCCAATCCGGGGATCAGTCTCTACTTAGGCGTTTGCAAAAATATTTGTTTGCGATTCTATTTGATTAATCAATTCTTTAGCTAATTAGGGCAGGGGTCAGCTAATCAGGGATTAAAACTGTAATAGTTTGCAGGACATGAATGAAAGCATGGATGAGCAGTTAGTATAGGATGAGAACAGACTGCTGTGGGAGTTTAAACAAACTGGAAGGCCCCGGTTTTGAAGTGACGTGCACAGAAAGAAACCAGCATTCACTGAACAAGTTACTACATGCTGTCACTACAACACGAACGGCCTATTGCGAGAAACATATTTCGTTGCTAAATCAAAAATTTCCTCGCTGAATGTATTAGCGAGGAATATTTTTGTCGCCAACTTTCCTCGCTAAAACGTTGTCGCAGAAGCTTACAGCTAGGAAAATAATTTCCTCACAAATTGTTGACAATTTGCGAGGAAAAAATTCCTCGCCAAAAATGGTTTGCGAGGAAAAAAGTCCTCGCCAAAAACGCAAGATTCCTCGCCCAAATTGTGGGCAGAACTTGAATGAATATAATAGGCGAGGAAAAAATTCCTCGTCAAAAATGATTTGTGAGGAAAAAAGTCCTCGCCAAAAAAGTAAAATTCCTCGTGCAAACACTAGACATAACATGAATGGAAATAATAGGCGAGGAATAAATTCCTCACAACCAAAGTAATTTCCTTGCAACAAGTAGCCTATTGTAGGCTTTTAGAGACAAATTTTTTCCTCGCTAATGTTACATATACACAATAAAAAAACAGCATATTGCAAGCAATGAATATTTCTCCTTGCAGATACTTTTTATACATTCCCTACTCTTTTAGAATCTATCACTACCACATACAACCATGGACAATGCATAACCATAAATAGAAAAAATTTGTTAGCTTTCAAGTAAACAAATTGTAATTTCTGTGAAACATTAGCCAAATCCTTTCAACTACATAATAATGACATCATTGTTCAAACCATCAAAACAAAGTTTAGCCCCAGGAAACAAAATATCAAGTTTACCACTACTTATGCTCTAGGATTTTCAAAAAGCATCATGAATCTTTCCAAAATACTACACTACCTCGGGGCCAACTTTTGTAATGTATCCTTTGAATTTCATCTCCCACAGCCACGAACTCCAAAAAGAACATCGATCTTACACGCTGCCAAGAAAAAAAATAGCAAACATATCAAAGAAAGTAAGAAACCATCAAATATGCAGTTATATATTTATATACACACTTGCACAATATGAACAGCACAAAAGATTCATAATCCACCATTGCATAATCCTAAATAACACCACGAGTAAATGCAGGAAAAAAAATAGCAAACATAGCAAAGAAAGTAAGAAACCATCAAATATGCAGTTATATATTTATATACACACTTGCACAATATGAACAGCACAAAAGATTCATAATCCACCATTGCATAATCCTAAATAACACCACGAGTAAATGCAGGAAAAAAAATAGCAAACATATCAAAGAAAGTAAGAAACCATCAAATATGCAGTTATATATTTATATACACACTTGCACAATATGAATAGCACAAAAGATTCATAATCCACCATTGCATAATCCTAAATAACACCACGAGTAAATGCAGGCCAATCATTGTACATCCAAAAAGGAAAGTAATTGTCTAGAGTTCCAACCTCAGTACAATTTGCAACTTCTATCCAACCCTCTCCTATCTCTAATTGGGGCTTGGATAGAGTGTGACAAAAGGTTCAGCCCACAACGTTTCAGTCACTGGATGTTGTGCCAAAAAAATATTCCAACATTGCTTAATCCCTTGATTAGAAAGGAAATTGGACACTAGATAAGTGAGCCCCCAAGGAAAGTTCCAAACCCAGTCCAAACTTAGCCAAGAGAAATTCATTTACTGATTACCCATTCATGCTAAGGTTCATCAGCAAATTCCAAGTCCCTATTAAAGCATTCAATTTTGAGTGACAATAAGAACACTTGATCAAAGGACATCATTCTTTTTCCAAATGAGAAGCACCATATTATGAGAAGTTCCATCATTCCAAATAAAGAAAACTGATACTGCTTTACGCTTAATTGACAGAACTTGACATCACTAAGTCGATATACCATATGCAAAGGAAACTAAGCAGCAAATGTTCAACACATATAAGATGCTCATGAAAAACATAAATGCTTCTCGACAAACTTTGTATTAGCATTTTCCATACATATAAGATGCTTCAAGTTAGGGAAAATGACTTAGAGACATATAAAAAATTTTGACTAAGCTTAGCCATCATCAAAACTGAAACCAGTATGCGTGTAGATTACTATGCCGGAGAGATTGGTATGCATTTTTTGGCCCCTCTGCAAACTTATGCTGCTAGCCTGCTACTAATTTTTTGAGTACCATGAATATTATGCAGTTGGTGGAAAACAAGATTCAGAGCCAGAAAATGATACAAAATCCTAATTAACCATGTGAAAAAACTAAAAGCTACATCGTTCCAGCTTCGAAATGATTGAAATTGCACCACTCAAGGATAAAATATAAGACACATCTCTCTCTAGTCTCTAGAGATCAACATTCAATTATTAATCATGGAAAAAACACTTGAAATTCTAGGAGAAGATAGCATAGTAGGATACTCATTTCTTGCAAATGATTCCATTCCCAGTGCTAGCCCCAGCGGTGCAATCTAGCAGGCCAAAATCTTTAACCAGTGATTCATCCTTGTTGTAAACCCCAACTGGAGAAAACACACAAGAACCACAATCTGCAGATAGAAGCGATGTGGTTGTGGGCAATGCGATTTGCCCGATCTTTCTCTCCTCCGGGAAAGGGATTCCGTTCCCCACCCTTTTGAGAAAGGAAAGATGCTGCCGGTTCGCGTGAGGGCTTTTGAAGCTGGACGTCAAGCGCTCGCGAAGATACAGAGTCGCCACTTGGGTTTGAAGGTCCGACACCCAAGGAACCGTATTTCGAAGCACTTGCCGCGCTGTTTGATTTGAAAAAGTTAAGGAACCAGTCCGTCATAACCATATCTGGGTTCGGGAGCCAAGTTACGAGAGGGGAAGGGTTTTATGGCACCCCTCTCGCCCAATCCAGAGATCAGTCTCTACTTAGGCATTTGCGAAAACGTTGTTTGTTTGCGATTCTGTTTGATTAATCAATTTTTAGCCAATTAGGGCGGGGAACAGTTAATCGGGGATTAAAACTGTAACATGCTTGCAAGATGTGATGGATAGCATGGATGAACAGTTAGTATAGGACGAGAATAGACTGCTGTGGGAGTTTAAACAAACTGGGAGGCCCCTGTTTTGGAGTGATGTGCGCAGGAAGAAACTAGTATGCACTGAACAAGTCACTGCATGTTGTTCACTCCTGCGCGCACAACTCCAAGACAAGCGCGCGCCGGTGAGCTCAAACCCACAGCTCTTATTCTCAAACCTTCTGGGCTCTGGAAGGACCAGTGCACACCCAGGACAAACCATGCAGTTTATAGGCAGCATAATATACAGTTAAAAGGGTTAAAAGCCCTAGAAATTGACAAAACACCCCATAAACAGTGTGGGGACAAAATAATGGCTTAAGGCCAAGCTACCTGTGCAAGGCCACTCACTGGTCAGAGGCAAACTATCGCGCGATGGACTCACTCTGTCGCACGAGGATGCGCCCTGGCGCGCGATGGTGCGCCCTGGCGCACTGTCGCGCGATGGTGCGCCCTGGCGCAGGATGGTTGCGCCCTGGGTTCTGGGACAGGTCCAGAATTATCCCAGGGGTATTCCAAAACAGAAAACATGCAAATTGAACTACAACTAGCAATTTCTAACAAAGGAAAGCAGTAAATTGGTTTTTAACATGCTTGCAGTGATCTATACGTAAATAAAGCACAAAATAGCAAGACACCAATCCCCACGAGAACCGTCGCGCGATGATCAAAATCGTCGCGCCAGAGAGTGGCTCTATCGCCCTGGTTCTTGCCATAACGGTTTTGAAACCTCGCCAGCTTTAGGACCAGAACTGGTATTGATTACCAGCCTTGGCCCTGCCAGCCCCCCTCAGGGATCAGAACAAAAAGACAGTAGGTATGCTATACCTTTGGCTTCGGGTTTGAAAGAGTATTTGAGCTTTTGATGTTTGAGGTTGATTGAGGTGGAAGAACAAGCTATGTTCTTGAGGTTGTGTGGGTGATAGAAGCAAGGAAACAAGATAGCTTGTGATATTATAACCCAAGGTGTAACCCTTTGAACATTTTTTTGGAACCCTTTAAATGGATGAGCAAAGGGGGTATAAATTGGGGGAGATGGCGGTAGGTTCGGGCTGCAAACAGAGGAGTTCAGGTAGTCCACGAGGCCTAGCTGAGGCTGCATTGGTGGCTAACTGTCCTCCTTTAGAAAGATTGGTGGTAGGTTGGACCGTCGCGCGACGGAGTATGTCTGTCGCGCGATGGTGCGCCCCGGCGCACTGTCGCGCGATGGAGTGACTCTGGCGTGCAATGGTGCGCCCCGGCGCACTGTCGCGCGATGGAGTGACTCTGTCGCGCGATGGTGCGCCCGGGCGCGGGATGGATGCGCCCTGGCGCGGACCAGCTGGGTTTTTGGTTTTTAAAGTGGCTTAGGCTAGGTTAGGTTCAAGGGTTTTGCAAACACTCAAAGCTCAAACACGCTATCATTCCCAGGGTGTTCTTGATCCATTTCATCATCGGGGAATCAAAAATCGTAAGTAAACTAATCTGGAAGCCCAAATTGGGGTGTCTACAGTAGCCCCTCTTTGACGGCACTTGAAGCACCATCGACTTGGTACAAGTAACGTCAAAGAATTCTAGACACCCCTCAAGGCAATCCAGAGCAGAACATACTAGCAAAGTAGACAAGTAAACTTAAGGAACCTGATTGGTGGAATGGACAGGCAGGTCCATTGCCGAGGATGGAAGTAGAAGTGGACGAGTGAATCGCCGCTTTTTGATCGAATTTGGACAGGACAGGCTGTCATTGCAGATGTGGACGGGACAGGCCGTCATTGCTGGGGATCAAGCTATCCTCGGCACAAAGTATTCCAACAAACACGGGTAGGTCGTGTCAGGTAGGTTGAATTCCATCTGTTGGGAATCAGAGCCAATCTCCTTATCAAAGACCATCCGAGACAGAGCAATAAGCCTGCTGGAAGATGCGCGTGAAGCTAGACTGAAGTAGAGGTAGTTGTTTGGGGCAGGCCGAGGCGGACTCTCCTGGGGAACAACTAGTTGCGGATAATGGACCATTGAACAAACCATCGGACGATAATCTGATCGTCGTTGTGGATTGTATGAACGATATGGCTAAATCCCGTTGATGGTTTTGACAGGACCGACTGTCGTGGGTGCGGACGGGGAGATCAATGAGTTGAGTGATCAAACCGTTGAGGAATTTGACAGAATGGGAGGATCATCAGTATAAATGATCGAGCCGTTGAAGTCTGGATGGAAAGATCATCAGTATAAATGATCGAACCGTTGCAGACAGGATGGAACAATCATCAGTATAAATGATCGAGCCGTTGAAGTCTGGACAGGAGGATCATCAGTATAAATGACCGAACCGTTGCAGACACGATGGGACAATCATCAGTATAAATGATCGAGCCGTTGAAGTCTGGACAGGAGGATCATCAGTATAAATGACCGAACCGTTGCAGACACGATGGGACAATCATCAGTATAAATGATCAAGCCGTTGAAGTCTGGAGGGGAGGATCATCAGTATAAATGACCGAACTGTTGCAGACAGGATGGGACAATCATCAGTATAAATGATCGAGCCGTTGAAGTCTGGAGTGGAGGATCATCAGTATAAATGACCAAACAGTTGCAGACAGGATGGGAGGATCATCAGTATAAATGATCAAACCGTTGAAGTCTTGGACAGGAGGATCATCAGTATAAATGATCGAACCGTTGCAGACAAGATGGGACAATCATCAGTACAAATGATCGAGCCGTTGAAGTCTGGAGGGGAGGATCATCAGTATAAATGACCGAACCGTTGCGGACAGGATGGGACAATCATCAGTATAAATGATCGAGCCATTGAAGTCTGGAGTGGAGGATCATCAGTATAAATGACCGAACCGTTGCAGACAGGATGAGACAATCATCAGTATAAATGATCGAGCCGTTGAGAAATGGACAGGACCAGCTGTCGTTGATTTGAGACGGGCAGATCATTGTGCAGAATGATCGAGCCGTTGAGAAATGGACAGGACCGGCTGTCGTTGATTCAAGACGGGCAGATCAGTGTGCAGAATGATCGAGCCGTTGAGAAATGGACAGGACCGGTTGTCGTTGATTGGAGACGGGCAGATCATTGTGCAGAATGATCGAGCCGTTGAGAAATGGACAGGACCGGCTGTCGTTGATTGGAGACTGGCAGATCAGTGTGCAGAATGATCGAGCCGTTGAGAAATGGACAGGACCGGCTGTCGTTGATTGGAGACGGGCAGATCAGTGTGCAGAATGATCGAGCCGTTGAGAAATGGACAGGATCGGCTGTCGTTGATTGGAGACGGGCAGATCAGTGTGCAGAATGATCGAGCCGTTGAGAAATGGACAGGACCGGCTGTCGTTGATTCAAGACGGGCAGATCAGTGTGCAGAATGATCGAGCCGTTGAGAAATGGACAGGACCGGTTGTCGTTGATTGGAGACGGGCAGATCATTGTGCAGAATGATCGAGCCGTTGAGAAATGGACAGGACCGGCTGTCGTTGATTGGAGACAGGCAGATCAGTGTGCAGAATGATCGAGCCGTTGAGAAATGGACAGGACCGGCTGTCGTTGATTGGAGACGGGCAGATCAGTGTGCAGAATGATCGAGCCGTTGAGAAATGGACAGGACCGGCTGTCGTTGATTGGAGACGGGCAGATCAGTGTGCAGAATGATCGAGCCGTTGAGAAATGGACAGGACCGGCTGTCGTTGATTCCAGACGGCAGATCATGCTTCAGGATGAACATGCCGATGTGGATTGAGTTGATTTTTGATCCCCCAAAGTGCATTCTAAATGCTAGCAGAGTGGGACAGCGAGGTTGTGTACTTGACGGTTACCTTGGCAAATGAAATAAGGAAAGTGGCGTGTGGCATTCCCCCATACTTGCACTATCCCACAGAAGTGATTCCGGCATAGAATTTTCCTACTTTAAACATTTGATATACAATATGCAATGATATGTATACAATATGAATGCATAAATTGAAAATGCAGACACAAGCTAAGGGCGGCTCCTAAGAGGACAACGATGCCTAAAGGACTATCACTGAGTCTCATTACTTTATTGCCTTTTGCCCTGGAGATGCGCATCTAGATAGATAGATATTGAGTGGGCTGGCGTGCCCAGTTGACATGTAGCAGTGTGGCGTTGGGCCCGCATGCCCTTTCTTTGATACTTGGGCGGATAAGCCCCAGAGATATGCTTTGCTTGGCCTTGGGCTGACGTGCCCTTGCCGTTCACGAGATTTCCACAGCTTATGGATTACAGAAGATAGGATAGCAATATATAAAAATTGCATTTTTCAATTTATTAACATATAAACTATGCGCTAATATCTAATTTGCATTGACAAGTGAACTGAGTCGACACACAGACACACATATATGTACAGTCTTGCCTAGCTCAAACGAAAAGGGGGAAAGAGCTCCGGATACGATGCGGATCCTGGACACATGGAAAATAATGAAATTTTGGGCATTAACGTGCCATAACTCACAATAATCCTAAACGGGTGAAACTGACACTTGCGAGGTCAAAATAGCTGTACAATGACCTGCACAAACAAATTGAACCGAGAATAGCATCTCGACATGGCAATGGATTGAAATCTAGAAAAATGCCACAAAGACGGACATAAGACGCAAATAATGACACATATAGTCCCGGACTGAAACCGACACCCCGTGCAGTTACATTAGGTCTACACGGTATGACAAAACTTGGCAAAAAGCCCCTTGAACAGGACTCGAAGGCAATAGCTGACTGCTATCGATTGTTGTACGAATTGAAAAAGTGCGCGCAGGGTTGAGACCAACGCACATAACTATGAACAAGTGCGCGTGAACCCCAAACTAGCGCACATGACTGCAAAGCTGATAAGCTCACAAGATCACATGATCTTGTGTGCTCAAAGCCTTCGAATTGCAACGTTCTTCTGTTTATTTGTTCCTTTTAGTCATATTTTGCACATAAGGTGTGTCTTTGAGCTTTTCAGGAAAAACGTGTGAATAAGGCGCTTTTGCGCGCCAAGGAATGAACCTCGGAAGAATCAAGGCAACCCAACCAGATCAGCAGGCAGTGTCTGCATTTCCATGAGATGTTATCGATAACGACAACATATGTTATCGATAACGTTCCTAATTCCTGGCCACCAAGCATCACTCAACGTATATGTTATCGATAACAAAAAGACTGTTATCGATAACCTTTTCTCCATTTTGGCCCAGAAGTTGTCCAGAAGCAAGGAGAGCGATAATAGGGAGTTTTGTAATCGATAACGTTGGCCCAGAATTTGTTCAGCACTCTAATGTTATCGATAACCTTCCCAACGTTATCGATAACTCTGCAGCTATTTTGGTCCACAAATCTTCCAGACTTGAGGGAATCGATAACCAACTCCCTGTGTTATCGATTACATTCTTACCCGGAGCTTCGTTATCGATAACCTTTCTTTGTGTTATCGATAACAAAGCTGTCCAGAAGATATTTTTTCCTGCTTTTCAGAACATTCCATTTATGGAAACTTTCCACTTTTGTTATGTTTTTGGGATATTTTGGGGGTCTTTTTGTCCAGTTTTTGGCTGATTGTTTTGGCCTTTAAATAGCATTATTGGCCTTTATTGGCCATTATGTACTCTTAGACAATTTTCAAGACTTTTTATTCCTAGAACTCCATTTTCATTGCTCTCAAGTTCTTGTCTTTAATTCCTCCATAGTTCAAGTAAGTATTGTTGTTTGATTTAAATCTCAAGTGTTAACGTTGTTCGTGTGGATTAGATCTTCTCATAAATCTAGTTTATTTCCGTTTTCATTGGCAAAGCATGTCTTCATTTTCTAGCATGATTCCTAGTCTTTCTCCTATGAGTGAGTAGTTAATTGGTTTGGTCATGGGGTGAGATGAACCCTATGGATTAGTCGCTTAAATGGTTTCTCTTAAACTTTAGCTTAATTTCAAGGTTTTGAATGAATTTAACTCATGATTTCCTGCACTGATCATGAGGTCGGTGGCTTCTTTGATCAATGAAGTCTATCGCCTTGTGCTACATGCTGGATAATCCTACGCGTGCGAACGATCCATTTTCGTCTCTCACTTGCGTTAAATGAGTTCAGTTTGAATTAATGCCTTGAGTCGAGTTATAAGTAGTCTTCAGTGTTTAATTCTTCAAGTGGAATCCGGACGGTTTCGGTTCACTCATGAGTTAGATGAAGGAACCGTTTTATGGCTAAGTCATGGGTAAATCAATCCCTTTGACTCGACCCTTGTTAATCTAGTTTAATTTCAAGTTTAATTTCGTTAACCGAAATCAATCCCCAAGTTGGCCGCTCGAAGGCCTCGCTGCATACTTACTACCTAATCCAAATACACTGAAGAAGATTTCTCTGTGGGAACGATCCCGGTCTTACCGGTTTTATATGCTATCAACGACCTAGCCCTTTGCTCGGGTGCAAACCTTGTTAGAGGATAGGTTGCGTGGTAAGCAAATTTTGGCGCCGTTGCCGGGGATTTCTTATTATCGCTTATTTGGAGGTTCGACAAACCCTTGTAAGTATTCCATTTCTTTTACTTTAAGCAACTTGTACTTAGTCTAGCAGAAACCTCTACCTGATACTCAAATCGACTTGAGGTGTAACAAAGTTAGCATAAGTATAGCTTGTTTCCTTTCCTTTATTGTACATATTTGTCTTTGCTAGAATAGTAGTTGTTTCGGTTATTTTGTGGTTGGAATTCGCACTTATTCTCTACATGCATTGATAGTGTATGACTGGTTTCTATCGGAGTCCAAACTCTAATAGACTCTGTCGGTCACTATCGCCTCAAGGTACCCCGAGAGGAAGATCTCCTCTTTTCGTGCCTAGACGTCCGAGATTAAAATCTCCTTCCCGTCCGCGGGGCCGGCGTCTTAAAAAGAGAATGGGTGAACCACCACCGCCAGTGAGGACTTTGAGGGATATTTTGAATCCGGGAAGTCCGGTTCAACAATCCCCCATAGTCCTCCCTGCCACTACCAATGCAAATTCTTTTGAATTTAAGGCAGGTTATCACAATCTTATACCACAATTCCATGGGTTGGATCGTAAGAGCACCTATGATCACATTCGTGATTTTGAGGACATCATTAACACTTTCACCCCGGATGCCGGGCAATTGGAGAATGCAAGGTTGCGGTTATTTCCTTTTTCTCTAAAGGACAGAGCGAAACAGTGGTTTAGTTCTCTTAAACCTCAATCATTGCGAAACTGGGCGGATGTCAAAGCTGAGTTCCACAAAAAGTTCTTTCCCGTCCATAGAACAAAGCTCCTCAAGGAACAAATTCAGAACTTCAAACAACGTGAGGGGGAAACATTCTATAAATGTTGGGAGCGGTACAAGGATTTGATTGCATCGCTTCCACATCATGGTCTGGAAAAGCCTCAGTTGATCAGCCATTTCATGAACGAGGTTTCCCAATCAAGTTACCAACTCATTGATACTATGGTTGACGGCGATTTTCTAGACAAAACGGCCGCGGATGCATGGGATTATTTGGAGCAATTGGCTGTCAAAAATCAGTCCTGGAATTTCGTTGATGTAGGTGAGCGGGCTATGGCAAACCAAGGGCCGAGTGGTTCCGGTAAATTTTCATTGAGTGAGCCAAATGCCCTCGAGACTAAGGTGGAGCAGCTCACCCGCAAGTTGGAACAAATGGAATTGAAAGGGCCCCGTGAAGTCAAGTCCGTAATTAAGGTAGAAGAGCTATGCGCTATATGTGAGATGGCGGGGCATTCTACCGACGACTGTTTTAACATCCCTGTTCTCAAGACGGTTCTTAACAGCATGACTCCGGAGGAAGTGAGCGCCGTTCAACGGTATGAGCCATATCCGAGCAATTTCAACTCCGCTCAAAGGCAAAATCCAACTTTCCGTTGGAACCAACCAAATGAGATGGGGCAATTTCAAGGCCCGCCACCGGCTCAAGCTCACACATGGCGTTCCCCTCAAAACTTCGGGCCACCCCGTTTCCAACAAAATCAAGGGCCACCCCGTTTCCAACAAAATCAAGGGCCGCCCGGGTTCAATTCTTCTGGTTTCTCGCAAGGCCAGGGCCAAATACAAGCACCTCCTCCAAAGAGATCGTTGGAGGACATCATGAACTCATTCTGCCAAATGCAGGCTACTACCAATGAGCAAACTTCTCAAGCAATGAACGACATCAGAAACCAAATGGGCAAACTAACGAATGCCGTGGGCCTCTTGCAACAAGAGAGAGGGAAATTCCCTGCACAACCGCAAGCTAACCCTCAAGGTCAACATTTGGTTGGTAGCTATTCGGTGCCTTTCCCCGAGCAAGCCAAAGCAATTATTTCTTTAAGGAGTGGCAAGACCGTTGACAACGCCCAAGTGGAACCACCGGTGATGCCTACCTTTCCACCTCAACCGGCGCCATCAAATTCAACTCTTGGGGAATCTCCCAAGCCAACTTTGGAAGAAGACGGGGAATCTCCCGTGGCCGAATCTAGGGAAGCAAAGTTCATCCCCACTCCACAAGTCTCTCCTGTACCGGCACCATATCCTCAACGGTTGAAAGCACCAACGAATTCCGCGGCAAATGTGGAGATTTATGAGCTATTCAAACAAGTCAAGATCAATATCCCCATCATGGATGCTATCAAGCAGATACCATCATATGCTAAATTTTTGAAAGACTTGTGTACGCAAAAGCGCAAGACCAATGTCACTAAGCAGGTCCTTCTCACCGAACAAGTGAGTTCGATCATTCAAACTAACATTGCACCTAAGTACAAAGATCCGGGGTGCCCTACTATCTCTGTTACAATTGGGGGAAAGAGGATTGAGCAAGCATTGTTGGATTTGGGGGCGAGCGTTAATTTGCTCCCATATTCTGTCTATGAAGAACTTGGTCTTGGCGAGATGAAGCCGACTCGAGTTACATTGCAATTGGCAGATAGGAGTATCCGCATTCCAATGGGCGTGGTGGAGGATGTCTTGGTTCAGGTCGACAATTTCGTTTATCCGGTGGACTTTGTGGTATTGGACACTTGTCCCAGGGTTTCTTCTCCAACCTCGACACCCGTTATTCTCGGCCGTCCTTTTTTAGCCACCTCGGACGCCGTAATTAGCTGCCGGAGTGGTCTAGTGAACATGACTTTCGGGAATATGAAGATGGCGGTAAACGTTTTTCATGTGGGAAGTCAAATGGGAGATGACGATGATGTTCAAGATGTCAACTGTATCGACTCATTAGTTCAAGATCATGTGAATGAACTCTTGTCCAAGGATGCTTTGGAGGTATGTCTTACCGCCGAGGAAGCCGAGTTCTTGGAATCTCCGGAAGTTGAGTATCTTTTCTCTTTACTCGAGGAAGAGGAAGCTTGTGGGGCGGAACCGTGGTTTCCTTCATTTGAGGAGTTGCCAAAGAACAAGAGAGAAGTGTTGCCATCTAGTGTCGAGCCGCCTAAACTCGATTTGAAGCCCTTACCTGAAACATTGAAGTATGCTTATCTGGGGGACAACGACACTTTCCCGGTGGTGATATCCTCCACTCTTGGAATTCTTCAAGAAAAGGAGTTGCTTGAAGTATTGAGAAAACGGAAGAAGGCTATCGGGTGGTCCCTAGCCGATATACAGGGTATCTCTCCCTCCCTTTGCACGCATCACATCTATCTTGATGAGAATGTGAAGCCATCACGCCAGCCACAAAGGCGGCTGAATCCTATCATGAAAGATGTGGTTCGCGCGGAGGTGTTGAAGTTGTTGGATACGGGGATCATCTATCCAATCGCAGATTCCAATTGGGTGAGTCCTATCCAGGTGGTGCCTAAAAAGTCAGGGGTCACGGTGGTCAAAAATGCACAAAATGAGCTAGTGCCGACCCGAACGGTCACCGGGTGGCGTGTTTGTATTGATTACCGCAAGCTGAATGCGGTAACCCGGAAGGATCATTTTCCGCTCCCGTTTATTGACCAAATCTTGGAAAGGGTGGCTGGCCATGCTTTCTACTGTTTTCTTGATGGCTACTCCGGGTACAACCAAATTGAGGTCGCCATGGCCGACCAAGAAAAGACTACATTTACTTGCCCATTCGGGACTTTCGCTTATAGGCACATGCCATTCGGCTTGTGCAATGCTCCCGGCACTTTTTCAAGGTGTATGATGGGTATTTTTAGTGATATGGTGGAGAAGATCGTCGAGGTTTTTATGGATGATTTCTCAGTATTCGGAGACTCTTTTGAGTCATGTCTTGCCAACCTTGACAAGGTGTTGGAAAGGTGCGAGGAGAAGAACCTTGTTCTAAATTGGGAAAAATGCCATTTTATGGTCACACACGGCATCGTGTTGGGCCATATCGTATCATCAAAGGGGATTGAAGTTGATAAGTCGAAAATCGATCTCATTGCAAATCTCCCTACTCCCAAGTGCATCAAAGACATCCGTAGCTTCCTCGGGCATGCCGGTTTTTATCGGCGATTCATTAAGGATTTCAGCGCCATCTCTCGGCCGTTATGCCATCTCTTATCGAAAGACGTCCCTTTTGGGTGGACGGATGTTTGTGAGGAAGCTTTCCGGAAGCTCAAGTCAAGTCTTACAACTCCACCTATCGTTCAAAGCCCCGATTGGAACCTCCCGTTCGAACTTATGTGTGACGCGAGTGATTATGCAGTCGGGGCTGTTCTGGGCCAAAGAAAAGACAAGCAGCCATATGTTATCTCCTACGCGAGCAAAACCTTGAACGATGCCCAAATGAACTATTCAACCACCGAAAAGGAGTTGCTCGCGGTAGTTTTTGCATTGGATAAATTCCGCTCCTACTTGATTGGTTCGCCCATTGTCATCTACACTGATCATGCTGCCCTTAAGTACTTGCTCACCAAGCAAGATGCTAAGGCTCGGCTTATTCGATGGATTCTCTTGCTTCAAGAGTTTGATCTCACCATCAAGGACGAAAAAGGAGTGGAAAATGTGGTGGCTGACCACTTGTCACGATTGGAGTTTGAGGATCGTACGTCTATGCTTCCAATCCTCGACACTTTTCCGGATGAACAACTATTTGGTGTCTCAAGTACCCCGTGGTTTGCAGATATTGTCAACTATTTGGCGACGGGGTTGATGCCAACATATTGGAAGTCTCAAGAGTGGAAGCGTTTTCTTTCATTGGTGAAAAGGTTTTCCTTTGATGATCCTTACTTATTTAAGTATTGTCCGGATCAAATCATCCGGCGATGCGTGCCCGACTCTGAGCATCGGAGTATAATGAACTTCTGCCACACGGAAGCTTGTGGTGGCCATTTCTCTTTCAAGAAAACCGCGGCTAAAATTCTACAATGCGGTTTCTATTGGCCTTCTTTGTTCAAGGACACGTTCGAGTATACTAGAGCTTGCGAACGGTGTCAAAAGTTGGGCAAAATCACCCGACGGAACGAGATGCCCCAAAATCCCATTTTAATCATTGAAGTTTTTGATTGTTGGGGCATAGACTTCATGGGGCCTTTTCCCACGTCATTTGGCTATCTCTATATTTTGCTTGCCGTGGACTATGTGAGCAAGTGGGTCGAAGCCATCCCCACACGCACCAATGACGCACCGGTTGTAGTCGAATTCCTTCGGGAGTATATATTGGCACGCTTTGGGATGCCAAGAGCTATTATCAGTGACCAAGGCACGCATTTCTGCAATAGGTCATTTGCGGCCTTAATGAAGAAGTATGCAATTGTGCACAAGGTCTCAACAGCTTATCATCCCCAAACCAACGGGCAAGCTGAGTTAGCTAATCGGGAGATCAAAGGCATTCTTGAGAAAACGGTTAATCCTACCCGCAAGGATTGGTCTCTTCGGTTGACCGACGCCTTGTGGGCTTACCGTACTGCTTATAAAACGGTATTGGGAATGTCTCCTTATCGGCTAGTTTATGGAAAGCCTTGCCATCTTCCGGTGGAATTGGAGCACAAAGCTTATTGGGCGATTAAGAAGATGAATGCTTCAATGCCGCTTGCCGGTGCTAAGAGGAAGCTTCAGCTCAATGAACTCGAGGAAATCAGGTCTGATGCTTATGATCGCTCTAGTTCATATAAAACCAAAGTCAAAGCTATGCATGATAAAACCATTCTTAGGAAGGACTTTGAAATAGGCCAAAAGGTGCTTTTGTATAACTCTAAATTGCATTTGTTTCCGGGCAAGTTAAGATCTCGTTGGGCGGGTCCTTATATTGTTAAATCTGTTTCCCCTCATGGGGCCATAGAAATTGCCAATGAATCCAATGGAAATGTTTTTAAAGTTAACGGTCAGCGGCTTAAGCCGTTTCTTGGTCATTTTGAAGTTGGCGAGCCTGATGAGGACTTGAGCAATCCCGTTTATTCTGATGCTCTTGTTTCTTAGTTTGTTTTAGCCTATTTTTGCACGGGGAGCGAAAGCGTAACCACTGAACTTAACTGTTTGTTGGACCCGGCCCCCGGGTAGGGGGTACCCATCATTGACTTGGGTATATTTAGCGCCGCACGCCGCTATTAAAACAAGGATAGTGTGCCCAGCTCCGGTTAGTAAGGGCAATGTTTATCTTTTGGTGCATATTTGCATGCTTGTTAAGTTATGGGATTTTCACTTGATAAGATTTCACCAATGCATCTTTGTCAAGGGCTTTCATTAGTTCTCTTAGTGGTAGTTTACCGTTAATGATCCATGCTTTCCAGATATGTCCCTATCGGGGGCAATTTAGGTCTTTGGGTGAGACTTGGTATTCCCGTGCTTTGGCGCTTGGCTCTATCTTGTCTCACTTTGTTTAGATCCTAGGGAACGCTGGGCTTAATTGCTTGGCGCGGTCAAGCGGTAAATTTTACTTCGGGCGTTGATGTAACAAATTTGACGGTCTAGTATAGCCACCCGTGTCTTCGCCTACTCGGTGGGAAACGGGAAGAAAAGTATGACTCGTGAGATTGCGTGAAGATCAGGTGGTGTTCTTCATATTCCTTTTCTATATATATGTTTGTTGGCACCCGGATAACACGAGCCGGGCGGTCTTAATGTCATTTGTCTCTTAGTAGGTAGTTCGAGCTTAAGTCTTTTGCAGGGTGTACGTGCTACCACACCAGCCTTGGTGGATTGGGTCTACAGTTGGAGTAAATGCGGCATTCAGGAGCCCTAAGCATGGGTGCGATTACGTGTCGCGGTTGTTAGTCCAATAATGGTTTGACCATGACCTTGTGTGACTAGCTGTGGTTCTGATGGAGGAGCCGAAAGAGTCGACCTTGGAAGCTGTTCGGATGACGAAAGGAGACGGTGACCCCAAAGCCTCCAACTTGGTCGAGGTATACGGGGGTTGACATTCCCCCGGAGGTATGATTTTTGTTCTTTTCCTCTTCTTACTCTTGTTCTCCATGCTATGAGGACATAGCTCGTTTCAAGTTGGGGGGAGAGATAAATATATGCTATATTTTTCCGTTATTCTTTATGCTTTTATGCTTTTGGTTGCAAATTTTCATTTTCATTTTTAGTTACAATCCTTCCGTTATTACAAAATTTAGTGGATTAAAATAACGTGGCACGTGTTTTCAAGTGTTAGTCTGCAAGAGTTCATTTTACGCAAATTTTGTATCTCGCAACTTTCATGAATGGGCTAAAGTGGAATTCACGAGGTCTGAGTTGTTTTGAACAAGTATTTGCCATATCCCGTTTTTGTTCGTTACACTTTCGTAGTTAGGAAAATATTCTCATGTCATGCCTGAGTGTGCGTGATAGCCTAGATGAATCAAAATGGAATATATGGCGTATTTAGGAAGTGATACAAGGCATTCTTTGAGTGATTTTACCACCTACGTGTCCCCTTGTCCAATATTTGTATCCTAGTCCGTGTCCTCCCTCTTCGTTCATTACCTTAGGGATCCGGATGTTTGGAGGGTGGTTGGGAAGTGATTTTCAGTATTGTGAGCTGTTGCGGAGTGTTTGGATATGATTCCAGCTGATGGGAAGTGGTACAGGTGAAGTGCTGTGGTTTGCAGAAAATTTCAGTCGTTATCGATAACTAGCACCATCGTTATCGATAACGTTGGGTTCCGTTGGGTCAAAGCATCATTGTTATCGATAACCATGACTAGGTTATCGATAACTATGGCGTACAGTCGGTTTTAAAGATCTGAAGAGGCGCGACTGCATCATTTAAATACTCTCTCTCTCTCTCTACTTTTCCATAACCGTTCCACCCCTCTCCCTCCCACTCGGCCGCACCCCTCCATGACCCATGCAATTTCCACAAACCTCCATCTCCATAAACAACCACCCCAATACTTCCATTGATTCAAGGTTTTGAAGAATCTACAAGGGTTTTGGAGTCTAAACTCACAAAATCAAGGTAAACCCACGTTTCTCCCCTTTCTCTGTATTTTTCAGAACTTCTTTCATAAATAATCACCATCTCTCATCTTCTCCACCTATAAAACCCATTCCAATCACCAATTTCTACCTTATTAACCAAAGAAAACAAACATGCATTTGAATCCAGGGTTCAGATCTTTGAAATCCCTCAGTTGAACAAAATCGAATTTGTACTAATCTGCTACTGATTAGTCCTGTGTTGGGGATCTGAAACTGGGGTTTTGCTTCATTATTACAATTTTTGGTCGGATTGTTCTGCATTTTGGAAGTTTTACTGGTATTGCTCAGTTTCGATCTCTCTGTTTTGGTTTAGTTGCTGAGTTTTGGATATTCATCTGTGGCTGCTCTGCTTTTCTGGAATTTCGTTGAAATGGTGAGGGTAAAACAAGTCAGTGCAAGCAGTAGTGGCAAGGGTAAGGCTATCGAATCTTCATCTCGTCAAGAGATAGAGGAGGATACTCCGGAGGGGAGTGAGTATGATGAGATGGAAGAGGACAGTGATGAGGAGTCTGTTCCTGCTGTGAGTCGGACAGGGCAACGTGAGAAGCGTCGTAAGCGCAGAACTCCGGAAGAGATGGCAGAGGATGCTAAACTGAATTGGGTGGAGTCAATACCACTAAGGGGATTCAAAAGTGAGCGGCAAGTTAGCCGGAGGAGCTTTGCTGATGACAATGACATTCTCACCTTGCTTCAAAATCATGGTCTGCGTTTCTGGACGAGGAGTCTTCGGGGTTACAATGAAGCTGGAGTCATCGAGTTTTATCATAATCTGAATATAGGTGAGGCATTGGAAAAGGGGCAAGTCAAGTCGAAAGTGAATAAGAAGACCATTGTGGTGGATGCCAAGGGGATAGCCAAGTATTTGGATTATCAGCGGCCGGATGGAGATGTGGTGAATTACCCCCGTGCTGAACCAATTGACTCTGATGCAGTTCACCGCGATATATACACAGCCATTCCGAATCAAGGGGTTCCTCCACACAAGCCCGGAAAGTTTACGGATCTTTATCGGGTTTTGAACCAAGTCTTGCACTATAACCTTTACCCCCGTGGAGCGGAAAACAAGCCGTCAAAGCGGAGTGCAGAAATTATGTTTGCCTTCAAGAATGAGTCGGAGTATCGAGCTGATTGGGCTAGGTTCATTTTTGAACAGATCGTGGACTTCAAAGGAGATACATTGGGTAATGCTCGCTGTCCGTTTCCATGCATGATAACACAGTTTTTAAGGGACAAGGGCGTAGACAAGGGGCCATATGAAAAGTTGGAGGCACCGTCCCTCGGTATTATCACTAAGGCAGTGCTGACTCGAAGCAAGTCTCAATCCAAATCTGCTGCGGCTGGTACATCAGCAGGGCCTTCAGTTTCTGTTCCTCCCGGGCCATCCCTTTGGTCGGTTCCGGATCCAAAGGCGACCAAAGAAAGCATTTGGCGTAAACTCTGTTGCCAAAACATTGCCATTTGGAATTGCATTCAAAAGGAGAAAAAGGAAAGGAAGAAGTTGGCAAGAGAGGTCGGGGAGCTCAAGCACGAGCTGAATTGGCACACACGGTACATTGAAAACACTACAGATGAGAAGTACGAGGCTCCGCCTAGGGCTGAAGAGGCAGAAAGTGAGGAGGAGGTGTTGTTTGGGCCGGGGGCTATTCCCGGAGGGCAGTAAGGAGTTGTTTAGGGTTGGTGGTAGAAGTAATAAGTATAAATCCCTCTACTTGGTCGGGGTGCTTGGTGGTTGACAGCCCACCTATCTATCTTTGTTTATCGTTTTTAGTTAGTGAACTTTGATGTTAGTAGTTGGTGAACTTTTGTTAGACCTTGTTAAGGTTTGACTTGGTAGTTCGAGTTGGTGGCAGCCAAAGGGTAGTTTAACCATGCTAGTATATGGCTGTCACCCCTTTTGCTAACCGTTCTTTTGTTAACCAAGGTCATTAAATGCTTATAAAGTCCTTAGTTGATCCTTAGTACGCCTTTATTCCATGCGGATTCATTGTGTGATGTTAAGCATAATTTAGCTTACAAGCTTATCTCAGTTCATGGCATGCTTCTTCTTGGTACTTAGCTTAAAACTTTGTGATTTGCGATTTCTTTCAATGGTGCTCTCCACATAATAGGCATGGTATTTTTGCTCCCCATTGCCTATCTCTGAGTACTTCTTTGTGGGATGTGGATAGTTGCATGCTTTGGCATATGTGTTAGCCGTATCTCGTTTTTGTCAAATACGGTCTTTTGATTGCTTGCTTTAAATATGCTCCGTACTTGGTGTTCCATCGAAGTTTTCAGCTGTTAGTTGCGAGTTTTGAATAAATTTGTTTTTGGAACTCTTGCTAGTCTTTTGAAAGGAGCAGGTGCCTTAGTTATTTTTTCGGAAGGATTGATTTTCTCTTGTCACTAGTTTGTCTGTATTGCTCGAGACGTAGCAATGTTCAAGTTGGGGGGTGTGATAAGCTCACAAGATCACATGATCTTGTTGTGGGCAATGTGAATTGCCCCGATCTTTCTCTCCCCTCGGTGAAGGGATTTCGTTCCCCCCTTGAAAGAGAAAGATGCTGCCGGTTCGCGGGAGCGCTTTTTTGAAGCTGGACGATAAGCGCTCGCGAAAATACAGAGTCGCCACTTGGGTTTGAAGGTCCGACACCCAAGGAACCGTATTTCGAAGCACTTGCCGCGCTTGTTTGATTTGAAAAAGTTAAGGAACTAGTCCGTCATAACCATATCTGGGTTCGGGAGCCAGGTTACGAGAGGGGAAGGGTTTTATGGCACCCCTCTCGCCCAATCCGGAGATCGGTCTCTACTTAGGCATTTGCAAAAATGTTGTTTGTTTGCGATTCTGTTTAATTAATCATTTTTTAGCCAATTAGGGCGGGGGAACAGTTAATCGGGGATTAAAAACTGTAACACGTTTGCAGGATGTGATAGATAGCATGCATGGATGAAATAAATGAGGTAAAGTTTAATACTGATTTCAGGATGTAAATCAGTGCGATAGTTTAAGTTTATTGCGTACAATGGCCAACTTGCATGCACGGAACTATGGCATGCAAGTCATTCCATCGCGCGATACACTCAATCCATCGCGCGAGTGTTCACATCTCGATACCAGGTTAAAACTTATCTCCTTCTGGGCTCTGGAAGGACCAGTGCACACCCAGGGCCAAACCAAGCAGTTTACATGTACTGAAAATAACTACTTATTACAATCTGATCAGATAGGAATGAATCACAACCCTTAAACAGTGAGGGTGACAAAAGAGAGACGAAAGGTCTAGTTGCCCATGCAAGGGCGATCACTGGAAATGACCAAACCATCGCGCGATGGAGTCACATCATCGCGCGACTGTTCTGACTGGACATCCAGGAATTGCTTTGCATGCCTGGGCTCTGAGACATATTCAGAAGCTACCCAGGGGCATTCCAACAAGAACAAGGAAAGTAAACTACACTAAGCTACTGATTTTTAGCATGCGAGACAGTGAGGTATATCAAATATGATTAAGCAATAAGAATATGAAATCATATAAACTGGATCAGAACAAGAGACCCATCCCCGCGAAGACCATATCGTGCGAGCTAGAAGCATCGCGCGATCGTATGGGTCCATCGCGCGCGGGTTCTTATGTCTACAGCATCTTGTAAATTTGCTGGCTTTGGGGTCAGAAGCTGATATTGATTATCAGTCCTGACCCTGTCAGCCCCCCTCAGGGATCAAGACAGTAAAGGCTAAAAAATTATACCTTTGCTTGGATGATTTGAGAATGGTTGAGTGAGGTAGTATGCTTTTGACAAGGAAGAAAGTGATAGTAGTTTTTGATTGAGAGAGGATCAAGATTGTGACTCTTGTTCTTCTCTTTAGGATTTTTTTTGGTAACCCTTTGAAAGAGATCAATGGGGGGGGGTTTTATAGGGAAAGAAGGAGCTCTTTGGTGGTAAACATGGCTATGCAGCCAGCCAACAATGCTGGCAGCACACACTTGGTAGAGAAGTGGGGTGCCAAGTTGATGGGAGAGTGGGGGTTTAGGTGGTGCAAGGATGGCCGAGCAAACGCCGTTCAGCTGATGGAACGGGGTCACATGGCCCTGCAGGCGCCTCATCATCACGAAATCCAGCTGGATACGACAGGTGTCGACCATCGCGCGATGGAGTGGAACCGTCGCGCGAGGGTTCTAACTTCCCCGCGATGGTCAATCAGTCAAAGTTTGACTTTGACCACCACCTGGCAAGTAGAGCATCGCGCGAGTGTCTCAGTACATCGCGCGAGGGTCAAACCCGTAGTCAAAGCTGGGTTCAATGGTTCTGGGGTTTAAGGGAAGGGTTCTGCATACACCAAACTCGAACCATTTCAATCAAAACTGTTCTCGACCTGATTCATCATCGGGGGAACAAGAAACTGAAGAATAAATTGAAAAGAGACAAAATGACTGGGGAATCAAATTGGGGTGTCTACAGTAGTCCCTCTTTGACGGCACGCGGAGCACCATTAGTCGGTACGGGTAACGTCAAAGATCTCTAGACACCCATCTAATTCACCCAAAGGCTGATTAAACGAAAAGCGCATGACAGTATGTACAAATACCGTGCACCGAGAGATTGGACAGTTGGATCGTCGTTGATTGGAAATGGACGGATGGATCGTCGCTGATTGGAAATGGACGGATGGATCGTCGCTGATTGGAAATGGACGGATGGATCGTCGCTGACTGGAAATGGACGGATGGATGGACGGATGGATCGTCGCTGATTGGAAATGGACGGATGGATCGTCGCTGACTGGAAATGGACGGATGGATCGTCGCTGATTGGAAATGGACGGATGGATCGTCGCTGACTGGAAATGGACGGATGGATCGTCGCTGATTGGAAATGGACGGATGGATCGTCGCTGATTGGAAATGGACGGATTTGTGTGGGCGGACCACTGCTGGGGATATAAAGCTTTGTTCACCCTGAACATCTTGTAAAGATCCAATATCACTTGCAAACTCTAAGAAAAGCTTTGTGGGCCTCAAATATGATGACAGGCCGAGCCAGAGGTCAAACATGGTCAACGGCCCAGTTGGACCGTCGCGCGAGAGAGCCATACCATCGCGCGATGGTTCTTCGTTAGGGCCTGAATCTGAAACGGGCCCAGACCCGGCCCGTGACTGTTGACGTCCTTTTGATCGACGGGGACGTCTTGAAACCGCTCACAGCAGTTTCAAAACTCTCCTAACTCCATTCTCTCTCAAGCTCTCTCAAAACTCAACCAATCCTCTTGATTTCTTGCCAAAACCGAGAAGCCCAAGCACATTTACTCATCCATGGCAGACCACGGCGACGGGGGCAGCGGAGGGGGAGTTATTGATCGTCCGGGGGACGAGGGAGGACCCATAGAGGTTGAAACGGGGAATCAGAGACCAGTGGAGGTTGTTCTGGGCATGGGTGCAGCGGCGGCAGACGGCGGCGATGGCGAATAGGGCCATGCACAGGCGGTCGGGGATGACGGCGAGCATCGCGCGACGGAGTCAGATCGTCGCGCGATGGAGGGGGTCGGAGCAGTGCCTTCTGAAGTCGAGCAACTGGACCCAAGTACGGCCGTGAGCGGTTCTGTAGTGGTTGGTGGCGGTTCTGGTGGTTCCGGCAGTAGTGGGGCCGAGCCGAGTGAGCATCCGCCGAGGGATCCGGCGAAAGGCAAGGATGTGGCGACCGAGGGCGAGCAAACCACGGAGGTTCCATTTGCGTATAGTGAGGCGGATGTGCTTTTCCGTCCAGCGGCGACATCATCGGGTCACAGGCCGATCACAAAGCAAGATGTCGCCGAACTCTTGAGTGAGGCGCAGCTTGCGCGGCTTTTGGGGGATAATCCCGAGGTAGGGATTGCAGTCTTGGAGGCCCGGGAGGAGAGAGAGCGGGAGATTGCCGCTTCTGAGGCCGCGGCGAGGGCCGAGAGAGAGAGGGCTGCAGAGGAGGAGTTCTTGAGGGACGCGGAGGCTGAGGAGAGAGCCGGCGTCAGAGTAGGGGGTCCTAGGGTGACAGCAGTGTCGGAGGCGGAGAGTTTGACTCGAGCTCCGTTTTCAGCAGAGGGATACAGGGCACCGGTACTACACTTATTCGTACCGTCGGGTTTTACAGCATATCGGCCACGACAGGCGGATTACGATCCTGAGTTGGTCTTGCGAGATCCTGATACTCACATTTCGCGTAGCTGGTCTGAGGTAACTTTCTGATAGATACTCATTCCTTTATTTAGATACAATTCAAATACAATGCATGCGCCCAAATGCTCTTGAAAGTTTGTAGGGTAACAGCAACAGCAAACCTCTGAATAGAACTTGAATAGCGATATTATAACTCCATGTTTGAACATCGTGCATGAGATATAACAACTTGAACCAACCATCTGTAGGCAGGCTGCATTGATTACTTGGAACTTGAAAATGAAAGCCTTTTATGCTGACACGTCTTCTTGTCGTTTGCACCTAATGCAGGAGAGAGCGCGGCCTAGAGACATCCGCGGCTTTGGAGGTGCATGCAGTTCCTTAGCGCTATACCGGGGTTTGCCAGAGAGAGTGAGGCAATTGGTAGACGAGGCGGGCTTTAGAGAGTTCATTGAGACACTCACTCCGGCGAGGAATGACCATGCTGTCTTGGTTGCACTTGCAGAGCGGTGGTGGGATACCACGATTACCTTCCACCTACCGGTTGGGGAGATGACGGTGACGCCCACTGACTTTGCGGCAATCACGGGTCTGAGAGTTGGAGGAGAGCCCATCCCGTTTGACTCGGGCATTGAGAAGGACGAGGCAGCCTTGGAGTGGTTTCTGGGCGAGGTGCCAAAAATTGAGGAGGGGATGGCGAGGTACGGGCAATTCACCCGGTATCTAAAGAAGAAGGTGACGACTGACCAGGAGGCGGAGCAGATGGCCCGGGCGTACCTGTTGTACCTCTTTGGCGCTACCCTGTATCCAAACAGGCGTAGCAAGGTTCACTTGTCCTACTTGCCTGCGCTGAGGGACTTGAGGACGGCCTCGCGCTTTGACTGGGGTGGAGCAGCACTAGGCGCGGCCTATGGCTTCTTTGGAGATTCGTCGAGGACGGAGGTGAGCACGGCGGGGTACTAGCGGATCTGGGAGGTATGATTCTGCACACTTTGATATCCGCACTTGCATTCATTTTGATAGCATAATCTGTTCAATAGCATCCTTGCATGCATTATCGAATTTAATCCATTGATAATCATGCAGCTCTGGGCTTATGAGGTATTGAATATGTGCCGTCCGGTGACAAAGAGCCTGGACTTGGGGATGCTCCCACGTGCACACATCTGGAGCAAGAAGAACATGGGGGAGAAGAGAGGCAGAGGAGATCTGAACGGCTTCCGGGTATACCTTGACGAGCTTCGCCCCTCACAGGTATAACATTATACGGAGTACTTCGTAGTAGAAATAACAAAGGGTGTGCCTTTTTATTGCCTCAATGCTGTCGCTGACCGATACTTGCATTGTTTGCCCTTACAGGTTGAGTGGGATCCTTGGAGGGGGACAGAGCCTGAGCCCGAGTACTTGGCTCGTAGCAGGGCTGTCACGGCGAGCAGAGTGCTGCTGGAGTCGGCCTTTGGTTGGCAGTGGTACTTGGGTGACCGAGTGACACGCCAGTCACTTGGCTATGCGAGGTTTCAGGTGCCTGGACCGCTTCCACCACGGACCTCACACACAGGAGAGTACACCTTGGCTGAGTTGGAGGTCTTCACACGGCCTGATACCGACTTGACACGCCACCTGCGTCCTGACATAGACTATGCAGTCTATCAGAGGGAGCGCTTGGCGGGGCCACTGGGAGTACGAGAGTTTAGAGAGGTTCGGGGCCAGGCCCGTGGGGCTGCTGAGGCGAGGAGGGCCGTTTTGGGGAGGCCAGGTAGCAGTGAGAGTCGCTCGAGGCGAGGTCCGAGTGGACCAGTGAGAGGCGGGCCTCCAGAGTTGACATGGCAAATAGCAGTGGTGGATTCTCAAGGCAATCCAGCTGAGTTGCACCTTACCCCGGCCAAAGTCGAGCCAGCGCCCGTTACTGTACCAGTAAGACATTGTTGCATTCATTACTATATTCTGATAAAGTTTGAACTGCCATTCAATTGCTCATATTTGAATCTTCTTTGCAGGTACCCAATGAGTGGGTGAATGAGGCTGTCCGGCGCATGCTTGCGATGGAAAATGTGATCAGAAGGGCGGCGAGTGGCCTACCGTTGGACTTGCGCTACCCTCAGCCAGCAGCTCGGAGATCTCAGGTACATCCCTTAGAAAATGATAGGTTCCTGCTTTCGATATATGCCTGTACGCGATACATTCCTGCATTCGATACACTCCTTTGCTTTTGATTGCTTCTTGATTTTTCTTAATCATACCTGCTTTTAGAACATGAAACATGCAAATATATGCTAATATATACAATGTTTATGATGCAGGCACAGGGACAGGCGGCTCCTAGAAGAAAGAGCGCAAGAGAGCCTCCACAGAAGAAGCCTGCCGCAAGGACTCCTGCTCCCACGCCTAGCACCAGGCCACAGGCACAGGGCCCACAGCCACCCATTGGTAGCGAGGAGGCGGCCCGAAAGGCTGTGGCGCAGGCCGAGGAGAGGTATCAGCTGAAGATGCGCCAGAGGCCTGCACAAGACGAGCCGGTCCGCAAGAAGCGGATGATCCTGCCTGAGGTCTCCGAGGAGGAGGACGAAGAGGAGGAAGAAGGGGAAGAGGCGTCAGACAGCAGTGGGTCTGACGACTCAGCTGAGGATCCAGGCTACAGGGTGGATCCCACAGAGAGAGATGACGAGGACGACGACGGAGAGGGCGACTGGTTTGGGGATGACTGAGGGCTGCTGAGGAGCCCTTTCCCACTTTCGCACTTTATTTTTTTGCTTTTGGGCCTGCGTGCCCGCCTGGATAGATGGAAGGCCAGAGCGCCTTAGCTGATACTTTGACAGATGTTTTGGAGGCCTGCGCGCCTTTTTGACTTGATGGGCGAATGTGCCCGAACTTGACATGAGTGCTTTGGGTGGCCGAAGTGCCATACATGCAGTAGCTTTCTTCATATGGATGTGGATGGATCCACAAAGTTAACCATAAAATTTGCATTTTATTTTATTTGTGCAATGGGTTAAAGTAGATAAATGCTTACCACTAATACCATACTTGCATTGACAACGTACTAAGACTGTACACAGATACGGAGACGCGTGCAAATGGGACTTAGCTCGAAAGAAATTGAGAAAATACCTTAGGATACAGCTAGGATACGGACAATATAGTGGAATTTTGGACATTTGCCATCCAAAACTGAAGATACCTCAATTGGGATGAAACTGACACTAAGATAAGGTCATATATGTACAAAACGACCTATGAGAATGGACGGAACTCGAAAAATATGTTCAAAAATGCCAAAAAGCCAAAGACACCTCAAAGGACACAAAAGGGACACGAGATGATAAACTAAGACTCTATTATGTCCCTGACTGAAACCGACACCTCCGTACAGTCACATTATGTCATTATGACCTGTACGGCATGAGAGAATGAGGGGAAACCCTTTGAAACGAGTTTTGACTCCCTAGAACGGCCTTATGAACTTGAAACGAGCCACCAAGGGTCCGAAATCTTCGTTAAACGCAATTTTTCGAATCCGGCGCTCGGATACAGTCATATATGCTTATAATGACTCGCTGGAACCATAAAAGGTGCAAGGCAACCGTCGGAGTTCAAAATGACCAAGGTTGGGCAGTAGCTACTGGAAACTGTCAAAATGCAGGTTGAACCGTCGCGCGATGGAGTGAGACAATCGCGCGATGGAAGGGTCTTGAACAGTCGCGCGATGGAGTGACATCATCGCGCGACGGTTTAGGCACACCAGGCCACCTTTATTTGACCATCTCAGAATTCCAGGGCGGTCAGGCCTTGTCATCGCTTTTTCTCAGAAGTTTTTATGGGACAGTGCAGAGATGCTTTGGCCTCAGAAGAAAGGACAGTGCAGCAAAGACTTTTGCTCTGAGAAGGGGAAATGCTTCACGCATTCTGGCTTATAAAGAGACCAGTGCTTCATTGTAGAAGCATTCTCCTGGTTCTTTTCCACAAAAATCAAAATGGCGAACAACCTTCCAGTATTGATTAGTCCATGGCTTACTGCTTTTGTTGCTGGAGATTGGCTCTCATTCCGATCTCACGGGCTGGCTGCATTTCGTTTTCTCCGTGATGTAAGGGTTCGCCCTGAGCTCTTGATGGCGGCCCTGCAATTCTGGGATCCGGAGGTCCATGTATTTAGGTTCGGGGTCAACGAGTTGTGCCCGACTGTGGAGGAATTCCAAGCATATCTCCAAGGTGTTACCTCAAGTGTGATCGTCGTGCCGCCTTACCGGAAGAATATACCAAAGCTCCTTCAAACCAGTCTTGATATCACTAGGGGAGCAGCCGAAAGTTTGCTAGTCGGAGGACAAATCAACATCATGCGCCTAATGGAATGGTACGGGCCAGAAGGGGATGTAGAGGATATGGCTTTGCAGGCTAGGCGTCGCTTTGCCTTAACAATCAGCGTGCTAGCTGCTTATTTACTGGTGTCTCCGAACGGGCAGGTGAACCCTATGCTGGTGAGCGTTGCTGCTCAAATGGGTTCCCGAAGGAATGTGGTGCCGCTTGTCCTGGCTGAAACACTCATGGGGTTGGACTTGGTTTCCACGGGTCAAACTAACGTTTTTGGCGGTAGCCCGCTTCTGTTGCAGGTAAGTTCTCACTCAGCTCACCTTTTTCTGTTTTTCGCACATTCTGCTTTTACCTCGTCTCTCGGCTAAGGCTATATCAGAGTTTCTCACTTGTTTTTCCGCTCAAGCTTTATGTGGTTCCTGACTTGTTTTTCCGCTCTTGCAGCTTTGGTTGTCCGACAAGTTGGGATTGCTCACTGCGCCAGAAGCAAATTGGCCTCATCTGCCCGGCCGAATGCATCAGCGAGGCATGATTTACCCGGAGATGACTGTGCATCAATGGTACACATTCATGAGAGAAATGTTACCAAATGAGATCATTTGGAGGCATGAGGCCCTGAACATCCTGGATATGGCCTTGAATTCTGCAGGTTTTGAGAGAATGGTGATAGCTGGGCTGACCGCTTTTACATTCTACATTCCTGGCCGTATTCTCCGCCAGTTGGGAATAAGCCAAGGGCTTCACCGAGCTGGGATTGAGGACTTCCAAGTCCCTGCCTTCACCTTCCAGAATCTGAGAGGATACGAGCATAATTGGGGCCTGAGACAACTTGGAGGAGCTGACCCAGATTTCAACACAGAGCTTACGCCCCGATATCGAGCATGGCTGAAAAGAGAGATTGCAAGCAGGCAAAACAATGACTGACTCTTCGACAGACTCGAATGATCTAGAATAAACTGTTAGCCTGTTAAGGCCTCGAGCATTCTATTCTGTTTTTTATACTTAACTGTTTGTGTAAGGCTGCTCAGCTTGTGTAATAGAAGTTATAATTTAAATAAAAGTGAAAGTTGGAGAGCTTTCTTCGCTTGTTTCAAGTGTTGAACCACAGTATTCCGCGAATATCGATCCAAACTCTGGTAATAGGGAACCGTGGATCAAGTTGATTGATTATGACCGAGTCTCACGGAGAGATTGCCTACGTATCCCTTTTCAAGGAATCAGGTCAAAACGTAGTTCAGGCAAAGGTTCGCTCGGGTGTTTTAGCTCTCCTTTTACGCTCTAAATTTTGCCTAGAACCGCCCGTGCGGGTTTTCGGTCTAGCGAGCTGTTTGATTGATGCCTATTTATTTTTGTCTAAACCGCCTTCTCAGGTTTTCGGTCTAGCAGGCTTGCTCTAATTTTTGCTTGAAACCGCCCACCCTTGTGGTTTTCGGTCCAACGAGCTTCTCTCAGGGATAGTAACGCTTGAGTTGATCCAGGTTAACCACAGTGTTGAACTCGTTGCCATCAAGATCAATGAGCTGAGCTGCTCCCCCAGAAAGGATGGTCTTAATGATGTAAGGTCCGGAACGCTTGGGTCGGAACTTGCCGCGGGGATCGAAAACTGGCGCTCGAATCTCCTTTGTGACCATGTCTCCTTCAACTAAGTCCCTGGACTTCACTTTCTTGTTAAATGCCCGAGCAATTCTCCGTTGATACCCTTGGACATGGTACAAAGCCCGGAGCCTTCGTTCATCAAAAAGCATGAGTTCAGCGAATCTCCCACTGAGCCATTCAGATTCCGAAAGTTCCGATTCCACCGCAACCCTCAGAGACGGTACCTCGAGTTCTATGGGGAGAACCGCTTCCATTCCGTAGGCTAAGGAATAAGGGGTTGCCCCTGTTGATGTCCGGATCGACGTTCGATACCCCCAAAGAGCTAGAGGCAGCTGCTCATGCCAGTCCCTGGCGGACTCTGCAGATTTCTTGATGATGGTCTCGATATTCTTGTTTGCCGCTTCAACTGCTCCATTTGTCTGAGGGCGATAGACGGTCGAGCGATGGATCTGGATCTTGAATTCTTCAAAGAGCTCCAGAACTCTACCCTTGAAATGAACCCCATTGTCAGAGACGAATGCCTGCGGAACTCCATATCGATAGATGATATTCTTCCTGATGAAGTGAGCAACTTGGACTGCCGTCAGGGTCTTGTATGACTCAGCTTCGACGCACTTAGTGAAGTAATCGATCGCTACCAGGATGAACCTGTGACCATTTGAAGCGGAAGGTCTGACCATGCCGATGACATCGATGCCCCATACAGAGAAAGGCCAGGGCGAAGCCATGCCAAATAGGTTAGAAGGTGGAACATGCATCAGATTAGCATGGATTTGGCACTTGTGACATCGCCGCACATAATCCACACACTGAGATTCCATAGTAGACCAAAAGTAGCCCTGACGCAAAATCTTTCTAGCAAGCATGACGCCGCTCATGTGGGGACCGCAAATCCCTTCGTGGATTTCTTCCATAATTCTGACAGCTTCAGCACCGTTAACGCAGAGTTTGTGCATCCCACAATGAGATCTCCTGTATAATCTCCCTCCACAGATGATGTAATGAGCAGCAATCCTTCGTAACGCAGTTTGGTCCTTTTGAGAAGCATCAAATGGGTACAAACCACTCTCAATGAAGTTCCATATGTCATGGTACCAGGGCAGGCCATCATCCACATCATCGATGGTGTTGACACATTGATAAGCGGGATGGTCCCGTTGCTCGATTAAGATAGGACGGAGCTTGACGCCTAATGGTAGTTCGACCATGGACGCCAGGGTAGCAAGTGCATCAGCGAAGTGGTTCTTCAACCGAGGAATATGAGTGAAAGTCACCTTATTGAAACGAGGGATTAATCCCTCCAGGTCTCGATGGTAAGGCTTCAGTTTCTCTTCGCGTACCTTCCAGTCTCCATTGGCCTGAGACACGACAAGATTTGAGTCCCCGATGACTTCAAGCTTTTCCACACCGAGTGCGAGCGCAGCTTCCATTCCCATAATACAGGCCTCATATTCAGCTTGGTTATTGGTGACATCAAAATTAAGCTTGAACGCAAGCGGAATATGAGAATCGTCAGGAGTGACTAGCAAAACCCCGATTCCGAACCCTTTCTGATTGGCTGCCCCATCGAAGTAAAGAGTCCAAACATCCTCAACGACTGTCAGCACTTCCTCGTCCGGGAATGCAAAATCTGAATCCTCAGGCCCTTCCACGGGGTGGTCAGCTAAAAATTCTGCAATGGCGCGTCCCTTTACCGACTTTCTTGTAACATACTCGAGATCAAACTCTGCTAAGAGAAGCAACCAACGTGCTAACTTACCAGTAAGCGCTGGTTTCTCAAACAGATACTTGAGAGGATCCATTCTAGAAATCAACTTCACTGGGTAAGCCAGCATGTAGTGTCTTAACTTCTTAGATGCCCAGACAAGGGCCCAACACGTCTTTTCTAAGGCGGTATAGCGTTCCTCGGCTCCAACCATCTTCTTGCTCAGGTAGTAAATAGCTTTCTCTGTTCCCTTATCCCCTTCTTGCGCTAGCAAACATCCCATGGACGTAGAACTCACAGATAAGTAGAGAATGAGAGGTTTTCCAGGTATAGGTGGCATGAGAACAGGCGGGTTCTGCAGATAGTCCTGGATTGAGATGAAAGCTGCTTGGCACTTTTCTGACCATATGAACGGAGTATTCTTCTTGAGTAGTCGAAACATCGGCTCGCAAGTTAAGGTTAATTTGGCGATGAATCTGCTGATGAACTGAACCTTCCCCAGAAAACTCCGCACCCCCTTTTCAGACTCGGGTGGCTTCATGTCGCATATTGCTTTGATTTTTGACGGATCGACCTCAATCCCACGGGAAGTGATCATGAAACCCAGCATTTTGCCTGCTGTGACTCCGAAGGTGCACTTCTGAGGATTAAGACGCATCCGGAACTTGCAGAACCTTTCGAAAAGTTTCCTTAGCACGTGGATATGCCCTTCTCGAGTTTTTGACTTGGCAATCATATCCAACGTAGACCTCAACCTCTTTGTGCATCATGTCATGCAAAATAGTCGTGGCAGCTCTTTGATAAGTCGGACCAGCATTCTTCAAACCAAACGGCATGACCAAATAGCAGTAAGTCCCCCACTCACTGATGAAAGTCGTTTTCTCACGGTCTTCAGGTGCCATGAGAATCTGATTGTAGCCTGAGAAACCGTCCATGAACGAGAGCAAAGCATGCCCTGCAGTATTATCCACTAGCACATCGATGTGTGGCAAGGGAAAATCGTCTTTGGGGCTTGCTTTGTTCAAGTCCCGGAAGTCAACACAGACACGAATCTGGCCATTTTTCTTAGGAACGGGGACGATGTTGGCCACCCAAGTTGGATATTGAGAGACTGCGAGGAAACCAGCGTCAATCTGCTTAGTGACTTCCTCCTTGATTTTCTGCACCCAGTCTGGCCGCATCCGTCTGAGCTTCTGTTTCACCGGCTTAGCATCGGGTAACAGGGGGATTCGATGCTCCACTATCTCAGGATTGATACCGGGCATGTCTTGATGAGACCATGCAAAGATGTCGTTGAACTCAGTGAGAAGCTCTTTGAACCTACGATGCTCCTCTGAATCTAACGTGGAGCCCACTTGAACCATTCGAGGATCACTCTCATCTTTCAAGTTTATTAAGATTATCTCTTCTTTTAATGGCTGAGCATGCCTTTCGTCTTCCCTTTCAATGAAAGCACGGATTTCCTTGGGGATGTCCCCATCGAAATCTATCCCTTCATCGTCAGGGTCAACACAGTTTATATAGAGATCATTCAAGTAGTCAGAAGAGGAGTCTTTCATTTCACAAGACCCTGCAGGGTCGCCAAGTACAAGGGAGTCGAACTCGAAGTAAAAGCTATGACGTGGAGGGCCGAGAGGCACAAACTCCGACTCAGAGCTAGACTTAGACTCAAAAGACCTGACAGACTCAGTGTCGGACTCAGCTATGTCATCAATGCAAGTAAGGCGCGGCTTGAAAATGCAATTTTTACGGCTATCCTTAGCTTCCACGATAAGAGAGGTGGGGTCCTCGAGGGCGTCGGGCCCGAGCATGAACACTTCGGCCTCTTCGGCTTCCTTGGCCAAACCCACTTGAGAGAATTCACGGAACAGCTGCTCCAAGCTCCCCTGATTGAAAGATCCCAGCCAGTCAGTCTTCGGCTTGGGTAGGCTAAGCTTCCTCTTGAATTCCACGCTAGCTGGCTCTTCGTCACTGGAAGACCAAGTATCATCCGCGAAGATCTCAAAACCAGGTAACAGCTCCCCGGTGACCGAGTCGATAAAGGGCTCAGCTTGCCCACGATAGATATCATTCCCCTTTTCACGGATGAAGTAGCTGTCGGGATCACCATAGAGAGATCGAGGTTTTCCCGTGTATTTCCTTCTTTTGGCATCGTCGGCAGAGGAAGAGTATCCCAAGCCAAAGCGGCCCTCACAGGAAGGAAACGCAGGGAATTCCGGAATCCCTTGTTGGTGAATTCCTAAGCCAAGGCCAGGTAGATAGGACATCCTTCTCATAATATCTAGAGCGACAGAGCTTATGATGAAGTCCCCATCCACGTTGATGGCCATGACCGAACCAGAAGTATCAAAAGAGAATCCCGCGAGATCGACGTCTTCGTTGTCGTGTGCAATACCCAAAACAGGTGTGCCGTCCTCCTCGAGCGGGCGAATGCCTGAATCCCCGGAGATAATCAAAGTCCCAGTGGGAAGTCCCAGCATGACTTTCTGGTGAAGAGTAGATGGGACAGCCATGATGTCGGATCTGTGAAGCCACGGTCTTCCTAGCAAAAGATTGAACGAGGCTGGAATGTCGACCACATGGAACTCGACATCCATTTTGAATCCCTCCGCATCGAGAGTGAGCACGAGTGTGCCTTCGACTAGACGACGTGTACTGTCGTATGCCTTAACAGCCATGCTGGAAGGTGCAAAGTCCTTCGTAGTCAGTCCCAGGCGGTGAGCCACCCTCAAAGGGCAAACATTGATCGCTGAGCCATTGTCGATAAGAACGGTCGGAACCCAAAGTCCTCGGCATTTGACTGTGATATGCAGGGGTCGATTGTGGTCAACTCCTTCAAGTGGCAGATCCTTATCGGTGAAGACCACGGTATGCTTAGAGGTAGGTGGGAGGATGAGGGAAATCATCGCTTCTGGCGTGACATCCGGTCGGATCTCAAGACGAGATAGAGTGTGGCAGAATTTCTGACGATGCTCCCGGGAGGAACAGATTAGTCCCCAGAGTGATATGGCAGCGGGAATCCGCTCCAATTGCTTTTGAATCGTGTCGTCGTTTGGGGCATTAACGGGTACCTCAAATGGTACAGACCTTGAGAAAATAGGAGGTTCGTTCTTCCGATTAGAAGAATTGGACGAACTTCCTGCTTGCAGATTAGCAGGCTGAAAGACTCGTCCACTTCTTGTAACATTAAGAACGTTCTCTAAAGAGGGCACCATTTGAGGGTCTTGACTATCGTCCCACAGATCAATAGGGACTTCTCCCAATTTGCGTTTTCCTTTGTCAGAGGTCAGAGGGGCTTCAGGCACTTCCATGTCCAAACCCAAGTCCTCAGTCAGATCTTTGATCAAGAGTGAGTCCCAAAAGTCTGGATCCCCAACAGTTATGGCCTCCTGGATTGGTTCTGTACTAGGGACGAAAGGGACATCCCACAGTCCTCCATCAGCGAGGGAGCGATTGACAGTCCAAACCTCGGACCCAACCTGGATGTTAACTACATCATCGACGTCCCAAAGATCGGCTGGTGGCACAAGGTCCGTAACCATGATGCTGCAGTCTTCTTCAGGAGGGGAAGGCACTACAGGGCGCGGGAGGTTTTCGTCAACGATGTAAAACGTGGGATCATACTCGGGATCAGCCACCGAGTTAACCAGCCTGTCAAGAGTGGAAGGGAAGAAACATTCCCCTAGGACACGGGTTTCATCCTGAATGAGATCCTCCTCTAAATACTGGATTTCATGGCCGGGCAGAGCGTAACCCTGGAGAGGATTAGGGTCAAATCCTAACGGAAATTGCCAAGCAGGCTCGGGGTCCCAATAGTACTCTTCCTCAAGCAAAACAGGCTGAGGTTGTTGGAAGAGCATGTCCAACGAGAATCCATCCAAAGGATCAACCATAGCTGCCTCGTAATTGGCCATCCAAGCATCATACCAGACGTAGTCAAAGGGGATATCTTCGGGATTAGGCGGGAATCCCTCTAATTCCAGCTCCGTCCATTCATTAATTATGGGGGTGGCATAGTCATCATTATCAGCTATGGCCCACCCTACGGCTTGCATGTCAAGTTGCTGCTCTGGTTGAGGGGGAATAGCAGCTCGGAAGCGGTCCAACAGGGTTAAAGAGGGGTTCGGATCCGTCACATTGAAATACTGGTTATCCATGGTAGAGGCAGAGTTGAGCTGCACAACAGGAATAGGCTGATGGAATAGATCACCAATAAAAGCGTTGAATACGAACGCTCCGTTCTGTAGACGCGAAAAGGGCACATGGAAATTGGACGACTGTCCTTCCTCAGAACGGATAAAGGAGATCTCGGCCTCGGACCGAGAGGGGATAGGCACTATCGGCCTTGGTTGATTCGTTGAGGTTATATGGTCGGTGGGGTTGAATATAGTGGAGCTGAGGGATATATCAGTGGGGCTGATGGATATTTGGTTAATGCGTGGAGCATTGTTGTGGTTTGGCATAGAATTGGCGAGGATGTTGGGTTTTTGAGGTGCCGGTGGTGGAGCATGAAGAGTCCCTTCATCTATGAGATCCTGAATCGCATGTCGGAGGCGAAAGCAAGAATCGGTAAGATGGCCGGGCCCTTGGTGATAGGCACAGTAGAGATTGGCTTTGAAGTTGGGCGAAGGTTTCTTAGGTAGAGGAGTTGGGTCGAGGAGCTTCAGATGTCCCGATTGGATCAGTTTCTCCATGACAGAAGATAGCGGTGCTTCAAAAGCGGAGAAACTACGAGGTTGGTTACGCGGTCGGTTGTTCTGTGGAGCTTGAACTTGATGGACCTCGGCAATTTGGTTAGCAGCTTTCGAGGAAGAGGCATTGGTACCACTGGTTGCGGTATTGGAGTAAGTTCCTCCCCCAAACAGTGCATTAGTATTTCCAGAATATGCCCGAGGTTTTGATTTCGATGGATTGGAAGATTCTCCTTTTGACAGTATTCCACTTTGCAATGCATCTTCGATGGCCAGGCCAGAGTCGAAGAAGGTGTCAAAATTGGAGGATGCTTGAACGAGGACCAAGTGCCTAGCATAGTCTGGCTGGAGATTGCGGGAGATGATACGGAGCTGATCTCTCTCGCTCGGGCGATCGGTCATTTGAGCTGCCTTGGCCCTCCATCTCTTGACGAAATCCGCGAAGGATTCCTTGGCGTCCATTTTGGTGGATTCCAACTCCCGAGTAGTCATTTTGAGCTGGGAGTTATAGCTATACTGCGAAATAAACGCAGCCCCGATGTCCTCCCAAGTCCTTCGCTTGGCAATGTCGAGTGACAGAAACCAATGGAAAGCGGGACCCGAGAGGGTTTGAGGAAACAGTTGAGACATGGCCTCGGGCTCGACAGATAGGAGCTTCATGGCAGCATGGTAACCGTAGAGATGGGTTTTAGGATCGCCAGTGCCATCGAACTTGGCTATGTCGGGCATTTTGAACTTGTCAGGAAGCTTGGCATTGGGATAAAGACAGAGACGGTCCAAATCGATCCCTCCGGCACTGAGTTTTTCGGACTTTGAAACAGATTCTTCCAGCTTGGCCATCTTGGCGACGAGGGCAGTCATATCAGGGTGTTGAACAGTCTTAACATCAGTGATGCCTGGATTCTGAGTGGGATTTCGATTGCCCTGAGTGTTGACCAAAGCGACCAGGCGCCCTAGATGGTCCGGATCTTCGACCATGATAGGTTGCTCGTGTACGTCCTCTTCGGCCTCGCCCTCCTCTTGAACAGTTGGAGGAAGACGAGTGTTAAAGAGGTCATTCAAGCGGGTCATGTTGGCATCTGTCTGAGCAGCCCTTTGTTGTATGACGGCGATACTAGCCTGGATGTTCATAAGCATGGTTTCCAGAGAGAGTGGTTGCGGCTGATCTGCCATGACCGTCGGCCCAGAGGTGCTTAATGCAAAGGAGGGGGTAGGTGATTCCGGAGAGTCTGTTTCTTCGAGGACCGAAGAAGATGCTGACTGCAGGGTAGCAAGCAGAGAACGCGGGGAGTCTTCCGTTGTGACTGACTGGGCTTGCAATCTGACTAGCCTTTGAATCGGATTCCGGTGCAGACGTTCCCAAGTGGGTTTGGTTTTCTGCCCCGATACTTTCCTTGGCGGTGCAATGATTCAGAACCTTTGCTTGCAGAAAGTGAGAAAAGGCTAATAAGAGTCCTGCAGAAACTGTAATCTAAATAAAGACTAAAGCGAAAACACAGTCACCGCCGTCAGTGTCGCCCTTAGACTCTAATACTAGCAGACAAGTATGTCTTATGATGTTTGGACGTTACCAGTGATCCTCGGAAATCTTTTCATGGTGTATCCTTTTTGTATCGATTAAAGCAAAGAGATGTCAAAGCAGTCTAAAGATTTTGGTTTATTCCGCTTCGAAAGTTTCAACGTTTGAACTTGGAACAACTTGGTGTGGATAGGTACGATGCTATAACCAGGGAGGCATAGGCAGCACAGTGCCGTAACCCAAATGGTGTACATGCTTCGCATGATAACCAAAATGGTGTAAGCATCGCAGTATTTTTCCCGTTTTGTTCCTCGTTTTCTGTTTGAAACTTCGATTGGGTAATTAGCCAAAGGCTTTAGAAGGTCTTGATTTCCCAAGGTTTAATTGATCCAAGGAACTTTGAAAATTGATAACGTGCACCATCGAGATGCACGACTCCTCATCGGGCCTAGCAGCGTCCTAATAAGCATAAGACAGACTCGAAAGAGAGACAACCTAGGAGCCGCCCTAAACATGCCTCTACGCAAAACGGTATGCATGTATGAACAGTGCATGCGATAGGGAAAGCAATAACATGTCGACAGCATAGAGGGTTAGATGCAAGTAGTCTTACCCTGTGGGTACCTGTCCTAATTTGGAGAGTGCTAGTGCTTTGTATATGCAAAGGCTGGTTTTGGTTTGAAACGGGTTCCTCGGACTAGAGCCAAAGATATACCTCCCGCTGCCCGCGTAACCGCAGAGCAACAGTCAAACGGTAGAATGACTCATCATCGTCGAAGGTTGTTAGTCATTCGGGGTCCCCGGGCTCCGGTAAACCGTGCCGGATTGCCAAAACGATCCAACGAGGCTTATCCCACATCGATGCAAATGAGAATGCTAAAAATTTGATTAATGAAATAGAATCGCAAATTCGCAAATACCTTTTCAAATTTGGCTCTCTTTATTAATCAATACTTAGAAGAAACTACGCGAGAGAACAATCGGAAAAGCCCCAGATTGGATGGCCGGACGCGAGGTCCTGTTAAATCACCGATCCTTTCTTTAGCAGCGCGAAGCTCACTATTTTGACAGGCTTTTGTGGGATTGTTCCCAAGTGTATTAAATTCTAAGTATAAACCAATATTGATTGGATCCCCAGCAGAGTCGCCACGCTGGGCAATGTGAATTGCCCCGATCTTTCTCTCCCCTCGGTGAAGGGATTTCGTTCCCCCCTTGAAAGAGAAAGATGCTGCCGGTTCGCGGGAGCGCTTTTTTGAAGCTGGACGATAAGCGCTCGCGAAAATACAGAGTCGCCACTTGGGTTTGAAGGTCCGACACCCAAGGAACCGTATTTCGAAGCACTTGCCGCGCTTGTTTGATTTGAAAAAGTTAAGGAACCAGTCCGTCATAACCATATCTGGGTTCGGGAGCCAGGTTACGAGAGGGGAAGGGTTTTATGGCACCCCTCTCGCCCAATCCGGAGATCGGTCTCTACTTAGGCATTTGCAAAAATGTTGTTTGTTTGCGATTCTGTTTAATTAATCATTTTTTAGCCAATTAGGGCGGGGGAACAGTTAATCGGGGATTAAAAACTGTAACACGTTTGCAGGATGTGATAGATAGCATGCATGGATGAAATAAATGAGGTAAAGTTTAATACTGATTTCAGGATGTAAATCAGTGCGATAGTTTAAGTTTATTGCGTACAATGGCCAACTTGCATGCACGGAACTATGGCATGCAAGTCATTCCATCGCGCGATACACTCAATCCATCGCGCGAGTGTTCACATCTCGATACCAGGTTAAAACTTATCTCCTTCTGGGCTCTGGAAGGACCAGTGCACACCCAGGGCCAAACCAAGCAGTTTACATGTACTGAAAATAACTACTTATTACAATCTGATCAGATAGGAATGAATCACAACCCTTAAACAGTGAGGGTGACAAAAGAGAGACGAAAGGCCTAGTTGCCCATGCAAGGGCGATCACTGGAAATGACCAAACCATCGCGCGATGGAGTCACATCATCGCGCGACTGTTCTGACTGGACATCCAGGAATTGCTTTGCATGCCTGGGCTCTGAGACATATTCAGAAGCTACCCAGGGGCATTCCAACAAGAACAAGGAAAGTAAACTACACTAAGCTACTGATTTTTAGCATGCGAGACAGTGAGGTATATCAAATATGATTAAGCAATAAGAATATGAAATCATATAAACTGGATCAGAACAAGAGACCCATCCCCGCGAAGACCATATCGTGCGAGCTAGAAGCATCGCGCGATCGTATGGGTCCATCGCGCGCGGGTTCTTATGTCTACAGCATCTTGTAAATTTGCTGGCTTTGGGGTCAGAAGCTGATATTGATTATCAGTCCTGACCCTGTCAGCCCCCCTCAGGGATCAAGACAGTAAAGGCTAAAAAATTATACCTTTGCTTGGATGATTTGAGAATGGTTGAGTGAGGTAGTATGCTTTTGACAAGGAAGAAAGTGATAGTAGTTTTTGATTGAGAGAGGATCAAGATTGTGACTCTTGTTCTTCTCTTTAGGATTTTTTTTGGTAACCCTTTGAAAGAGATCAATGGGGGGGGTTTTATAGGGAAAGAAGGAGCTCTTTGGTGGTAAACATGGCTATGCAGCCAGCCAACAATGCTGGCAGCACACACTTGGTAGAGAAGTGGGGTGCCAAGTTGATGGGAGAGTGGGGGTTTAGGTGGTGCAAGGATGGCCGAGCAAACGCCGTTCAGCTGATGGAACGGGGTCACATGGCCCTGCAGGCGCCTCATCATCACGAAATCCAGCTGGATACGACAGGTGTCGACCATCGCGCGATGGAGTGGAACCGTCGCGCGAGGGTTCTAACTTCCCCGCGATGGTCAATCAGTCAAAGTTTGACTTTGACCACCACCTGGCAAGTAGAGCATCGCGCGAGTGTCTCAGTACATCGCGCGAGGGTCAAACCCGTAGTTAAAGCTGGGTTCAATGGTTCTGGGGTTTAAGGGAAGGGTTCCGCATACACCAAACTCGAACAATTTCAATCAAAACTGTTCTCGACCTGATTCATCATCGGGGGAACAAGAAACTGAATAATAAATTGAAAAGAGACAAAATGACTGGGGAATCAAATTGGGGTGTCTACACTTGTGTGCTCAAAGCCTTCGAATTGCAACGTTCTTCTGTTTATTTGTTCCTTTTAGTCATATTTTGCACGTAAGGTGTGTCTTTGAGCTTTTCAGGAAAAACGTGTGAATAAGGCGCTTTTGCGCGCCAAGGAATGAACCTCGGAAGAATCAAGGCAACCCAACCAGATCAGCAGGCAGTGTCTGCATTTCCATGAGATGTTATCGATAACGACAACATATGTTATCGATAACGTTCCTAATTCCTGGCCACCAAGCATCACTCAACGTATATGTTATCGATAACAAAAAGACTGTTATCGATAACCTTTTCTCCATTTCGGCCCAGAAGTTGTCCAGAAGCAAGGAGAGCGATAATAGGGAGTTTTGTAATCGATAACGTTGGCCCAGAATTTGTTCAGCACTCTAATGTTATCGATAACCTTCCCAACGTTATCGATAACTCTGCAGCTATTTTGGTCCACAAATCTTCCAGACTTGAGGGAATCGATAACCAACTCCCTGTGTTATCGATTACATTCTTACCCGGAGCTTCGTTATCGATAACCTTTCTTTGTGTTATCGATAACAAAGCTGTCCAGAAGATATTTTTTCCTGCTTTTCAGAACATTCCATTTATGGAAACTTTCCACTTTTGTTATGTTTTTGGGATATTTTGGGGGTCTTTTTGTCCAGTTTTTGGCTGATTGTTTTGGCCTTTAAATAGCATTATTGGCCTTTATTGGCCATTATGTACTCTTAGACAATTTTCAAGTCTTTTTATTCCTAGAACTCCATTTTCATTGCTCTCAAGTTCTTGTCTTTAATTCCTCCATAGTTCAAGTAAGTATTGTTGTTTGATTTAAATCTCAAGTGTTAACGTTGTTCGTGTGGATTAGATCTTCTCATAAATCTAGTTTATTTCCGTTTTCATCGGCAAAGCATGTCTTCATTTTCTAGCATGATTCCTAGTCTTTCTCCTATGAGTGAGTAGTTAATTGGTTTGGTCATGGGGTGAGATGAACCCTATGGATTAGTCGCTTAAATGGTTTCTCTTAAACTTTAGCTTAATTTCAAGGTTTTGAATGAATTTAACTCATGATTTCCTGCACTGATCATGAGGTCGGTGGCTTCTTTGATCAATGAAGTCTATCGCCTTGTGCTACATGCTGGATAATCCTACGCGTGCGAACGATCCATTTTCGTCTCTCACTTGCGTTAAATGAGTTCAGTTTGAATTAATGCCTTGAGTCGAGTTATAAGTAGTCTTCAGTGTTTAATTCTTCAAGTGGAATCCGGACGGTTTCGGTTCACTCATGAGTTAGATGAAGGAACCGTTTTATGGCTAAGTCATGGGTAAATCAATCCCTTTGACTCGACCCTTGTTAATCTAGTTTAATTTCAAGTTTAATTTCGTTAACCGAAATCAATCCCCAAGTTGGCCGCTCGAAGCCCTCGCTGCATACTTACTACCTAATCCAAATACGCTGAAGAAGATTTCTCTGTGGGAACGATCCCGGTCTTACCGGTTTTATATGCTATCAACGACCTAGCCCTTTGCTCGGGTGCAAACCTTGTTAGAGGATAGGTTGCGTGGTAAGCAAAAGCTACTGCAACTTCTCACACCAGACTTCGCTGAACTTAGAATAAACTGTGAGCCGTTAGGCCTCACCAGCATTTCATTCTCTTTTTGATGCTTAAAATCTTTTAAGGCTTTATGCTCAGCTTTGAAATTGAATTAGTAGTTTGCAATAAAACTGAAAGACAAAAGGTTTCCCCCCTTTCAGACGCCTCCCATGCAGCTTGATCTTTGAAGCTCTTCGACCTTTGATGTGTACCAAACGTCAACCATGGATCCAATTGATAGATTGTGACCGAGTCTCAAAGAGAGACTGCCTACGTATCCCAAGCTAGGGAATCAGGCCAAAACGTAGTACAGGCTAAGGTTCACTTGAGTATTTTACCTCACCTTTTACGCTCTAACTTTTGCCTAGAACCGCCCATTCGGGTTTTTCGGTCTAGCGAGCTTTCAAATATTGCCTTTACTTTTGCCTAGACCTCCTTCATAGGTTCTCGGTCTAGTAGGTTGCTCTAACTTTTGCTTGGAATTGCCCACCCTTGGGGTTTTCAGCCCAACGAGCTTCTCTCAGGGAAAAGGCTTTTGAATTGATCCATGCTGACCAAGGTATTTGAATTTATTGCCGTTGAGGTCAAAGAAATGGCTGCACCCCCAGATGAAATGGCAACAAGGTCCAAAGTGCTTCAGTTGACATGCCTTGCTCGAGGCCACTTTTGAACTTTCCAATTTGTGCTTGGCGGAACGCTGTTCCTGCAAATTTGAGGATGGTATGAGGTGCTGGACCTTCTGAGCTTCTGCTTTTTGGCTTGCCATCCGGTAGCAAAGGGATTCGATGTTCCTTTATCTCGGGATCAACGCCGGGCGTGTCTTTGTGAGACCATGCCAAGACGTTGATGACCTTTTTGAGCCTGTCTGACCGGACACAATGCTCCTCTGGGAACAGCTTTGAACCAAATTTGAACCATTGGGAGGTTGTCCTTGTCTTTCAAGTTTATTTGAAAACTACTATTTCAATTAATAGTCTGAGCATGCCTTTTGTCTTCCCTTTCGGCGAGGGAACACATTTCTTTGGGGATGATCCCATCGAAATCTATCCCTTCGTCGTTAGGGTAGACACAGTTTATTCAAAAGTCAGCAAAGTACTTAGAAGCAAGATAGTGCATATCATAAAGAAAGCCCCTCGGGGTTGCCAAGTACAGCAGACTCAAAACTTGAAACGAAAGCTACGACGTGGAGGGCCAAGAGGCACACCTCCGACTCAGAGCTAGACTTAGACAAACGCAAATGACTCTGTGTCAAACTCAGACAAAACGCCAATGCAAACTAGACGCAGTTTGAAAATGCAATATTTAAAGAGCTACCATAGCTTCCATAAAAAGAGGTAGGATCCAGCGGGTGTCAGGCCTAAGCAACAGCATTTTGGCTTCCTCAGCTTCTTTGACCAAACCTACTCGGTGCTCCTTCGAACAATGGACCTCAGCCAGTCAGTCTTCTCCGTTGTAAGCTCCTCATTACTGTCAATCCAGGTGTCAGCAGTGAAGACCTCAATTGCCCAACCTACAGCCATCATGTTAACCTCTGGTTCGAACGGGATGGATATGATTGGTTTGGGTTGGCTTTCTGGGACGATATAGTGGCTAGGGTTGAATATAGTGGAGCTGGGGTTGATTTGAGTGGAGATGATAGATATCTGACCAACCAGAGGGTTAGAGTTGTGTTGAGGCAAGGAGTTGGAAATGACGTTGGGCTTCGGTGGAACTTGAACCGTTCCATTGTCAATGAGATCTTGAATCTCATGTCGAAGACGATAGCATGCGTTAGTGGGATGGCCAGGCATTTGGTGGATGGCACAGAAGAGGTGAGGCTTGTAACCAGAAGGTAGGACTTTTGGCAGAGAAGTTGGGGTCAAAGGTATGAGATGCCCAGACTTGACGAGTTTTTCCATCACTGCGGACAGAGGTACCTCAAAGACAGAGAAATTCCGAGGTTGGTTTTGGCGGGCTTTGCGACTGGGACGAAGGTCAGCAGAACCTTTGCTTGATTTACAATTGCATTGCGTTACACCATCAAAAGAATGCACTCTTTTGCCTTTGAGGTTGATTTCATCACTGTGCATGTCTCCCCATTCGGCATTGGCTTTGAGGAAGGATCCACCATCCTTCTTCAAGTGAGTTCTGGCCTCATGGAACTTAGCCAGGTCTTTGAACATGTCTCCTGAGCACAACTTGATTCCAACTGCTGGAGAGTGGTAGGCTTGAAAAGGCTCTTTGGCTAGCCCCATATCTAGCTGTGGGGTTGTAAAGGTAATGAGGCCAACGAGTCCCTAGACCATAATCATCTGTTTGTCCATCTTGTGACCCAATCCCTCTATAGCTTTCCTGAGCTCAGCCAGCTCCATTTGTATTGCCATTTCTGAATTGATGAACGAGGCAGGTGATATAACCTTGGAAACGAAGGTGTAACAGCCCCGGCAGACTAACCCAAGTAGGTTTGGCTTTTCCTTTCAGTGAGATGGCCTTTAGCTTCGGACAGCAAAGTAAACGAGAACTCAGTGAGGTTCCTACAGCAATTAGAATGCAATGCACATGTTCCCATCGTCGGTGTCCTCCTAGACTCTACAACTACAAACGAGTCTGTCTCATGATGTTCGGACGCTGCCAAAATCCTCAGAAATCTTTTCGAGGGTGTATCCTTTGTTAGAATCGACTAACACTAAGAGATGTCAAAACAATCTAAGCCTTTGACTATTCCGTTCTCGAAGTTTCAACTTTGGAATCCGGAACAACTCAGTATTGATGACATGGCACCTTGACTTTGAACGTCGCGGTGTATAGTGACTTCGCACTTCAACCTGGGTAGTGCCAATGACACAACATCCATACTTTGTGGTTCCTTATTTTCAGTTGAAACTCCAATCAGGCATGAGCCAAGGGCTTAAAAAGGTTTGATTTCTCAAAGTCTCGCTGATCTAAGGACTTTGAAAATTAGCAACATGCACCATTGAGATGCATGACTCTTCATCGGGTCATAGCAGCGTCCTAATAAGCATAAGACAGACTCGAAAGAGAGACAACCTAGAAGCCGCCCTAAACATGCTTCTACGCAAAACAGTATGTATGTAAAAAAATAGAGACGAGTTTGCCTCACGAATTTCAGACGTTGCCAGAATCCTCAGAATTCTTTTCAGCCATGTGTCCTTGAGTAGATCGTCAGATCCTAAAAGATGTCAAAATAGACTAAATCTTCGACTAGTCCCATTTGAAGGTTCAACTTTAAATTTGGAACAACTCGGTGGTGATGACATGACACCTTAACCTTGAACACGGCGGTGTATAGTGACTTCGCACTTCAACCTGGGTGGCGCCAGTGACATGGCATCACTACTTTTGTTGTTTCATATTTTCGGTTGAATTCTTAACCGGGCATGAGCCAGGGATGTAGTAAATTTTGATTTCTCAAAGTCTCATTGAACTAAGGACTTTGCGATTGATAACGAACATTCAACAGAATGAACGACTCCTCATCGGGTCCAACAACGTCTTAGACTGCGCAAGACAAACTCGAAAGAAAGAACCACTCTAAGCATACTCCTATGCAAAATAATGTATGTACAGTATATGCGATAGGGAAAGCAGTAACACATAGACAGTATATGGGGGTTAGATGCAAGTAATCTTACCCTGTAGGTACCTGTCCTAGTTTGGAGAGTTCTAATGCTTTGTATATGCAAAGACTGGTTTTGGCTTGTAACAGGTTCCTCGGACTAGAGCCAAGATATACCTCCCGCTGCCCGCGTAATCGCAGAGCAACAGTCAAACGGTAGAATGACTCATCATCGTCGAAGGTTGTCGGTCATTCGGGATCCCCGGGCTCCGGTAAACCGTGCCGGATTGCCAAAACGATCCAACGAGGCTTATCCCACATCGATGCAAATGGAAATGCTAAAAGGTTTGATTAATGGAACAGAATCACAAATTCGCAAATGCCTTTTCAAAGTTGGCTCTCTTTATTAATCAATACTTAGAGGAAACTACACGAGAGAACAATCGGAAAAGCCCCAGATTGGATGGCCGGACACGAGGTCCTGTTAAATCACCAATCCTTTTCTCGGCAGCGCGAAGCTCACCGTTTTGACAGGCTTTTGTGGGATTATTCCCAAACGTATTAACTTCTAAGTATAGACTAATATTGATTCGATCCCCAGTAGAGTCGCCACTGTGGGCAATGCGATTTGCCCGATCTTTCTCTCCTCCGGGAAAGGGATTCCGTTCCCCACCCTTTTGAGAAAGGAAAGATGCTGCCGGTTCGCGTGAGAGCTTTTGAAGCTGGACGTCAAGCGCTCGCGAAGATACAGAGTCGCCACTTGGGTTTGAAGGTCCGACACCCAAGGAACCGTATTTCGAAGCACTTGCCGCGCTGTTTGATTTGAAAAAGTTAAGCAACCAGTCCATCATAACCATATCTGGGTTCGGGAGCCAAGTTACGAGAGGGGAAGGGTTTTATGGCACCCCTCTCGCCCAATCCAGAGATCGGTCTCTACTTAGGCATTTGCGAAAACGTTGTTTGTTTGCGATTCTGTTTGATTAATCAATTTTTAGCCAATTAGGGCGGGGCAACAGTTAATTGGGGATTAAAACTGTAACATGCTTGCAAGATGTGATGGATAGCATGGATGAACAGTTAGTATAGGACGAGAATAGACTGCTGTGGGAGTTTAAACAAACTGGGAGGCCCCTGTTTTGGAGTGATGTGCGCAGGAAGAAACCAGTATGCACTGAACAAGTCACTGCATGCTGTTCACTCCTGTGCGCACAACTCCAAGACAAGCGCCCCGGTGAGCTCAAACCCACAGCTCTTATTCTCAAACCTTCTGGGCTCTGGAAGGACCAGTGCACACCCAGGACAAACCACGCAGTTTATAGGCAGCATAATATACAGTTAAAAGGGTTAAAAGCCCTAGAAATTGACAAAACACCCCATAAACAGTGTGGGGACAAAATAATGGCTTAAGGCCAAGCTACCTGTGCAAGGCCACTCACTGGTCAGAGGCAAACTGTCGCGCGATGGACTCACTCTGTCGCGTGAGGATGCGCCCTGGCGCGCGATGGTGCGCCCTGGCGCACTGTCGCGCGATGGACTGAGTCTGTCGCGCGATGGTGTGCCCTGGCACAGGATGGTTGCGCCCTAGGTTCTGGGACAGGTCCAGAATTATCCCAGGGGTATTCCAAAATAGAAAACATGCAAATTGAACTACAACTAGCAATTTCTAACAAAGGAAAGCAGTAAATTGGTTTTTAACATGCTTGCAGTGATCTATACGTAAATAAAGCACAAAATAGCAAGACACCAATCCCCACGAGAACCGTCGCGCGATGATCAAAATCGTCGCGCCAGAGAGTGGCTCTATCGCCCTGGTTCTTGCCATAACGGTTTTGAAACCTCTCCAGCTTTAGGACCAGAACTGGTATTGATTACCAGCCTTGGCCCTGCCAGCCCCCCTCAGGGATCAGAACAAAAAGACAGTAGGTATGCTATACCTTTGGCTTCGGGTTTGAAAGAGTATTTGAGCTTTTGATGTTTGAGGTTGATTGAGGTGGAAGAACAAGCTATGTTCTTGAGGTTGTGTGGGTGATAGAAGCAAGGAAACAAGATAGCTTGTGATATTATAACCCAAGGTGTAACCCTTTGAACATTTTTTTGGAACCCTTTAAATGGATGAGCAAAGGGGGTATAAATAGGGGGAGATGGCGGTAGGTTTGGGCTGCAAACAGAGGAGTTCAGGCAGTCCACGAGGCCTAGCTGAGGCTGCATTGGTGGCTAACTGTCCTCCTTCAGAAAGATTGGTGGTAGGTTGGACCTCTGCGCGACGGAGTGAGTCTGTTGCGCGATGGTGCGCCCCGGCGCACTGTCGCGTGATGGAGTGACTCTGGCGTGCGATGGTGCGCCCCGGCGCACTGTCGCACGATGGAGTGACTCTGTCGCGCGATGGTGCGCCCGGGCGCGGGATGGATGCGCCCTGGCGCGGACCAGCTGGGTTTTTGGTTTTTAAAGTGGCTTAGGCTAGGTTAGGTTCAAGGGTTTTGCAAAAACTCAAAGCTCAAACACGCTATCATTCCTGGGATGTTCTTGATCCATTTCATCATCAGGGAATCAAAAACAGTAAGTAAACTAATCTGGAAGCCCAGATTGGGGTGTCTACAGTGGTCCTATATTTGTTTTCACCACCCAGCACCGGCATTGCAACACCACTCCAAACAACTTAGAATCTTGGGATAAGTAGTGATCTAAATAGCATAGACACTTTCGAGGTGTCATGTTCATGTCAGACACCAAAGCAGAAACAACCATTGGACACCCTCAAAAACTAATGGACAGCAGTCAAAAAGTGTCATTATTTTAGAATTAGATCATAGACCCTCGCTCTTCATAATGAACTTACAATCTGGATAAGTCAAGGGGATGGCATCACCTAGCGTAAATGAGATCTCCTCTCCGTAAAATCGCTTCATGGTAAAGGAAATTGTGAACTTACCGTAACCAGATAAGGATGGGTAAGCAAACTGGATTAAGTGAACCGGTCAATCTCATTAACAAGAGGGTAAGGCTCGGAGAAGTGATGTGAAGCAATGATTAACCTAGGATGCGGATTTTGGGCATTGGTGACTTGGGGGACAAAGTGTCCGCATTTGAATGAGAAATCTACTACGAGCGAAATACACGTTAAGTAACATTCAACAGACAAATAATAAAAAGCAACACCGAAACTATTTTGCCACTCATACTTATCTCACCATTGGTCAAATCCAAGAAAAAAGAGAAAACCAGGTTGGTAGAGCCAACATACCAATCTGGAAAAGCAGAAACTATAACAGCAAACATGAGAAAAAGCATAAACTAGGTTGGTAGAGCCAACATACCAACCTGGAAAGCCAGAACTATAAAAGCAGAAACTATAAAAACAGAAACTATAACAGCAAACTATAACAACCAACATACCAATCTAAAAAACTAGATAGCTTTAATAAGTTACAAAGTGCGGACATGGACAAAAAACATCTCAATTCTGATACTTCTTGAAAGTTCAACTAAATCCACTAATTGCATGAATATATAAAACAAAAAATTGCACCAAATCTGTCAATCAACCACACTAAATCAATCAACCATTCCGTTACTTATATATGAGTTCATTGAAACGAGTTTGAAAAGGATAAATGAATTCTACTAACCAGTCAATCATTAGATGATGTTTCAGCATTCCGAACATGTCCAGTGTTCCCTTTTTCAACGAGAAACTCCATCATGCTAGCATTTATCTTCTGCTGCTCCCTAGCTATTTGCCTCCAAAAGTTTCTCAATGGTGTCATTTTGTGCCTCTATTTTCATCTCGAGGCATGACACGTATTCATGGGTCGTGGCGGAGGGCTTTCAGGGCAGTTTCAGATGTGGTCCTAATAGATGACGAAGACCTCAAGCCAAGTCCTTTCACATAACCTGGTCTCTGTTTTAGCACCGTGACAGACATCTACTCCCCTGTTAATGGGGTAGCACCTTCCTGATTAAATGGAGCATCTACTCGGACCATTTCTTCTTGCCATTTTTTATGAATTGAAACGCTGATTTTCTATCCACAAAAATTACTTGATATACGTACATAGTTAGTCTGGCATTTTGGAGCAATCCACTTCCCCGTGTCGTCATTATAGTGAGTGGATTTATAGAACTCCGGCAATTTAGGCAGGTGACCCTCATTTTTTAGAGCCTGAGATGTTATTTCATATTCAAGTGGTTAATTTAGCATGCCAATGAGCTTATCAAACGTAAAGAGAGAAACAATAAAACACACATGTTCATGTACTCTAACTACTAGAGACTTTGTCCCGCATCTGTGCTTTGTCTTGTTGCTGCGTCTATTTTCTATATTTTTCTCTGATCGAAGCTACAATCACCAACAACCAACAAAAATAAGAAAACTCAATACTTGAACATAGAAATGAGCCCATGCTTAAATGGTAGGAACCAAACGAGGACATGAACATACATGTAAAGAAAAACTAGTACAAACCAAGCTACAACAAGGCAAATCAGCCAAAGCTAAGATGACAATTTTTCTTGAAGATCAACTACAAAATATTGTGGCATGTTATCCAAGTATAAGTGCATAGTCACTCCATGGTCAACTCTCAAAGACTAATACTTGATTCAAGTTTTAGAGTGTTCTTTAACTATCATGAGTGCCCAAACATTGAAACAAGTACAATATAGAATGGTAAAAGTTTTGGTTACCAACCAATCTTTGTTTGTCCACTTCTTTTCAATCAAACGAGTCCATTGCTCCATGGCAATTTGAGGAGGTGGGTGACTTCTTGCATACGCTTCCCCTTTGGTTGCTTTAAGCTTTTTGAATTTCTCATACAAACCTGTGGGTGTAATCACTCAATCTCCGCCCACACCTTCATGTTATTGCCTTGTTGACATCAATTGGATCTCCTTCAAAGTCAAACTGATCCTATAAAAAGATTTTACAGTAATCATTAACTATGTATTATCAGTTACAAAAATAAATAGGTATTGCAAGTACCTTTAGGGATTGAAGCAAAGGTGCCTTAATACCCTCATCCACAGCCTTCCAACTTTTAACACACTTAGGTCTTCTACTTGTGCATGAACCTCAACACCAATCTTAGAGACCAATTTAAAAGCGTAAGTCCCCACTGGAGCACGATACTCTGGTGGGATGGGACCCTTTGTTTTCAACAAGTCTTTGGAGTTCTAGTCCGCGTGATTTGCCACGTCCGCGTCTATTAGGAGCTACTTTAATGGCATAATAGTATTATTTAGTTATTCAATGGAAAAAATTAAACTTAAAATATCCCCATCAATGGAGCTTTAACATCTTACCAGCACTGCTAAGTGCAACTGCCTCACTTTGTATTTCTACATTGCGAGGTGGTAAGGGCTAGGACTCAACTATAAGATGTGGTGTTGAACGAGTCATCCTCTCAAGGACACGAGTCAAGTCATGCTGGAGCTCAACTTCTGATCTTGTTGGTCCACTCGGTGGTATCTGTTTGAGCTAACATAACACATTACAAGAAAAGTATACGTACTACATAAAACAAAATGGAGAAAAGCCACAAACACAAAAACGCTCATTATATATATCATCCATATTGTACCTCGTGTTCAAGAGAATCCAAGGACTCATCGTCATTGGCGTCCTCAATACTTGGTGGCATATAGTCAGGATCATCCAGCCCATTCCTAGTACAGCTTCTCTTTTCATTCGTACCATTTGGCAAAGACGAACCCCTCAAATCAACTAGTATACGTTCAATCCCGACAGCCTTTAGTCTCGCATTGTTGTCCTTCATTCTTTCATCTCTTGCCATCTCATATTTGGTTTTCTTCATAGTTGCTAGAGAACATGGTTTGATGAAGTTTTTCTTCCCATTCGCCATTTTGTTATGGCAACTACAAGGCATAAAAGGACATAGCATGATAACAAATAATATAATCATATAAAATTAGGTTCTTTTATAATCGCACAAGGGAAAAAAAAGATAGAGTTGGTAAACAAACAATTCATGACTTTACATAAATTTATCCCAATACAAAAAAGCATAACTACATATCTGATGACAAACATAATCAATTAATGATAGCATAATAACAAAACAAAACAAAAAAAGCTTAGCTTCTATCAATTCAAATCGGTATCAAAGCGAAATTTGCAACTCCAAAATTTTACAGCAAACATATTTATTCATAGAACCGTTCTACCCACACAGCTGATCTGTGCACAGATTGTGCATAGATTTTGTGGTGGGCCCCACACAAATCATCTGATCCGTTCATTAAATGTAAAACATTTTTTCAATGGCCTCCGTAAAAAATAAGCTCAATCCAATACCTATAGGTGCTTCATCCAACTATCTAACTTTTCATTCTAATTTCCGGATAGTGAAAAGTTATATGGTTGGATCGAATACCTATAGGTATCGGATTGAACTTATTTTTTCGGGGACCCTTGAAAAAATGTTTTACATTTAATGAACGGCTCAGATGATTTTTGTGGGACCCGTGGTGGGCTCCACAACAAAATATGTGCACAATCTGTGCACAGATCTACTGTGTGGGTAGACTTTCTGTTATTCATATTGGGAAACATAATATTTTATCAATAGAACAGCAGCTGTCTGCTATCAGCAGCAGCAGCGAACAGCATCAAACAGAATCAGCGGCAAGCAGAATCAGCAGCAACCATCAATTGCCAAGGATTCAGCTCAATTACAGGAAGCTAGAACTAGCAAAGCTGTCAAGCTACTAAACATCGGCAGTAACAGACCTGTTCAGCTGCTGGATCATAGATATAGCAACTGAACACCATATGAGTAATCATAACAGGCAGCTATACTTAGGCAACTAGCAGTAGCAATATGGCTTCAAAATATACCTAGGGTCATGATTACAGAAGGATCTCTGTTGGACAGTTGGCAGGTATGCATATAAATCGTCATTGTCCTGTTCTTTCTCATATATGCCTGGCTTTTCAAAACTAGCTATTTTACAACCATCTGGTTTTTAACTAAATGTAAATTGACCTCAACAAGCTCCCATTGCTTCTTTAACCTTTTCCTACCTCCCTTACCCTCGCCGTCCTACCCTACACACCTATAACCTTCACAAGCATATTTCAAAACTACCAAAAACCAAATATTAGTCCCAATGTGCAAAAATTCGTACTTTTTAACCTTTGAAACCTACTGTTTTTCTATGTACGTGTACCTATCCTTAAATAAATATAATAAAGACATGAATGTGGGTATGCATGTCTCCCTAAATCCTTTTTCTAAATAGAGGTCCTTCGAAGTAATAGGCGGAATCATGATCGTTTTTATTGGTGAATTTCCAAATCATTTTAAAGCACCATGCTACCCATGTGTACAAGAAAAATCATCTCTTCAGTTATCAAGTTATACCATCCGTAAGGAGGGCTCTCTCCTAAGCTAAAGACCACAAATTAGTGAACGAGAAGATCAGGCATCTTAGCAATTAGGGAAGAAATTCCACTGAATGAGACAAAACAACAAGAATTGAAGTTAAAAACTGATCCAAGCCAACGTCCATAACACAAAAAATATTGCAAACCTGGTTAAAACACATCGAAGGAGAAGTGTTTGAAGTCCCAGATTTACCATCCAAGAAAGTAAAGCCTACCCCGAAGCATATAAAATATTCGAGAGTAAACCTTTCTGCCGAACTTTTAGCCTTTAGTCCTCTGCTTCTCCAATAAAAGACACATTGAGTTGCAAATATTTTTTAAGAAGCAATACTTGTCAGGTTTGCGTAGTTTTTTCTTAACTCTTTTCTTTTTACCCCCTTCTTTTTATACTATCCATATTTTCAATTACAAAACACGCATATCTAACTTATAGTTAATAACTATGAAAAGGAGGGTGACAAAGAGTGCAAGTTGTATTCCCTTGGTTAGCTTTTCTTCGACAAATATAAATAGGTCACTTTTTGGTTATGGATCAAAAGCCTACCAACGCATACAAAGGTTCCAATTCCAAAACACCAAAACGGCCAAGGAGGGTGCAAAACGTGGCAGGGGCATTGGTGAGTCCAAAAGTCATAACCAAATCACCCCCTCTTCTGTTTTTCTTTGGCTAAAGATGAATAGAATACGAAACAGGAGTGAAAAGTTGAAAGTCAATAAACTAAACATGTAATATATTATAACTTATGGTGGACAACAAGGGCCAATTTTCTAACATAATATTACTACTAGTACTTGTTTATACTCTAATGGTCCCTCTTTTGGAGATTCCTTAGCCGCAGAGTTGTGAGAATTGAATGACACGAACAAAACAATAGCACAACCATATCTAATAAAATATTTATTCCTAGAAGTGTTCAATTTTATAGTTCCGTGACAGTGTGTTCTGAACCGTAGTAGTTGAGTTCGAAGCGAAGCGATTGGCCCCATTTTTTTTGGGATTTAGGTTTTAAACTAAAAAAAATTGTTTCTTCGCTACCCAAATCGGACTAAACTTCTTCTTTGCAGTTGGTTCCAACTCCCTCAAGAACAATAACGGAGAGCTATCGGCACCCTTTTTGGGGGGATTTAGGTTTTTAAGTAAAAATATTGTTTCTTCAGTACCCAAATCAGCCAAAACTTCTTCTTTCTAACTAGTTCCTGCTCCATCAAGAACAACGAAGACCAATTTTTATAAAAGAAAAAAATGATTTCTACAGTACCCACTACATATCGTTTCTTCAGTACCCAATACATATCGTTTCTTCAGTACCCACTACAACGAAGACCAAAATTGTTTCTTCAGTACGTACCCACTACATATTGTCGACTTCAGAATCATCGATCATCCAACAAAATGATTTTTACAAAAGAAAAAACTGACCTTGGCATAGGATAAGGGAGGGAGTGGATTATACCTGTATTTCTGAGATCGTCCGGCTAGTGGAGCTCACATCGTCAACTTCGGAATCATCATCGACTTGAGAGAGAGAGGGACAAAGATGTGCGAAGAAGTGAAGAGAGTAATTGTGAGTCTAGAATTTTCCAATTTAATGAACTTAACCCCTCTAAAATGACGCCGTTTGCCTTTTTAATTTTAGGGACAATTTTTTCCTTGTACGGAAATTTGGACTCCCGCCAATCCATCAGCTTTTATTCCCCTGAGAAGCGCCAAAAAATTTGCGACGAAAGTTTTTCCTCACCTTACCATCCAAATAAAATCTAGCAGATTTTCTTTTGCGAGGAAAATGTAAATTCCTCGCCATAAATTATTTTTGGGCTACAAAAACTGTTTTCGTCACCTATTATCACCTTGTCAAATGGATTTTGTGAGGAAATTTGGTTTTCCTCGCAAATTGTCATTCTTTAGCGACAAAATAAAATTTCCTCACTAATTTTCCTCGCAAAAGGTCGTTCATGTTGTAGTGTGTTCACTCCTGCGTGCACAACTCCAAGACACGCGCGCGCCGGTGGGCTCAAACCCACAGCTCTTATTCTCAAACCCTCTAGGCTCTGGAAGGACCAGTGCACACCCAGGACAAACCAAGCAGTTCATATAGCAGCATAATATACAGTTCTAAGCAATAATAAAGGCTAAAAAGCCCTACAAATGAATAAAACACCCCATAAACAGTGTGGGGACAGAATAACAGCCTAAATCCAAGTTACCCGTGCAAGGCCATTCACTGGTCAGAGGCAAACTATCGCGCGATGGAGTCACTCTGTTGCGCGATGGAGTCACTCTGTTGCGCGATGGTCTGAGTCTTTTAACTAGTGTTTGGGTTACAGATTTCTGGGTTCTGGAATAGGTCCAGAATGATCTCAGGGGTACTCCATAATAGCAGAAATGCAAATTAACTTCAGCTAACAGTTTATACTAAGGAAAGCGATAAACCAGTTTTTAGCATGCTCAACAATGATCTATATGAAAGAAAAATGCATAAAACAGTAAGAAACCAATCCCCACACGGTCCATCACGCACAGCAACGAAGTGTCGCGCACGAGAGTGGGACCGACGCGTGCTGGTCCTACCACAACGGTTTTTGAAACCTTGCTAGCTTTAGGACCAGATTGGTATTGATTACCAGCCTTGGCCCTGCCAGCCCCCCTCAGGGATCAGAATAGAAAACAGTAGGTAGCTATACCTAAATTGAGTTTGAAAGGACTTGAGCTTTGGGATTTGAGAATTGATTGAGTGGTTGGATGTTTGATAATGGAGGAGAAAGAGCAAGCTATGCTCTTGAGATTTGTAACCTTTGAAATTCTTGAACCCTTTGAAAGAGAAACAAATGGGGATATGTATAGGGAGTGATGGAGGTGAATCCGGTTGGAAACAGAGGAGTTCAGTCAGTCCACGAGGCCTAGCTGAAGTTGCATTGGTGGCCAACTGTCCTTCTCACGAAAGGTTGGTGGTAGGTTGGACCGTCGCGCGACGGAGTCACTCTGTTGCGCGATGGTCAACAGTCAAAGTTTGACTGTTGACCACCACCTGGCAGGTTGACTGTCGCGCGAGGGACTGGGAGCAGCACGCGATAGTAGGGTTTTTGGCCTTTAGAAGTGGCTTAGGATTGGTTCAAAGGTTTTTCAAACACTCAAAGCTCAAGCACTTAACATTCCCGGGGTGTTCTTGACCCATTTCATCATCGGGGAATCAGAAACCATAAGTAAACTAATCTGGAAGCCCAGATTGGGGTGTCTACAGCTTGGTGGGTTTCTTCAAAGTGCCATAGTTCTTCGTTCCTTAGCTGGACACAAAGAAAAGTTCCGGTCTTCGGAAAATTTCCATAATCAAAAGGAGCATAATTTCGTTCACCCATTCGCCCGTGATGGGTGAAAATTGTGTAGATTTAATGAAATCAATAACCCCTGCTTTTTGTAATACAGTAATCTATTCTGCTAATGTTCTTATTTGTTAAGTAATTATTTCTTGTTTCACATGACATATCATTCACTTATCATATATTATCTTTAATTAAAAAAATAAATACTTATTTTAGTTAGCAGAATGGGGCTGTGAGTTTATGGTAGGATCCACACAATTTTCATCAATCACAAAAAGAATAATGTTTTTTTTTTTTGAAACCAGTAACTAGGCAAATATTACATTGCAAAATACAGGAGTGCACCAAATTATCTAATCCGGGATTATAGGACACCATGCAAAAGCAAATCAATAAGAGGAGTCGATAGAAGAATCCCGTCCGGAACTAGCCAGAGAGATAGAAACTGAAATCCCAGTATAAATCATTACACAAATAAGGCACATATGTAAACGAAACAACAACATAATACAAGCAAAAAGGACGAGTCTACTCCAATGGTCATACCACAAGGGCCGCCGACCGGACTGGAATAGGATTCCAAGCTGAAGAGACTCTGGGGAGACTCCATGGCAAGCCTTTGCTGTCATGCGAGACTCAGGGCACAGGGAGTCAGGGACCGAGGCAACATCTGAGACCCAAGCAACCACGACGGCCGAAAACCAAACCCTCCTTCACACCAGATCTGCTATTGATGGCCCAAAATAGAGGAATACGCAGGCACACGAAACCATACGAGATCTGTTCCCAAAATCTTTCAAAATAGGCACCACTGCCGCTGCCGGAGAACCCCAAAAACACCACCAAACACCTGCCGATCACAGAAACCTCAAATCCGACCAACCACCTAAACCCTAACTAACTTACTCCATCCAACACCCAACCGCTGGACCTGGCGAAACCCAGACAAGCACCATCCGAATCTAGGAAGACCTAGATCGGAAGTTACATGGACTGAGACAACCAGTAAGAATGGAAAAATTAAAGAAAAAGAGAAATCCACTCCCAACCGCACACCTTATAAAACTCACTGGCGGCCAAGAAAACTAGAATAACCAGAATTGAACTCACTGGAACTTGTGAAGAGGTGTCTTTATATGAAAAGTGAAAAGAGGCCTACAATGAAAGAAGTGGCTATGGAATTAGAAAGTTTAAGGAAGTACAGAAAGGATCCATGGGTTAATCAACAAAGTCATGAAGAGAGTAAAAGTTTGCTAAGTGAGGAAGCACCAACAGACATTTACGCTTTGTCAATATGTCCTTCTACTGGTGACATATCTGGGCAATATAGTTTCGATAGCAGCACGACATTTCCGCTTAGTAAGTCATTCTACTAGTGCGCAATAGGTATACGAAGTTAATGTGTCGGGCTTTCTAATAGCATTGTGGGGTCCTACGTATAGACAAAAACACTTTGCAAATATGCAGTAGTCAATTGTGAAAGTAGATTTTTCTTCGTTTGGGTCGGAATCGATCGTTTGTAATAAGGTGAAGACCTTGTGTGTTCATGTTATGATTTGTGAATTCATTATGATGTGGGTCTGTCTCATGACATAATATTTTTCTAGTCGAGAAACCTTGTAGTAGTACAGAAATCGAAGCAGTGAACTCAATCCTAAGCCAATCCCAAATGTCTCTTAAAAAATCCGGAAATGGACCAAAAACAACCACCCACAATTTTAAATTGGGATCGTATTTTGATTTTATATGTAACAGATAGAACAAGTGAATGAGCAGTTATATATTTTATGTTTCAAAAATATTAATCTTTAATGGACGAATCTATAAGACATAATAATGCTCAAATCACCGATATGTACAGGGGATTTTAAATGAGGGATACGATTATAAATTATCAAATCTTTTTTTTAAGTAAGTTAATCTTAGTTTGAAAAATCTACATCATGTAAAAATAGTCATGGTTACCTACCAATCTCAATATCTATGCTCCATGTGGTTAGGAGAAGAGGGTCTTGGATGATCAGGCTGGTGCAGTTTACCCAAGACCCTATTAGCTTTGTACTCAATGTTATGAGTTAATAAATCTGTCTTTTTGGCATTCGAAAAAATATTTATGCTCCATCTATCTTCTTCCCCATTGTGGGACTTCAAGAAGCCCAGAAAATCACCGGCCTTGGAATAATTTCGTTAAGACTGTTCAAATGGCAATGTTTTTTAGTGCGACCGCTATGCTATAGTACATGGCCGAAATGAGTGAATGAGTGGCTGCGAGATCGGACCTGATCCTTGAGACCCCGTTCCTTTAAGAATTTTGGATTTTAGATTGTAATCATTATCTTATTTTTTTCTGATCATTACTCTCATTTTTCTCTTAATCTTTTTTCAATCATTATCCTTATTTTTAATCATTACTCTATTTTTATCTACACTCATTATCTAGAAATCCAAAATCCCAAAACGAACGGGGTCTCACTGTTTTTTGCTGGAATTCCATAACTTATGTTCTATGGTCCAATTAACAATGGCAGAAGAGCAAATCCACCAAAGATTAAGCCGCGGAAGATTAAGTTGGCGGGAAAAAATGGCGGTTTGTCGTGGTGGCATGGAGCTCGCTATCCAACGGTGGGTAGTTGGGCTGCCTCCTCCTCCTTCTTCCCACACCACCCGCCCCCCTCCCCTCCCCTCCCCTCCCCTCCCCCCTACCACCCCACCCCCCAACCCCCCCCCCCAACCAAACTTTTATATATCCCAAGTATAGGAGGGGTCTTGGTATCCCCTCCACTCCGTTTCAATTTTTTGGCCATTTTTCGAGCATATTTTGATGATCGGCTTCATTCAGTTTTTAGAATTCGGCAAGAATATTAATCTTGTCAAAAATTATGATCATAGGACTTTAGTAAATACATGATCAGCACACATGAAATGCACAAGAAAACAAAAACTGATTTCCTATTCAGTGTGTTTTTTGATCCAATTTTTGTTTTTTTTTCAATTTTCATGTGTTGTGATCATGTATTTACTAAAATCCGATGAGCATGACTTTTTTGAAATTAATTTTCTAGTCGAGCTCTAAAAAATGAACGAAGCCGATCATCAAATCGTGCTCGAAAAATTGAAAATGAACTGGAAGGAAATACCAAGACCCGTTCTATACGTGGGACAAACAAATTTTATATTATTGAACCCTAATTGTGGACAATTTAAGATTCACCTATTGTCTGTAAAAAGTTATTATTTTGATTTAACTCTAGAACCACCTCCTTGGATCCTGAACTCAAATTTCTGCTGCCAAAAATGTAAATAGAGCGTAATCCAAAAAATATAATTTGCTAAGTTTGTTTAGCCTGAATAATATATTGAGATATACAGCTCAAAGAATATGTTTTTGGACTAGCCTCTAAACAAATTGCGTGCACTTAGGATACCTTTTAGGGGAAAATTGGTATAGAAAGACTTGAAATCTGTAAGTCCCAGAAAGCTGCGTCCTATTTGGTTGGCAATTTCATTTACAAACACACTTTTGTTTGTATCCCATTTTTATCGAGTCAATTTTTTTTTAATTTTAAGCTAGCGAGTCTGTATAAGATTTGAGTGGAAGGAATCTTGTTATGTAATTGAGAGTGAGCGTATCGACCGGATAAAATAGGAAAGATTTACGTGATTAACTTTCCGACTTGCTAAACAACTTGGGTTAGCTCAGTTAGACAGGACTCTTACATCTCACTAGGAGGTTAGGAATACAGTCTTTCTGCCTGTGTGGCTGTTCTTTCTTTTATATTTATTGGAGTTATTTCTCCCCTTAATGAGGCTTGTAATTGAGTTAGGCTATAATGATTGTGGTCCCTTAATCGAGTCTTTCCAGTTGATCGGGCCATTTAGTGGCAGCTAGCCTCTCAATATACGTGATAAGAAAGATTGCAATACTTCAAATAAAAGGGAGGGGTTGTGCTCTCCAAAGTTGTCAAGAGATTGAGGAAAAAAAAAACAGTAGTGTTTTTCCCATTTTGTTGATGATATTGCCGTGTGAAACATGAGAAGGAAAAATACCCATTTTATGTTTAGCCGCCACTCTTGAGGGATATATTGGAAATGGTCTTTGCTTTGTTTTGTCTTGGAGTACAGTGACAACTCCATGAATTTTACATGCACATCTTTGATTCAACTATTTGATCAAATTGCTTTTCAATGTATTTTTGGAAGTATCTTGGAAGACTTATGGATTTAAGGCAATGGTGGTCAAGCATTGCTGCATTGGGTGTGGTGAACGAGTGATTCGACAAGTAGGTCTTAAGGCGATTGTGAGGATTCAAATCGTAGGTAAGATTACTTCACTACAAGAAATTACCCAATTTCCGACTAATTTTCCCGACTAAATAAAACTTAGTCGGAAATATTTACACCATTGCCGACTAATTACTATTTAGTCGGAAAATAGTAAAACTATCACCGACTAATTATTTTTGGTCGCCAAAACACTATTTTTCTCGACTAAAATTAATTTTTAGTCGCTAAGCATGTGGCGCAAAAAAAGAAATTTCGCACGTGGTGGGGGAATTTTTGGCCGACTAAAAATTAGTCAGTAATTGATAAAATAATGCCGACTAAACTACATTTAGTCGGTAATTATTTTGTTTGCCGACTAAAAGTAAATTTAGTCGGGAAATATCATTTTTTCTAATTTAATTTAGTTTTCTCGCTGTTGAACTTTTTATTATTTTGTGCTCTAGGGTTTGGATATGATATGTTTGATGCTATGTACACTTTTCATGGTACGATTTTTTTTTATTTTGTATTCTGCGAATTCGGATACCATTTGTTAAGTATTTGGTGAACACCCTTTATTTATGGAAGTTATCAATGAATTGTTATTGAATTTCAATACTTGATTATAGTAGATTGGTGAATAAATGTTGCTAAATTTAATTTTTTGTGAATCACCAAAAATAAAAAATCTAAAGCAGATTTTAGAATTACTATTAAAATTTGTAATATTAAATTTGCCGACTAAAGTAGTTGGTAAAAGATGCCCTACTACTGCAAATTCTTTTCACATTTACCGACTAATTTAGTCGGTAATTTATCAAAATATTTTCCGCAATTTACCAAATATTTGCCAACTAAATAATTAGTCAGTAATTTATCAAATATTTGCCGACTAAATAATTAGTCGGTAATTTATTAAATTTTTTCGACTAAATAATTAGTCGATAATTACTTAAATATTTGCCGACTAAATAATTAGTTGGTAATTTATTAAATTTTTTCGACTAAATAATTAGTCGATAATTACTTAAATATTTGCCAACTAATAATTAGTCGGTAATTAATTAAATATTTTCCGACTAAATACTTTGTCGAAAATAATTCACATTAGCCGACTAAAACAAAAATTTTCCGACTAAATATGTTTTAGTCGGTGATTACCTTTGCCGACCGCAATACCCCGACTAAATTGCCGACTAAATTCCTACCTTTTGCCGACTAAACTGTTAGTCGGGAATGGTGTTTTTTCTTGTAGTGCTTGTAACTACACATGGAGTACTGTGCTTTGATTCCTTCCCCTTTTATTTTTACCCATTTGGGGTTTTCCACATGTATCTCGGTGTTCGTTGTTTGTTTGCTTTCAGTTTGTGATATTGTTTTACTTTTCGGTTGATGGGTTGATTAATTGAAGATATAAAACATAGTGAATTTAAACCTAGGCAATTTAGGATTTTTCGGAAATTAACATTCTCACTCGACTTGATAATTCAAATATTATACAACCACACTCAAAATCATACACCCAAATACACACATAGTGTGTGTGGGACCCGTGTGTCTTGTGAAAGGGTATGTATTTGGGTGTAGTTGTAGCATCTCTCTTGATAATTTTGGGATGCGAGCCAGTGTGTAATTAACTGGGTGTCTCTAAAGTCTCGAGACCTACTTGCCGAGAAATGCTACACTTAACAACATCTCGTTACACTCTGACGTGGCAGTGTCCCACAATTGGGCAGATTTTGCTAATTAGGTACTTCCTCCGTGCAGATATAATAGCCTCTCGTTCAATTCTAACCAAATAAAAAATAAGTTATATATTTAAATTAGTAATGAATTTTATATCCAATATGGATCTTGTTTGATAGATTTCAATTAGTTCTATAAGACAATGTTTTCAAAATTACATAAAACATAATAAATTAAAAAATATAATCGATCGAAAAATGACACGAACTACCAAAAAGAAATATTAAATCCATACGGAGAGAGTAGAATGGTTCTTCCTGTGCAATGATTTGCCATGAACTTGCAGATTCTTACTTGATTGATTATGCCGTGCTTGAATCACTGTCCATGCCCAATGTTGCTCCTTTTTATTGGCACATGCATATATACTCCAAATCAAAACAGAAAACTAAGCTCTCTCAAAAGACCAAATTAAGACACCATCTTTAATTCCTGAAAGTTGCATGAGAAAGCAACATGACCATCTTAGTACAAGTTAAAGATTCATCTCCCTACATGTGGGAATTAAAAAAACTTCTAAAGTACTACATGACTATTCGTCCAATTATAATATTATATACTCCTACATCACTATCGTCTTGCAAGTACTGTCCAAGGAAAGGCCATCTACTACCACAAAATAGGGCAAACACCGTAGAGAGGCAGAAAGAGTCCACCATTTCTTAAAACTCAGGAGACCCCAATCCCATGGATATCCACCTACTACCATGCACTAGAACAAGTTTGAGTGAACCTGCCAACCACACATACATCTATGCACAGATTGTGCACACATTTTGTTGTGGGGTCTACTACGGATCCCACATAAATGATCCGACCCGTTTATTAAATGTAAAATAATTTTCAAGAGTCCTCGTAAAAAATCGACTCAATCTAATACTTATAAGTGCTCGATCCAATCATCTAAATTTTCATTCAGATTTTCGGGTAATGAAAAGTTAGATGATTTGATCAAGCACCTATAAGTATTGGATTGAGCTTATTTTTTATGAGGACCCTTGAAAAAATATTTTACATTTAATAAACGGCTCGGATCATTTGTATGGGACCCATGGTGGGCCCCCACAGCAAAATTTGTGCACAAATTGTGCACAGATTGTCTGTGTGGACAGATTTATCGAGTTTGAGTCCTTCAAAATCATGTTCACTTGTGAGCTTCAAAATTGAGGATACAAATAAAGGCAAACAAAGGATTCCATTGAAAAAAGGTGATGATCACCGGTTCGAAATGCGGAAACAGTTTTCTCCACACGCGAATATATTCTCATGCGCGACGATAAAGTAAACAAAGAGGGTACTGAAAAGTAAAAGTACTGGTACGGATCGGAGTTATAGCTCATGCTAGTTGATTACCAGAGCCAACAAGGGCAAAAAACTAAAGTTGGTCATGCATTCTCGCAAATCTCCCAAATAGAAAATCAGCAAAAACAAACAGATCACTAAACTACACAATCAACTCATCAAATTTAGTCAATCAAACTAACCACAAAAAATTCTCAATTTCGTAGTGGATCACAAACCCTAATTTTTTTTGGGTATTTCACCTCTACGTCCAGACAATAGAAAGTAATTCCCACCAAGTTTCCTCTAATTAATGAGACATTAAAACCTTATGAAAGTTTCTAAAATCCTAAACACTGAAAGTGCCTAACCCCTAGGGCACCTTTTGAAAGTGTCTAAACTCTAAGGTACCCTCTGAAAGTGCCTAAACCCCTAGGGTACCCTATGAAAGTGCCTAAACCGCTAAAACCTTATAATAGGAAAATACCACCATAAACCTATATAAAAGTGCCTAAATTAACCTAAACCTTAGGACTCTATAAAAGCGCCTAAATTTAAACCCAGGGTATCCTAAAACCTAAAATCTTAAGGTACCCTAAAAACCTAAAATCCTAGGGTACCCTAAGATTTTAAGGTACCATAAAACCCTAGCATACCCTAAAACTCTAGGGTGACACTTCCATTAATGGTAAATATTTTTTTGTAAAAGTATTTCAACTACAAGAAAAATCACCTTTAATAGCGATCGAAAAACGCTATTGAAAGGTATAGATAGCGTTTTTTGAAACGCTGTATTAGCCGACGTTATAAAAAGTCTGAGACCTAATATAGCGTTTTTTGCCTGCTATCTATTTTATAGTTTTTATAGCATTTTTGGATCGCTGGCTATCTCGTAGTTTTTATAGCGTTCCTAGAATGCTGTACATTGTGCAGTTTTTTTATAGCATTTTATGATCGTTGTATGTATTAGACCTATTATAGTGTTTTTAGAACGTTGTATAAGTTGTAGTCTTTTATATAGCGTTTTGTGAACGTTATGTATGAGACCTATTATAGCATTTTTCGAATGCTGTATAATTTGCAGTTTTTTATATAGCGTTTTATGAACGTTGTATGTTTTGTAGTTTTTATAGCATTTTTTTAAATTCTATCATTGTACAATTTCTATAGCATTTTTCAACTGCTATGTTTGTTTAACCTTCCATAACACAAAACTTGCTACGTATGCCACACTTTCTTTCTGTAGCAATTTTCCTTATTTTATACAACACTATAATCCAATATTCTGATTAGCAAGCTCATGCAACAATACTAACAAAAAAACAAGATGGCTCCAATAACTTCCTTGGCATTTGGCAATATATTTGCAATTTGCATAAAAAGCAACAAAATATGTCTCCAAACATCAGTATGCTACATGTCTTTTCCACATTTCTATCTATCCCAAAAGTGAAGTACAAGCTTTAATTGGCACCAAAATATCAACAAAATGGCCTTCTGAAACATCTATGTATCCCAAAAATAGAGTTTAAGCCTTGGCACCAAAATATTAACAAAAAGGTCGTCCAAAACATCTATGTATTCCAAAAATGGAGTTTAAGCCTTGGCACCAAAATATTAACAAAAAGGCTTCGAACCAAAACAGTCCTTACAAGCGATCACGAGAACCAGCGCACTAGCAGATCATACCTATATCAATCTTCAACAAAAAGTCACAAAAAAACCTTCTCTCTCCTTTATCAACCCAAAAACCTACATATCATAGAAGCAAACATTTCAATTGATGGAGTTATAACAATTTCTACTAAACCAAATTTATAAACAATGGAGTATACTAAATTTTTTTTTTTTTTTTTGACATATATAAGTGAAAAAAAAAGTACATTACCCTAGGTTAGATTCCATAAGAACCTTGTCAACCGGCCATGCAACGGTACATCCAACAGCTTTTTCAATAGTAGTCATAGAACTTGTTTGCCTCCACAAAAACATTTCAGGCTTCTTTGGAACAACCACCCAAACTCTCATTCCGTTAGGTCCAATGAGAACATGATGAACAGTTGCACTTGGATCACTAGAAGACCAACATCCTTCAGCAACTACTTCTCCCGTCCCCATCCAATCAAGCAAAATGCACTTGCCGCTATGTGGGTTAGTAGTGTTAACGCTCTTTAGCCACAAGGCAATGCAACAAAAACAAAAATCAACAATGTAAGTGTAGTGAAAAACTAAATTTAAAAACACTGATAATCTGAATAATTAACAACTCCACTTGCCAAATATAGGATACAAAATTACATGAAACAAACTTGCCTCTCTTCCTAATTCTCATGGCTGCAACTAACGTGTATATACATCCTTAAACTGCTAGTTTTAAGATTGCAATACACCATTATATTATTCACTGGCTTGAGCATCAGGTGGATTATGTTTGTGCCCCTGGTTAATTTCTAAGAAAGCATCAAGAAGTTAGAATGAGTTACTCTGGCAATGGACTTATATTTTCCCCTTATTTTTCTTGAACTTGAAACAAACAAGCAAAGAAAAATACGAAAGAAAGAAAGCCAACAAATCCATCTGTTGCTTCTTCACCTATTGGATAGGATAACCTTTCGTCTTCTCATGCAAAGCTGTACATGAATGGAATGAACAAGATGCTTAGAACATACTATGGTTAGAGAAAAATAATTCAGGAGAACAGGACTACGAAGCAGTTGCAGACATGGAAAAGGAAATTTGTTTTTAATTTTAGTAGTGTAACTTGCAGCACTGTGGAAGCTAGGAGCTGTTCACATGGCAGGGACTGTTTTGTGTTGCAAAGCAAGGAATAGATGCTAACATGAGTTCAGTGCAGTTTTTTTTTTGTGACTGATGGGGCATGGCAGCAAGCTTCTTTAAGAGAAGCAGCTGCTCGGGTGAAGTTTGGAGCAAGGGGATCAAAGCAAGTTTCACAAGTTGATGTGCGTTATGCTGAGCGAGAATGCAAACGGCAGGTCTACCACTTGGGAGAAAAACTATGATTATAATTGTGCAAATAGGGGAAAAAATAACTATGATTCATGATCTTGAAGTTGCTAAGACCATACATACAGACTAAGAACAACTAGCTTTAGAGATACGTAAAAGAGTAGTGAAAGAGCAAAAGAGCTAATGGTCCAATACATAAAGGCAAAGAAAGTGGCACCCATTACGCTACACATTTTAACTAGGACAAAACCAAGATTATGAGAGGGAAAAAAAGGAAGTGCATGCTGTCATTTCAATTGGCCAAGATCCCTCCCAAAACATCACCAGAATAGTAAGGCAAATAGGAGCACTATTACAAACAAAACAAAACTAATCCATCTTGAGCAATTGCTGTCATTTCAATTGGCAAAGAAATAGGACGTTTTCAGCATTTTCTTGTGGATTAGTACTCCAGACATCTCTAAGATACGAGTTGAAAATACTCAAGGTTGTGCATGTGACAATATATGTGCCACATCATATGGTTCTTCTCATACTCGCCAAAAAACTAACCATCAGAAAAATCAGGTGATCAATGACATGGCATATGAAACTAATGCTCGAGAAAGCCCTGAAAGTAGTGTCTGAAGGAGTGATGGAAGGACAAGTAGTGGCGGTTCAAAAAAAAAGGACAAGTAGTGCGAGAGATAGACACATTGATGAAAAGATCTGCTATTTAATTGGTCTATAGATAAGATTGCCCTTCCACTATGTTGAACCTAGGTTGATGCTGCAGTTGAGGAAACGTTTGGAATCAGATTCTAAAAATTCGGTAAGTATATTGTTAGGCTATGTTGATCATTTTCAGAGTGTTAAATCGGAGGACGTAGGTTGAGGCTGTGGTTGGTGTAACATCCAATGCTCAGGGACAGCAGCAGCCGTAGAAAAATAGCAGTAGCAACAACAACAAAATAGCAGCAACAATTACACTTTTATGATGCTCTATGATGCCTTCACATCCAAATCTGGATGCTCTATGATACGGCAGACACAAAAGCAGAAACATAGCAGCAGTAGCAGACACAACAACGTACAGCAGAAACACAGTGTAGACACCCCAATCCGATTCCCAATCGTTTTACTTCTTTTTCAGTTTCTTGTTCCCCCGATGATGAATCAGGCTGAAAACAGTTTTGAGAGAACGGAATGGCTTGAGCTTGGTGTGCGTGGAACCCATCCTTAACCCTAAAACCCTTAAACCCAAACCTTGACTGAAGGTTTGACCATCACGCGACCCACTGGGTCTCTCGCGCGATGATCTACTTGCCAGGTGGTGGTCAAAGTCAAACTTTGACTAATTGACTGTCGCGGGGAAGCTAGAACCCTCGCGCGATGGTCAACGCCTGTCATATCCATTAGTTTCCAGCTGAATTTTATGATGATTAGGGGTCTACAGGCCTGTGCAACCCCGTTGCGTCGGCTGAACAGCGTTTTGCAGGGCCACCCTTGCACCACCTCTCCCCCCACTCTCCCATCAACCTTCATACCCTACTTCTCCACCAAGTAAGTGCTGCCAGCCTTGTTGGCTGGCTGCATTGCCTTGCATCACCACCAACAAACTCTCACTCCTTCTATAAAAAGCCCCCATGGTCTTCATTCCAAAGGGTTACCAAAAATTTTCCAAAAGAGAAGCAAGAGCTACAAGCTTGATCCCTTCTTTCATTCAAGTCACTCCCATTTACTCATTTATCAATCCATACCACCTCACTCAAGCCATATTCAAGACACTCAAGCAAAGGTATAATCCTTATTGTTTACTGTTTTGATCCCTGAGGGGGGCTGATAGGGCCAAGGCTAGTAATCAATACTAGTCCTGGTCCTAAAGCCAGCAAATTTACAAGTTGCTGCGGACAGGCAAACCCACGCGCGAGCAACCCATTCCATCGCGCGACAGTTCTCTTTTGCGTGATAAGGTTCTCATGGGGATGGGATCCTGGTCCATGTTTACTTATCTGATTTCATGTCTCCCTGTCAAATAATATTTAGTATATTCCACTGTGTCGCATATCAAAAATATGTAGGCTAGCTTAGTTTACTTACCTGTTTATTTTGGAATGCCCCTGGGTCGCTTCTGAATATGTCTCAGAGCCCAGGCATGTAAAGCAATTCCCGGAAGTCCAGTCAGGACCCTCGCGCGATACTCTGACTCCATCGCACGATGGTTTGGCCATTTCCAATAATTGCCCTTGCATGGGCAACTAGGCTCTTGGCCTCTTTTTTGATACCCTCACTGTTTAAGGGTTGCATTTTATTCCAGTTGTCTTTGATTGTAATAATTGCTTACTTTCAGTACATATAAACTTCTTGGTTTGGCCCTGGGTGTGCACTGGTCCTTCCAGAGCCCAGAAGGGGATAAAATTTAACCTGTTGGTGGGATGTTGACAATCGCGCGATGGTCTAGAAGTGTCGCGCGATGGTGTGATTTGCATGCAACGGTGCCCGTGCATGCAAGTTGGCCACTGCTCGCGATAAATTCAAGCCAAGGCACTGTTTTGACATCTTGGAATCAGTGTTTAAATGTTATCTCATCTCTTCCTTGTCATCTTATTCATCCATACTTTTACCTATCATATCCTGCAAATATGTTACAGTTTTAATCCCCGATTAACTATTTCCCCGCCCTAATTGGCTAAAAATTGATTAATTAAATGGAATCGCAAAACAAACATTTTCGCAAAATACCTAAGTAGAGACCAATCTCTGGATTGGGTGAGAGGGGTGCCATAAAAACCTTCCCCCCTTGTAACCTGGCTCCCGAACCCAGATATGGTTATGACGGACTGGTTCCTTAAACTTTTTCAAATCAAACAGCACGGCAAATGCTTCGAATTACGGTTCCTTGAAAATCGGACCTTCAAATCCAAGTGGCGACTCTGTATTTTTCGCGAGCGCTTGTCGTCCAGCTTAAAAGCGCTCCCGCGAACCGGCAGCATTTCTCTCTTCTCAAAAACGGGGAGGGGGGAACGAAATCCTTTCACCAAGGAAAGAGAGAAATATCGGGCATCCGCATGCCCACAGTGGCGACTCTGCTGGGGATCGAACCAATATTAATCCATCTTTAAAGTTTAAAACACCTTTGAACAAATCCTTAAAAGTCTGTCAAAACGGTGAGCTTCGCGCTACCGAAGGTTAGGATGGTGATTTAACAGGACCCCGCGTCCGGCCAATCTAATCTGGGACTTTTTCATTTGTTCGAAAAGTGTTATTTCCTCTAAAAATGGATCAAATAAAAGTGAGCCAAATTTGAAACAGCATTTTGCGAATTTACGAATCCATTCCATTAATCAAATTTTTAGCATTCTCATTTACATCGATGTGGGATAACCTCGTTGGATCGTTTTGGCAATCCGGCACGGTTTACCGAAGCCCAGGGACCCTGAATGACCAACAACCTTCGACGATGATGAGTCATTCTACCGTTCGACTGTTGCTCTGCGATTACGCGGGCAGCGGGAGGTGTATCTTGGCTCTAGTCCGAGGAACCTGTTACAAGCCAAAACCAGCCTTTGCATATACAAAGTACTAGCACTCTCCAAACTAGGACAGGTACCTGCAGGGTAAGATTACTTGCATCTAACCCCCATATACTGTCGACGTGTTACTGCTTTCCCTATCGCTTGCACTGTACATACATATACCGTTTTGCGTAGAAGCATGTTTAGGGCGGCTCCTAGGTTCTCTCTCCTTCGAGTCTGTCTTATGTTTATTAGGACATTGCCATAGCCCGATGAGGAGTCGTGCATCTCGATGGTGCACGTTGTCAATTTTCAAAATCCTTAGATCAATTAGACTTTGGGAAATCAAAGTCTTCAAAGTCTTTGGCTAGTTACCCGATCGAGATTCCAAACAGAAAGCAAGGAACAAATGGAGAAAATGTCGTGAAGCTTACACCACATTGGTTATCTTGCGAAGAATGTACACCATTTAGGCTATGGCACTGTGCTGCCTACGCCACCTCGGTTATAGTATCACGTCGTCCACACCAAATTGTTCCAAGTCCAAAGTTGGAACTCCCGAGACGGAATAACCAAAACCTTAGACTGCTTTGACATCTCTTCGTCTTAGTTGATACAAGTAAGGATACACCTCGAAAAGATTTCTGAGGATCACCGGCAGTGTCCGAACATCATAAGACAAACTTGTCTGCTAGTCTTAGAGTCTAAGGGCGACACTGACGACGGTGGCTATGTTTTCGCTTTAGTCTTTTATTTTAGATTAAAGTTATTGTAGGGCCCTTATTTGAGCCTTTTCTTACTTTCTGCAAGCAAAGTTCTGAATCATTGCACCGCCAAGGAAAGTATCGAGGCAGAAAGCCAAACCCACTTGGTAACGTCTGCATCGGAATCCGGTTCAGAGGTTAGTCAGATCTCAAGCCCAGTCAGTCACCACGGAAGACTCTCCGCGTTCTTTGCTCGCCACTCTACAGTCAGCTTCATCTCCTATCCTTGAAGAGACAGAATCTCCGGGATCACCTACCCCCTCCTCTGCATCAAGCACCTCAGGACCACCAATCATGGCAGATCAACCACAACCACTCTCTTTGGAAACCATCCTCATGAACATCCAGGCTAGCATTACTGCTATATAGCAAAGGGCCGCTCAGACAAATGCCAACATGACCTGCTTGAATGACCTCTTTAACACTCGTCTTCCTCCAACTGTTCAAAAGAAGGGCGAGGCCGAAGAGGACATGCATGAGCAGCCCACCATGGTCGAAGATCCGGATCATCCAGGGCATTTGATAGCTTTGGTCAACCCTAGGGGAACTCGAATTCCCGCTCAGAATCCAGGCATTACTGCTGTTAAAACTGTTCAGCACCCTGACATGACTGCTCTTGCGGCCAAGATGGCTAAGCTGGAAGAATCCGTTTCAAAATCTAAGAAGATCAGTGCTGGGGGAATTGACTTGGACCGCCTCTGCCTCTATCCTGATGCCAAGCTTCCCGACAAATTCAAGATGTCTGATATGGCCAAGTTCGACGGCAGTGGCGATCCCAAGACTCATCTCTATGGTTACCATGCTGCCATGAAACTCTTTTCAGTAGAGCCCGAGGCTATGTCTCAGCTGTTTCCTCAAACCCTCTCGGGCCCTGCCTTCTATTGGTTTCTGTCACTCGACATCGTACTACAAGAAAAAACACCATTCCCAACTAACCTGTAGTCGGCAATTGTAGGCTTTTTAGTCGGCAAAAACATTTCCCGACTAAATATTTTGGTCGGCACGTTAGTCGATGGAACGAGGTTGGCGAAGGTTTTTACCGACTAAAAAAGGTTTAGTCGGCGAAAGTATATATGTTTACCGACTAACATAGTCCGACCAATACTTAGTCGTTACATGTATTTAGTCGGCCAAGATTAACCTATTGGCCGACTAAGAGTTTGGTTGGCGAATGTTCTATTATTTGGCTGACTAATATTTTAGTCGGGGATTTGTACCATATTTGCCGACTAATGGTTTAGTCGGAAAATGTTTAACCGATTAGCCGACTAATTGTTTAGTCGGGGAATGTGTTTTAATTATTACCGACTAATAGTTTAGTCGGTAATGTCTTTTCGAATTAATTAATTTATGACCTATTGGCGACTAAACTTTAGTCGGGAGATGTATTTTTACTATCACCGACTAATTATTTAGTAGGCAAAAGTATATACAAATGGGTTATTGGCAACTAAACTTTAGTCGGAAAATGTTTCATACCAATTTGTTATTCCAAAATATTCTAAAAAAAATTTCCACATTATTATTCCCTGTAAATTTCAGCCAACAATCATTAAATCCACAAAATTGCCAACCTAATGCAATTAATACAAAATAAAAATTCCAACAAATAAATACAAACTTTCATAAATAGGGGTATCCACCAAATAGTTAAAAAACATGTATTCAAATTCTTAGAGTGCAAAATAACAACACGTCCACCACGATGGGAAAATAAAAATAAAAAATCCAAGCTCAGCAACAAAATATATCCAAACCTCGTGGACACTCAACTTGAACAAACGGATAATAAAAAAAAATCCAAGCACGTCCACAACCAAAATCCAACTTCGATCTTCATAGTCAATAACCAACATCCTGCACGATACTCCATTAAAACGCCCTCCCTGTAAAAAACCAAAAAAAAAAAAGAACAATCTATATTTAATATTTAGAGTTTTTTATGAAACCACCCCCAAACTATCACTTATTTTTCTACTTCACCCTTGAACTATCAAAATCACCTATTTCGTCCTCGAACTATCCATATCCCATCCTACTTGGTCCATAACCTAACGCAATCCAATATTTTGGACGGCAAACCCAACCAAAAACTACACTCTCCACCAATGTAAGGGTAGAACTGAAATTCCACCTTCCGAACACATCTGTGATAGATTAACAGCTAGTAATATAAACCATTACGCTTGAGCAACAAAACAATTACACGAAACTAACATCACCTAGTGAGCACGGAAAATTCATCCTGAAAACATTACAACAAAGACCACGGGAATTCATGCAAACCAGAAAACTTGACTAATGGAATTGCAACAGAAAAGTGATCATTTAAATGCAAACATCAGAAACTATGCAATGCCAGGACTATCGAATTGTTAAATTACGCTTAGCTTGGTTTCTGATACCAGTACTTGCAATTATCCACACCATTTCTACACATTCATTCAACAAGATGATTTGGCAGAGGTAGCAGTAATACGGGTAAGCCACATAAAGATTTATAAGGAGAAACTCGCCTTAACCCTACTGAAAACCTTGGAAGGTATAATCAGTCTGCTTGGTTACATAAACCATCTTCAAACCCAACAGCATTCAATGGGAAAATCTGTAAAGTCCCCATAAGGTCTGGCTTCTATCTGCTCTATCATTAAGTGTATCCTCAGCAACTAGGGAATGAACTCGTTGAGTGAATTTTTGCTAAAATAGCTTTAGATTTACTGAGAAGCGCATGCCTATAACATGACTTATTGTATCCATGTACTCAAACTAAAGAACGATGTCAATACCTTGTCATTTATCCACATTATATTCTGTTGGTATCGATTTACACATTACATATTTTGTGGGATTCAAAACAACAGCAGAAAGCTAATAACCGTAAGTTTTTTTCAAAGCACAATTTCCAACATCTGTTTGATATAGCAGAATTTAGCTTTAGGTTTCTTGGGAGTTTTAACTTCCTTGTAAACACTACCGGAGCCAGCTTGGGTCTTTAGGCCTCCGAACATCTACATATTTTAGGGGGCCCTCCTACTTTGATACCCCTTATAATAGTACAACAACAAAAAATTGCTCTTAGGCCTCTGAGAAGTTAGAACCAGCCCTGAACACTACAAACAAAAGGCCATAACAATTTCTGTTTGCTCTACCTGCTTATTGTGCAAAGCTTATACAGTATAGCACATGTGTTATACTAGCATTAGATTTTATATGTTGTTAACTTCGACTATATACGAGTACCCTTTTTTTTCCCCCACTAAATCTACAGAGGTGCAGTTTTTAACATTGTTCAAGTAGGGAATAAAAGTAAAAGAGCTAATATTTATTTGGTGGAATGGAGGTTATAAGTGAGTATTTTAGGAATAGAATCTATAGAGTGAAAGGGAAGGGATAGATCAAAGGACTGAAGACAAATTTCAAACTAAGGGGTGCCAATTGGGGGATGCACTCTCTCGGTAAAGAGCCACTATGTTCATGTATTGGAGAGGTGGCTGTACATCTTACACTAAAGATACAAGTATGAATGAGAAGCACTGCTCCCGCATTTGATAGAGCACTCCACCATTATCACCTCTACTCTCGCTACCATTCCCACCACCACTCCTTCATTGTGACGGAACCTATAAACAATCAAGTCTCCCTCACTCCCTCCCTTGATGGGGAATTACTAACAAATAGTTGGGCATGGACTCAATTAAGAAAGAAATAACTCTAACATTAGAGCCACGCAATCTATAACATTAGTTTAGCTTACAACTCAGATAATGCAGCTAGAAAACAGCTCTACTAGAATTTTCTCAACTGGATCAGAAAGAACTAAATTTGTGGGCAAAAAAGAAAATTGAACTTCTAATTTCCAGCCTATGAGAGCAGTAGAGGATGAGAATATACATGGGACACGCACAAACACATATCAGGTAAGAAAAAAATGCAACTCTTGAGAGACCGACTGGTGTATTGGTCCTGCCTACATGAACTTTCACTTGAAACGTAGCGACATTATTAAAACTATGGTCATCGCATAACTCGAACTTTCAGTATTTCCATGATTCCTAGAATCTTTTTCTATTCTTAACGCCTAACTCTGTACCAAGGCTTGTACATAGTCTCCTTTGTAACGTATATCATTTTCTGAGCTAAGTAGTAACTATATCTTTTCCTCTTTTGTTTTTGTACTCTCACTCTTTGAATGGTATCCTCTGCTTCAAACTTGATCTTATGTGCATTAGTATAGGGGTTCAAGGGCTTGGCTCGATTATCCACAAATGAAAAGGGCTCCATTCATCAACTATATAATTCAGGGACTTTAAGAAATCCTCCTTGAACTTCTAATAAGGCATCCCTCTAATTCACATTCCGAAGCTTATAATATACTCCTGAAATCTATCTTGGATAACAGCTGCCCCTCACATTTTGAAAATATGCATTATTTATAAGAAAAGAATCATTATCATTAATAGGCAGGTGGTGATACAACAAAAGTAACATGCACGAATAAACCTGCTCGCAAGGTTAGAATCTAGTATGTTATTGTATGAACACATGAACCACCCAACTCAATTACAGCTAGTTAGATGATAAATGGATCCTTGAGCGCGCATACAAATTAGGCACAAAAAATTAACGCATGACCTAAACCACACCAAACCCACTTGAATTAACCCCCAAATCTCCAATTGAAATCATGCATTTTCCCTTTTCTTTCTCTATCGATTATAGAAGGATTAAAGAAACCCATATCAGATATTGTAGTTTGTGTATGAATTCTAAGGGGGTTGAAAAACCATATCACATAAACCATAGATAAAGCAGAGAGAAAATCATACCTAGTGAGAACTGAGCAGTGCGAGATCCGAATACTTTCATTTGTCAAGACCTTAAACCTGCCAAATGAATTCGTATATTAAGGATGAGTGAAGCATTCTGTCAAAACACGAAAAAGGCAGTCAATTGTACCTAAAAAAATTGAAGAGTAACACCACTATTCCATAAACTTCTCTATAAACAGAGCAACACCAGTCTTAATTTTAAACCCATATGTTTCTGAACTAATGATACAGAAGCAGCCAAGTAGGCTTTCAGGTGTGAGATGTTCTGAACCTAGAACAATCCAAACACGTCTACAATAGACCCAGAACATACAACAAGCACAAGTTCTGGAAACAATATCCTAGGTTCTAATTTCAGCACACAAGGAAACGGTAAGGCCAACAATCAAAACCAGAAAATAAATACAGGACTTGTGCTGTATTAGGGATCTATGTACAGCACCAAATTAAATTCCAGCACTTGAGTACATGTCACTACACCAAATTATGCTTTTTGGCATTTCATAAATGCCGGTAAAGATGAAATTAATGCCGGTAATAGTATTCCCGGCATTTGTTGACGAAAATAAAAAATGCCGCTCAAACAAGTGTCGGTAATACAAAAACGGCATTTGTACAAATGCCGGAAAAAAACCCGGCATTTATTGTTGGTTTTCCCCGCATTTATAAACCGCCGGCAAAAGAATAGCCGAAAATGCATTTATTACCGACAATTGGTGCAAATGCTGAGAAAAGTCGTATTACCGGCATTTTATAAGTGCCGTAATTCTTATCACTTTTACCGGCATTTTCCAAATGCCATTTTTATATATTGGTACGTTCTTTTCATTGCTTTTACTGGCATTTATAAACTGCCACTAAAAGTTTTTCCTTTCTTTAACAAATTATCCTAACATGGTACTACCATTTTTTACAACACAATATCTGCTGCTTACGAAATTGGAATTGCGCTTAACAATATGAAGTTCAAAAAAAAAAAAAATTCAGGGCTAAATTACCCATCCAGCAATCTTCCACTATTGTGCGCCAAATTAATAAGAACATTATATTATACACTAAGATTTCAATACAAGGAGACCATGTGCAGATAGCATCAGTTCAATATGCTCGACAAAATTAAAGAAATAAAATCCTAACACTAAAATTGAGATCACAAAGAAGCTTGAATACAGTCGACGTAAACATCTCACTAAGAACTTGTTCTAAGAAACGTCTCACGGCCATCAGGAGCTGTTACCGAGAAGTTTATCAAAAGGATTATACTGCACAAGACAAGAGATTGAAACCAGGTTCAATAAAACTTGAAGCGACCTTATCATCAACAGAGAGAGAATTGAACATATGAACATCAATGTAGACATGCTCTTTTTTCATAAAAACCATAAATCACATCCAACACGATCCCTTAATACAAATGTCAAATGCCGTGCATCTGAATTTCATCCTCTACTAGCTTAGTTGTTACAAAGCGTAAATAGTACTCACAATTTTAGCAACTTAACTAATACCGAGAGTACCGTGCAAAGAGTAAATATGAATGTCAAATGCCGCACCTATTGTTTTCCTTTTGCCTATCAAACCAAGGGGGAGCAATGCTGATTATAGTTACAGATCATGACTTGTTCGTGAACGGAAAACGTTAGGAAACTCATCATCTCTTGACAAAGAAAGATAACTAAATGCATGCAGCCCTGTTTAACTTACAGCAAGAGTCTATCACATTACAAATCAGTGGTGTTTACATTACAAAATTGCTAAAGAAAGATCATCTTCAATAGACTACAAGAGGATGTGCTCTAAAGTTCTAAACTGCTGTCAAGAAAAAATCTAAGTTTGAAATTGAAAAAGAAACTAGACTACAGGAACTTAATCAAAACATTCCAAAAACAGCGGCCTCCTATACTAACCCAAAAGAATAGCTAAAACCTGTTAATGAATAAAAAGCCATCAACCCAACAATTACCTGCTTATCCAGCCAGACAAGATATTACATGACAGCTGCACCATCCCTTATGTGCGCATCTTTTAACCAATCCAACTCTACAGGGCTCTGGAATGTTAACCACAAAGTCAACCACGAAAAAGAAAGAAAATGTTTTTGGCAGAACAATAGAATATAAATGCAAAAACGTTTGCTATATGTGACCAGCTGCTTAAGGAAAACAAGGGGATCCCATCTCCCCTTATCTCTTTCTCCTAGTAATGGAAGGATTGTATGACATTTTTTAAAAGATCGTTGAAGGACAGTTTACTTACCATCCAAAGTGTGCTTCTCTGTCCATATCTTACCTGGCCTTCGCTGATGATCTCTTCCTTCTCTCTAGTGCTGATTGCCATTATATAAAAGGTCATCAAAGATACCCTTGATGAGTTCTATCATTCTTCTGGGCTAAAACCAAATCTGCAGAAAAGTCAAATTTTCTTTTCAGGGGTGGATCCTGTTGTTAAGGCTGCTATTCTTAATCTCTTACCAATTCCATAAGGCAAACTCCCAGTGTGATATTTGGGAGTACCACTTATCTCCACTAGGCTGAAATATGAAGACTATATTCAGCTTAAGGAGAGGACACAACAAAGGATTACAAGTTGATCTAATAGGGTTCTTTCATATGGTGGTTGTGCCCTTCTAATTCAGTTAGGCCTCTTCAGTATGCAAACCTACTGGTGCTCGCTGTTTATTTTACCTCAGAAGATCTTAAAGGAACTTGAGTCCACACTTGGGTCCTTCTTATGGTCTGGGGTAAATCTTAGAAGAGCAGGTGCAAAAATCAAATGGATGGAAGTTTGTACGCCTTGAGGCTAAAGGAGGTTTGGGGTTTAAATCTTTTAAAGATGGAATAGAACTTCTATGTTGAGACATTTGTGGGCCATCTGTAAAAAGCAACACACGTTATGGGGCAAATGGATTCACAGCTTTATGATAAAGGAACATAATTTTTGGGGTATAAAGATGCCTCAAGACTGCTCATGGACAATGTGAAAACTTCTGAAACTGAGAGAGATGGGCCAGGCCTTTGTAAAACATACCAAGGGTGATTGGTAGGGTACCTCTTTGTGGTTTGACAACCAGCATCCTTGGGGTCCACTGTATAAATTACTAGATGGAAGAACAATGGATGTCCTTGGCATTGCTATCTTAGCTAAGGTAAAACAGATAGTTATGCAAGGCGGATATACATAGACATAGAGCAAGCCAAAACGATATCATTGGATTAACTATAAACGTAAAACCATCAAGTTCTCAACTTCTCGTATATTTGGCTTACCAGTAAGACAAGAATCCGATCTATTCATTGATTGTTTGTCTCTTTCGAAGGTTAAACCATCATCCTCGTAAGTGAGTTACCTATACATAAGTTGGTCTCATAGAACAACATAAATAAAAAACAAAAGCTAGGAATTGTCTATGAAAAAATAGCACGTCAGTAAAAACATAACAAAGAAAAAATGTCAAGCTTACCCAAGAAATGCATTTTGATTGAATGGAGCTCTTCACAACGGTGACCTTGATCTCACTTCCAACTAGCATAGCAAAGACAAATCATTGTTTGAAGGTTGATGCTCATATGCCAAACCAAAATTGGAAAATACATCTAGAGTCTGATGATAAGGTAAGAGGTTAGTAGCTAGTTGCTGCTACTCATAATAAGAAGTAAAAACAGGTTCCAAACTAACAAGAATGGTCTAAAATGGTGCCAATTATTCATGGCTGAACTCTAGATTTCGAACAATAACCTACCCAGAATTGTACATGCATATGCATTATGGTAGGACATTAAAAAAGTGAAACAAAAATTCCTATCAGTAAATGAATTTGGTAGAGATCACCAAGGAAAAAAGGTAGACTTTTAATGCATCTTGGGTTCTGAACCAATTTGCAAAGGGAAAGAAAAACAAAGGGTAAAGAGAAAAACAATGTGTTTCCCAATAAAGAACTAATTTTCAACAATCCTGGAGGACTTACAAGTGCATATCACTAACTAAGTGTAGCTAATGGTAGAAGGTGGGAGATTTAATATGGCCTTAAGATGAGGGATTATAAAATGGTAAAGAAGTAAAAGAGGATATGAATCAATTTGCAACAATAAGAGGGAGATAACTTAGATATGTTAGTGATGGAGGCTCATGTTATATAAGAGAGTTAGCATATGGTGAAGTACCTCACATAGTCAAATGTTTGGCATGAACTTCACCACATTATCTACATGACTTAACTTCGAAGCAGATTAATACATCAGCCTCGATCATCATGGCTCAACCTCAGACTTTGAGTATCCATTAGCATAGATGTAAAACAAATACATGAAATATGTCAATTAAAAGATATTATCATTTGCAGTATCTTAAATTAGCAATATAATCTGTAAACCTCTATAAGACAAAGACACGAGACATCCCGTTGGGCATGTTTTTTATTAGTACGGTGATATTAAAACAGAAACGAACCAAATCGGACTTACTCTTGCTTGTTCAAACTTTCACTTCATAAAAAGACTTCATTTTAAGCTTCACTCTCTACAAAAAGACATGATTGAACACCTTCTACCTACACTGTACACACTATATCCACAGGGTCCTTTTGAGGAACCACAGATAGAGTTAACATGCCAATAATAGGAAATTGAAATACTGCAATCCTTGCAATTTATCAGAAGGTCCAGGAACATCAACCCAATCAAATGATTTCACATGCATTGTGCCATATTGAAGCTTGCCAACACATTCAATCTAGGATGATTGTGAACGAGGTATAACTAGTGAAGATTCCATCTGGCCAAAAAAATGAAAGAATCTCCATCATTTAGTCTCCCACAATCCAATTTTTAAGGGGAAAGAAATTGCAGGAATGGTAAACAACTTTGTGAACACGTAAAACAAATAAATAATGTTTCCTCAATTCGCGCTCTTTCTATGCTTGTAGAAGAAGGGATGTTATTCAAAGGCGCAGAAAGCTCAATGATGTAGCCTACTCTGCGTAGCTCAATCAAGTGCCTACTGCCCAAGAGCTGTAGATGCAATTGCCAAGAACCATTAAAGAAAGAAAAAAAAAAAAAGAGCAACCAATAAGTCAAAACCAAAGGCAACCCCTTCCACTGATCCACAAAGAACCCCTGCAACTTCTGTGATTTATTATGCCAAACAATCTCCTATATTGAACAATTGTATGAGAAACCAAGTGAAGATAGATGAACAAAGCAACTTAGTAATTTATTACTAGTTTCGATCGAAGGTTATTCCTTCAATTCATGACCAGCATAAACAAACAAAACAAAACCAGAGCTGATCACTTAATTATATGCAAGAGGGGCCACTTATTAATACTTATGTTTTCCCAAAAAGCCCGTTATAGTTGATACAGGGCCTACCCGATGAAGCCAAAAGGATAACTGAACAGATAGGAACGTAATTGTTCTTTTACACATTTTATCAAACACTTGGAAGGCTTCCAAAACAACTTAGTTTAAACGCAAAAAAACAGTTCATATTCGAGTCAAATTAGAAGCAAAATATGCCAACAAATAGAGGGTTATATTATAAAGCACTGCACCTCTATATAATCTGGAAGAAACATGGTGCTAGTCAAATTTTCTGTTGTAGAAACTAAGAATTGGAGATGGACTTTCCATTAAATTTTCCTAAAAAGCAATATCACAGGAAGTAAACAAGGAATGCCCTTCACAAGTAGTAATCAATCTCTAAAGTGCTAATTTCTCCATCTATCACATAACACAAAAGATTCAATGAAGAAAATAGGGCTCACATTCATTCCCATCTATCTACCTATGGATCTCTAAATGCATGTATGAACCTTGATGCATATGTAGAATATATACATGTATATGTGTATAAATGAGAGGCACATACAGATTTTGTAGTGATCCTTATGGAACGAGGTCGCCGACAGATCCCAATCCACAAATTCATAGCCACAGGAAAACGAACCCCGGCCTTCACTGGCCCCCACCAAACGTGGGCCTTGCAATCTCCCGAATCCCAGAAAATTGTCTGAAAGCAGTCGTTCTTCTGCTGCGTGTACACAACGAACTTCGAATTGATAGAGGAAGAGGAAGGGTTTCCCTTTGTTTACCAAAAACAAAAACAAAAAAAACGACAGAGGAAGAGTGACGACATCTAGAAACAACAGTGAAATCTCGAAACCCATAAATATAAATAGAGAAAGGATTTGATGTTTAGAGAGATTGAAACCCAGAACTTGATCTAAACAGAACTCTGTGCCTGTGTGTGCTCCAAATCGCATGACAGACACACAGAGAGATCGACCAGGAAGATATCGAGTGTACCTGCGATGACGGTAAGAGATCAACGACCAGTGAAGATGCCGATGAGAGATCGACGACAATCAAGAAGAAATCAAGAATTGGGGCTTTTCGATTGGGGGTTTGTACTGAAGTAGGGTTATGGAGAATGGAGGAAAAATTAGGAGGTTTGTTTAAAAGAAAGGGAAAAAATAGGTGGGAATAAGCGGAAGATTTTGGGTATACAAGAGAGACGACGTTATTTTAGGAGTGATGAAATTTGGCGGGTATTTCTAGAACAAGTGACGTGCAAAATCAGACTAAAAACGGCATTTTTTTCAGAAAAGCCGGTTTTAAGTACTTTTTACCGGCATTTGATATGTAATGCCGGTTTTAAGATAATTTTACCGGCATTCGTATTAATGTCGGAAATAATTAGTTGTATCGGCATTTTATGAAATGCCGGTAATAAAAATACTGTTAAAGCTACATTTTCTTGTAGTGTGTTTTCAACAAATATAATTTGTTTCCAGCATGTTACACTCAATTCCTGCACTTTAACACATAATTTCAACTCTTGTAGGTTATTTCCAGAAGAGGAGTGCTAGGTACAAAGAAAATTGGCAAAGAAAAGACTCTTAAAGTGTACATGAACGGCCCAGATTCACTGCACAGTGACTCTGGGCCGTTTATGTACACTTTAAAGGTCTTTTCTTTGTCTATTTTCTTTGCACGTAGCATTTCTCTTTCTAGAATTCAACAACCAAATTCTTACATCTATACTACAACTACAGCAGATTTAGCACTTAATAGAACTAATGTCAACCTCTTAACTTCAATTCTAGCAATTACAACTTCAATTTCAGCATCACAACAAAAAACTTAAGGAACACAAAAAGATAACAAGGTACAACACTTGAAATGCCAAAAAAAAACAGCCACATACAGCTATTTCAATCAACTATACAAAAAATACAGGTATTTCAAACTTCAAAGAAACAAATGAGAGTACAGGGACCACTTTAATGTGTCCAGTCTCGGGCTGCCTGAAGGTGAGCACGTACCTGTTTAATTTATTTCTAGGTTACAATTTTATGTTGCTTTTTGCTTCTCTTATATTAAGCAAGCACATTAAAATATAATCCTCCAGAAAGTCATATAGATGAGACAATACCTTAATAAAGATTAATCACCTCAGCAAAAGGGCAATGATTGAGATCATCAATCTGCATTTTCAAAAAGGTCAACACACACCCACACAAGCTGGCAGAGAGAGATAGAGCTAAAGACTGAAATTTTTAACGCATGTGGGAAAAAAGCTGAACGATGACAAAAAAAAAAAAAAAGGATTTTTTAATTTTTTTGGGAAACTAGGCCTAAACAATTTAAGAAGAACCAAACGAGGCCTTAGATCCTAAGAGTTCTCCTATTAATCTCCACCACCACCAAACCCTCGTTTTTCTACACACAAAAAAAAAAAAAAAAACCAAGCGTTACATTGCAGGCAGCTCGAGCTGACTCGAATCAATTCTATGGCGTCTAAGGTGATTACACTGACGGCGAAAGGCAAGGCGGCGAAGGGCTCCTCGAGGCCGTCGGAGGACCGGTCGCTGGCCAAGTCCGTCAAGGAATGGACGAACTAGATCATGAAGAAAGCCAAGGTTTACCCACTATGGCTTCATCCCGCTCGTCATCATCATCGGCATGAACTCCGACCCCATGCCCCAATTGGTAGGTCCGTTGGGAGCCCAAAGGAAAGCCCATCGGAGGCCGTTCGCCAACACCCTCTACAGGAGATCTTATTACACACTGTGCATATATCGTGTGTGTGCACGTGTATATGCGAGGATAAAGCAAGCAATCGACAGCAACGAGATTTCGAGGATACCTCAGGGACGCTTGATTTAGGGCAGCTCGATTTGGGGAAGATTGATTTCTCCACCACTGGGTCTCTCCCTCTCTCTCCCCCGCTGGGTTTGGAAAAGAGGGGACCGAGGGAAAAGTACAGAGAAACAAAAAAGATTAAACAAAAAAGAAAAGGCAAAAAACAAATGACGTCGTTTCACCGAAGGGGAAAATTTATTTCCCGCCCTCGAGCCCTTTTTAGCACGTTCCAGATGCCGCCGAAAAATTGGGGACTAAAAACGGCTGCGTGATCATGTGCAACAGTTGCACCATAATCCATATGCACTCAATAAAGAAAAATTTTCGTAAAGTCCTATAATGTACCACTCGAGGACCATCCGAGCTATTTTTTAAAAATCTGAATCGTCTACCTTTTATGTGGTAGTGATTATATCATTCGTGCAAAAAATAAAATAAATTGGATATCATTATATACTCGATCGCAATAACAAAAAATTTCATATTAATGAATCTATGTCCTAATAAATGGGCTTCCCAAACCCAATAGACCCGAAAATTTGCGATAGTGATTAAAACACCAAGAGTAACAAAAAGAACAGTATGGATCGTCATAGGTATGTCGCAATCGTGTGCTTAACGTACATTGGACTATAGCGGAATACACTGGTTTATAACTAGATAAGTTTGATATATACATTTAAAAGGTAGCTGCAGACTCATTTTTTCGAATATTCGATCTAAACCGTTACGATTTAAGATCTTATCAAATTTACTATTCTTCCCTAAATATGTGATAATCGGATGTAAAAAACCACGTGATCAGATCACAGTCGGTGCTTTCAAAGGTATTAAAGTCCTATAATGCATCACTCGAGGGCTACCCGAGCTGTTTTTTGAAAATTGGAACCGTCTACCTTTTATGTGAGAGTGATTATATCATTCGTGCAAAAAATGAAGTAAATTGGATATCGTTATATACTTGATCGCAATGACAAAAAATTTCATATTAATGAATCTACGTCCCGATAAAGGGCTTCCAATACCCGATAGACCCGAAAATTTGCGATAGTAATTACAACACTAAGAATAACAAAAAGAATGGTATGGATCGTCATAGTTGTATCGCAATCGTATGGTTAACGTACATTGGACTACAACGAAATACATTGGTTTAGAACTACATAAGTTTGATGTATAGATTTGAAAGGAGTTGCAGACTCATTTTTTTCGAATATTCGATCTAAACCGTTACAATTTAAGATCTTATCGAAATACATTGGTTTAGAACTAGGTGATAATCGGATGTCGAAAACCATGTGATCGGAACTCATTCGGTACTTCCAAAGGCTTTAAAGACCTATAATGCATCACTCGAGGGCCGCCCGAGCTATTTTTTGAAAATCGGAACCGTCTACCTTTTCATGTGGGAGTGATTAATTATGTCATTCGTGCAAAAAATGAAGTAAATTAGTTATCGTTATATACTTGATCGCACATAATAAAAAATTTCATATTAATGAATCTACGTCCCGATGAAAGGGTTTCCAAAATCCGATAGACCCAAAAATTTGAGAGAGTGATTAAAACACCAAGAACAACAAAATGAACAGTATGGATTGTCATAGTTGTGTCGCAATTGTGTGGCTACAGTACAAGAGGCCCACTTTTATACAATAGAATTATATAATGTATATATTACTTGTTTCAATTGTAAGCATAAAAAGATTGTTGGTCCTGATGGTTTGAGATGTGTGTCAAGTTAAGGACTTGGGTTCGATCCCCATAGGAATTATTTTTTTAAAACCAATTTATTAGGATTTGGATTCGAATCACATGGAGGGGGTTTTTTTTTTTTTTTTCAATTAGTTTTTTTTTCTTATTTGTTTTCTATGTATTTTTTTTAAAACCTTTATTAGATAAAACATAATGCATATTAGTATATTTGTGGTAATTGGTATATTATCATGTTTGAATTTTGATTCAAATTTTCCTAATCATATAAAATATTTTAAAAGCTTATTTTAGTTAAATAAAAGGAAAAGATTAATAAATTATTGAATTATCAAAAAATACATTGAAATCAAAGATCATTTGATATCGGCGACCTCATGATCGAAATACATTTTATGCATTTAGAGACGTTTAAGTGTTATATTGCACTAACCGAACCCCGAATGAGGTATTTTTTGGCAATCAAAATCATTTATCTTTGACGTAATAAGAATTAAATTATTCATCCTAAAAATGAAGTTAAACGCATGTGGATAAACTCTTGATTGGACAACAAAAAACTTTTAATTGAAGAATTTACGGGTCGATAAAGGGATTTCCTTAGCCCAATTGAGCCAAAAATTTATGAGAATCTCATAATTAAGAAGAAAACAAATTGGAACAATTTCGATCAAAAAAGTTGCATTGTAATCAATGTGAATGAGCTTTTCTAGTATAAAGGATGTAAAAAAGTAATCTTCCCTCGCCCGGTCGGAAGCGGAACTGAAGCCTGGGGCTAGGAACCAGAGAAAGGGAAGGTTGAATAAATATTCCATTCCTTTCTTGAATTTTTTTGGAATAAAATTTATTATATTTACTGATTTTTTAAAATAAAAAAAAATGATTTTTACCGACTAATCTATTATTAGTCGGCTAAAATAAATAAATGCCGATCAAAATAATTAGTCGGGAATATATATCATCAGTCAGTCTCAAATGAGGACCACCTTATTTTAACTAAAATGCGGACCTCCTTATTTCTCCCATTTTCCAATCGAATTTCGATGATCCGAACCGCTCAATATGTTCAGAACGTGGTTTTGAAAGTACTCGCGAGAAATCGGCAAAAAAAATGACCGGAAAAGGCTTCATCCAAACAGTTTTTGTTTGAACTATTCGATAAAAAACAAATAAAAATTGCTCGGATGAAGCCCTTCCAGATCTTTTTTTTTTATGATTTTAAGCGAGTACCCTTAAAATCACGTTCCGAACACACTGAACGGCTCGGATCATCGAAATTCTATCTGAAAAGGGAGGTCCACATTTTATTAAAATGAGGTGGCTCTCATGGGAGACGGACTGTATATATCATATCTATTGATTTTTTAAATTCGTAAAAAATGATTTTTACCGACTAAACTTATTATTAATCGGCTAATATGTATAAATAGCGACTACAATGATTAGTCGGGAATATATATTATATTTATTGATTTTTTAAATTCATAAAAAATAATTTTTACTGACTAAACTTTTTATTAGTCGGCTAATATATATAAATACCGACTAAAATGATTAGTCGGGAATATATATTATATTTATTGATTTTTTAAATTTGTAAAAAATGATTTTTACCGACTAAACATATTATTAGTCGGCTAAAAGTAGTAAATACCGACTAAAATGATTAGTCGGAAATATATATGATATTTATTGATTTTTAAAGTGGTTAAAAAATTAATATTTCCCGACTAAACGTTTTTTTAGTCGGCAACAAAGTAGTATTAGCGACTAAAATATGTTTAGTCGAGAATAATTACCACTTTTACAGAGTAATTTATTTTTAGTCGGCAATTGTTCAATTTTTGGCGACCAAATTATTTTTAGTCGGCAATTTTAGTCAGGAATTGTGTAATTTGTTGTAGTGTCGCCAAGCGAAGGACTTGGGAAGACATTGGGGCTGCGTTTATTTCGCAGTACAGCTATAATTCCCAGCTCAAGATGACTACTAGGGAGTTGGAATCCACCAAAATGGAAGCTAAGGAATCCTTCGCGGATTTTGTCAAGAGATGGAGGGCCAAGCGCGCTCAAATGACCGAACGCCCAAGCGAGAGGGATCAGCTTCGTATCATCGCCCGCAACCTCCAGCCTGATTATGCTAGACACTTGGTCCTTGTTCAAGCGTCCTCCAACTTCGACACCTTCTTCGAGTCTGGCCTGGCCATCGAAGACGTGCTGCAGAGTGGGATTCTGTCAAAAGGGGAATCTTCTAATCCGCCAAAAACAAAACCTCGGGCATACTCTGGAAACACCAACGCATTGTTTGGGGGAGGGACTTACTCCAATACTGCAACCAATGGTACCAATGCCTCTTCCTCCAATGCTGCCAACCACATCGCCGAGGTCCATCAAGTGCAGATCCCGCAGAATAACCGGCCTCACAACCAACCTTGTAGCTTCTCTGCATTCGAGGCTCCACTGTCCTCGGTTATGGAGAAGTTGGTCCATTCAGGACATCTAAAGCCTCTTGACCCAACTCCTCTGCCTAAGAACCCTTCACCCAACTTCAAAGCCAATCTCTATTGTGCCTACCACCAAGGGGCCGGTCATCTTACAGATTCTTGTTTTTGCCTCCGTCATGCAATTCAAGACCTCATAGATGAAGGAACCCTTCACGCCCCACCTCCGTCGGCTCAAAAGCTGAACATCCTTTCCAATTCCATGCCAAAGCACAATAATGCTCCACGCATTAACCAGATAGCTCCACTGATATATCCCTCAGCTCCACTATATTTAACCCCACTGACCATATAGCCCCAACGAATCAACCTAGGCCGGTCGTGCCTATCCCCTCTCAACCCGAAGCTGAGATTTCCTATATCCGCTCCGAAGAAGGACAGTCATCCAATTCCAATGCGCCCTTCGTGCGTCTGCAGAATGGAGCATTTGTATTCAACGCTTCTATCAGTGACCTGTTCCACCAGTCCATCCCATCTGTGTAGCTCAACTCTGCCTCTACTTTGGATAGCCCGTACTTCAATATGACGGATCCCAACCTTTCTCCAAGTCTGGTGGACCGCTTCAGATCTACCATATCCCCTCAACCAGAACAACAACTTGACATGCAAGCTGTAGGGTGGGCCATAGCTGATAACAATGACTATGCCACCCCCATAATCAATGAATGGACAGAGCTAGAATTGGACGGTTTTCCGCAAAATCCCGAATATGTCCCTTTTCACCATGCTTGGTATGATGCCTGGATGGCCAATTATGAAGCGGCCATGCTTGACCCTTTGGATGGTTTCTCATTGGACATGTTATTTCAACAGCCTCAGCCTGTTCTGCCAGAGGAAGAGTACTGTTGGGATCCCGAGCCCACTTGGCAGTTTCCCTTAGGGTTTGACCCAAATCCTCCCCAGGGTTACGCTCTGCCCAACCATGAAATTCAGTATTTGGAGGAGGACCTTATCCCGGACGAGACCCGTGTTTTAGGGGAATGCTTTTTCCTTTCTACTCTTAATAGGCTAGTTGACTCGGTGGCTGATGCCGAATATGATCCCACGTTTTACATCATCGACGAAAACCTCCCATGCCCTGTAGTGCCTTCCCCTCCTGAAGAGGATTGCACCATCATGGTTACGGACCTCGTGCCACCGGCCGATCTTTGGGACGTCGACGATGTAGTTAATATCCAGGTTGGATCTGAGGTTTGGACTGTCAATCGTTCCCTCGCTGATGGAGGACTGTGGGATGTCCCTTTTGTTGCTAATGCGGAACTTGCTCATGAGGCTGTAGCTGTTGGGGATCCGGATTTCTGGGAATCGTTGCTGATGAAAGATCTGACCGAAGATTTGGGTTTGGATACGGAAGTGCCTGTAGCTCTTCCGACCTCTGATAAAGGGAAACGCAAATTGGGGGAAGTCCCTGCTAATCTGTGGGATGATAGTCAAGACCCTCAAGTGGTGCCCTCTTTAGAGAACGTTCTTAATGTCACAAGGAATGAACGGATTTTTCAGCCTGCCAATCTGCAAGCTGAGAGTTCGTCCAATTCTTCTAACTGAAGGAGCGAACCTCCCATTTTCTCAAGGTCTGCACCATTTGAGGTACCTGTTGGATCCCCGAATGATGACGTAATCCAAAGACAACTAGAGCGGATTCCCGCTGCTATATCGCTATGGGGACTAATCTGTTCCTCCCGTGAGCATCGCCAGAAGTTTTGCCACGCTCTCTCTCGTCTTGAGATTCAACCGGACGTCACACCCGACGCAATGATATCCCTTATCCTCCCGCCTACTTCTAAGCACACCGTGGTATTCACTAACAAGGATCTGCAGCTTGAAGGAGTTTACCACAATCGCCCCTTGCATATCACAGTCAAATGCCGAGGACTCTGGGTTTCGACTGTTCTTATCGATAATGGCTTGGCAATCAATGTTTGCCCCTTAAGGGTGGCTCACCATCTGGGACTGACTAAAAAGGACTTTGCACCTTCCAGTATGGCCGTTAAGGCTTATGACAGCACTCGTCGCTTGGTCGAAGGTACGCTTGTGCTCAACCTCGATGCCGAAGGATTCAAAATGGATGTTGAATTCCATGTGGTTTACATCCCAGCCTCCTTCAATCTCTTGCTAGGGAGGCCGTGGCTTCACAGATCTGACATCATGGCCGTGCCATCTACTCTTCATCAGAAGGTCATGCTGGGGGCTTCCTATTGGGACTTTGACTATCTGCGGGGATTCGGGCATTCGCCCACTTAGGGAGGACGACACACCTGTTCTGGGTATCGCACATGACAACGAAGACGTCAACCTCGCGGGTTTCTCTTTTGACACTTCGGGCTCGATTTCGGCCATCAACGTAGATGGGGACTTCATCATAAGCTCTGTCGCTTTAGACATTATGAGGAGGATGTCTTATCTGCCTGGCCTCGGTCTAGGGATTCACCAACAAGGGATCCTGGAATTCCCTACATTTCCTTCTTGTGAGGGCTGCTTTGGTTTGGGGTACTCTTCCTCTGCTAAGGATACCAAAAGAAGGAAATGCACGGGAAAACCTCGATCCCTCTATGGTGAGCCCGACAGCTACTTCGTCCGTGAAAAGGGGAATGACATCTACATTGGGCAGGCTGAGCCTTTCATTGATTCGGTTACTGGGGAGCTGCTACCCGATTTTGAGGTTTTTGCTAATGATACCTGGTCTTCCAGTGACGAAGAGCCAGCAAAAGCAGAATTCAAGAGGAAGCTTAGCCAGCCCAAGCTAAAGACTGACTGGCTGGGGTCTTTTGACCAGGGGAGCTTGGAGCAGCTGTTCTTTGAATTCTCCCAAGTGGGTTTGGCCAAGGAAGTTGAAGAGGCCGAAGTGTTCATGCTCGGGTCCGACACCTTCAAGGACCCCACCTCTCTCATCATGGAAGCCAAGGGTAGCCTTAAAAATTGTATTTTCAAGCCACGCCTTACTTGCATTGATGATATCTCTAAGTCTGACACTGAGTCCATTAAGTTAAGTCCTCTGAGTCTAAGTCTAGCTCTGAGTCGGAGTTTGTGCCTCTCGGCCCTCCACGTCATAGCTTTTACTTTGAGTTCGACTCCCTTGTACTTGGCAACCCTGCAGGGTCTTATGAAATGAAGGAATCCTCTTCTGACTACTTGAATGATCTTTACATAAACTGTGTCGACCCCGACAATGAAGGGATAGATTTCGATGGGGACATTCCCAAGGAAATACTTGTCTTCATCGAAAGGGAAGACGAAAGACATGCTCAACCATTAAAAGAAGAGGTAGTTCGTATAAATTTGAAAGATGAGAGTGATCCCCGGACGGTTCAAGTGGGCTCCACGTTAAATCCAGAGGAGTATCGTGGTTTCAAAGACCTCCTCACTGAATTTAGCGATGTTTTTGCATGGTCCCATCAAGACATGCCCAGTATCGATCCTGAGATAGTGGAGCATCAAATCCCTCTATTGCCCGATGTTAAGTCGGTAAAATAGAAGCTCAAGCGGATGCGACCAGACTGGGTGCAGAAAATCAAGGAAGAAGTCACTAAGCAAATCGACGCTGGATTTCTCGCGGTCTCTCAGTATCCTTCTTGGGTGGCCAATATCATCCCGGTTCCCAAGAAGAATGGCCAGATTCGTGTCTGTGTTGGCTTCCGGGACTTGAACAAAGCAAGCCCCAAAGATGATTTTCCCTTGCCACACATCGATGTGCTCGTGGATAGTACTGCGGGGCATGCTTTGCTTTCGTTCATGGATGGCTTCTCAGGCTACAATCAGATTCTCATGGCACCCGAGGACCGCGAGAAAATGACTTTCATCACTGAATGGGGGACTTACTGCTATTTGGTCATGCCGTTTGGCTTGAAGAACGTCAGTCCTTCCTACCAGAGAGCTGCTACGACTATCTTGCACGACATGATGCACAAGGAGGTTGAGGTCTACGTCGACGACATGATTGCCAAATCAAAAACCCGGGAAGGACACATTCCTGTGCTAAGGAAGCTTTTCAAAAGACTCCGTAAGTTCCGGATGCGTCTTAATCCACAGAAGTGCACCTTCGGAGTCACGGCAGGCAAGATGCTTGGTTTTATGATCACGTCTCGTGGGATTGAAGTTGATCCGTCGAAAATCAAGGCAGTACTTGAGATGAAGCCACCAGAGTCTAAAAGGGAATGCGGAGCTTTTTGGGAAAGGTTCAGTTCATCAGTAGATTCATCGCCAAGTTAACTTTAACTTGCGAGCCGATGTTTCGTCTACTCAAGAAGGACACACCGTTCGTATGGTCGAACAAGTGCCAAGCAGCTTTCGTTTCAATCCAGAACTATCTACAGAATCCGCCTGTTCTCATGCCGCCAGTGCCTGGGAAACCTCTGATCCTTTATTTATCTGTGAGTTCTACGACCATGGGATGCTTGCTAGCTCAAGAGGGAGAAAAGGGGGTCAAGAAAGCCATTTACTACCTGAGTAAGAAGATGGTTGGAGCCGAAGAACGCTATACCACTTTAGAAAAGACGTGCTGGGCCCTTTTCTGGGCCTCTAAGAAGTTGAGACACTACATGCTGGCTTACCCAGTGAAGTTGATTTCTCGAATGGATCCTCTCAAGTATCTATTTGAGAAACCAGCACTCACTGGTAAGTTAGGGCGTTGGTTGCTTCTCTTAGCGGAATTCGATCTCGAGTACGTCACGAGAAAGTCAGTAAAAGGCGCGCCATTGCAGAATTCTTAGTCGACCACCCTGTGGACAGACCGGAGGATTTAGATTTCGTATTCCCAGATGAGGAAGTGCTGACAGTTGTCGAAGACATTTGGACTATTTACTTTGATGGAGCAGCCAATCAGAAAGGGTTCGGAATCAGGGTCTTGCTGATCACCCCTGACGGTTCTCATATCCCGCTTGCGTTCAAGCTCAATTTCGATGTCACCAACAACCAAGCTGAATATGAGGCCTGTATTGTGGGTATGGAGGCTGCGCTCGCACTCGGTGTTGAGAGACTCGAAGTCATTGGGGATTCTAATCTTGTTGTGTCTCAAGCCAATGGAGATCGGAAGGTGCGCGAAGAGAAGTTGAAACCTTACCATCAGGACTTGGAGGGACTAATCCCTCGTTTCAATAAGGTGACCTTCACTCACATTCCCTGGCTGAAGAACCATTTCGCTGATGCGCTTACTACCTTGGCTTCCATGGTCGAATTGCCGCTCGGCGTCAAACTTCGCCCTATCTTAATCGAACAACGGGACTACCCCGCTTATCAGTGTGTCAACGCCATCGATGATGTTGATGATGGCCTACCCTGGTACTATGACATATGGAACTTCGTCGAGAGTGGCTTGTACCCGTCTGAGGCCTCTCAGAAGGATCGAACTGCGTTGCGAAGGATTGCTGCTCACTACATTATTTGTGGGGGAAAATTGTACAGAAGATCTCATTGCGGGATGCACAAGCTTTGCGTTAACGGCACCAAAGCTGTTAGAATCATGGAGGAAATCCATGAAGGGGTCTGTGGTCCTCACATGAGCGGCGTCATGCTCGCTAGGAAGATCTTACGTCAGGGCTACTTCTGGTCTACTATGGAATCTCAGTGTGTGGATTACGTGCGGCAATGTCACAAGTGCCAAATTCATGCTAACCTAATGCATGTTCCACCCTCTAACCTATTTGGCATGGCTTCGCCTTTGCCTTTCTCTGTGTGGGGTATTGACGTCATCGGCATGGTCACGCCATCTGCTTCGAACGGTCACAGGTTCATCCTAGTAACAATCGATTACTGCACTAAGTGGGTTGAAGCTGAGTCGTACAAAACCTTAACCGCAGTTCAAGTGGCTCATTTCATCAGAAAGAACATCATCTATCAGTATGGGGTTCCGCAGGCTTTTGTTTCAGACAATGGGAATCATTTCAAAGGCAGGGTTTTGGAGCTTTTTGAAGAGTTCAAGATCCAAATCCATCATTCAACTATCTATTGCCCTCAGACGAATGGGGCAGTCGAAGCGGCAAACAAGAATGTCGAGACAATCATCAAAAAGACCGCGGAATCTGCCAGGGACTGGCACGAGCAGCTGCCTTTGGCTCTTTGGGGATATCGAACGTCGATCCGAACATCGACAGGGGCAACCCCCTATTCTTTGGTCTACGGGATGGAAGCAGTTCTTCCTATAGAGCTAGAGGTACCATCTCTGAGGGTCATGATGGAATCAGAACTTTCGGAATCTGAATGGCTTAGCGGAAAGTTCGTTGAACTCATGCTTTTTGATGAACGAAGGCTCCGAGCCTTGTATCATGTCCAGGGTATCAATGGAGAATTGCCCGGGCATTCAACAAGAAAGTGAAGTCTAGAGACTTGGTTGAAGGGGACATGGTCACAAAGGAGATTCGAGCGCCAATTTTCGATCCCCGCGGCAAATTCCGACCTAAGCGTTCCGGACCTTACATCATCAAGACCATCCTTTCTGGGGGAGCGGCTCAGCTCATTGATCTCGACGGCAACGAGTTCAACACTCTGGTTAACCTGGATCAATTCAAGCGTTACTATCCCTGAGAGAAGCTCGTTGGACAGCAAACCACAAGGGTGGGCGGTTCCAAGCAAAAAATAGAGCAAGCCTGCTAGACCGAAAACCTGAGAAGGTGGTTTAGGCAAAAATAAATAGGCATCAATCAAAGCTCGCTAGACCGAAAATCCGAATGGGCGGTGCTAGGCAAAAGTTAGAGCGCAAAAGGTGAGCTAAAATACCCGAGCGAACCTTAACCTGAACTACGTGCTGACCTGATTCCTTGAAAAAGGATACGTAGGCAATCTCTCCGTGAGATTCGGTCACAATCAATCAACTTGATCTACGGTCTCCCTATTACCAGAGCTTGGCTCGATATTTAAGTGACGCAGTGGTTCAACACTTGAATCAAAAGGGGAGAGCTCTCCAACTTTCACCTTTATTTAAATTATAACTTCTATTACACAGGCTGAGCAGTCTTAAATAAACAGTTAAGCATAAAAACAGAATAAACCGCTCGAGGCCTTAACAGGCTCACAGTTTATTCTAGATCATTCGAGTCCGTCAAAGAGTCAGTTGTTGTTTTGCCTGCTTGCAACCTCTCTTTTCAACCATACTTGATACCGGTGCATAAGCTCTGTGCTGAAATCTGGGTCAGCTCCGCCGAGTTGTCTCAGACCCCAATTGTGCTCATAGCCTCTCAAGTTTTGGGCAGTGAAGACAGGAACTTGGAAATTCTCAACCCCGGCTCGATGGAGCCCTTGGCTTATTCCCAACTAACGAAGAATGCGGCCGAGAATATAGAAAGTGAAAGCAGTCAGCCCGGCTATCACCATCCTTTCAAAACCAGCAGAATTCAGGGCCATGTCTGGAATGTTTAAAGCTTCATGCCGCCAAGTGATTTCATTGGGTAGCATCTCTCTCATAAATGTGTACCATTGATGCACGGTCATTTCCCAGTAGATCATACCCCGCTGATGCATTTGACCGGGCAGATGGGGCCAATTTGCTTCTGGCGCCGTGAGTAATCCCAACTTGTCAGACAGCCAGAGCTGCATGAGCGGAAAAACAAGTAAGAAGTCATATAAAACTTGAGCGGAAAAACAAGTAAGGAGCTTCGACATAGCCTTACCCGAGAGATGAGGTAAAAATAGAATGTGCAAAAAACTAGAAAAGGTGGGCTGAGTGAGAGTTTACCTGCAGCAGAAGCGGGTTACCGCCAAAGACGTTTGTTTGGCTTGTGGAAACCAAATCCAAACCCATGAGTGTTTCAACTAGAACAAGTGGCACCACATTCCTTTGGGCGCCCATTTGAGCAGCAACGCTCACCAGCATGGGATTCACCTGTCCATTCGGAGACACCAATAAATAAGCAGCCAGCACACTGATTGTTAGAGCAAATCAACGTCGGGCCTGCAGAGCCATATCCTCTATGTCCCCTTCTGGCCCATACCATTCCATTAGGCGCATGATGTTGATTTGCCCTCCAGTAAGTATACTTTCAGCAGCTCCCCTAGTGATGTCAAAGCTTGACTGTAGGAGCTTTGGTATATTTTTCCGGTAAGGTGGCATGACGATCACACTCGAAGCAACGCCTTGAAGGTACGCTTGGAATTCCTCCACGGCGGGGCATAGTTCATTAACCCCAAACCTGAACACGTGAACATCTGGATCCCAAAATTGCAGGGCCGCCCTCAGAAGTTCAGGACGAACCCTCACATTGCAAAGAAAACGGAATGCGGCCAGCCTGTGGAACCGGAACGACAACCAATCTCCAGCAACAAAGGCCGAAAGCCAGGGGCTAATCAGGACTGGAAGGTTATTCGCCATGTTGGTTTTCGTAGAGAATCTCAAATTGTGGGAGGAGTGCCTTTTCTTAGCAGAGCGTCGGCCTCTTTATAATCAGAATGCGTGAAGCATCCCTCTTTTCAGAGTAAATATCCACACCATGTGTCATCCATTCCTCCAAAGGGGAAGCATCTCTGCACCGTTCCCTGAAGCACTCTGATAAAAGGTGATGATAAGGCCTGGTCGTCCTGGAATTCTAAGATGGTCAAATAAAGGTGGCCTGGCATGGTTCAACCATCGCGCAATGATCTCACTCCATCGCGCGAGTGTTCAGCATCCATTCCATCGCGCGATGGACTCACTTCATTGCGCGATGGTTCAGCCTGCAATTTGACAGATTACACCAGCTACTGTCCAATTTTGGTCACCTCAAGTTCTAAGGGTTTTTTTGCAACTTTTATGGTTCCAGCAAGTCACCATGAGCGTATATGACTGTATCCAAGCATCAGATTTAAAAAATTGTGTTTAACGAAGATTTTGGACCCTCGGCGGCCCGTTTCAAGTTGAAAATGCCATTTTGGGAGTTCGAAACTCGTTCCCAAGGGGTACACCCCATTCTCTCATGCCGTATAGGTCATGGTAGCCTAGTATGACTGTACGGAGGTGTCGGTTTCAGTCCGGGACATAATAGAATCTTACTTTGCCATCTTGTATCCATTTTGTGTCCTTTGTAGCACTTTTGGGTCTAATTTGTGTTTTAAACACATTTCTCGAATCCGTCAACTCTCATAGGTCGTTTTCTATATACATGACCTTACCATAGCGTCAGTTTCATCCAAGTTGGGATATTTTGAGTTTTGGCTTACAAATATCCAAAATTCTGTCATATTTCTCGTATCCTGGCCGTATCCTAAGGTATTTTATTGTTTTTCTTCTGAGCTAAGTCCCGTCTGTACGTATACTTATGTCTGTGAGCAGTCTCAATACATTATCAATGCAAGCATGGTATTAGTGGCAAATGCTTATTCATTCCAAATTATCACAAGAATGAAATGAACTGAAAATTCAAATTTTATAACTAAAACCATGATCTATCCGTGTCAGAAAAAAAAGAAGACTGCTATGCATACGGCACTTCGGCCACCCAAAAATTATCGTGTCAACTCGGGCACACTCGCCCATCAAGTCAAAAAGGCGCCCAGGCCTCGAAAGCACCTATCAAAGTAGCAGACTAAGGCACTCTAGCCTTCTACTTATCTACGCGGGCGCGCAGGCCCAAAATCAAAAATAAAAATGCAGAAAGTAAGATAAGGCTTCCGAATAGCCCTCAGTCCTCCCCAAACCAGTCACCCTCTCCGTTGTCATCCTCGTTGTCTCTCTTTGTGGGATCCACCCCGAAGCCAGGATTGGCTGCTGAATCATCAGAGCCACTGCTGTCAGAAGCATCCTCTCCCTCTTCTTCTTCCTCCTCCTCTTCGTCCTCGGAGACCTCAGGCAGGATCAGCCGCTTCTTGCGAACCGGCTGGTCCTGTAAGGGCCTCTGGCACATCTTCAGCTGGTACCTCTCCTCAGCGCGTGCCACAGCCTCTCGGGCCGCCTCCTTGCTGGCAGCAAGTGGCTGCGAGCCCCGCGCCCGTGATCTAGTACTAAGTGTAGAAATGGGAGTCCTAACGGCCAGTTTCTTCTGTGGGGGATGCCTAGCATCTTCCTCCTAGGTGTTGCTCGTCCCTGTGCCTGCATTATAATTGTTTATACATTAGCATATGTTTTGCATATTTCATGTTTCAAAGCAGGTATGATCAATCCTCAGTCAAACAACAATCAAAGTGCACTGTATATCGTGCAAACATGAGCATATGTCTGGTATCAAAAGCAAAGGAATGTATCGAATGCAGGAATGTATTGTTTGCAGACATGTGTTGAAAGCAGGAATGTATTGTTTTCTAAGGATATACCTGAGATCTCCAAGCCGCCGGCTGGGGATAACGCAAGTCCAATGGTAGGCCACTCGCCGCCCTCTTTATCACATTCTCCAACGCAAGCATGCGCCGAACAGCCTCGTTCACCCACTCATTGGGCACCTGCAAGGATGATTTGAATATAAGCAATTGAATGATATTTCAAGCTTTATGGGAATACAATAATGAAAGCAGCAATGTCTTACTGGCACAGTAACAGGCGTTGGCTCGACTCTGGCAGGGGTAAGGTGTAGCTCAGCCGGATTGCCCTGAGAGTCTACCACTGCTATCTGCCACGTCAACTCAGGTGGCCCACCTCTCACCGGTCCGCTCGGACCCCGCCTCGCGCGACTCTCACCACTGCCCGGTCTCCCTGAGACGGCTCTCCTCTCCTCAGCAGCTCCACGGGCCTGGCTCTGAACCTCCCTAAACTCTCGTACTCCCAGTGGCCCCGCCAAACGCTCCCTCTGGTAGGTCGCGTAGTCCATGTCAGGACGCAAGTGGCGTGTTAGGTCAGTATCAGGCCGTGTGAAGACCTCCAACTCAGCCAAGGTGTACTCTCCTGTGTGTGAGGCCCGTGGTGGAAGCTGTCCAGGCACCTGGAACTCTGCATAGCCAAGTGATTGGCGTGTCACTCGGTCACCCAAGTACCATTGCCAACCAAAGGCCGACTCCAACAGCACTCTGCTCGTTGTGACAACCCTGCTACGAGCCAAGTACTCAGGCTCAGGCTCTGCTACCCTCCAGGGATCCCACTCAACCTGCACAGGCAAACAATGCAAGTATCGGTCAGTGATGGCATTGAAGCAATAAAAAGGGATATACATTTCCATTTTACCAAGTTCACGTCATACCTGCAAAGGCCGAAGCTCGTCCAAGTATATCAGGAAGCCGTTCAGGTCGCCTCTACCTCTCTTCTCTCCCATGTTCTTCTTGCTCCATATGTGCGCACGAGGGAGGATCCCCAAGTCCAAGCTCTTTGTCACCGCCCGACACATGTTCATGCAAGAATACTATTGAACAAATTATGCGATCAAAGTGAATACAAGTATGAATTGGAAAGTGTGCATTATTCTATTGTGAATCATACCTCCCAAATCCGCCAGTACCCAGCAGTGCTCACCTCCATCCTTGACGAATCTCCAAAGAAACCATAGGCTGCGCCTAGTGCCGCTCCGCCCTAGTCAAAGCATGAGGCTGTCCTCAAGTCCCTCAGCACAGGCAGGTAAGACAAGTGGACCTTGCTACGCCTGTTTGGATACATGGTAGCGCCAAAGAGGTACAACAAGTACGCCCGGGCCATCTGTTCTGCCTCCTGATCAGTCGTCACCTCCTTCTTAAGATATTGGACAAACTGCCCATATCTCGCCATCCCCTCCTCAATCTTGGGCACCTCACCCAAAAACCACTCCAAGGCTGCCTCATCCTCCTGAATGCCTGAGTCAAACGGGATAGGCTCACCCTCAACCCTCAGGCCTGTGATCGCCGCAAAGTCAGTGGGTGTCACCGTCATCTCCCCGACCGGTAGGTGGAAGGTATTCGTGGTATCCCTCTACCTCTCTGCAAGTGCAACTAGGACGACATGATCATTCCTTGCCGGGGTGAGAGTCTAAATGAACTCTCCAAAGCCTGCCTCGTCCACCAACTGCCTCACTCTCTCAGGCAAGCCTTGGTACAGTGCCAAGGAACTACACACGCCCCCAAAGCCGCGAATGTCTCTCTGCCTCACTCTCTTCTGCATCAGACACGAAAACAAACAGCAAAGGATGTGTCAGCATGCAAAGTTTTCATTTTCAAGTTCTAGGTAATCAATGTAGCCTAGCGACAGATGGTTGGTTCAAGTTATTATGTCCCTCGCATGACATTTAACGTGGAATTACGAACTTACTAGTCTAGCCTACTTCAGAAATTACTTCACATGCTTCAGTATGCAAATACGATAATTACAAAAAAAGGGGGATTTTCAGAAAGTTACCTCAGACCAGCTGCTCGAGATATGAGTGTTAGGGTCTCTCAGAACAAGCTCAAGGTCGAACTCCGCCTGCCGTGGCCAGTATGTCGTAAAACCCGATGGCACAAACAAGTGAGGAACAGGCAGCCTATACCCCTCTGCTGAAAACGGAGCCCGAGTCAAGCTCTCCGCCTCCGACACTGCTGTCACCCGAGGACCGTACACTCTGGCTCCTACCCTCTCCTCGGTCTCTACATCCCTCAGGATCTCCTCTTCAACAGCTTTCTCCCTCTCGGTCCTTGCCGCGGCTTCTGAAGCGGCTATCTCTCGCTCTCGCTCCTCTCGAGCGTCCAAAACTGCAGCCCCTATCATGGGATCCTCCTCAAGGAATCGGGCTAGTCTTTCCTCGCTCAGAAACTCTGCAAGGTCCTGTCTCGTGATTGGTCTATGACCCGACGACGTCGCTGCCGGGCGAAACAGTACCTCCTCCTCCGGAACCTCCGTAGCACCATTCTCCTCGGTCGCCATGTCTTTGCCTTTCGCTGGATCCCTTGGCGGGGTTTCACTCGGTTCGGCGTCACCACCATCAACACCTCCACTGCCCGTGCCGCCAGAACTACCACCAACTACAACGGAACCACTCACGGCCATGCTTGGGTCCAGTTGCTCGATCACTGATCTCACTACCCCGACCCCCTCCGTCGCGCAACGATCTGACTCCGTCGCGCGACGCTCGCCGTCATCTCCGACCGCCTGCATGCAACTCTGATTGCCATCGCCGCCCCCTCCGGTCGCTGCACCAACATCCACAACCGTCTCTGTCGCCGTTTGATCTGTTGTCTCGACCTCCATGGGCCCCCCTTCGTCCTTCGGACGATTAACAACCTCTCTTCCGCCACCCCCATTGCCGTGGTCTGCCATGGATGCGTGCGTGTGTGTATGGATTCTTTGATTTTGGCAAGAAATCAAGGGTTGAGTTAAGATTTGGAGAGTTTGAGAGTTGAGAGAAGTTTTGAAAACTTCAAAACCGCTCAGTATTCGGTTTCTGTAGTGTCTCTGGGAAAAAAGAGAGAAGAAAACAGGCGTGGGCCCAGTCTGGGCTCATTCCAGATCCAAGCCCTAACTGGAAACCCTCGAGCAATGGTATGACTTCATCGCGCGACGATTCAGCTTGGCCCTTGACCAGATTTGACCTCTGGCTCGGCCCAATCTCATGAATCGCTTTAATGATGGCCCACAAGCTTTAAACGGGCCTCGCAAATGATTTTGGATCTCTACTAGATGTCCGTGATCAAAGGTGCTTTATATTCCCAAGCAAAGTGATCTGCCCCACGCAAAAATTCAAAATCAGCGACGATCCATCCGTCCAATTTCAATTCAGCGGCGATCCATCCGTCCAATTTCAATTCAGCGACGATCCATCCGTCCAAATTCAATTCAGCGACGATCTATCCGTCCAATTTCAAATCAGCGACGATCCATCCGTCCAATTTCAATTCAGCGACGATCCATCTGTCCAATTTCAATTTAGCGACGATTCATCCATCCAATTTCAAAATCAGCGACGATCTATCCATCCAATTTCAATTCAGCGACAATCCATCCGTCCAATTTCAAAATCAGCGACGATCTATCCATCCAATTTCAATTCAGGGACGATCCATCCGTCCAATTTCAAAATCAGCGATGATCCATCCGTCCAATTTCAATTCAGCGACGATCCATCCGTCCAATTTCAATTCAGCGACGATCCATCCGTCCAATTTCAATTCAGCGACGATCCATCCGTCCAATTTCAATTCAGCGACGATCCATCCGTCCAAATTCAATTCAGCGACGATCTATCCGTCCAATTTCAAATCAGCGACAATCCATCCGTCCAATTTCAATTTAGCGACGATCCATCTGTCCAATTTCAATTCAGCGACGATCCATCCGTCCAATTTCAAAATCAGCGACGATCTATCCATCCAATTTCAATTCAGCGACGATCCATCCGTCCAATTTCAAAATCAGCGACGATCTATCCATCCAATTTCAATTCAGCGACGATCCATCCGTCCAATTTCAAAATCAGCGACGATCCATCCGTCCAATTTCAATTCAGCGACGATCCGTCCGTCCAATTTCAATTCAGCGACGATCCATCCGTCCAAATTCAATTCAGCGACGATCGATCCGTCCAATTTCAAATCAGCGACGATCCATCCGTCCAATTTCAATTCAGCGACGATCCATCCGTCCAATTTCAATTTAGCGACGATCCATCCGTCCAATTTCAAAATCAGCGACGATCCATCCGTCCAATTTCAATTCAGCGACGATCCATCCGTCCAATTTCAATTCAGCGACAATCCATCCGTCCAATTTCAAAATCAGCGACGATTTATCTGTCCAATTTCAATTCAGCGACGATCCATCCGTCCAATTTCAATATCAGCGACGATTTATCTGTCCAATTTCAATTCAGCGACGATCCATCCGTCCAATTTCAATTCAGCGACAATCCATCCGTCCAATTTCAAAATCAGCGACGATCTATCCATCCAATTTCAATTCAGCGACGATCCATCCGTCCAATTTCAAAATCAGCGACGATCAATCCGTCCAATTTGAATTCAGCGACGATCGATCCGTCCAATTTCAAATCAGCGACGATCCATCCGTCCAACTCCTTGGTGCACGGTATTTGTACATACTGGCTTGCACTTTTCATTTAATCGGCTTTTGGGTAAATTAGATGGGTGTCTAGAAATCTTTGACGTTACCCGTACCAGCCAATGGTGCTCCGCGTGCCATCAAAGAGGGACTACTGTAGACACCCCAATCCGATTCCCCTATCGTTTTACTTCTTTTTCAGTTTCTTGTTCCCCCGATGATGAATCTGGCTGAAAACAGTTTTGAGAGAACGGAATGGCTTAAGCTTGGTGTTCGTGGAACCCATCCTTAACCCTAAAACCCTTAAACCCAAAACTTGACTGAAGGTTTGACCATCACGCGACCCACTGGGTCTCTCGCGCGATGATCTACTTACCAGGTGGTGGTCAAAGTCAAACTTTGACTGATTGACTGTCGCGGGGAAGCTAGAACCCTTGCGCGATGGTCTCACTCCATCGCACGATGGTCAACACCTGTCATATCCAGTAGTTTCCAGCTGGATTTTGTGATGATCAGGGGTCTACAGGCCTGTGCAACCTCGTTCCGTCGGCTGAATAGCGTTTTGCAGGGCCACCCTTGCACCACCTCTCCCCCCACTCTCCCATCAACCTTCATACCCTACTTCTCCACCAAGTAAGTGCTGCCAGCCTTGTTGGCTGGTTGCATTGCCTTGCATCACCACCAACAAACTCTCACTCCTTCTATAAAAAGCCCCCATGGTCTTCATTCCAAAGGGTTACCAAAAATTTTCCAAAAGAGAAGCAAGAGCTACAAGCTTGATCCCTTCTTTCATTCAAGTCACTCCCATTTACTCATTTACCAAGCCATACCACCTCACTCAAGCCATATTCAAGACACTCAAGCAAAGGTATAATCCTAAGTGTTTACTGTTTTGATCCCTGAGGGGGGCTGATAGGGCCAAGGCTAGTAATCAATACTAGTCCTGGTCCTAAAGCCAGCAAATTTACAAGTTGTTGCGGACAGGCAAACCCAAGTGCGAGCAACCCATTCCATCGCGCGACAGTTCTCTTTTGCATGATAAGCTTCTCGTGGGGATGGGATCCTAGTCCATGTTTACTTATATGATTTCATGTCTCCCTATCAAATAATATTTAGTATATTCCACTGTGTCGCATATCAAAAATATGTAGGCTAGCTTAGTTTACTTACCTGTTTATTTTGGAATGCCCCTGGGTCGCTTCTGAACATGTCTCAGAGCCCAGGCATGTAAAGCAATTCCTGGAAGTCCAGTCAGGACCCTCGTGCGATACTTTGACTCCATCGCGCGATGGTTTGGCCATTTCTAGTAATTGCCCTTGCATGGGCAACTAGGCTCTTGGCCTCTTTTTTGATACCCTCACTGTTTAAGGGTTGCATTTTATTCCAGTTGTCGTTGATTGTAATAATTGCTTACTTTCAGTACATATAAACTACTTGGTTTGACCCTAGGTGTGCACTGGTCCTTCCAGAGCCCAGAAGGGGATAAAATTTAACCTGTTGGTGGGATGTTGACAATCGCGCGATGGTTTGGAAGTGTCGCGCGATGGTGTGATTTGCATGCAACGGTTCCCGTGCATGCAAGTTGGCCACTGCTCGCGATAAATTCAAGCCAAGGCACTGTTTTGACATCCTGGAATCAGTGTTTAAATGTTATCTCATCTATTCCTTGTCATCTTATTCATCCATGCTTTTACCTATCATATCCTGCAAATATGTTACAGTTTTAATTCCCGATTAACTGTTCCCCCGCCCTAATTGGCAAAAAATTGATTAATTAAATGGAATCGCAAAACAAATATTTTTGCAAAATACCTAAGTAGAGACCAATATCCGGATTGGGCGAGAGGGGTGCCATAAAACCCTTCCCCCCTCGTAACCTGGCTCCCGAACCCAGATATGGTTATGACGGACTGGTTCCTTAAACTTTTTCAAAAGATTCTTCACAAGAGCAAACAGTATGGTTTAGCAGCAGAAAAAAAAAACATGACTCTTGTTGAAATTACAATCAAGACTGAAGTGGTTTTCACTGACTTTTCAAAATGGAATCTATTTTTAGGGACAAAACAGACAATGTACTAACTTTTACCCACTAACTTTACAAAATGGACACTTATTAAGGGAAAGCCCAAAATGGAATACCGGACTATAAAAAAGAGACAGAGGGGAATATCTTTTAGGACTAACCAACGATACTCTAAAACCAAAAATCAATTATAATTCTTTAGGATAAAATGATCAGAGAAATAAAATTTTCATACTAGTTTAAACCGATTGAAAATTAGAGCATTTAATTTTTAACCATATTTTTTTTTATATATAAACTTTTTTTTTTTGCTCGGCTTTTAATATATAAACTGTAGGTTGAAAAAATTAAGTATTCCAATTTTCAATCGGGTTGAATCAGTGCAAAGACACTATTTCTTTGATCATTTTATCCTAAACAATTATAATTAATTTTTGGCTTTAGGGCTCTCATTGGTTAGCCCTAAAAGATATTTGATTCTATGACTTTATTAGGGTTGATCAACGAGAGCTTTATAGTCAAAATTTAATTATGACCCTTTTGAATTAAATGATCAGAAAAATAAAATCGTCCCACCCATTCAAACAGATTAAAATTTGGAATACTTAATTTTTTTTTCTTAGCTTTGCCCCAAATCAAGCCTTGCAGCTTTTTTCTTTTTTGTCTGTCCCTTCAGCTAAAAAAAACACCTATTTATTGAAACTTTCGAGGGTGTTGTGGCATGTGTGTAATTTTTGAAACCTTTAAGGATTAAGTTTTTACCAGAGGGGTGGAAGGGTTAGACAACACACGTGAGTTTTCATTTGGTCTGGTACTATAGCTGACATGGCGACAGAGGATTAGTTTGGAGGAAATGTGAACTTTTCCTCCTTAGGCGGAGAGAATTTATTCTCTTATTTAAAATAAATTGCTTTCCCCCCACTCCTGACACACAACCCCCCTCGACCCCACCCTGATCTTCCGAAAATACCACCGCAGCTACGCCCCAGTAATATCTCATTTTTTGAAATATGCTTAAAATCGTTGATAAGCTAAGTTGACCTTTTTCTTTTTTTTTTGAAAGGTTAAAATTTTTATTAATGTCTGAAAAAACAAAGATCAATAGGACAAGGAATGATGACATCACATTTCTAACCTACTACCCAAACGAGGGATAACAAAAGCTAAGAATTATCCAAGACCCAAAGCCTAGTTTGGCAAGAAACCAAACGAAGGAACACCCAAAGGAACAAAGCCCACACTTAAAACCGTCTAAAAATTCAAATAATACAATCAGCACACCCATTTGGCCGAAGCCCAACACCTAAATGGGTCTAAAATCCCAGATCTATACAATTCAAAGCGTAAAAAGGCCTAATTGCGCCCAAATCCATAAAATCAGCTCCAACTAGAAAGGGCCAGCCCAATGGCTCAACCCAAAACCAACGCCAAACCCTAGCCATTCCGCCATCCTCGCCATACCGCCAAGCAACATCCAAACCCAAGCGCTTCAACCACCACCCATCACCGATTAACAGCGGCACGCAGTGGCCGGTCCGTACGGACCAGTCGTCGCCCAAAAACCCACGCCACCACTGCCACCGTTGCAAAGCACCACCCAAAACCAGGTCGGACCCAAAACACAACCAGATTTGAGTAATATAAGCTAAGTTGACCTAGTAACTGGTCGATGACTTGAACATTTAGGGGCCGGCTATTCGCAGCCACCTGTTTTCTCCCATAGCCCACTATATTTCGGTAAGTGGTTGTTGAAAATCATAAATAACATTTCGGTAAATAGCTGTTGAAAATAAGATTATATTTCGGTAACTACATGTCGAAAATATATTCAATTTTCGGTAGACAACTGCCAAACATGCATTTTCGGTAAATAGCTGTTGAAAAAAAATATCATATTTCGGTAATTGGATGCTGAAAATGTATCTCAATTTCGGTAACTAACTATCGAGTCTAATTGAAAATTTTTAACGGGCTGTGGGAGAAAATACGTGGCTGCGAATAGCCGCGCCCAACATTTAACGACTTGCAGAAGTGGTCAAGTTTTACTTGTTATTCCAACTAATTAATCTCACAAGAAATTACATCTAAGTCGAGTTTAATTTGAGCAATTTGATTTCTTGTTTTACATAATCTTACCGCGTTAATCAAGTGGAACTCAGTAAACTTGAATTACATGTTCGATGCAATCGTCCTCATAATCTCAAGCAAATATTTAACATATATATATATTGATCAAGAGTCGAGTTCAAATATTTGATATTCTAGCTAGGCTGACACTACTCAAATCATGCCCACCATGCACTTGATTTGTGGTTTAGGGGCACCCAAATTTCTGTTCCACAAATTACAACCTGGATGAGTCATTCTCATTGTAAATGCACCACTTGAATTCTTGTCTTGTTTTAAAAATTTGAATGGCTGTATTTCACGCCCTCCGATTATGACTTTCATTGCTTTCCACTTGTACTTTTAGACTGCATTCTTATGAACTTAACTTAGATTTGGAAATTTTGTTCTTATTTGAATTTTTTTGGCATTTATTAGTTTTGCGCCAAACTTATTAGCTCAATCTCGTCGAGACGAATCTATAATCCACAAAAATTTGGCGCAAAACTAACAAATGAAAAAAAAATCAAATAAAGACAAAATTCTCAAATTTAAGTTAAGTTCATAAGAACACAGCCTTAACTAGTTGAGTATTTTTTGGATATTTTAGTATGTCGTGTAAATGTATATATATGTACATCCTTAAACATCCAAGTTCCAACACTAAGAATCCATCCTTAAACATGTATCTCCATGTACTGATCCTCTTGTTTTTTTCGAGGATCCTGTTAGTACAACCCACAGTACTCGCAAAAAACATAACCGCCAACATCACCAACGTAACCTCCACAAGCTTCCTCGGCACCAAGCCCGAATGCCAACGTAAATGCAGAAACCTAAGCCTCCCTTACCCGTTTGGCATAGGGGCTGCCTGCTCCTTCGATCTGCCCTTCGTAATCAACTGCAGCAATTCAGAGCCCTTCTTAGGCGGCTTCGTGGGCTTATCCATCTCACCAACTCAAGTTCGGGTCCGAAACTTTGTCGCTTCCATGTGCTACAACAAGACCGGGGCCGTGACCAATGATTCTGGCTTGGTCCAGACTTGGTTGTCATATGACTGGCCATACACATTTTCGGACACTGCAAATAAGTTGACGGTCGTCGGCTGTGATGACTTTGGCGAACTCAACGCGGATAGTCAAGATGCAGGGATCCTCGTTAGTGCATGTGGGTCCATGTGCTCCAACAGTACGGACATGACTGGTGCAAATTGTCCCGGTGTTGGTTGCTGCCAAACCGATATTCCTAAGGGACTCAAGACATACAACGTTTACCTTCGTAGCTTTTACAATCATACCCAGGTTTGGACTTGTGTATTCCTTTTTTTTGTTTTTTTGACGACCGACACATGAAAAATAATTAAGTAAATCATTAAAATAATTCACTTAATTACCACAAATTATTGGGTACTCCAACCGGAATGGGAGGGGCTGTAGTATTGCACCAACTGGCCCTCCATCTCGGTGCGAACGGTTTGAATTTAATCTGAGCTCCTACAAATCCTAACCTTCCATTGCCGAAATGGACTGTCGGATTAGCCGCACTACAGCACACATATAGTGCAGGGATGCATTATAGCACCCCAGGTCCACTCCAACCGCCACGCAGTACTCCAATATCATCCACGTACAAGCAATGGCATATGCAGGAATCTATATAAGTGGGGCACCTTTTAAACACATTTCAACCAAAAAAGAATTCAAAGAAATTAAATAGTCACCCTAATTACTACACTAGACTTGTTTAGGTGTCCATCCTAAATATTTTAAATATTTATGTTTTCATTCTCAAAATACATTGTTGCCCATTATACCTCTAACCATATATTATCATATATCATTTCTACCTAATATTTTGAATTTTCCATAATATAGGGACAGATACCTGTCCTATATAATCTTAAAACATAATTAGTCCTATTATATAGGGACGTCTATCGCCCATTTCAGACAGAATTTTAATTCTGACTTATATATCGCTTCCAATCCCCAAACTAGGATATCCTGAATCTGATTTTCAAACATGCAAACATGACAAAAATCATAAAACATGGTGAATTTTAAGAAGTGTAGGTTTTGATTGAGATAGATGAACAAAACATGATCTATTCACAAACATAACAAAAATTGGGAAACATGACACCTAAGCTGAAAACCATTAAACAAATACACAAAGGACGAGGGAAAAGTATACTCAGATAAGGGGTTCAGAGAGCTCTATTGCATTCGTAATTTGTAGTTGTGCGTCTGACAAATCGGGAACCAACAAAGTTCAATCCAAGCTATTCCCGTTCAATTGACCAAGATTTAGTCGAATTTTGTGAATCGAATGTTGATATCTAGTAAGTGTGTTGTTTCTTATGGGTCGAATGTTGATTTTCCGGAATTTGTCATGAATACGTATCGTAAAATCGTCCCGATAAAATCAAAACTCGCATATTGAAATCATGACAAAATTTGTGCAGATCACCATGAAACAGAAAAAATCATGAATACATACCGTGGAATTGTACCGACAAAACTATAGTAAACCAAAATCATAAAATTTTTTGGAGAAACCGAAACACACCTACCGAAATCGTGACAAAATTTGTGGAATCACCAATTATCATGAATACATACGTATTGGAAAATCGTCTCTACAAAGCTACAATAAACAAAAATCATGATAAAATTTGAAGAAATCGAAACAACATACCGAAATCATGACAAAAAATCGGTAAAATGGCCATAAAACAAATAAAATCATAATTGTGGGTTAGAAATTGTTACTTACTAAGTCTAGCCATTGTTCATATATGTCACCACCTAGGGTTTTCTCAGAGTTCGACGAAAGAAATGGATTCAGATTCGTTGGGCTTGGGTAGTAGTTTTGGGATTTACGGGCCGACCGACTCACGAAAGACCGAAATCGTGACAAAATTTGTGGAATCACCAATTATCATGAATACATACGTATTGTAAAATCATCTCTACAAAGCTACAATAAACAAAAATCATGATAAAATTTGAAGAAATCGAAACAACATACCGAAATCATGACAAAAAATCGGTAAAATGGCCATAAAACAAATAAAATCATAATTGTGGGTTAGAAATTGTTACTTACTAAGTCTAGCCATTGTTCATATATGTCACCACCTAGGGTTTTCTCAGAGTTCGACGAAAGAAATGGATTCAGATTCGTTGGGCTTGGGTAGTAGTTTTGGGATTTACGGGCCGACCGACTCACGAAAGGGGATTTTCATATAGCCCTTGCCGGAATTGAATGTAGATCACCGATGGGAGGGAACTGGACCTGCTGCTTCAGTTCCCCCTTTCTTTTGTTTTTTTTGGTTTGAACGATAAGGAAGGTAGGGCGCATATTTTTTTTTGGATGATGGGACCTTCCGTGTATAATGGGATGTATTTAGGCCCCGTTCCAATTTACCTTTCTTTTGTAGAAGTTTTTTTTTTCAATTTTCAAACTCAAATATCATGAAAATAAAAAATAATTTTTTAATTTTTTCCGCACCGTATAAAAGATTTCCCCCAAACTTTATTGGACGGTAGTTATGGGATACTCCTTCCCTATTCTATTGTCCCTCGTCCTTTTCTAACCGGCTAAAAAATTAATTATATCTTTTAATTGGTAATACCAATTATATGCAATATGAATCTTGTTTGATAGAACTCTTTGAAACGATGTTTTCAAAATCACTTAAAATATTGTAAATTGTAAGATATAATCAATTAAACAGTGGCACCGACTCCCAAAAGGGATAAAAGAATTGGGAAGGAGGAAGTATAATTCGTTTACAGTCAATTTAATTTAAAAAGGTAGTAAAACAATTTTTAAGGGTGAAATGTGTAAAATTTAAATTTCAAGATGACCAACATAAGTTTTTAAACCCATTAAGATTAGGACATAAGTAATTCTATAGGGCAGGACTCCATTTTTTTTTTCTCGGCAAACGAAACTTTTATTAACTCGAAGAGGGTACATCGAGAGATCAAATACACAAAAACAAAAACAAAACTATCCAACAAAAAGTTGGACATTACACCACCTAAACCGCTACTAAATCCTTAGTTTTCGAATTCCATCCAAATAACCCTTAAACTTCTCCACCGTGTATATTTTAATCTCAAACTTAGACTTCATCCACATTGTCACTCTAGTCTTCACAAGCTCACCCACCTCCCCAATACTTATTGTAGCATTGTTAAACACATAGTCATTCCTTACTAACCACAAGGACCAGAGAGTTGCAAAAAAGGTAGCTTCCCACATATGTTTCTCCAAATTTCCAAACTTGCTATCGAACCACCATAGTGCCAAATCTGCCAATGAAGGAGGACATACCCACGTTACATGCCACCAATTCAGAATGAGAGACCAAATATCCCAAGAAAACCGACAGTATAGAAACAAATGTTGGGGAGTTTCTAGATGCAAAGAACATAACGGGCAAAGTAACAGGTGTTCCTCCTGAATCAAATTCCTGTTGAAAAGCTCTGATCTAGTAGCTACCTTACTTTGAATTGCCATCCATGTAAAAATTTCCACCTTAGGGGGGCTAAGGTTCTTCCAAATTGACCCCAAAACTTGATTCCCAGAATGACCTTGTTGCTCCCATTGGTAGTAGACTGATTTTACTGTGAAACATTTGTCCGATGCCCATTTCCATTGTAAAATATCACTCTTGGATTGATCCAATGTCCTAGACTGCAGTCTCTGCTTTAACTCCTCCTCTTGTGGTTTCTCCCAATCACGCAACAATCTTCTAAATTGTAGATTCCACCTCTAAATCCCAAAGCCATTCTTCATTGAACTAATCACTTCCTCTTTTTGAGTAGAAAGTAAATATAGTCCAGGGAAAGACTCTTTGAGAGTACTATCTCCAAGCCATAAATGGTTCCAGAATGAAGTTTCCTACCCAGAGTTAACATGAATTCTAAAGCCTTCCGTAATTATCGAGCCAATACATGAAGAGGGATCCCCGACAGAGCATATATCTCTCCATATATTCGTAACACAACCTGACAATGGCAAATGAGGTAACCATGCTGTCTGATCCAGGTTGTACTTTGCTCTGATAACCTTGACCCAAAGCGCATCTTTGTCCTTGTTGAATCTCCACCACCACTTAGCAAGAAGAGCAAGGTTTTGTTGCATCAATCTTCTCACTCCAAGCCCCCCAAACTCCTTCTTTTTTGCAATTGTATCCCACTTCACCAAATGTAGCTTTTTCTTGTCCATTGTATCACCCCAAAAAAATTATATCTGTAATTTCTCCATAGCCTTTGCTACAGTCACCGGTAGTTTGAAGATAGACATGTAATATGTTGGCAGATTAGTAAGAGAAGAATTGATAAGAGTAAGCTTGCCACCAGTGGAGTTGTTTCTCCTTCTCCACACATTTAACCGTTTCTCCATCCTGTCCAATACTGGTTCCCAAGTTTTGCTTCTACTGGGGTTAGCTCCTAGAGGCAGTCCCAAGTATTTGATTGGTAAAGATTCAATTCTGCACCCTATTACTTGAGCAAGGGATTCCACATCCTGTTGTTGGACATTGACACCACATAACGAACTTTTGGAGAAGTTAATTTTTAGCCCTGACATGAGCTGAAAACATCTCTATATTCTTTTAATGTTAGCCATCTCCTCTCTGTCATTATTGCAAAATATTATAGTATCATCAGCAAATTGTAGGTGAGACACAGTTACCCCGGAGGACCCAATCTTCACTCCTTTGATTATATTTAACTCCTTTGCTCGTTCCAACAAAATGTTAAGAGCTTCCACAACTATATTGAAAAGAAAGGGGGATAAAGGATCCCCTTGTCTAAGGCCTTTTTGGATTCTAAACTCTTTAGACGCAGAGCCGTTGATCAAAACTGACATGGTATACTGATGAGCAACATTCCTTAATCCATCTACACCATTTCTCCCCAAAGCCCATTTTTGCAAGTAAATCAAGTAGAAATCCCCAATTGACACAATCATAAGCTCTTTCAAAATCAATTTTAAGTAGTAAACCCCCTTGATTACAATTCTTCCAGCTATGAATGACCTCATTTGCTATTAGAACCCCATCCAAAATTTGTTTTCCTCCAATAAAAACAGCTTGCGCTTCTCCAATAATTGAAGGTAAAAAACTTTTGATTCTACTAGCCAACACTTTAGATAGCACCTTATATATCCAACCCACCATACTAATAGGTCTATAATCTTTAAAAGACAAGGGGCAATCCACCTTAGGTATTAAAGATACAAATGTAGAATTGATACCTTTAGTGAGCTTTCCGTTTGCATGAAACTCAGAGAAGAATTGTAGGACCACACCCTTCATGAACTCCCATCATATATCCTTTCTTTACAAAGGAGAAGTTAAAGCCATCTGGACCAGGAGCCTTGTTAGTACTACATTCCTTCACTGCTTGAATAATCTCCCCCTCGTTAAACTGTCTTTCAAGAAGGAGAGATTCTTCTGGCTTTAGTTTTCTGAAAAACACGCCCCTCCAAACAGGTCTAGATGTTCTCTCCTCTTTGAAGTTATTACTAAAGTGCTCTACTGCCACATCCTTAATTTCCATAGGGTCTCTTCCACTACTCTACCATTGACAATGATTGAACCCACCAAATTCCTTCTGAACCTATTGTTAGCTACAGCTTGGAAGAATCTAGTGTTCTTGTCACCCAACTTCAACCAATTTGCCCTGGATTTTTGCCTCCACAATGATTCCGATAAACAGGACAATCTCCACAACTCAGATTTAGCTCTACATTTTGATGCTTTCTCCTCTACGTTGAGCTGTCTTTCTTCCGCCAGAAGATCAAGTTGGTGAAGTTCATCTTCAAATTCCTTTAGAGCTGAATTTACATCCCCAAATTCTTCTTCATTCCACACCTTCAGCTTCTCCTTAATGGCGTTCATTTTCTGCAAGACAATGAACCCAGCCCACCCATGAACCTGCGTGTTATTCCAAGTTTCTCTAGCTATCTTCAAACAATTAGGATTAGACAACCAAATATCCATGAATTTGAATGGCTTAGGGCCCCAATCCCTACAGTCATCCATAATTGCTACCGGACAGTGATCGGATATTGGTCTATGCAGTCCCCATTGAAGCACTTTAAATTCTTGAAGCCAACTTGGAGACAACAAAAATCGATCCAAACGGCTATGAATAGCATGGTCTTGGTAGTTGGTCCATGTGTATTTCCTGCCAATCATAGGAATATCCACCAATTCCATATTATAGCAGAAATCCACAAAATCCCTCATTCCCCTCTCCATCCTCAAACAACCCACCCTCTCACCAGGGCCTTTGATTTCGTTGAAGTCACCCCCTACACACCAAGCCACCTGAGAGTTCACTTTGAGGCCTAGGATCTCATCCCGTAAAACTCTTCTGTTCACCACGTCATTTGGGGCATATACATTAACAATAATACAAGGAAAAACACCATTAATAACACCTTGCAATAAAACATAAGCTCTGTTCAGAATAATAGAATCTGCTTTGAAGAAGCCTGTGTTCCATAAAACCAATAAACCCCCGGAAGCCCCAACCACATTTGAACAAGCAAAATCGAAATCGGTATTACCCCAAATTTTCTGAATTGCTACTCTATCCATCTGCTCCAATTTTGTCTCTTGAATTAGCACCATATCAGGCTTCCTCTTTTTGATAAGCTTGGACAAAAATCTCTTTTTTACCAAGCTTCCCAAACCTCTCATATTCCATGTTAAAATTTGCATCAAAACTGACCTACCCAAAAAAAAAAAAAAAAAAACACCACAAAGAGGGGTAGCACCTAACCCTGATCTGCAACGACAGAGTAATGAAAAAACCTTCGTGGTAAGAATTAAAAAAAAGTAACATTTGTTAGGAATGTAACTTAGGTAGAATATAAAAATAAACGAATTGTTTGAATTGTCTCATCAGATTAAGTCTAAGAGCAATTTAATATGTAATATTTAGCAATCTTGCTCCCATTTTTAATATTATCCAAAGTACAAAACACATAGCTCATGATTTAGACACTTTTGAATTTTGAGCATTACGCATTATAGAGTTTCAAATAGTAAGTGGCGGCTAACTTTTACATTAGACATCTCATTTCACCTATGTAATGACATTATTCTTGAAATGAAAAATTGAGAATGATATTAATGATATTCGAAATGTCTTAGAGGGATTAAAAGTATATTTCCGAACTACAATTAACAAGACAAAATGCAACGATACTGAGAACTTCTCTCTCTCTCTCTCTCTCTCTCTCTAAAACCAAAACCCTGGGCCTTTCTCAACAACCGTCGCCGCTTGGGGAGAAGGCGTCGCTCCCCTCCTCCCCCAGACATCCGATCGTCTCTATCTCTCACCCTTATCCCCAAACCCTTGCTTTTTACTGTTTCTTTGTCGTCTTCTTGTTGTCGGTCTTCCATATTTTGTTTTCTCCTGGTTACTGTTCCGGTGTTTGTCGATCACCACATCTGGGGATGATTGATTGTCCCACCACATTTTCGTTGCTGGACGGACGATGCTATGGCTGATTGGGCGAAGGGGGGGATCTTTTCGGCTAGAGGTTAGCCATGGAAGAGTGCGTGCGGTAGTTTGGGTTTCTGTTTCGACAGGTGGCGAGGCGGTAGTTCAACGCTGGTGTATGGAGGTGCTCAATTTCTGGCTTCCCAAATTAACCACTTATGAGGAGTGAATAGACGGCTTCTCGGCGGTTATTCATGGGTTCCAGTTGCTCGCAGGGCTTGCTGCGGCATTTGGAATGTTTTCTTGTTGCCTGTGGTAGCATATTGTTTGGTGGTTTTAGAGGGGTGGTGGTGGTAGTATGTGGTCATGGCCTGATGGGGTATGGTGGTGGTGTTAGGGTGGTAGAGGATGGTGGCCTTTTGGGCTGATGGGGTGGTTGGTTGCGGTGGTGGGGCTGGGGTGTGGTGGTTGGTGGCGGTTTTGGTTGGTGGAGGCAGTTGTGCAGTTATGGCGGCAGTGGTGATTTTTGCCGGTGTTTGGAGCAATTCTAGGTTTAGGGTTTGTTTTAGTTCTTGATTTAGGCCAGGCCCATGTGGTTCCCTTGGGGCCTGGCCCTCTAGGTTTTGGTGGCCTTTGACGGTCAATGATATATTTTGATAATTAATACTTGTCAAGATATGTTAAGAACATTTGTTAATACTAAAAATATCTTTGATGTGTATTAATTATCAAAATACGTTATAGATCGTCATTTTCCCCTTTTTTTCATCCAATCCTTAGTTGGATTCCCCCTATCTCTCCCCCCATTTGATGTACGATTTGTCAAGTGTTTTTAATAAAACTTTAATTGCCTATAAAAAAAAATACAAAATGCAAAACATTCCTTTTTAAGTTTTGAATTAAAAAAGAAAAAGAAAAGAAATCTTGCTCTTCCCATACTACCTCCGCCACTCCATACAACCACAAACTTGTGTATGAATGCGGAGAGTATCATGGCAATGCCCCATACCACAGGAGCACTGAATTACTGACCAAAACGTAACAGTCATGTTAGATTTGTAAATTAGTTTGGGATTGAATTTAAAGCGATGAGATTATGAATGAAACCAGAGAGAACGTGTATATTTTTTTGAGTGAAAAATCTTATAAAAACATACTATAATTTACGGATTAATATTAATTTAATATATTAAGCTACATTATTAATAAATCAACGATTTCATTGTCTATGGCCCAAAATTAGGTAAATTTGGAGGTTCCATCCCTTTCAAAGAGAAGTTGCACCGTTTTCTCCTTTTTCCAAGTCTTGTTCTAAGATCATAAGCACTTGAAAACTCATTCTCTTTTGTCTTGTTCTTATGCTTGTTACAGGTTTTATCAAAAGACAAATATGGCTATGCGTTTGTGGGAGAGTAGAATAGCTTTCATTACACCAATCTATCAGATTTTTCGGACCCCAATTTCAGGACCCGAGTACCCATAGTAATTGATTATGCGATCGGAAACCAAAGTTATGTTGAAGCCCAAACCTCTACGTCATATTTGTGCTAGCCGAATACTTCATGTTCTAATAATACGGACGGTGGCTCTGGAGGATATCGTTGTAGTTGCAAAGATGGTTACAAGGGCAATCCTTATCTCATTCCTGTATGCATAGGTTTGTTGTTGGCTATGCTATTTTAATTTGTTTTTCCAACTCATAATGCTATATATGTGGTAAACTCATAAGTAAAAAATAGAAGACCCAGAGATTAGCGTACCAATTAATATATTTCTTAATGATTGATTGGCAGATATTGACGAATGCAAAGATCTCAACCTCAATGACTGTGATGGAAATGCAACTTGCACCAATATATACTCCTGGAAATTTTAGTTGTTCTTGTAATCATCGTTACGTTGGGGATGGACGTGAGTGCACTCGTCAGGCCTCACAAATCTCAGTGATCAAGTGGTCTCTAAGTACGTATGTAATTGCCTAGCTAGTACATAAAACGTGCTTCAGATCCAATTCTATGTTGGTAAAGTCATGCACACTATGGTTTCTACTTTGCTAGTTAAACATAGCAGTTAATTATTATAAGCATTTTGGATAGAGCTATCACACAATCTCGATCGTTGCATAAGAATGAGTGGTGTATTGGACAATCTCGGCCAATATCGGGTAAACATAGGTATTGAAATTCCAACATCTTCATCTATCACCCTACAGTTAAGATATTACAAAATTTTTGATTTATTGATCATGATTGGGATTTAAGACTTGATTTGGTTAGGTTAGGTTTGGCTATAATTGTTATTTCTTGATCTTACAACAAGTAGTGGGAATGGTGTTGTTTTCCTTCGATGAACTGGGTTACACAATTAATTTGGACAAAAAATACGCGTCACTCTTATAAATTTCATTAACCTCCCTTGAAGTTTTTGACAAATGCAAAGACCTCGCATGAGGTTTCTAAATGATACTAACGTTCGATATAGTTAACAAATTCATAAAGTTGCTATAATTAAGATTTTGGAGAGAAAGCTGTATTTAGAAAAGGAATTGAGGGTGTTTTTGAAAAATGGAGATAAAAACAGAGAATTGTGGTTGAAGTATACATGAATGAATAGTGACATTTTTTGAAAAATGGAGATAAAAATAGAGAATTGTGGTTGAAGTATACATGAATGAATAGTGACATTCGATCTCTCTTTATTCACACTTTTTCAGTAAAATACAATATTTTGATTCTCCAAAATAGAGAAATCGAGGGAAGTATATAGAGTGAAGACTGAATAAGGGGTCTGTGGGATAATGGGAGGAAGCTTGATTGGAGAGGTGGGAGGTGGGAGGTGAAAGGTGGGTGGTGGAGATTTTTGGAGCCAGCCATTTGGTTCATGATCAACTATTTGGGTTAGGTCATAATAAATGTAGTCCATCTAGGACAATTCTAGTATTGTGTTTAGGTCATGGTTTGATTTGCTCACTACCAACTTAGCCATGTTGGTCAGTTAGGTCCTAATTAGTTTACATGTGACTACATCTTCTAGCTAGCCACCAAGTCTAGCAAAGTTATTCTAGTCAGTTATGCTAAATTCCAATATAAATCAATTCCCCAAAAAAATTCCAATATTAATCAAACAATAGTTCATACAATTTAGGCAATTAAATTATAGTTTAATTGAATAAAAATGTTTTCAATTAGGATTAAAACTTCAGAATATTACGCTCTCAAATCTGGCTCGATCCGTTCACTAGTCAAGAAATAGGTGTGAAAAAATTGCACTTGAGAAACTTTTAGTGTGGGGAAAGTAAAGGAAAATACAACTTTTCTTTCAACATGTGTTGTGGAAACTATGGAAACTATTAAAAAATTAATTTGTGAAAAAGTTAAAAAGTAAGAGTTTATTAATTTAATTGTATTTGACACTATAAAAAAATTCCTGCAAAATCTTGTGTTTTATGCGAGATGGATTTTGAAATCAAATCCTAGTGGGAAAGTAAGAGATCTCACAACCTTCTTACTAATTGAACACCCAAAAAAATGCAGAAAAATCAAACATTTCCGTACCTTCTTTTCCTTGCAATTTTACAAGGCCTTCTTGCAGACCTGTTAATAATTACTTCTACTTTTTGCCAAGTAGAAATTCAGTGTTTGGGTTGAATATTATGCCACGTGATTTTTTTTTTATTTTTTATAAGTACTGACGTTTATAGAAGGGGAATGACTTTGGTGTCCCCGGTCATTTTGATGACACTATAGCTTTTGGCACAACAAAACCATTATAAGTATAACCAAAACCCATTACAAGCATAACAGAACCATAACAAGGCATAACTTGGTTGTTATGCCTTGGTTGAATTTGGTTATGCCTTAATTGGTTTTTTGGATATTCCTTAGTTATACATTGTTTGGGTTCTGTTATGCTTGCAATGAGTTTTAATTATGCTCATAATGGTGAAGTTATGACAAAAATTATGGTGTCTTCAAAATAACCGTGGACACCATAGCATCATCCACATCATTATAGAAGCTCAAATTAAACACCTTACAAGATCTTGGGGGCATTGCCCCGTAAACCAAGGCACAACTATACAACTTTTAGCAGCCCAAAACCTATGCTTTAACAGCCACAAACCTAAGCCAACAGTAAAAAGAATCAAGAAAGGAAAAGCTATACATCCAGATCCTACAATATAA